>OY728126.1:312963990-314182464 GCA_963277665.1 Viscum album
GATCTCGACGTGACTTGGTGGATTGGGGGCATCAGACCAGAATTGCATCCTATGCGTATCAGTTAAAATAAATGGCAACATCAATGTGCTTCTTATGTGATGACAACTATGGAGAAAAACAATTTCAGGAAGTATTAGAGACTATTAGAGTTCTTGATGGTTATTCAAGCAACATATCTAAACGGGTCAACAGAAGAGAGTTGAAGCTAAAATCTTTGAAGACTCATTATTATCACGTTCTACTGTATGAGTTGCTTCCAATATAAATCCGTCATCTTTTGTCCAATAATGTAAGGGTGGATTTTATTCAGTTGTTCCATTTGTTTAGAGATCATTGTGCTAAGAAGTTTTCCATGTCTTTCTTGTAAAAAATGTTGACAGATGCCCCATTAATTTTGTGTGAGTTGGAGAAAATATTTCCTCCATCATTTTTCACATGCATGCTACATCTGATTATCCATATTCCCACTGAAATACTTCTCGGAGGACCTGTTTCTTTTTATTGGATGTATCCAATAGAAATAAATATGTTCACATTAAAGTCTTATGTCCGAAACAGAAATCATCATGAAGGTTCTATCGTGAACGGTTGATCAAGAATGTATGGATTTATGCTCGATGTATTTGTATGATCTTACTACAAGATTGAATAGACCAATGAGAAATGAAGAAGAACATTATGATCAAATTAAACCCAGTTTTCCATCACTTCCTCAAACAGGAGGAATTCCTGGATCATATACATTGAAGACATTAATCCATGAAGAGCGGGAGATGGCACATCGCATAGTTTTGTTCAACTGTGATTTGTTCGATGACTATATCGGGTAACTAAATTAATTATGTATATATTACATATATATCCGTTAAACTATTCATATTTTCTATCTATAGGGAACATAAAAAATGATAAATAGGTAGCATCGTTCTTTATCTTGAAGAAGGAGAGACACTTTTCATAGCAAAGAGTTTTCTACTTGGTTAATATTGAAGGTAAAAATATTAATGTTTAAATTAATTATTTCAATATTTAATTAAGTTTAACAATCATTTATATTGCAGGTATTGAGTTTGTCTACTGACTCTGTCTTTGAGGAAATAAGAGCATTGGCTTTTGGTCCTAATACCGTGGTTCGTTACTATAAATCAATTGTTATCAATGGGTACAAATTTATTGTCACTGAACGAGCAAAGAACATGAGAACACAACATGATGGTGTTATGGTTATTGCCACAAAAGATTCTTATGTCAGTGCATCAGATAGTAGACCATGATTTGAAAATGTGGGTTATTATGGATTCGTTGAGAAAATAATAATATTGGATTATTACTCTCATGGACGAGTCACAATGATGAAATTCCATTGGATTGATTCGATGACGTGACATGGCACATTTATTGATGATTCTGGATTTCAAGTAATTAATATGACTCACACTCTTGCTACCGAAGAACCATATGTGTCGGCATCAATGGCTAAACAAGTTTTTTATGTCAAGGACCAACTTCGACTTGAATTTGGTGTCATAGTTGAAGTAATTCCTAGACATATTTTTGATGATGGTGATGCTTGAATTGACATTGTCCCTATTGCCATTGGAACCAATCCATTTATTTCTTTTGATGACTCCAATAGCTCAATTTTCAGAGTTGATTGTGAACCTGAAGTTGTGGTTGGAAATATATAGAATCATTCATCCATGTTCTCAATTCTTTTGGTTTACCTCGAGTTGGGTTGTTAATGTTGGTAATATTCAAATTGATTTAGTATTGATCACAAATATGTTTTAGCTGACTTGACCGTTATGTGAATTTTCAATGTTTATTGGTCGCTATTTTATTTGAATTTCATTTTGTAATATGGAATTGAACTGTATTCAAACATAGTCAAACAATATTTCTAACTTGGTGAACATTACAACTTGTATTATTTATTAAATTCATTCAAGATCTTCTAAAACAATTGATTGCAAAATTACCAATGAATCCCCCTATTTCCTCATATACTTAGTTTTTTGGTTTACAAATTAGTTTCCTTTTTCTAACTAATTACATATTTGTTTTCAAAATCAGGAAATGCAGCCAATTGAAGAGAGACAAAGGAAAGAAAATGATGGAGAACAATCGTTGGATGACAGAGATGGGCATTCCACCATTAGTGCCTATTGTGAGTGCTTTATTTCAAAAATATATATTTTAAAGAATATATAATGTTATGTGATTAATTTTTTTTGTAAACATTTTTGTAGGATCCACCTATAGGTCAATAGTTATTCGATGAGGAGCCTAGTACTGGTCCTAGTACTCAGGCCGGTGGTACGAGGTGGGTTCGTACCAGAGGTGGACGATCAGCTGCGCGTGCCCGACTAGACCCTGCACCTCCCACTAACATGTCATCCTTCCCACATTCTGATCCTGGTGTGTCGTTAGGGACACACAGGATATTTAGGCCTCCCATGTTTTCGCTGCCTTCTGCATATTCTGCTCCATCGTTTTCACATCCCATGATGATTCCCACTCCCCAGTCAGAATCCGGTCATACTGCTATCACATCTTCTTTTCCTTCTACTTCTATCTCTCTGAGCTTCTATATTCCATCATCTTCGACTCCTATTCCACCACAGGGTGTTCCATCAGTTTTTGGGGATCTGTCGGCACTCAACGATCAGACTGGCACATGTATATAAATAAAAACCTTACAAATTTTTATAGAAATATTTATTTTCATTATAACATGTTTTGATAAAATATTTGTTTTTCATTAATGACAGATACATCTACTAGTAGGAGGTGGGGGCAGGGGCATACACGCATGCATTCAGTGTGGAACCGCCACATACAGGTTATAGTGGATTACAATGAAGACAACCAAATGGTTGAGAAATCAGGGCAGCAATGTCAGAGTTTTTTGGCGACGGTTTCCAAATACTCCGACATCATTCTCGTTAGCCCACTGTCGTGGAGACATTTTCCACATGAGGTCAAGGATAGATCTTGGGAAGAGATATGGGTAAAAAATCTGTTTTATTTAATGCCATGAATTATTTTTGTATTTATATGAATTAATATTTTGATGTCAGCTTCGATTTAATTTTCCCGATGGTGAGGGTGCTCGAGCGGATTGTATAAAGGATTTAGGTGAGCTTTGGAGAGCCTACAAGCATGAGTTATATATTGGCTGGCGTGCTAGAGTTGGCACTAAGTTGGAGGCAGTACCAGTCGTGGATGATTGTCCTATAGAGCAGTATCGTCAGATGATTACTCATTGGACGAGTACCCAGTTTAAGGTATGAATTACATTTGAGGTATTTATATAATAACTTTCGTGTTATGCATTATTATTATCATTTTAATTATTGGATTTTATATAGAAATCATCTAGAAAAAATAAAAATAACTTTGATGCAAAAAAAATACCTCCACACAGTAGGACGTATGACGATGCCAGATCATGAGAGGAAGCAGGCATGACAATTTTTTATAAGATCTCTTTACGACTTACATTTTCTTTTGTTTTCTCAATTATATAATAGTTTTCTAAAGTTTTCATATAAAATTATTTTTCAATGTCATTGTAGAGGCAAATACTGAATATTGAAGGACGTGTGCCTCGAGCAAAACTATTTTGCTCGAGTAGACAGAAGAAGGATGGAAGTGCCGTCAACGAAGCGACTCAACAGTAGATTGTAAGTTTTAATCTGTTTAGTTTATATTTTAATATCTATTTTGTAACTTAATAATATATTTATATTTGTACGAGGTTGCTTTAGAGTCCCTCGAGGCTCAAGAACCTGACAGTTTTGGACCAACGGATCATTTACATCAGTTGTTGGGAGAGGAGCATCCTGGCAGAGTACGCTGCCAACCTAGGATAGCCCCAACGAGGTATTGGACCTCCTCAGGTATGAGCTGTAGTGCCACTGAGCTACAGAAAGTTAGGGCACAAGTAGAACGGGCTGAGAAAAGGGCCACAGAGATGGAAGAACAGTCTGCTAGGGCAAACAATGTGTTTATGAAATTTATTCAAGTTCTACGTCCAACACTTCCTGTAGAGGCCATCCCATCTTTTGATGAGTATATGTCATCGATACGTTCTATATATAGTGCACTAGGTGGCAGTTCTTGTGGTGATCAGGACAATTTCCAAATTGAAGGTGATGATGGTGAGGGAGTCTAATGCGGAATAAGAGGGAGAGGAGGAGGGCGAGGCGGGTGGCGAGGGCGAGGAGGTGGGCGAGGGTGAGGAGGAGGGTGCTGAGTAGGGCGAGGGCGATTATGGGGACGAGGATGAGGGTGATGATGATGGTGATGATGGTGATGGTGATGTGGGAAAAAATTGATCCATTAAATTTTTGACTGATATTACTGAGATTTGATATTTAATCTATTCTAGTTGTTGGTTTTATCTAGACTCATAGTATAGTATTGTAGTTGAGTTATTTTTATATATTATCTGTTTTTATGGATGATGTTGTCTTTTAGTGGTTATGTGTTTGGGAAACCCCCCGTGTAGAGACCCTAAGCTTGACGTACATGGACATTACATTACTTTTGTGGAATACTTAGTACATTACAAAAACACACACACATGGACCGTAATAGTTTAGTGTCTTTGGAATCTTGGAATATAATCTACTAATCGTGGTGAAAGATCTTCAACATCTCCCATAAAGATCTTACCTTTTTTTTTCTTACCTAAAACCTTTCTTTATATCATGGGGAAAAGAAAACATAAAAGGGTGAGCTCAAATGCTCAGTAAGGGTAAATAAAAGAAATATCAATCACATCATATTCATAAGAACATAACATTTTGGAAATCTTAACCTGCAAAAGAGATCATAATATCATAACATGGGATAAATCATAGTAGTGAAATGTAATCCCAATAATCATAAATTAAAACATGAAACTTTGTGTCATACACACATAATAATATAAAATCATTTCTTATTAGTCAATACTCATTTCCAAGACTATCTAAGTGGACAAAGTCCATTTTTGAACCGAGTTCACTCCTCATTTCAGTCCTGTTTCACTAAACTGGTTTAACCTGCCGTTCCAGACATGTCTATCCCATGAGATATAAAATCATTACCCAATTAATTTGAGGGAGATATATGTCCCACCCATCTCATAATGATACCATTCTTATGTGTTCCACAAAATCATAAACCATACATCATAGCATAACCCATGTAATAAAAATGGGATTCTTAAACATCGTGACATCATAAAACAATTCATATAAGATAAAAGAATTCAAAAAAATAATTCCATCACAAAATAATCAAATCAATTTAATATTAGGGATATAAATAGAACCCTTTATTATCTTAGATGAAAAACAATTTTGATAAAACACTTGAACTCCATTCTTGAGGAAAATATCCTTTCTACTTCAAAAAACACTTTTCCTTTCATAACATGTCATAAAATTATAAACTAAAATAAGTTGATTAAAAATTAACTTGAAAACATGTAAAGGAAGCTATTTGTAAATAATGTTTTAAAAATCCATTCATGCTGTATAAGTTAAAAAATCATTCTTCTCGTACTTTTGTCAGAAAAGTCAAAAAGTACCTCGTATGAAAAATGACAAAAGATTCCTTTCATATCTTTTACTAAAAAATCATCAAAGGGTAAAATGGGATTTAAAAAAATGTAGGTGGATGGAAATAATATTACATATTGAGGAAACATGGATGTGGATGATAAAATACACCCATGTAAATTTCAATGTATAAACAATCACGGATAAAAATGAGATTGTGATATTTCCCTTACCTTAGGTCCGATTTGCTTCGTAAGTGTCTGAACCTCCTGTATAATGATTTAAATAATTTCATTGACTTATTCCAAAATCATACTAATTGTTATGATATCATATATGGTCATATTATTAGCTTATTATTAGTAATATTTCATTGCTACTTGTTATTCATGTGTTTATTACTTTTTGTTTTTATGTGTGTTTTGTCAAATAAATGCTTATTATTATTTTTAGGTTATAGATACCTCATTTAAACAATGGTATTAGTGTAATATATATCATATTTATTCACTCAATTCATTTATGTAATCATTATGCAATGAAAATCATGTAGAACGAGTCGCATCACATCGTGGAGACGGTATTCCGTACGTATGCACGAGCGATGATATCGTTCCCATGATCATGGAATTGTATTGGAGTGTATGTATACTATTTCAGAATCAATATCTCATTAAAATAATCATATATATTCATTCTTTACAACATTATACCCATCCATGTAAGGTGGTGGTGGAAAATAGATTACACCACGGCGTGGAGACGGTATTCCGTACTTACGCACGCGTGGTGATTTTGTTTTCTGTAGGATTGGTAGATGGTGAAATAAGGTTTTTTCATAATTATAATAACATATCATTATATGAGTGATACTGATGTTATTAACTCATAATGAGACAATTAAAGAAGAAGAAGTGGAAGAAGAAATAAAGTTGAAAGAATTGGTAACAGACATTACCTCTTCTTTGAAATGCCTCTTTGTGACCTCCTTTTAGGGCACTAAAATTGGTCTTTGAAGAATACCAGGACCTCTATGATGTCTCTAGGGAAGTGGAGAGAAGAAGTTGACAGGGGTTGTCTGAGCTTGAAGGCTCAAAGTGGTGTGAGGAAGAAGGGGGAGGAGGTGCCCTTTTATAAGGGAGGGGAGGAGCTGCTCTGGAAAAACTAAAAATATTATTTTATTATAAAGCCAAATTCGATTTTAAATAGCTCGAAATTGATTTATTTAGAACATAAGGTTGGGATGGGTAGAAATAATCTCATCCAATAGAATTTAGACAATTTTAGGTTCCTATTTTAACCTTATCATTTAGAATTAACATTAAGTTAAATAATTTTACTTTTACCGTGTCTTCTTGTGTTCTTGTACTATAAGGTTAATAAACATACAATAACAAGACAAACGAACCCCAAGTTGTTTATTATTAATATATATAACCTTATCGAAGTCATTTTGTCGAACCTTAGATTTTTAGGAATAAAATAACAATTAATAATATAATATTTGTTTTAAAAACTATTTTTTGTCAATTTTGACACTATTTAGTAATTTATTTTTGTGAAAATCATAACAGAATGATTAGTTAGAAATAATTTACTCAAATCAATAATAACATGTCATATTAACCTATAAAATTAGTGGAATTCATAAAAAGGCTTAAATTACATTTATTTGCGTATTTATACCATCAATTATGTCAATATTTCATTAATAAGATAATTAATACATCATCTTTTTATCATAAATAAATTAACTTATTTAAAGTCTAAAAATTACAACTAAAATATAATTATGTAGGAAATCTTTTTATATTTCTAATTAATATTTATAGTCGAATATATCTTATGTATAAATCTATATTAAAAATTATTTAGTTATTAAACATTGATTTTAACTATTTTAACCCTTCTTTAAATAAATAAATAATAAATGTCCTAATCTAATCCAAGTGGGCCTAAATGGTCATATTTTATTCTTAAGGTTGTTTTTGGTCTAATTAAACTTATCCAATAGAATTAGGACATGTGTTAGGGTAATAATAATATCATTTTTACTCTTAATTACCCAGTATACTTTTAACCGTGGAAAATACAAGTAAAAAGTTATTATTCACCAAAAATTATTTTCATCTCATTGAACTAAATTTTACTTACTGACATAAACCATGTCTCTCATATTTTTGAAATTCCACTCACAGAAGTGGTAAAATTATGTTTTATGAAAAATTCAGTTTTTTTAACTACAACTTAGTGGTTTCAATATTCATAAAAAATTAAAAGTTTTTAGAAAAATACCAAAATTTCAACCTAGGCTAATTTCAATATTCCGAATCCAAAAATGAAGTCTATTTTGATAAATAAAATTTCAAAAAGTGGTTACTACTTCTCATAACGGCTAGTTTTAATAAAATTTTAATAGCATATCTTTGTTTAGCGAAACTCGGTATTTCCTACAACACATGCTATCGTGGAAGGTCGCGCTTGAGTGTAATGCAAGACAAGTCAGGGATGCATGTTGTGCAAGCTTCTTTTGGTGTAGCGTACAACATAAGACATTAATGAAATTAAAAAGAATATTTTTTGTAAAATCTTGGGGTGTTACAATCTACCCCCCATAAAATGAATTTCTCCCTCGAAATTCGTCGGGGTTATAAATGGTTTACTCCTCGAAAGTTCCTTTAATAGAAACCCACATCGTAAAAAGGAATACCAAAACTTGGATTTAAAAACCAAAGTATGAAACTTAACGGTTACCCAAATTAACTAATCACTAGGTTTCCACAAAAGAGAACATTGGTGAAAATATGGATATGGAAGAGAAATCTAAACGTCATGTTCTGATGGAGAGTGGTAGAGAACATGGCTATAAAAAATCCAACAATCACAAAGCCATAAATTTGGGATGATCTAGGGTACCATCTGATTCATCGGATATAAGGGCACTAGGACAACATTTTTGGTTTTCAAGATCATTTCCCTAAAGTTGAAGAATTTGAATTAGAATAAATACTTACTTTATTTTGGTACAATATCACTGTTGTTCGTGATTTGAACCATTTCCACATCATCTCTTAAAGAAATGAAGATGAATTTGTTATTCATGAAGTGTTAATAGATCATGTGATAAAATGATGGGTCATTCCATCCGTTTCAAACAAAATGTTAGCAATAGTTATCAAATATACATAAGTCCATCTATGGTGAGGTTAATTGTATACAATTAGAAAAATGAACTTATACTTCATATATCATACCGCGTAATAAAATAAAACTATTTTCTACTAACTAGGGACTTCCTGTAGGCCAATGGTAGGCGATAAAGGCCAGTCGCACTTTGGTTGTGGGTTCGATTCCCAGAGCCTTGTCCGACACGATGGGCTATCGCCCGTCCTATAGGTTGTCCTTTTTCTAAAGCTATATTACTATAACATCCCATCAATAATATCGAAAAATGATCTATCCTTAAACAATACTAACTTATGTCCAACATAATCCATTCCAATCTTTAGGATTATCGAAAATATTTCGGTCTAAGCTCATAGTATAAAGAAAATGATTACTTGAAATGTCACATAACAATCACGTGAATGCAGTCATTTATCCCCCATGTATCATAAGATATATCCTTTTGGTCAAATTACAAACATGTGAATACTTTAATCATGTATTCTCTTGGAGAATGAATACCCATTGAACCTTAGTGAAAACATAAATGCAGTTAAAAGATAACACTTTCCACAAACTTAAATCCTCAAAATTCATTATAATCAATCCATGATATCACTTAGTCCTTATATCAATCATGAGCTCATGAATACAATCAAACATCTCATTATCTTCTTATCTCATAATTATGCGCATATCATCTGCTTACCAAAAATATCTCAATAACTTTCCATGGTTACTAGTACTATAAAATTATTGAAAACCACAATATACCAATACATAAATATTCTAATATTCCGCGATACTATATACAAAATTATTTTGGAATCCCATTAAATAAACACTTAGTCATTCCACCACATCATTGTCATATTCAACATCGCCAATAGTGATCGCATGTGACTTCCCTTTGTCCTTTGCCTTAAGTGGTTGCTCATGTCGATCATCATTAACCCTTGGATTAGGGAATTGATTAGCATAATTCCCCATTTCATTTCACTTGAAACATTGAAGTGTTGTTGGTGCGTTCTCTGCAGTCTTTTCTTTATTCACACCATTAGCAACCGTTTTTCCAATACTTCAACACTCAGCTGCTTGATGACCTTCTTTTCCACACTTAAAACATTTTCTACTCCCTTTAAGACAATCTCCACCATGCTCCTTTCCACACTTTTAGCATAAGGAAACATTCATCTTCTTTTCACCATTATTCTGAGATTTCTCCTTGAACTCCATCTTTCGTTTCTTGTCAAAACCATGATATGGATATGTAACACCAACTTCCATTTCTACCATAAAAGCACAACGCACAATTTCGCCATAGCTATTGAAGTCTCTTATAGCAAATGCCCTTCGAATATTTGGTTTTAAGCCACTAAAGAATCGATCAACTTTACTTTCAGGTTGGATGATAAAGCCATATGCATACCTTGCAAGCCTTGAAAAATTCGCTTCGTATATACCAACAGATTCATCATCCTTTTTCTTTAGTTCAAGAAACTCCTTCTCCATCTTTGTTCGAAGAATACGAGGGAAGTACTTATTGAAAAATAATTTCTTGAACTCGTCCCATTCCATGGAATCAATTTCATCTCGTGGCCTCGTATTCTTGATAAGATTCCACCATTGATCATCATCACCTTCCAAATGATATACTGCAAAGATGACTTTATCATGTTCAGAACATTGAAGAACTGAAAATATCTTTTCAGTGGTACTGATCCATTGTTCAGCAACAAGTGGATCGGAAGACCCACTGAAAGAAGGTGGGCATTGCCTCATGAAGAACTCAATAGAATATTGTTCCCTTTTCTGTTCATTTGGAAGTCCAGAATGATTCATAGCTTGTGTAAGTATAGAAATAAGATTTTTCACTCCATCTCCCATAACTTTGGTTTGTTCAGGAGGAAAATCATTGCATTGTCCATTACATTTATCAACACGGTTCCTTCAGGTTCCAGCAATCGTCTAAAACCCAAAAAGAATAGTGTGAGAGACAAAAAACACGCTAGGGAAAAAACATAATAAAGGGGGAGTACATTGAATATCTAGAATCTTAGGTTAGCGTAATTATTGTACTATAACCTATACTTATACTTAACATTAGGGACATCCCTATACATACCTTAGAAATATCTATAGGGATCTCACTAAAGTTCTCACATCCTAGTTTCCAAAGGTCGACTAAACCTTTCCTCTGATACCAACTATAGAGACCCTAAGCTTGACGTACATGGACAATAAATTACTTTTGCGGAATATTTAGTACATTACAAAAACACACACACAAGGACCGTAGTAGTTTAGTGTCTTTGGAAACTCGAAATAGAATCTTCTATTCATGGTGAATGATCTTCAACATCTCCCATAAAGATCTTCCCTTTTTTCTTACCTAAAACCTTTCTTTATATCCTAGGGAAAAGAAAACATAAAAGGGTGAGCTCAAATGCTCAGTAAGGGTAAACAAAAGAAATATCAATCACATCATATTCCTAAGAACATAACATTTGGGAAATCTTAACCAGTAAAAGAGATCATAATATCATAACATGGGATAAATCATAGTTGAGAAATGTAATCCCAATAATCATAACTTAAAACATGAAACATTGTGGCATACACACATAATCATAGATAATCATTTCTTATTAGTCAAGACTCATTTCCAAGACTGTCTTAGTGGAAAAAGTCCATTTCTGAACCGAGTTCACTCCTCGTTTCAGTCCTGTTTCACTGAACCAGTTTAACCTGCCGTTCCAGCCATGTCTATCTCATGAGATATAAAATCGTTACCCAATGAATTGGAGGGAGATATAGGTCCCACCAATCTCATAATTATACCATTATTATGTGTGCCACAAAATCATAAACCATACATCATAGCATAACCCGTGTAATAAAAATGGGATTCTAAAACATCGTGACATCATAAAGAAATTCAAATAAGATAAAGGAATTCATAGAAATAATTGCATCACAACATAATCAAATCAATGTAATACTAGGGATAGAAATAGAACCCTTTATTATCTTAGATGGAAAACAATTTTGCTAAAACACTTGAACTCCATTCTTGAGGAAAATATCCTTTCTACTTCAAAAAACAAATTTCCTTTCTTAACATGTCATACAATTATAATGTAAAAGAAGTTGATTAAAAATTAACTTGAAAACATGTAAAGGAAGCTTCTTGAAAATAAGGTTTTAAAAATCCATTCATGCCGTATAAGTTAAAAAACATTCTTCTCGTACTTTTGTCGGAAAAGTCAAAAAGTACCTCATATGAAAAATGACAAAATATTCCTTTCATATCTTTTAATTAAAATGCACCGAAAGGTAAAATTAGATTTAATAAATTGTAGGTGGATGGAAATAATATTACATATTGATGAAACATGTATGTGGATGATAAAATACACCCCAGTAAATTTCAAAGTATAAACAATATCGGATAAAAATGAGATTGTGATATTTCCCTTACCTTAGGTCTGATTTGCTTTGTAAGTGTCCGAACCTCCTGTATAATGATTTAAATACTGTCATTGACTTATTTCAGAATCATACTCATTGTTATGATATCATATATGGTCATATTCTTAGCTTATTATTAGTAATATTTCATTGCTACTTGTTATCCGGGTGTTTGTTACTTTTTGTTCTTATGTGTGTTTTATCGAATAAATTCTTATTATTCTTTTTAGGTTATAGATACCTCATTTACAGAATGGTATTAGTGTAATATATATCATATTTATTCACTCAATTCATTTATGTAATCATTATGCAATGAAAATCATGTAGAACGAGTTGCATCACATCGTGGAGACGGTATTCTGTACGCACGCACGAGCGATGATATTGTTCCCATGATCATGGAATCGTATTGGAGTGTATGTATACTACATAAGAATCAATATCACTTTACAATAATCATATATATTCATTATTTACACCATTATACCCATCCAAGTAAGGTGGTGGTAGAAAATAGATTACACCACGGCGTGGAGACGGTATTCCGTACGTACACATGTGTGGAGATTTCATTTTCCGTAGGATGGATAGATGGTGAAATAGGGTTGTATCATACATATAATAACATATCTGTATATGAGTGATACTGATGTTATTAACTCATAATGAAACAACTAAAGAAGAAGAAGTGGAAGAATAAATAAAGTTGAAAGAATTGGTAACTGACATTACCTCCTCTTTGAAACGCCTCTTTGAGACCTTCTTTTAGGGCACTAAAATTGGACTTTGAAGAAGACCAGGACATCTAGGATGTCTCTTGGGAAGTGTAGAGAAGAAATTGGCAGGGGTTATCCGAGATTGAAGGCTCAAAGTGGTGTGAGGAAGAGGGGGAGGAGGTTCCCTTTTATAAGGGAGGAGAGGGGCTCCTTTGGAAAAACTAAAAATATTATTTTATTATAAAGCCAAATTCGTTTTTAAACAGCTCCAAATTGATTTATTTAGAAGATAAGGTGGGGATGGGCCGAAAGTCTCTCATACAAGAGAATTTAGACAAGTTTAGATTCCTATTTTAACCTTATCATTTAGATTTAACATTAAGTTAAATAATTTTACTTTTACCGTGTCTTCTTGTGTTATTATACTATAAGGTTAATAAACTTACTATAAAAAGCCAAACGAACCCCAAGTTGTTTATTATTAATATATATAATCCTATATAAGTCATTTGGCCGAACCATATATTTTTAGGAATAATATAACAATTAATAATATAATATTTTTTTTAAAAATTATGTTATGTCAATTTTGACACGATTTAGTAATTGATGTTTGTGAAAATCATAACAGAATGATTAGTTCTAAAAAAGTTAATTAAATCAATACTAACATGTCATAGTAACCTATAAAATTAGTGAAATTCATAAAAAGTCTTAAATTACATTTATTTGGGTATTTATACCATCAATTATTTCAATATTTCATTAATAAGATAATTACTGCATCATCTTTGTGTCATAAATAAATTAACTTATTTAAATTCAAAAATTTACAAATAAAATATCATTATGTATGAAATATTTTTAGCTTTCTAATGAATTTTTATAGTCGAATTTATCTTATGTATAAAGCTATATTAAAAATTATTTAGTTATTAAACTTTGATTTTAAATATTTTAACCCTTCTTTAAATAAATTAATAATAAATGTCGTAATCTAATCCAAGTGGGCCTAAATGGTAATATTTTATTTCTACAGTTGTTTTTGGTCGAATTACACTTATCCAGTAGAATTAGGACATGTGTTAGTATAATAAGAATATCATTTTTACTCTTAATTACCCTATTTACTTTTAACCATGGTAAATAAAAGTAAAAAGTTACTATTCACCAAAAACATTTATCTCATTGAACTACATTTTACTTACTGACATCAACCGTGTCTCTAGGATTTTTCAAATTCCACTCACAAAAGTGGTAAAATTATGTTTTATGAAAAATTCAGTTTTTTTAACTACCACTTAGTGGTTTCACTATTCATCAAAAATTGAAAGTTTTCAGAAAAATACCAATATTTCACCCTTGGCTAATTTCGATATTTTGAATCCAAAAATGAAGTCAATTTTGAAAAATAAAATTTCAAAAAGTGGTTATTACTATTCATAATGGCTAGTTTTAATAATATTTTAATAGCATATCATTGTTTAGCGAAACTCGGTATTGCGTACAACACACGCTATCGTGGAAGGTCACGCTTGCGTGCAATGCAAGACAAGTCAGGGATGCATGCTATGCAGGCTCTTTTTTGTGTAGCGTACAACACAAGACATTAATGAAATTAAAAAGAATATTTTTCGTAAAATCGTAAGGTGTTACACCCCTCCTTCCTGGACCCTGGACAACCCCCCACCATCCTCCTTGGACCCCGGACACCCCCCCAAGAAAGCCCCCGGACAGCACCCCGAACAGCCCCCGGACAGCCCCCCCACCCTCCACCTTGGACCCCAGACAGCCCCCCGGACAGCCCCCCCAGACAACCCCCCGGACAGCCCCCCACCCTCCTCCTTGGACCTCGGACAACCCCATGAACACCCCCCAGAGAGCCCCCCACACAGCCCCCCACCCTCCTCCTTGGTCCTCGGACAGCCCCCGGACACCCACCGGACAGCCCCCCGGACTGCCCCGCCGGACATCCCCCCACCCTCCTTGATTTCATTTACTACTAGAAAACTGACCAAACACATTCAGTTTCCATTGAAACTTTAGGAGAACGATCCATGGGTCATATGTGACGTGTACGAATCAACCCCACCTCAATCTGAGACATGGTGTGGCCGGAAGCACTCAAATTGTCTGTCTTTAGTTTCAAAAGGACGTCATTTTAATTGAAACACATCAACTGACATACGGAAAACCGACCAAATGCTTTCGAATTATAAGTGAAAAGAAAAACTGACATATGGAAAACTGACCAAACGCCTTCGGATTCTATTGATAATTTATCTCAACGATCCATGGGTCATATGTGACGCGTGCGAGCCATCCCGGGCTCAATTCGAGTCGCGGTGTGGCCGGGATCACTCTAAGTGTCTCTCTTTTTGTTTAAAATGGAAAACATTTTAAGTACATATGGAAAAATTTCCAATCACATTCAGTTTCTATTGAAACTTTAAGAGAACGATCCATGTGTCATATGTGATGTGTAAGAGTCAACCACGCCTCAATCCGAGGCACGGTGTGGCCGACACCACTCAATGTGTCTCTCTTTTGTTTAAAATGGACATCATTTTAAGTGAAAACAACAACTAGCATACGGAAAACCGACCAAACGAATTCTGATTGTGTCAATAATTTAGCACAACGATCCATGGGTCATATGTGTCGTGTACGATTCAACCCCGCCTCAATCTGCGGTGCGGTGTGGCCGAAACCATTCATAGTGTATCTCTTTTGTTTAAAATGGACATTATTTAAAGTGAAAACAACAACTGACATACGAAAAACTAACCAAACGCATTTGAAATGTGTTGATGCTTTAGGAGAATGTTTCATGGGTCATATGTGACATGTAGAAATCAACCCCGCCTCAATCTGAGACACGGTGTGGCCAGCACCACTCAAAGTGTCCGTCTTCTATTTCAAAAGGACGTCATTTTAATTGAAAAACATCAACTGACATACGAAAAACCAACCAAACGCATTCGGATTTTGTCGATACATTAGCACAATGATTCATGGGTCATATGTGATGTGTATGAGTCTACCTCTCCTCAATCCGAGGCACGGTGTGGCCGACACCACTCAAAGTGTCTGCCTTTTGTTTCAAAAGGACGTCATTTTAATTGAAAAACATCAACTGGAATACATAAAAATGACCAAACGCATTCGGATTGTGTCGATACATTAGAACAACAATCCATGGGTCACATGTGATGTGTACGAATCAAACCTGCCTCAATCCGAGGAGCGTTGTGGCCGCCACCACTCAAAGTGTCTGTCTTTTATTTCAAAAGGACGTCATTTTAAGTGAAAAACATCAACTGGCATACGGAAAACCAACCAAACGCATTATTATTGTGTCGATACTATAGTGCAACGATCCATGGGTCATATGGGACGTGTACGAGTCAACCCTATGTTAATCGGAGGCACGGTATGGCAAGAATCACTCTTAGTGGATCTCTTTTGTTTAAAATGGACAACATTTTAAGTACATACAAAAAACTGACCAAACGCATTTGGTTTCCCTTGATACTTTAGAAGAACGATTCATGGGTCATATTTGATGTGTACTAATCAACCTCGCCTCAATATGAGACGCGGTGTGGCTGGAATCACCCAAAGTGTCTACCTTATGTTTCAAAAGGACGTCATTTTAATTGAAAAACATCAACTGGCATACGGAAAACCGACCAAACGCATTCATATTGTGTCGATAATTTAGAAAAACCATACATGGGTCATATGTGACGTGTAAGAGTCAACCCCACCTCAATTCTAGGAATGGTGTGGCCACTGCCAATCTAAGTGTCTGTCTTCTGTTTCAAAAGGACGTTATTTTAAGTGAAAAACATCAACTAGCATAAGGAAAACCGACCAAACACATTCAGTTTGCATCTATTATTCAGAATAATGATCCATGGGTCATATGTGACATGTATGAGTCAACCCTGCCTTAATCGGAGGCACAGTGTGGCCAGAATAACTCTAAGTGGCTCTCTTTTGTTTAAAATGGACAGCATTTTAAGTACATACGGAAAATCGACCAAACGCATTCGATTTCTGTTCAAACTTTAGAAGAACGATTCATGGGTCATATGTGACGTGTACGAGTCAACCCCACCTCAATCTGAGACGCGGTGTGGTCGGCACCACTCAATATGTCTGCCTTTTGTTTCAAAAGGACATCATTTTAATTGAAAAACATCAACTGACATACGGAAAACTGACCAAACGCATTTGGGTTGTGTCGATACTTTAGCACAACGATCCATGGGTCATTTTTCAAAACTACGAGTCAACCATTCTTCAATCCGAGGCACGGTGTGGCCGCCACCACTCAAAGTTTCTGTCTTTTGTTTCAAAAGAATGTCATTTTAAATGAAAAACATCAACTGGCCTAAGGAAAACCGACCAAACGCATTCATATTGTGTTGATACTTTATAAAAACGATCCATGGGTCACATGTGACGTGTATGAGTCAACCCCGCCTCAATAAAAGGTGCAGTGTGGCCGCCACCACTCAAAGTGTCTGTCTTTTGATTCAAAAAGATGTCATTTTAAGTGAAAAATATCAACTAGCATATGGAAAAGTGACCAAATGCATTTGGATTGTGTCGATACATTAGCACAATTATCCATGGGTCATATGCGAAGTGTATGAGTAAAATCATCTTTAATATGAGGCCCGATGTGGCCGGAATCACTCTAAGTGTCTCTCTTTTGTTTAAAGTGGACAACATTTTAAGTACATACAGAAAACTGACCAAATGCATTCGGTTTCCATTGAAACATTTGGAGAATGATTCATGGGTCATATGCGACGTGTACGAATAAACCTCGCCTCAATCTGAGATGCGGTGTGGCCGACACCAGTCAATGTTTCTGCCTTTTGTTTCAAAAGGAAGTCATTTTAATTGAAAAACATCAACTGGCATACGGAAAACTGACCAAACGCATTTGGATTGTGTCGGTACTTTAGAACAACGATCCATGGGTCATATGTGAAGTGTAAGAGTCAACCTCGCCTAAATACAAGGCACGGTGTGGCCACCACCACTCAAGGTGTCTGTCTTTTGTTTCAAAAGGACGTCATTTTAAGTGCAAAACATCAACTGGCATATGTAAAATAGACCAAATGCATTCAGATTGTGTCGATACTTTAGCACAACGATCCATTGGTCATATGTGATGTGTAAGAGTCAACCTTGCCTTAATCCGAGGTGTGGTGTGGCCTCCACCACTCAATGTGTCTGTCTTTTGTTCCAAAAGGACAACATTTTAAGTGAAAAATATCAACTGGAATAGGGAAAAGTGACCAAACGCATTTGGATTGTGTCTATACTTTATCACAATGATCCATGGTCATATGTGATGTGTACGAGTCAACTCCGACTTAATATGGGGCAAGGTGTGGCCACAATCACTCAAAGTTGATCTCTTTTGTTTAAAATGGACAACATTTTAAGTACATACGGAAAACCGAACAAAAAAATTCGGTTTCCTTTGAAACGTTAGGAGAACGATTCATGGGTCATATGTGACGTGTACGAATCAAACCCGCCTCAATTTGAGATGAGGTGTGGCTGGCACCAGTCAAAGTGTCTGCCTTTTCTTTCAAAAGGATGTCATTTTAATTGAAAAACATCAACTGGCATATGGAAATATGACCAAACGCATTAAGATTGTGTAGATACTTTAGAAAAACAATCCATGGGTCATATGTGACGTGTAAGAGTCAACCTTGCCTCAATCTGAGGCGCGGTGTGGCCACCACCACTCAAAGTGTCTGTCTTTTGTTTCAAAAGGACGTCATTTTAAGTGAAAAACATCAACTGGCATATGGAAAACCAACCAAACACATTCTAATTGTGTCGATACTTTATAAAAACGATCCATGGGTCATATGTGACGTTTACGAGTCAACCCTGACTTAAGAGGAGGCACGGTGTGGCCAGAATCACTCTAAGTGACTCTCTTTTGTTTAAAATGGACAACATTTTAAGTACATACGGAAAACCGACCAAACGCATTTGGTTTCTGTTGAAACTTTAGGAGAACAATTCATTGGTCATATGTGATGTGTAAGAATCAATCCCGCCTCAATCTGATATGTTGTGTGGCCGGCACCACTCAAAGTGTCGGCCTTTTGTTTCAAAAGGACGTCATTTTAATTGAAAAACATTAACTGGCATACGGAAAACCGACCAAACGCATTCAGATTATGTTGATACTTTAGAAAAACGATTCATGGTTCATATGTGATGTGTATGAGTCAACCCCGCCTCAATATGAGCGGCATTATGGCCGCCACCACTCAAAGTGTCTGTCTTTTGTTTCAAAATGACGTCATTATGAGTGAAAAACATCAACTGATATACAGAAAACTGACCAAACGCATTTAGATTGTATCGATACTTTAGAACAACAATCCATGGGTCATATGTGACATGTACGAGTCAACCCCGCCTTAATCAGAGGCACAGTGTGACCAAAATCACTCTAAGTGGATCTATTTTTTTTAAAAATGGACAACATTTTAAGTACATACATAAAACTGACCAAACACATTCGGTTTCCATTGAAACTTTATAATAACGATCCATGGGTCATATGTGATGTGTAAGAATAAACCCCGCCTCAATCTGAGATGCGGTGTGTCCTACACCACTCAAAGTGTCTGCCTTTTGTTTCAAAAAGATGTCATTTTAATTGAAAAACATCAACTGGCTTATGGAAAACCAGCCAAATGCATTCGGATTGTGTCTATACTTTATCACTATGATCCATGGGTCATATGTGACGGATATGAGTCAACCCCGCCTCAATACGAGGCGCGGTGTGGCCGGTATCCCTTCAGGTGTATGTATTTTGTTTAAAATGGACATCATTTCAGGTAAAAATATATGGTATACAAAAAACCGATCAAATTATGAATTGACTTCCGGATTCCACATCTAATTGTCATCTAAATTTTAAATTGAATTCTAAATGAATTAGGTATATTTATAATTACGTTGTGAATTCTAATTTAATTATGGATGTGTATAGTTCCAGCATTATATGTTAAATGTGTATGAATTTGTTCTCTATATGTAAGTGTTAGTTGGTTATTGCATGTACAATAATTGTATATGTATGTGTTATTTTATTTCAGGTACAATAATTGGATTGAAAATGATAGGGAACAAACAAAATGAGACTTGGTGGAAAAATTGCAGAGCTGCTGGGCAAATTGCAGAGCTGCTGTGCAATTTTCCCAAGCATAGGCTATGCCAATAGTTTGAAACCGTTGGCATAGGATGTATAGGTTTTGTTTTACCAACGGTTCATAGAACCTTTGGTAAAACACTTTTCCCAACGGTTTAGAAATTGTTGGGAAAGAGGAGACCTTGGGTTTTTCCCAACGGTTTGCCAGAACCGTTGGGATAGGTTAATTTTTCTCCACCCTATCCAAACGGTTCATTGTAAACCATTGGGAAAAGCTTTCCCAACGGCTTACTTCCCTACGGTTTGCAGAACCATTGGTAAAAAATATACCAATGGTTCTCCAGCCTTTCCCAATAGTTATAAACCGTAGGGAAATCCTGTATTTCTAGTAGTGGGACCTGCATTCCAAAGGCAGGCGCTCGCTGGCTAATGATTTATCCAACTACACTTAAGGTCTCCATTGGTTGATAGGATGGGAGTTGAGGCTCACCACACCCTTCTGGGGGATGATTGTTTCCCATTCCGAGACTCTCTTATAGATTTAATTCATTTTCATATGTCCGTGAGTCCATGGTTCATTCTTGAACAGCGTGTCCAGAGGCTACCATTTGATTGAAAAATCATCATAAGAATGCATATATTTGATGCTATAGAGGTGATATTTACTTGATCCACATTATAAGGAACTCTAGATTTTATCGCCATCCAGGGGGGACATAAGTTGACTTGATATTGGGATCAGGTCCACAAGGAGTGCTTATTATGTATCCTCATGAGAGGAATCAGAACCCACGTTGTTCGGATTTTGTGGGGCTTACGCATAGAGGCAATCCAATTAATAGACCTGATTTGGTGGACCCTTTTAGATGGGAACCCTTTTGAGCTCGAGCCATCTGGTATGTATCCTATGTATCATGATTTAGTTAGGAATCAGAGTTCTCATTGTTCAAAAAGGTTGATACTTACACATGGAAGCAAACCATTTGATAGACATGATTTGGTGGACCCTTTTGGATGGACACCCTTTGAATCTCAAGCCTTCTAGTAAGAATCCTATGTATACTGTTTTGAGCAGGAATCAGAGATCTCATATTTTAGAAGGGTTGGTACTTGCACATAGAAGCTGCCAATTTGATAGACATCATTGGTTGGACCATTTTGGAAGGGAACCCTTTTGATCTCAAGCCTTCTGGTAGGCATCCTACGCATCCTGTTTTGATCTGAAATCGAAGTTATGATAGTTCAGATGGGTTGAGACTTACACATGGAATCTACCCATTTGATAGACAAGATTGGGTGGACCCTTTTGGATGGGAACCCTTTTTGAGATCGAGCCTTCTAGTAGGTGTCCTATGTATCTTTCTTTAATATGGAAATAGAGTTATCATAGTTCAAAATCTTGTGGATATTGTGATTCTCACAAACCTCTAAGACCACGTGAGTCATGATCGGTTTGAGAAACGTGAGGATGTGAAAGATTCAGCAATGCACATGACTCCTCTCCTATTGATGGGTGAGGGAGAGCCCACAGAAGAAGAGATTGGGGCGACCGTGGGTGAGGGCTCTGAGAAAAGAACCCTCTAATTTGAGATGAAATTAAAGGCCACGGGACCCCACCTCAAAAATTTGGGGACTTACCTTAGTGGGAGGGCCCCAGAGCATCATATGAGGTATTTTATAGTATAATGTCATATAGCATTGATGGTGGAATCACAGTTTAACATCATGTTGATGGGTGTATTTGGGGACTTTTAGTTTTGGTTCATGGGATGAGAACCACTATCTATAGAAACCATGATTATCTAGAGGGAAATTATATTTGGATATTCTGACGTACCTTGAACATGAGAGGTGCAGAATGCGTAAACAATGAATATTTAGGATTTCAAATTATGGGAAATTATGTGGGGAATGGAATCCATGAAGGTGTATAGAGGTAGGAGAGGACTCTCCTAAGGATGAATTTTCTTCCTGTTGGCAGGCCATTTGTTTGGGAAACATATATAGTGCCACCAGGGTATGATGTGCATAGTCAAGAATAGGTGTCCTCATGACACTAGCCATCCATTTCTGATGGCCATGGAGGTTTATGATGATCTAAAATCACCTTGTATACTACAATTTGAAGTCATATAGCTTGGACGAGCTCCTTAAATTTTCAAGTCACGTGGAAAGAACTATAACTTATAGTTTATGGTCATAGAGCATGGACCATTTATTATAGAAGCCATTATTAACTGAAGGATAATCATGCTAGGACATTCTAACATGCCTAAAACATCAGAGGGAAAGAAAGTGTAAACTGTGACTCTAGGGATTCTCAGATTAGGAGAAATGATATGGGCCATGGAATCCATTGAGGCATACATAGGTAGAAAATTCCTCTCAGGAGAATGAATTTTTCTCTTATTGACAGGACATTTTTGTGGGCACTATATGCAGAGCCACCAGGGAATGATGTGCATAGTCAATTAGAGGTGTCCTCAGGACACTGGCCTCCCTCTTCTAATGGCCATGGAAGTTTATGAGGATCTGAAATCACTAGAGACACAATGTATGATGAACAAAAAGCACATGTTCAATAATTTAATTAACATTAAATCTATGAATTTATATGGATTTATGGGTCAACCTGTCATAGGAGGCAGGTGATAGGGCTTTTTGGGAGGTGCATGATGAATGTCTCTTATCATGGTACTTAAGGGATGGATGCTTGGACAATATAAGGGTGCAATGGAAAATGTTTTCAACCCTACCAAAAAAGTTCACAGTGCGACCCTCCATTTTTCTTGGGGTCAGTTACAAATAGTGAAGGGACCAGCCCGGAGGGATAAGAATATAGCCTGACATTGATACTGAGTGGGGGTGTAGGGGCGCATCCCCCATGGTATGGACAGGTGGGAGCAAATAGATTTTGGCATATGGAGTCCGCATAATATTTGGTCGCATAAGAGAAGGGTGCTTAGGATGGTACGCAGAGAATGCTAGCAGCATTAGATGGTACATAGAGGATGTTGTCTACACATGATGGTTTGCGGATGAGCTTTCCGCAGATGATCGTTCACAAAGGAGCTTGCTACGAACTATCTTCCACATTGGGGGTCTGCGTAATGTCCTCCGCATATGTGTAGCCACATATTTTTTCCACATATGGGAATCTGAGAACCATTTTCCGCATATGGGCCTCTTCGAAAAATTATTATTATATTTTTTTATTTGTTCACTAGTTGCCTATAGAGGGTCTCTCGAATATGGTTCGTGTGGAGGTCTGTCGTGAACTACATTCTCCATATGGTTTACGGGATGGATTGCTCGAACTGTCATGAATGTGGGATGGAGTCCCGTGAACTTCTTCAGGTGTGGGAGAAATTTCTCCCGCACCATCTAAATTCTTCATCCACTTTTCATCCATCCCCAAGATCTCTCCCATTATCCATCTTCCTCCTCCCTTTTTCAGTTCCCCTAGTGGTTCTTTTATTGAGTGCTGGTGAAAATCATATCTATGGGATTGATGCACCATTTCTTGAAGCCCATGAAGAGATATTTCGATCTACATAAGACTCGATCAGCTGGGGTTTGATGACGTGTGGTACACTGTCATCTAGTCCTCATCCCAAAACTCCATCGTTTGTGGGGATGGTGCATATGGAATACCTCTATTTGATTATTTCCAGTGAAAATGGTTCATGGTGACTTCGATTTGTGGGTGGAAATTCACCGCGAACTACTTCGTTTGCTGGCCAATCCCTCCCAAGCCAGTGCATCAAAGGCCTTCAGCATACCATATAATTTGAGATTTATGTCTCTTGCAAACCTTTCACTGTATTCAGTACGCAACCGAGCCGGATTCCATTGAAAATTTTGATTTCTTAAAATTCTTCTCAAACTTGCAATCCAATTTGTATTTCTTTTCTTCACCCAACAAGAAAGAGTATTTTACTTCCCTTTGATGGATTTTTGGGACATTACAATTTATACTCATCAGAATGGGATCTGGTCAGGATGAAGAAGAGGCTATCCCGATGTAGAAGCATTCTTGACTTGAATGATCTAATAATGCTCTAATTTTGTTTCGGATCAAAGGGAATCAATAAGAATAGTTTAACTATTTTTAAGGATTTATGTAATTCCTCATGAACATTTATGTCTTTTCATTATTACCCAAATTTTTTCCTAATTCTGCTTAGTCTAGTCTTAGAGGGTATAAAATTCATTTTTTCTTAGGCTTCCCTTTGTGGTTTTTCAAACTAACAAGCTTTACACCATTTCTGATGGCTCAATGTTTCCCTTTTTAACAAACCGATACTTGGCTTTTTCCAATAGAATCCCTTTTCAGATTTTTCCTTTGGAATGTATGGATTCTTTTTCACTGGAAGTTCATAGTTCCAACAATTAAACTTATTACTGATGTTTTCGGTCGAAAATCATTGACCAAAATTAATGAGGAAAGGGCCCCAATTTGGGGCTATCAGACGAGAATGTTCTAATATCCTTCATACATGGATTAGCAAATATTATTAACCATTTATTCGTGGATTCTGGACATACATGAGGCTTAGGAGCCACTTTAGGCGTATAGAGGTAGGAAAGAACTCTCCAAGGGACACATTTTCCTTTGATTGACAACTTTTTTTGTGGGAAACATATGCAGAGCCATTGGGGAATAATGTGCATAGTCAATAAAAGGTGTATGTAGGACACTGGCCTTCCATGTCTGATGGTCTTGTGGGATTTACAACATTTTGGATTTATTTTGATGTTGGGAGCCACAACGAGTGGATGGCCTGAGTAGTGGTGTTTGAAAACATTAGGGAAATTTGTGTTGTCTTTGAGGGGGTAACTACTCTGGTGTGGTTTTTTTACTTACATGAGGGAGAGCTAGTCAATGATCACTTCATTTAGGAGTCCTTTTGATTTTGGGGGCACTTGGAAAGAAAAAGGTACAAAAGCCGTTATCCAAGATTTTTCCACATATGAGGTATGACAAAACATGATTTTTGTTTGAGCATACAAAAGCTATAAATGACTCGCCTAGGGATGAATTTTCCTTTGATTAATGGACATTTTAGTGGAAAACATATGCAGATCCACTAGGGCATGATGTGCTAGTCAATAAATGGTGTTCGTAGGACACTGGCCTTCTATCTCAGATGGCCTTTAAGGATTATGAAAATTGGGAACATTTTGAATCCGGTATGTGACCTACGACTGGGGGAGTTGCTAAACACAAAAGGATCCATTTTAACTGATCTTCTTTGGGGAGTCCCGAAAATGAGTGGGGACACTCTTCTTTCGTATGCGAATCAACTTCATGCATACAAATGGGTACCTTTTAAAATCCTAAAAAAGGGACCGAAGACGAATTTGGATCATATGTTCTGATATATCCCAGATGTATGTAAGAAAGGAAATGTATATTGTTACTTTGAAGGACCTTAAATCAGGAGGGATCGAACGAGGATTGGAATCCATTGGGCATAATGAGATAGGAGAGGACTCTCCTAGGGACAAACATGCCTTTGATTGATGACCATTTTTATGGGAAACGTATGCAGAGCCACTGGGGCATGATATGCATAGCCCATAAAAGGTGTCTGCAGGACACTAGCCTTCCACCCCAAATGGCCTTGGATAGATATGTAGATTCAGGATCACTCAGATAACAATGTTTGAAGTATGGCAGGATTGTATCTAGACATATTAGTGTAATTTTGGTCACAATTTACTCATGGAAACAGGTGTCCCTTACATAGATCTAACTCGTATGTAGGGAGAGGAATTCATTTCATCGTTGGGAAACCTGGTTATTTAACATCTCATGGCCAGGATATACAGTTCTTCCTGGGGGAGGTAATCATGAAATGCCTTTCACGGTCATTCTACTAGGACCAAATTCTTGGGTTGTTTTTTCAAAATTCCACAGTGGACCTCTCTCTGAAATCCCTAAGCTCGCGTGAGCTGTGCTTGGTGTGAGAAATAAGGGATCATGAGGATTCTGTGTCATTTCATATGAAAAAAAAATTCAGAATTAAATTGAACTTTTGAGCTTAAACCATTGCTACGCAGTTTAGAGTCAGGCAGTGATGACGATTTTAGCCTTGCAGTTTAACATCATGTGATGAGGATGATTTTTCCCTTGTAGTCTAATGTCATGCAGTGAGGATGATTTTGGCCTGGTGGTTTAACTTTGTGTAGTGAGGACAATTTTGTCCTTGCAGTTTAATGTTTTTCGGTGAGGATGATTTTGGCCTTATAGTTTAACTATGTGCGGTGAGGATGATTTTGGCCTTGCAGTTTAACGTCATGCGGTGAGGACAATTTTGGCGTTTCAGTTTAACATCTTTTAGTGAGGAAGATTTTGTCCATGCATTTTAACATTGTACGGTGATGATAATTTCATTCTTCATAAATATCTTCAATAGTTTCAGGTTAATAGCAATCCGGATGTTCAGGCATTCCGTAGACATGAGTGATGATAGAAGGTGTAAACCATTGTCCTGGGGGAAACTTGAATCAAGAGGGATGAAATGGAGCATGGAAGCTATTGAAAATACTGAGATAGGAGAGAAATCTCTTGGGGACGAATTTTTCATTGATTTATGGTTGTTTTTGTGGGAAATATATGCTGAGCCACCAGGGAATGATACCCATTGTCCAGAAAAAGTTCCCATAGAACACTATCCTTCCATCTTAGATGTCCTTGAATGATTATTGGAATCCATGTTTTCTCGAGGTCTAGAGTGCGAAAAATGGGAAAGATGTGCTTGGGAATGTCGGAATATCTAGACCATGATTAACTATGAACTACTTAGAGCTTCCACATAGGTATGAACCATATGTATATGGGGAAAAGGAAGTTTTGATCTCTCTAGACTAAGATGCATGTGTGGAATCTCATAATACCAAGGAATGGGCCACACATAACTCTTGAAGAATTTCATTGTTTATTGTCATGTGATAGGACCTTTCATAGACTCCTCGTATAAGTCTAACCTACATATGGGGGAAAGTGGAATTGTTTTTGGGTGGAAGGGCTAGGATGCTGAATCCGAGCATTGTTACGTATCCTTCAAATGCATGAATCAATCCATACATAGTTCTAAATGTTCCCTACAAGCGTTTTCTCAATATGTTGTTGAAACTTGAGGTATTTTTTTTGATGATGATAACTGGGATGGGAATGAAGATCGGGGCATCACTATGTATCCTACATGGGCATGAATCAATCCACATGTAGTTCAGTATATACCATGTACCGATTTGGATTGGTACACGTGTGAGGACATGTGAGGGAATTTTGGTTTCACATGATATGGGTGCCAGGCCTACCAAATCCCCTACGATTTATTTTCATAAGAGAATCCAAACCACTGATCCTATGCTCACATGATTTATACTCGATGTGAGAAATAATTAGTGGTCACAATCTCTCTTTCGCAAGTGTGGGGAGGTAGATAATATGATGCGGGAATATTCATTTTCTTTCCTCGTAAGTCTTGGAAAAGATCTAGGATCAAGGCATTGCTACATATCATACGAGGGTAGGAATCAAGACACATGTAGTTATTTACATACCCTATACTGATTTGGCTCGGTCCAAAGGGTAGGGGTATTTTCATTCTATCTATCACAGTGGCAAGGTCCATCATGTTACCCCATAGTTGAATTTTGTAAGAGAATCTCTACTACTAATCCTAATCTGACGTGAGTTATACTCGATGTTAGAAATAAAGAGTGATAAAGGTTTCCATTTCTAATATGGAATGATATGGGGCAGGATGGAGGCATTTTTTATGGCTAGTGGGCCAGGATCAAGGATCAAGGCATCGGTACGTACCCTGTGAGGACATGAATCAAGTCGCACATAGTTCTGTAAGAGATCATACCATTTTTTATCATGATATTAGGGTGTTTTGTGTCCCGTAGTTTAATGTCGTATAGTTAGGACGTGAGTCACAGTTTATTGTCATTCTCTAGGGGTGAGTTCATTACAGTTTAACGTCATGTGGAAAGGATGGTGACACATAGTTTAAGGTCATGGAATTTGGACCATGACATTGGGGGTATTATAACTCTTAGTTTAGGGCCATAAAGATCTAACCTTAGCATTTGGGTTAGTTTTAACTCATAGTTTGTGGTCATAGGGATTGGACCTTGACATCATGGGTTTTTTTCATTACTCATAGGTTAAGG
The DNA here is from genome assembly GCA_963277665.1 of Viscum album. Lineage (NCBI taxonomy): Eukaryota > Viridiplantae > Streptophyta > Magnoliopsida > Santalales > Viscaceae > Viscum > Viscum album. The sequence goes on from OY728126.1 coordinate 312,992,302, forward strand.
TCATAGATATTAGACCATAAAATGGAAACATTTTTTTATGACTCGTACTTTAGGGTCGTAGATCTTAGACCTCAGCATCATGGGGTTTTTGGTTTCTCATAGTTTATGGTATTGGAGTTCGGACCATAAAATGGGGGGATTTGTGTTTATGACTAATAGTTTAGGGTCATAGAGCTTGGACCTCAGCATCATGTTGTTTTTTTGTAACTCATAGTTTAACGTCATAGATTTTGGACCATTGCATGTGGGGAATTTTTGTGACTCATAGTTTAGGGTTGTAGAGTTTTCACCATTGCATGGGGGGGGGGGTTATAAATCATATTTTAGGGTTGTATTGTTTTTAATATTGCATGGGGGAATTTTTATGACTCATAGTTTATGGTCATAGAGTTTGGACCATTTCATTTCTGTTACGTGAAATATTTCATCAAGAACACTGCATTTGTAGGAGTTGTGATGAGCGGTTTTACCTTTGATATCAGGGCGTATGATCCATTGGAATAGACCCTATGTATAACATATGGTCCTTCCCACTTTGGTTCAAGAATTAGGGGATTATTCCAGAGTAACATCGGGGATCTGAGTACTAACACCATTTCTCCTTTGAGGAGAGATCGAAGGCAATCTGTTTTGTTGAAGGCTCGGGCAATCTGATTTTGATAGATTTATAAATGGTGTAGAGTATGCATCCTTTTCTCATCTAGTTGTTAAAACCCATAATCCATCTCTAGGATTTCTCTTCCCTAGACAGTTGATCGCAAATGTCCACACAGAGTGATGGAACTTGGATTTTGATAGGCAAAACCACTTCTACCCCATATACTATTGAGTACGGGGTTGCCATTTGGTAGTGCGGGTCATGGTATGGTAATCCCATAAATCATGAAAGAGATTGTATGGACACGATTTCAAATCCTTATTGACTATCTTTTGAAGTATGTTTGAAAGATTCTTGTTGATATCCTCCATCTGACCATTGTTCGCCATATGGTAATAGGACGAACGGTTCCCTTTGATTTCATACTCATGGTACAACTTGTCTAGCTTAGCATAGGATATGTTGGTTATATTATCCATCAGTACTATATGAGGGACACAAAATATGGTGATGATGCTGGCCTTCACAAATATAATGATGTTTATTTTCCCCAACTTCCTTAAGGAGTACATCTTCGACCCATTTGGAAAAGAATTCAGTCGTTGTGAGTATGAATTTGAGTTGTCTTGATGTGGCGGGAGGATGTGGTCTCACAACATCCATCCCCCAGGCAACGAATGTACAGAAGTATATAGCTATATGAATTTACTTATGGGGGTGGTGTATGAAATTATCATGAACATGGAAGAAATGAAACTTCTTAGTGAATATAGGACAATCATGTATCATGGTGTGCCTGTAATACCCAACCCTCCGGATTTGGTGAGAGAGCTTGGTTGCTGACAGGTGCACTCCAAAAGCTATGGCATTCTCCTCTTTCATGATGACATCAACCACTTCTCCATTAATTCACCTGAGAAGGACTCTATCAAGACCTCGTTTTTAGAGAACCTTTTAATGGTTTACCCCATTGTATAGGAAAAAGTTGATGGTTCTTCTTTAGACCTGCTCCCTTTCAGCCCTATCTGGTGGTAGTTCCCCATTTTAAAGGTAATTTTTAATGGGCATCATACAACTGGTGGTATGGCCATAATGTTCAGAGATGGGACTAATTTCATCGATTTACTCTGTATTGCTTTAGATGAATGGCAAGACCATCCGATAGTGAGCAATACTAATAACTGTTTCATCCTGGTCGAGATCAACCAAGGTTGTTGATGCATTTTACAAAGCGTCTGCTTGAGAACTTTGTGACTGGGGGGCATATTTCAACATTGGTTCTGATGGGAATTCTTCCATCAGTGCTCGAACATGGTTCATAAAGGGAACCAACACTTCTTTCTTGATAGCATAGTCACTGTTGACCTATTTGATGAAAAAATATGAATCACCCTTTATTTTTATGTGTTTTGATTTCACCTGGAGTTCCAACTACATGCTTGCAATGAGGGCTTGATACTCTACTTCATTGTTTGGGCACCCTACCGAAAGCAGGAAAGAGTAAGGAATGATGGTCTTTTCAGGAGATACAAGTATGACTCCTAGCCCCACTTTGTTGAGTTTGGGATCTTCCATCCATTTCCCTATCAAGCTTCGAGATGCTCCATCAAAGTACATTTCCCATGTCTAGGGGTCCTCCTAGACAGAAAAAACGTCTTCATCCGAAATTTCGGCATCCATTAGTGTTGTTTCTTATGAGGGGTGATCGGTTAGGAAGTTTGCTAAATCCTGGAATTTTATACCCATCTAGGACATGTGTCGTATGTCAAATTGATGTAGGATAATATCTCATCATGATAGGAATCCGTTCACCATGGGACAGTTTAGGATATATTTGAGCGGGTTGCAGTGGGAAACAATGTGGACCTCATGGTGCTGCAGGTAATGCCTTAGCTTTTGAACTATGAATATTAGGACTAAGCAGTTCTTTTCAATCTTCGAATACCAAGTTTCAGCATCAATCATTGTCTAGATGAGGTAGTAGAGGGTGTTCTCATTATGGGAATGATTTTTATACACAAGTAAGGATCCTAATTACCATTCCAGGGAAGCTATGTATAAAATGAGCAGTCACCTCTCAATTGGTGGCACGAGCACTGATGTGCTGATGAGATTTATTTTAACATTCTCAAACTCGTCTTGGCAATCATTATCACACTCATACATAAATCTTTTATTCATTATCATGGTGAAATGTAAACATTTACCTGCTAGGTTTTCTATGAAATTTCAGATGTAGGTGATGTGCCCCTTGAAACCTCTCTACTCAGTGATGTTGCGAGGTGGGGACATGCCAAGTATGGATTTTATCTTCTCAGGGCCAACTTCAATTCCACGATGGCATACGATGAAGCCGAGAAAATTTCCTGAGGTAATGCCAAAGGCGAATTTAAGGGGATTACTCTTTAAAATGTGTTGTCAAAATTTGATAAAGACAATTTCATGATCATCCTAGTGGTTTGAGAATTGTCATGATTTGGCCACCTGGTTGTTGACATAAGACTCGATGAATTTTCCAAAGAGGGTCTTACAGATGCGATGCATGGTACGCTGATATGTAGACCCGACATGATTCTGTCCAAAGGGAATCACATTATAAAAGTAAACTCCCTGAGGGTCCCTAAAAGAGGTTGCTTCATTGTCTCCTTGGTCCATCCATATTTTATTGTTTCCAGAATAACTGTCAATGAAAATGAAAGCTTTATATCTGGTTGTTGCATTGATCAACAATTTAATGACCGAAACCGAGAATTCAACTTTTGGGAAATGTCGGTTAAGGTCTCCGAAGTCAATTAAAATTTGAATATGTCCATTATTCTTTTTGATAGGGACTATGTTCACCAACCATATTAGATATTGGATCTCCCATATGAAGTCATCTTTGATCATCTTGTCAACTTTAGCCTCTATTTTGGCAACATGCGTTTGGTGGGTCCATCTGGCGGCCTATTTTTAGCCTCGATGATCTTCTGATAAGCCCAGATGATGGGGGGAAACTTCAAGATCAAGGCCTAAATATCTATTTAATTCTAGAAAAAACATCTTGATTATTCATTATAAAGGAGTAATATGCCTCTTGTTCCTTTACAGGAAAGGCCACACTGATCAGATTGGGCCATGGGTCCTCTTCAATGCCCAAATTTATCTTTTTATGTTCATCGATTATGGTGGAGTCACATTCGTCGAATGAAGGAGGGGAATCATTGAGGTCTTATTCCTCTTATTCTTCTTCTTCTTCATCTTTATCATCTTCTTCTACTAATGGATAAAAGAGTCTTGAGATGAACTCTCTAATGTTGGAAGAGAAATCATCTATTTCAGTAGTGTGTGAGGAAATGGTAGTTTGATGTCCCAAGGATGGGATGAAATCATCTTTGATAGATCTTTTACTATCATCATGGGAGTTATCCCGCTCTTCTAGATCATTGGACTCAGTGGTCATAACAGAGACCATGCTGACAACTGAGTCTACACCCAAACTTGCAATTTTTTCATTCAACATGGTTAATGGGTAGTACATACTCTTTCAGAAGTTGCTAGAGGGGGTCCGAGATAGCTATTTCCAATCCATTCAGCGCATTTATCCAATCAACGTCGTCGACCAAGAGATGTATTTCTTCTAACTCATATAACTCAACGTCGATATAGTGCGACTCACATAACGCTAATGGGGATCTATTAGCATGAAACATCATGTTTTTCCCATTAGTGCAATAGTTTATGCACTTATTATTTGAGAATGTAATTGAAGTGTGATGATGAAGCAAAGGCCTCTCTAACAATACATTGAAAGTCGTACTTTGCTGTACCACCAGGAACATAAAGTCTGATATGAAATCTCTGAGCCAAGTTTTAAGCATGATTTATCCCAATGGTTTATGCTCACTATTTTCATATCCTAGAAGAGTTGTAGTGTAGGGTGTCAAGCTATCTTCATCATATCCATGCCGATGAAGAATTCACATCAGGAGGAGGTTAACTCCAGAGCCACTATTGATAATGATTCTCTGAACATCAGTTCCATTCATCTTACAAGACACAAATAATGGTTTGATGTGCCCTTGCATGATTGAGACTTCATCCTTTTCTGTGAAGGAGATTACAAAGTGACATTATTTGGGACCAATATCCTTTCAGTAGACATTGGTTGTTGCTACTTTGGCCTCTAACTCCTAGGGACTTATCAAGGCTTCAATGAGTGCCTCCCTAAGATATACGAAGAGGCTCAACACATCTAGGATTCACAACATCATTTCTACTGAAGAAAACTGATTTAAAATATCATACATATTCTCTAAAGGACGGAGATTCCCAACTCAGGGTTTCTATTTCACAGACACATTAGGGGATTGAGCTTTGGATGTAGATGGTTTGACCTATGTCACAAGGGATGGTGGTGCTCCAGTCCTTCCCATGTTTGGCTGAACTGGTCCTCCTGTATACCTTGGGTGGTTTGGTACTTGTTCTTCCCCTGATGGGTATTCCAAGATAACTAGGATTTTATTTCTTATGATGGGTTTGAAGGAGTATAACAGTTCATTCTATGTCTATCAGAAGGTCCTTGCATGATTTTCTGTGACATTAACATTTTGACTTGTGGTGTGGTCACAAATTTGACTCCTTCCACAATCATGCCTCCCAGGAAACCTCCGACCTCTATGGAATCTTTCTTCAGATCTCCATTTGGGTGTAGGGAATTCTGATTCATGGACATAGTCTTTATCAGAGAAGGGGGTCATCAAGTTAATGACATTACTGAAGCTGAAGATCAGTTCTTGATCTGACACTCTTTCTGTTTGACTGTCTCCTTCTGATGGTGCAGTTTGGTGGGGCAGTGCCCATTGTACCATTTTTTGGGATGGATCCCATTGTAATAAAACTGTTGGCATGAAGTCTAAAACTGTCAACAATGACATATAATTTGTTATCATATCATCTTATTTCTCTTACTTTATGGCCTTCTGTCCTTTAGAGGACTAGAGGGCTGAGGAGGATGGATGTGCAGTATTGGGAGCTTTTGGGGGTATAGTTGGTTGTTTCAAATGCACCTAGAGGATTACTTGGACATGGTAAATGAAATATAGGGTCATCTAGATATCAAACCATTTCTCCATCTTATTGTGGACTATCTTCCATTCCACTTCCTCTCTTGAGTCGGAGGTGGAGACACATTCCACTTGTGCTGGTTGAAGCCCCAACTTGACTTTCCCGAAATCCACCATCTTTGTCAGGAGATCCTTGAAAAAAAAATCACTCTTGGATGGTATGTACTAGTATCCGGTGATACGGAAAATAATTTGGACGGTCGTTGAGACATATTTCATCACATAATGTTGGATTTGGAAGCCGGAGAAAATTGTAATTCATGGCATCTATGAAATAGTTGCGGACCTGGCCGTCTCAGAACGAATAAAAATTATCTCCTCGTTCATCAAAATGATTTATTTTAGCATCTATTTTCTCATATTTACAAGTTGGGGGTGGATATTGGCATCCAAGGTTTCCCACATGGTTCGTTGGGGGTCTCACAACTGGAGCCGATGTCAGGGGTGTCTTAAGAGTGATAGAAGTCGCTTAATCTTTTCCCATTCATTTCTCTAGGGATAATGGGGCCATTTGGGACTTGGGGATGGTCCATTTCAAGGATTATTGTATCCTTTGATCCATTTAAGATAAGTATGTAAATATATTGGTGTACTTCACCGGGATGAGAGAAATTTTCAATTAATCCTTATGTTTATCGATGCACATGGCGAGCATCTCATCCTGGGGGAGTGGCTGGTTCGGGGAATATGTCAAGCCTTTCAATTTAGGAATGAAGTCTGAGGCTCTTTCATTCTCTTTCTCTTTGTAGTTAATGAGACCACTAACTATCATATTTGGAAGAATCTAACTAAACTGGAAGAGAAAAAATCACCAGAGGTCCTCCTAGCCTGTAATTGAGTTGGCTGGCATGCTAGTATTCCATACGAATGCTGAGCCCTACAAGGTTCGTACAAAGCACCTTAGTTATACAAATGATTGCTGATCCGGAGTGCCCATAATGGGGTCATAGTAGGAGGCATAATGCATCAAATTCTATTTTGGGTCCTCGGAGACATTGAATATTTGGAATACAGGGTTCTCGAAATTTGGTGGTGGAAGAACATTGCTCACCCATTCGGGGTAGGGTTTGTGCTGAGGATATATTTGAGCATGTTTCCCCTCCAAGGCTTATAGTAAAGCTATTAGATACTCGAAGGTGTTTAATATATCTTGATTCTTGTCCTTACAGACTTGAGCTTTAGCTGGTGCGGCAGTGGCCAAGACTGGGCGTGCCGGTGCTACTCGAATTTGGGGTGGATACCCAACATGAGATATCATTTGAGGGTTTACCTAGACATATTATGGTTTCCATCCCAGTGGGGATAGGCCTTGTTTTCCTTCCAGGGTTGGGTAGAACGGTACTCCTACCTTGGATTTATTCAACAAGATGAGTAATTATGGCATGGGCACCACTTCTTAGAGCACCTGCTGATGTTCTACTCGAGGAAAACATCTAGAGAGGTAACTCCCTCACTGTAGCTAGACATTAATTCATCGGAGCTCTTTCATTTCTTCATCCTACTTGGTGAACCTCTATTCAAGAGTGAGGGAATCATTCTCATGAGTAGGAGGAGGCGGTTCATAGACGACCATGGATTTATTTTTCCCTTTTATTGTAGTTTCCTGGGGGAGGTAATTTTTGGTTGACTAAGGGGGCACCCAAATTTAGGACCACCCTCTAGTTCCAGGTATGCACACCATCAGGCTTAGTGTGGGATGCCTCTGGGAAGGAACCATCTTCCTTCGCATCTCCTCCAACCACATCATTTCCTATGAGATCCGTGGGGTTGACGTTTACCACTTCAACTGTGGAATACCACATTGTGGGTGGTGTACCCAATGCCGAATTATAAGAAAGGTTTTTACGCCCTTTTATGGACTTTTTCTGCAACACCCCAAAATTTTATGAGAATTATTCTTTTTAAATTTTTTGATGTCTTATGTTGTATGCTACACCAAGATTATCTTGTGCTACACGCAACACCGTATTAACTTGTAGTATACGCAACACTATTCATGGATGGTGTTACACAAAATTTAATGTTCATTTGATAGAAGTTATTCTATGAAACAAGAGTGTATATATATATATATATATATTCTATGTATAAATGAAATATGGTTGAATTCTATTATACACAACAATAAAAAAATCTTGCACTACATGCAACCCTGACTTGGCTTTCTTTACACGCAATCGCGACCTTCCACGATAGCGTGTGTTGTACGCAATACCGAGTTTCACTAAACAATGATATGTTATTAAAATATTATATAAACTAGCCATTATGAATAGTAATACCAACTATTTGAAATTTTTTAAATTTTAACATTTAATGTGGACTTAATTTTTGGATTCGGAATATCGAAATTATCCTAGGGTGATTTTTTTGGTATTTTTCTGAAAACTTTCAATTTTTGAGGAATAGTGAAAACACTAGGTTAATATTTAAAAACCGACTTGTTATTTAAATAATAATTTATTTTATTTAAATTTATTTTAGGTCATAATTGATACATAATACTTATATATGTTCAATTTAATTCATTGGAGTCATTTTATAATAATTTTAGATATATAAAAATTTTATTGAACTTTTCATCGTCTCTTACCCACCTCCAAGGATAATTTGAAAATTTTAAAAAAATACTTAATTTTACCGCTTCTATGAGTGGAATTTCAAAAATACAAGAGAAATGGTTAATATCAAGGAGAAAAATGTGGTTCAATAATATAAAAATAATTTTTGGTGAATAGTAACTTTTTATTTTATTTACCATGGTTAAAAATAAATAAGGTAATTAAGGGTAAAAATGATATTATTATTACCATAAAACATGTCCTAATTATATTAGATAAGTGGAATTTGACCAAAAAACAACCTTAGGAATAAAATAATACCCTTTAGGTCCAGTTGGATTAGATTAGGACACTTATTATTATTTTATTTAAAGAAGAGTTAAAAGAGTAAAAATCAAAGTTTAATAACTAAAACATTTTTAATATAGGGTTATACATAAGATAAATTTGACTATAAATATTCATTAGAAATATTAAAAGATTTCATACATAATTATATTTTATTTATAATTTTTAGACATTAAATAATTTAATTAATTTATGACACAATGACGATGAAGTAATTACCTTATTAATGAAATATTAACATAATTGATGTTATAAATACCCAAATAAATGTAATTTGAGACTTTTTATGAATTCCACTAATTTTATAGGTTAATATGACATGTTAGTACTGATTTAATTAATTTTTCAGAACTATTCATGCTTTTATGATTTTAACAAAAATAAATTACCAAATAGTGTCAAAATTGACATAAAATAGTTTTTAAAACAACTATTATATTATTAATTTTTATTATATTCCTAAAAATATATGGTTTAGACAAATGACTTATATAAGGTTATATATATTAATAATGAACCACTTGGTGTTCTTTTGTCTTGTTATAGTAAGTTTATTAACCATATAGTGTAAGAAAACAAGGAGAAATAGTAAAAGATAAATTATTTAACTTAGTGTTAAATCTAGATGATAAGGTTAAAATAGTAACCTAAACTTGTATAAAACCTATTGGTTGAGAGGATTTCGACCCGTACACATTTTAGCTTCGAAATAAATAAATTTGGAGGTATTATATACCGAATATGATTTTATTATAAAATAATATTTTAAGTTTTTCCTAATGTTCCCCTCTCCTCCCTTATAAAAGGGCACCTCCTCCCTCTTCTCTTTACAAAATTTTGAGATTTCATGCTCGGCCAACCCCTACCCATTTCCCTATTCAACTTCCCTAGAAACATTATATAGGTTTTGGTCTCCTCAAAAGACAAACATTTGTGCCTTAAGAGTAATCTTAAAAGAGGTTCATCGAAGAAGAGGAGGTTTAGATACGTATGAAGCATATCAGACCTAAGGTAAGGGATAACTATTCCAATATCGTTCTTATCTGAGATTGTTTATTCTTAAGTATTTACTGGGGTTAAATTTTTCATCCATTCCCTTAAAAAATGTTTTTCATAAAGTGTTTAATATTCTTACATGTATTTTTAATGTCATGTTTACCCCTCTTTGACGTTTACTTTGTTTTATGGAAGGAATCTTTTTTTGTTTACCATACGTGGAAATTTTTGACTTTTCCAAAAAAAGTATGGGGAAAATGTTTTTTAACTTATACGACATGAATGGATTATTACGGTTTAATAATTCCTAATTTTCATGAAGATTCTTCTATATATTTTCATGATTATTTTCAACAAAATCCTTTTATTTTAAAATTTCATGGAATTTTGGGAAAAGAAAATGATTTTGAGGAAGAAAGGATATTTTCCTCAAGAATTCATTTCAAGTGTTTTATCAAAACTATTTTCCATCTAAGATGACATTGTTAAGTATGTTTATGTTTCAAGTACAATGTATTTCTTATTTACTTGGTTTTATTTTTTATGATGAAATGATATCCATTTCTTTTATATGGATTATGTTATGGTGGGATGATTTTTATGAAACCCATTTTATTCGTTGGGTTGCTATGAATGGTGTATGTTTATTTTGTGGCACATGAAATAATTATTTAATTATAAAGTGGGTGGACCTATATATCCCTCTAATTAATTGGGTAAAGATTTATATCTCATGAGATAGACATGGCTGTAATGGTAAGTTAATCTGGTTCAGTGATACAGGCCTGGACAAGGAGTAAACTCGATTCAGAAGGGGACTTTGTCTACTAAGATGGTCTTGGCAGCAATGCCTTGGCTACTATGGAAATAATATCATGTTCTTAATGGTTTTCCACAATTAAATGTTTTATTCCAATGCTATTTTCTCATGATTAATGTTCCTTTATGACCTATTCCTTACGTACTGTCTAGATTTATTTCGCAAATCATGATTTTGATGTGTAAACTTTATGTTCATGTTTTGAAGTTCAAATGTATATGGTTTGTTTTATTTTCTCCATGCTTACACTTACTAAGCATTTGAGCTCACCCTTTAAATGTTTTCTTTTTCCCAGGATAAAAATAAAGGTTTCAGGTAAGATAAAAAAGGTAAGATCTTTATGGGAGATGTTGAAGATCTTTCACCAAGATTAGAATATTATATTACGATTTTCCAAATACAATAAACTATTACAGTTCTTTGGTGTCTGTTTTTGTTATGTATTAGGTATTTTTCAAATGTAATTTAGTGTCCATGTATGTCAAGTACGGGTCTCTACTGTTGGTATCAGAGGAAAGGTTTAGTTAATCTTTGGAAAATAGGATGCAAAAACATTAGTGGGATACCTAGAGATATTTCTAAGGTATGTCTAGGGATGTCCCTAAGGTTAAGTATAAGTATAGGTTATAGTCCTAGAATTATGGTAACGGTATTATAATTAAACCTAATATGTTATATATTGAAGGTACCCCATGATTATGATTTATTCCGCTCACAATATTCTTTTTGGCTTTTAGAAAATGTATAGAGACCGGAAGATTCACGATAATGGAGGATATGATGGACAATGGAATGATATTCTTCATGAGAAACCAAATGAAATTGGATCTGGAAGTCCACATATTGTTATTATCCCTGATCAACAATCTCATAATAAGATCAATAATCTCAACTATGGTAAGTTTCCCAACTCAGCTAATAAGAGAAAGATAGAGTTTCATGATGATCACAGAGGAAAGAAAGTTCAATTTTCCTCGTCTAAATCATGTGGGAAGAGGCATTAGGGAGAATGTTTCAAAAGAACTGGAAGGTGATTTGGGTGTGGAAAACAAGGAAACAAATCCATTAATTGTAAAGGAAAAGGTTCAGTTAACACTATGGACAAGGATAATGGTATTTACAAGACATCAACAACGGTTAAATGTTTTAAATGTGGAATGTACGGGAATTATGCAAACCAATTCCCTAAGGTAAAATCTCATGAAGACAACCAAAATGGTCATCTGGGCAGTATTTATATGGATGATGATAAAGAAACTACAAATGATATATGATATGAAAGAAATGATGAAGCTCAGTCAGTGGTTTAAGAGGTAGTTTAATGATTGTATGATTATCAAGAATAATGTATGGTACTATGGAATAAGGAAAAATCCAAGGATTGTTAAATTGTTGTCTTTCCTTGAGTTTTTTGAAGCATATGATGAATGGTACCGGTATCCATGAAAGGTTATTCAAATATTTTTATAAGGTAGATGATATCTGAATAATGAAAGGATAAGGAGATAATGAGATGTTTGATAGTATTAATGATCTCATGACTGGTATAAGGGAAAAGTGATATAATGGTTTGAGTATAAAGAATTTTGGGATTTTGGTATGTTGAAAGAGTTAACTTTTTACAACATTCATGTTTTCACTAAGGTTCAATGGTTACTTATGTTTCAAGAGAATACATGATTAAGCAATTCACATGTTTGGAATGTGACCAATAAGATATATATATCTTATGATATACAGGCGATAAGTGATTGTATTCAATGCTTGGTAGATGACCTTTCTAGTAATCATTTTATTTATACTATGAGATTAGACAGAATTATTTTGGATAAACTTAAAGATTGGAATTGATTAAGTTAATCATCATATAGTATTGTTTAAGGCTAGAACGTTTTGTTATGTTATAATAGTCTCCTTTTAGATAAAGGAAAACCTGTAGGATGGGCGACAATCCATCACATCAGACAAGGATGCGGGAATCGAACCCATAACAGAAGTACGACAGGACTATATCACCTACCTCAGGCCTACCAGAAGTCCCTGGTTAGTAGAGACTAGTTTTATTTTATTAACCGCTATGATAGATGAAGTATAAGTCCATTTTTGGAACCATATACGATTAATCTCACCATAACTTAGACTTATAACATTTTATAACCTTATGTTTGAGATATATGGAATGACCAATCATTCTATCGTATGATCTACGAATACTTCTCGGAAGAAAAATTCAACTTCATTTCTTTAAGAGATGAAGTGGAAATTGTTCAAGGCACAAACAACAGTAATATTGTACCAAAATCAAGTTAGAATTTATTTTAATTCAAAAATTCTTCAACATCAAGGAAATGATATTGAAAACTAAAAATGTTTTCCTAGTTCCTTCTTATATGATGAAACAGATGGTACCTTAGATCATAAAAAATTTACGGCTTTGTGATTGTTGGCTTTTTCATAGCCATGTTCTCTACCACTCTCCATCAGAACTTGATGGACATATTTCTCTTCCATATACATAATTTCACCTATGTTCTCCTATGTGGAAACCCAATGATTAGTTAATTTGGGTAACCTTTACGTTTCATAATTTAGTTTTCAAAGTTAAGTTTTGGTAGTCCTTTTTACGATGTGGGTTTCTATTAAAGAAAATTTCAAGTAGTAAACGATTTATAACCCCTACGAATTTCGAGGGCGAAATTCATTTTAAGGGGGGTAGAATGTAACACCACGAGATTTTATAAGAAATATTATTTTTAATTTATTTTATGTCTTGTGTTGTATGATACACCGCGATTATCTTTCACTATATGAAACACCATATTAACTTGTAGTATACACAAAAATATTCTTGGATCAAGTTACACAAAAATTCATGTTCATTGGATAGAAGTTACTCTACACAACATTGAGTATATATATATATATATTCAATGTATAAATGAAATATGGTTGAATTATATTATACACAACAACAAAAGAATCTTGCACTACATGTAACCCTTACATATCTTGCTTTACACGCAATTGAGACCTTCCCCGATAGCGTGTGTTGTACCCAATACCGAGTTTCACTAAACAATGATACGTTACTAAAATATTATATAAACTAACCGTTATGAATAGTAATACCCACTTTTTGAAAAATTATAAATTTTATCTTTCAAATTGGACTTCATTTTTGGTTTTGGAATATCAAAATTATCCTAGGGAAATTTTTGGTATTTTTCTGAAAACATTCAATTTTTGATGAATAGTGAAAGCACTATGTTACTATTTAAAAACCGACTTTTAATTTAAATAATTATTTATTTTATTTAAATTTATTTTAGGTCATAATTGATACATAATATTTATATAAGTTCAATGTAATTCATTGGAGTCATTTTAAAATAATTTTAGATATAAAAAAAATTTATTGAATTTTTCACCATCTCTTACCCACCTCCTATGAAAATTTGAAAATTTACATAAAACGTAATTTTACCGCTTCTGTGAGTGGAATTTCGAAAATCTGAGAGACACAACTAATATCAAGGAGTAAAATCTTGTTCAATACGATAAAAATAATTTTTGGTGAATAGTAACTTTTTACTTTTATTTACCACGGTTAAAAGTATATAGTGTAATTAAGGTTAAAGATGATAATATTACTACCCTAACACATGTCCAAATTCGTTTGGATTAGTGTAATTCGACTAAAAACAACCTTAGGAATAATATATTACCCTTTAGGTCCCCTTGGATTAGATTAGGACACTTATTATTATTTTATTTAAAGAAGAGTTGGAAGAGTTAAAATCAATGTTTAATAATTAAAACATTTCTAATATAGGGTTATACATAAGATAAATTAGACTATAAATATTCATTAGAAAGATAAAAAAATTTACTACATAATAGTACTTTATTTATAATTTTTAGACATTAAATAATTTAATTTATTGATGACACCATGATAATGAATTAATTACCTTATTAATGAATTATTAACATAATTGATGTTATAAATACCCCAATAAATGTAATTTCAGACTTTTTATGAATTAGAATAATTTTATAGGTTAATATGACATGTTAGTATTGATTTAATTAATTTTTTTCGAACAAATAATACTGTTATGATTTAAAAAAAATCAATTACCAAATAGTGTCAAAATTGACATAAAATAGTTGTTAAAACAAATATTATATTATTAATTGTTATTATATTCCTAAAAGTCCAAGGTTCGACTAAATTACATAGATAAGGTTATATATATTAATAATGAACTACTTGGGGTTCGTTTTTCTTGTTATAGTAAATTTATTTACCATATATTGTAAGAAAACAAGAAGACACGGTAAAAGTTAAATTATTTAACTTAGAGTTAAATATAAATGATAAGGTTAAAATAGTAACATAAACTTGTCTAAAACCTATTGGTTGAGAGGATTTCGACCCATCCCCATTATAGCTTCGAAATAAATCAATTTAGAGCTATTATAAATGGAAAATGAATCTATTATAATATAATAATTTATGTTTTTCCTAAGGTGCCCCTATCCTCCCTTATAAAAAGGCACCTCCTCCCTCTTCTCTTTACATAATTTTGGGCTTTCATGCTCGGCCAACCCCTGACCATTTCCCTTATCAACTTTCATAGAAACATTATATAGGCTATGGTCTCCTCAAAATAACAAATCTAGTGCCTTAAGACAAATCTTAAAAGAGGTGTGTTGAAGAAGAGGACATTTAGATACATATGAAGCATATCGAACCTAAGGTAAGTGATAACTATTCCAATCTCGTTATTATCAGAAATTTTTTATTCATAAGTATTTAATGAGTTTATATTTTTCATCCATGTCCATAAATTTTTTTTTCATAAAGTTTTTAACATTCTTTCATGTTTGTTTAAAGTTATGTTTACCCCTCTTTGACTTTTACTTTGTGTTATGGAATGAATCTTTCTTTTGTTTACCATACGTGGTACTTTTTGACTTTTCTGATAAAAGTACGAGGATAATAGTTTTTTAACTTATACAGTATGAAAAGATTTTTTAAGGTTTCATATTTCCTAATTTTCATGAAGCTTTTTCTACAAGTTACCATGATTATTTTCAACAAAATCGTTTTCTTTTAAAATTTCATGGAATTTTGAGAAAAGTAAATGATTTTGAAGAAGAAAGGATGTTTTCCTCAAGAATTCATTTCAAGTGTTTTATCAAAACTATTTTCCATCTAGGATGACATTGTTATGTTTGTTTATGTTTCAAGTATAATGTATCTATTATTGACATGGTTTGATTTTTCTTATGATGAAATGATATCCATTTATTTTACATGGATTATGTTATGGTGGGATAATGTTGATGAAACCCATTTTATTTGTTGGCTTATTATGAATGATGTATGTTTATTTTGTGGCACAAGTAAGAATGATTTCATTATGAGATGGGTGGGACCTATATCCCCCTCCAATTCATTGGGTAAAGATTTTTATCCCATGAGATAGACATGGATGGAACAGTAAGTTAATCTGGTTCAGTGATACAGGACTGGAAGGAGGAGTGAAATCAATTCAGAAAGGGACTTTGTCCACTAAGATGGTCTTGGCAGCAATGCCTTGGTACTATGACCTAATCCTTATGTACTACCAAGATTTATTTCACAACACAAGAATTTTATGTGTAAACTTTATGTTCATGTTTTGATGTTCAAATGTATATGGTTTGTTTTATTTTCTCCATGCTTACCTTTAATGAGCATTTGAGCTCACCCTTTAAATGTTTTCTTTTCACAAAGATTAGAAGATTATATTAAGTGTTTCCAAAGACACTAAACTATTACGGTCCTTTGGTGTCTATTTTTTTATTTATTAGGTATTCGGAAAAAGTAAAGTAATGTAAAATTATGTCAAGTACGGGTCTCTACTATTGGTATCAGAGGAAAGGTTTAGTTAACCTTTGGAAACTAGGATGCGAGAACTTTAGTGAGATCCCTTGAGATATTTCTAAGGTATGTCTAGGGATGTACCTAACGTTAAGTATAAGTATAGGTTATAATCATATAATTACGATAATGATATTAGAATTAAACCTAATATGTTATATATTGATGGTACTCCCCCTTGATTATGATTTTTACCGCTCAAAATATTCTTTTTGGGTTTTAGAAAATGGCTGGAAACATGAAGATTCATGATAATGGAAGATATGATGGAAAATGGAATGATATTATTCATAAGAAACCAAATGAAATTGGATCTGGAAGTCCACATATCATTATTATCCCTAAACAAAAATCTCATAATAAGATCAATAATATAAACTTTGGTACGTTTCCCGACTCATCTAATAAGAGAAAGATTGAGTTTCATGATGATCATAGAGGAAATAAAGTTCAATTTCCCTCATGTAAATCATGTGGGAAGAGGCATCCAGGAGAATGTTTCAAAGGAACTGGAAGGTGCTTTGGGTGTGGAAAATAAGGACACAAAGCTAGTAATTTTAAAGGAAATGGTTTAGTTAACACCATGGAAAAGGATATTTATATTGCTAAGACATCAACAATGGTTAAATGTTTTAAATGTGGAATGTACAGGAATTATGGAAACCAATGCCCTAAGGGAAAATCTAATGAAGATAATCTACATGGTCATATGGGCAGTATTTATGTGGATGATGATGAAGAGACTACAAATGATTTATGAGATGAAAGAAATGATGAAGCTCAGTCAGTGGTTTAAGAAGGTATTGGAATGATTGTATGTTTATCAAGAATAATGTATGGAACTATGTAATAAAGAAAAATCCAAGGATTGTTACACTATTTTCTTTCCTTGAGTTTTTGAAAATATATGATGAATGGTACCGGTAACCATGAATGGTTTTTCAAATATTTTTAGAAGGTAGATGATATGTGCATAATGAAAGGATAAGGAGATAATGAGATGTTTGATAGTATTAATGATCTCATGACTGGTATAAGGACAAAGTGATATCATGATTTGAGTATACCGAATTTTGGGATTTTGGTATGTGGAAAGAGTTAACTTTTGACAACATTCATGTTTTCACTAAAGTTCAATGGGTAATTATGTTTCAAGAGAATACATGATTAAGGAATTCGCATGTTTGGAATGTGAACAACAAGTTATATATCTTATGATAAAAGGGTGATAAGTGATTGTATTCAATGCTTGGTAGATAACATTTCTAGTAATCTTTTTATTTATACTATGAGATTGGACAAAAGTTTTTTGGATAAACCTAAATATTGGAATCGATTAAGTTAGAGATCATATAGTATTGTCTAAGGCTAGTACTTTTTGTTATGTTATAATAATATAGTTTTAGAAAAAGGACAACCCGTAGGACGGGTAACAACCTGTCGCGTCTGACAAGGATGAGGGAATCGAACCCACAACTGAAGTGTGACATGCCTTTATTTCCTACCTCTAGCCCACAGGAAGTCCTTGGTTAGTAGAAACTGGTTTTATTTGATTAAGAGGTATGATAAATAAAGTATAAGTTCATTTTTGGAACCATATATGATTAATCTCACTATAATTTGGACTTATAACTTTTGATAACCTAATGTTTGAGATAAATTCAATGACCTATCATTCTATTGCATGATCTACTAATACATCATGGAAGAAAAATTCGACTTCATTACATTATGAGATGTAGTGGAAATTGTTCAAGGCACAAACAACAGTAAGATTGTACCGAAATCAAGTTAGTATTTATTTTAATTGAAAAATTCTTCAGAATTAGAGAAATTATCTTGAAAACCAAAAATGTTTTCCTAGTGACCTCATATTTGATGAATCAGATTGTACCTTAGATCATCACAAATTTATGGCATTGTGATTGTTGGATTTTTCATAACCATGTTCTCTACCACTCTCCATCTGAACTTGATGGTAAGATTTATCTTCCATATACATAATTTCACCTATGTTATCCTATGTGGAAACCTAGTGATTAGTAAATTTGGGTAACTGTTACGTTTCATAATTTAGTTTTCAAAGTTAGGTTTTGGTGTTACTTTTTACGATGTGGGTTTCAATTAAAGAAGCATTCAAGTAGTAAACCATTTATAACCCCAATGAATTTTGAGGGCGAAATTCATTTTAAGGGGTGTATAATATAACACCCTGAGATTTTATGAGAAGTATTCTTTTTAATTTATTTGATGTCTTTTGTTGTATGCTACACCAATATTATCTTATTCTATACACAACGCCGTATTAACTTGTAGTATACGCCACACTATTCTTGGATCACGTTACACAAAATTTCAAGTTCGTTTGATAGAAGTTATTCTATGAAACATTGAGTGTATATATATATATATTCAATGAATATATGAAATATGGTTGAATTCTGTTATACACAACAACAAAATAATCTTTCACTAAATGCAACCCTAACTTGGCTTGATTTACACTCCATCGCGACCTTCCACGATAGCATGTGTTTTATACAATACTGAGTTTCACTAATCAATGATATGTTCTTAAAATATTATATAAACTAGATGTTATGAATAGTAATACCCATTTTTTGAAATTTTATAAGTTTTATCATCTAAAATTGACGTCATTTTTGGATTTGTAATATCGAAATTATCCTAGTGTGAATTTTTGGTATTTTTCTGAAAACATTCAATTTTTGATGAATAGTGAAAGCACTGGGTTACAATTTAAAAACTGACTTTTTATTTAAATCATTATTTATTTTATTTAAAATTATTTTAGGTCATAATTGATATATATAACCTATATAAGTTCAATTTAATTCCTTGTAGTCATTTTATAATAATTTTAGATATATAAATATTTTATTGAACTTTTCAAGGTCTCTTACTCACCTCCTAGGAAAATTTGAATATTTACATAAAACTTAATTTTACCACTTATGTGAGTGGAATTTCGAAAATCTGAGAGACACGGTTAATATGAAGGAGTAATATGTGGTTCAATAAGATAAAAATAAATTTTGGTGAATAGTAACATTTTACTTTTATTTACCACAGTTACAAGTATATAATGCAATTAATGGTAAAAATAATAATATTATTACCCTAACACATGTCCTAATTCTACCAGATAGGTTTAATTAGACCAAAAAAACCTTAGGAATAAAATATTACCCTTTAGGTCCACTTGGATTAGATTAGGACACTTATTATTATTTTATTTAAAGAAGAGTTAAAAGAGTTAAAATCAATGTTTAATAAATAATAAATTTTTAATATAGGTTTTTACATAATATAAATTTGACTATAAATATTCGTTAGAAAGATAAACATATTTCCTAAGTAATAGTATTTTATTTATAATTTTTAAAAATTAAATAATTCAATTTATTTATGACACAATGATGATGCAGTAGTTAACTTATTAATGAAATATTAACATAATTGATGTTATAAATACAGAAATAAATGTAATTTGAGACTTTTTATGAATTAAACTAATTTTATAGGTTAATATGACATGTTAGTATTAATTTAATTAATTTTTTTGGAACTAATATTGATGTTATGATTTGAAAAAAATCATTTACCAAATAGTGTCAAAATTGACATAAAATAGTCTTTAAAACAAATATTATATTATTAATTGTTATTATATTCCTAAAAATAAATGGTTCGGCCAAATGACTTAGATAAGTTTATATATATTAATAATTAACCACTTGGGGTTATTTTTTCTTGTTATCGTATGTTTATTAACGATATAGTGTAAGAAAACACGAAGAGACGGTAAAAGTTAAATTATTTAACATAGAGTTAAATCAAAATGATAAGGATAAAATAGTAACCTAAACTTGTCTAAAAACTATTTTTTGAGAGGATTTCGACCCATCCCCACTTTTTCTTTGAAATAAATCAATTTGGGGGTATTATAAACCGAATATGACTTTATTATAAAATAATATTTTATGTTTTTCCTACGGTTCCCCTCTCCTCCCATATAGAAGGGAACCTCCTCCCTCTTCTCTTTACAAAATTTTGAGATTTCAAGATTGTCCAACCACTATGCATTTCCCTTTTCAACTTCCCTATAAACATTATAGAGGTTCTGGTCACCTCAAAAGACCTACTGTAGTCCATTAAGAGGAAGCTTAAAAGAGGTGCGTCAAAGAAAAGGAGGTTCAGATACGTACGAAGCATATCAGACCTAAGGTAAGGGATAAGTATTCCAATCTCGTTATTATCTGAGATTGTTTATTCGTATGTATTTACTAGGGTAATATTTTTCATCCATGTCCATAGATTTTTTTTCTTCATAAAGTGTTTAATATTCTTCCATGTATGTTTAAAGTCATGTTTACCCCTCTTTGACTTTTACTATGTGTTATGGAAGGAATATTTATTTTGTTTACCATACGTGGAACTTTTTTACTTTTCCGAAAAAAGTATGAGGATAATGTTTTTTTAACTTATACGACATGAATGGATTTTTACGATTTCATAATGCCTAATTTTCATGAAGCTTCGTCAACATGATTTTATGATTATTTAAAAAAATCCCTTTCCTTCAAAATTTCATGGCATTTTGAGAAAATAAAATGATTTTGAAGAAGAAAGGATATTTTCCTCATGAATTCATTTCAAGTGTTTTATCAAAACTATTTTCCATCTAAGATGACATTATTACGTATGTTTATGTTTCATGTATAATGTATCAATTATTTACATAGATTGATTTTTCTTATAAGGAAATGATATCCATTTATTTTATATGGATTATGTTATGATGGGATGATGTTTATGAAACCCATTTTATTTGTTGGGTTATTATGAATTATGTATGTTTTTTGTGGCAACCAAAAAAATGATTTCATTATCAGATGGGTGAGACCTATATCTCCCTCCAATTTATTGGTTAATGATTTATATCTCATGAGATAGACATGGATGGAACAGTAAGTTAATCTAGTTCAGTGATACAGGACTGGAAAGAGGAGAGGACTCGATTCAGAAATGGACATTGTACACTAAGATGGTCTTGGCAGCTATGCCTTGACAACTATGGAAATCATATCATGTTCTTAATGTGTTTCCACAATTAAATGTTTTATTCCCATGATATTTAATCATGATTGATGTTCCTTTACGAACTATGTCTTACGTACTTCCAAGATTTATTTCACATCCCAAGATTTTGATGTGTAAACTTTATGTTCATGTTTTGAAGTTCAAATGTATATGGTTTGTTTTATTTTCTCCATGATTACCCTTACTGAGAATTTGAGCTCACCCTTTAAATTTTTTCTTTTTCCTAGGATATAAAGAAAGGTTTTAGGTAAGACAAAAAGGGAATATCTTTATGGGAGTTTTTGAAGATCTTTCACCAAGATTAGAAAATTATATTCCGAGTTTCCAAAGATTCTAAACTATTACGGTCCTTTGGTATCTGTTTTTGTTATGTATTAGGTATTCAACAAAAGTAATTTAATTTCCATGTGTGTCAAGTATGGGTCTCTACTTTTTCATTCCATTATGTGATGGACAATGGAATGATATTCTTCATGAGAAACCAAATAAAATTGGATCTGGAAGTCCACATATTGTTACTATCCCTGATCAAAAATCTCATAATAAGATCAATAATATCAACAATGGTAACTTTCCTGACTCAGTTAATAAGAGAAAGATAGAGTTTCATGATGATCACAGAGGAAAGAAAGTTCAATTTTCCTTGTGTAAATCATGTGGGAAGAGGCATTAGGGAGAATGTTTCAAAAGAACGAGAAGGTGCTTTGGGTGTGGAAAAGAAGGAAACAGAGCCAGTAATTGTGAAGGAAAAGGTTCAGTGAACACTATGGACAAGGATAATGGTATTTCTAAGACATCAACAATGATTAAATTTTTTAAATGTGGAATGTACATGCATTATGAAAACCAATTCCCTAAGGTAAAATATCATGAAGAGAACCAACATGGTCATATGGGCAGTATTTATATGGATGATGATAAAGAAACTACAAATGATATATGAGATGAAAGAAACGATGAAGCTCAATAGGTGGTTTAAGAAGGTAGTTCAATGATTGTATGATTATCAAGAATAATGTATGGTACTATGGAATAAAGAAAAATCCAAGGATTGTTACACTGTTGTATTTCCTTGAGTTTTTGAAAGTATTTGATGAATGGTACCGGTATCCATGAAAGGTTATTCAAATATTTTTGGAAGGTAGATGATATGTGAATAATGAAAGGATAAGGAGATAAGGAGATGTTTGATAGTATTAATGATCTCATGACTGGTATAAGGGCAAAGTGATATAATGGTTTGAGTATAAAGTATTTTGGGATTTTGGTATGTGGAAACAATTAACTTTTGACAACATTCATGTTTTCACTAAGGTTCAATGGTTACTTATGTTTCAAGAGAATACATGATTAAGAAATTCACATGTTTGGAATGTGACCAACAAGATATATATATCTTATGATATACGGGCGATAAGTGATTGTATTCAATGCTTTGTAGATGACCTTTCTAGTAATTATTTTATTTATATTATGAGATTGGACAGAATTATTTTGGATAAACCTAAAGATTGGAATCGATTAAGTTAGACATCAGATAGTATTGTTTAAGGCTAGAAATTTTTGTTATGTTATAATAGTATCATTTTATATAAAGGACAACTTGTAGGACAGGCAACAACCCATCGCATCGGACAACGATGTGGGAATCGAACCCATAACCGAAGTACGACAGGCCTATATCACCTACCTCAGGCCTACACGAAGTCCCTGGTTAGTAGAGACTAGTTTTATTTTATTATCTGCTATGATAGATGAAGTATAAGTCCATTTTTGGAACCATATACGATTAATCTCATCATAATTTAGACTTATAACTTTTTCTAACCTTATGTTTGAGATAGATGGAATGACCAATAATTATATCGTATGATCTACTAATACTTCTCAGAAGAAAAATTCCACTTCATTTCATTAAGAGATGAAGTGGAAATTGTTCAAGGCACAAACAACAGTAATATTGTACCAAAATCAAGTTAGTATTTATTTTAATTCAAAAATTCTTCAACATCAGGGAAATGATATTGAAAACCAAAAATGTTTTCCTAGTTCCCTCTTATATGATGAAATAGATGGTACCTGAGATCATAAAAAATTTATGGCTTTGTGATTATTGGCTTTTTCATAGCCATGTTCTCTACCACTCTATATCAGAACTTGATGGCCAGATTTCTCTTCCATATACATAATTTCACCTATGTTCTCCTATGTGGAAACCTAGTGATTAGTTAATTTGGGTAACCATTAAGTTTCATAATTTAGTTTTCAATGTTTAGTTTGGTAGTCCTTTTTACGATGTGGGTTTCTATTAAAGAAACTTTCATGTAGTAAACGATTTATAACCCCTACGAATTTCGAGGGCGAAATTCATTTTAAGCGGGGTAGAATGTAACACCACGAGATTTTATGAGAAATGTTCTTTTTAATTTATTTTATGTCTTGTGTTGTATGATACACCATGATTATATTTCACTATATGAAACACCGTATTAACTTGTAGTATACGCAACAATATTCTTGGATCACGTTACACAAAATTTCAAGTTCATTGGATAGAAGTTATTCTACACAACATTGAGTATATATGTATATATATATATTCAATGTATAAATTAAATATGGTTGAATTCTATTATACACAACAAAAAAATAATCTTGAACTACATGCAACCCTTACCTATCTTTCTTTACACGCAATCGAGACCTTCCCCGATAGTGTGTGTTGTACGCAATACCGAGTTTCACTAAACAATGATATGTTATTAAAATATTATATAAACTAACTGTTATGAATAGTAATACCCACTTTTTGAAAAATTATAAATTTTATCTTTCAAAATGGACTTCATTTTTGGTTTCGGAATATCAAAATTAGCCTAGGGAAATTTTTGGTATTTTTCTAAAAACTTTCCATTTTTGATTAATAGTGAAAGCACTATGTTACTATTTAAAAACCAACTTTTAATTTAAATAATTATTTATTTTATTTAAATTTATTTTAGGTCATAATTGATACATAATAGTAATATAAGTTCAATTTAATTCAATGGAGTCATTTTATAATAATTTAATATATATAAAAAATTTATTGAACTTTTCACCGTTTCTTACCCACCTCCTAGGAAAATTTGAAAATGTACATAAATCGTAATTTTACCGATTCTGTGAGTGGAATTTCAAAAATCCGAGAGACATAGTTAATATCAAGGAGTAAAATTTTGTTCAATAGGATAAAAATAATTTTTGGTGAATAGTTACTTTTTACTTTTATTTACCATGGTTAAAAGTAAATAGTGTAATTAAAGTTAAAAATGATAATATTATTACCCTAACACATGTCCAAATTCGTTTTGATAAGTGTAATTCAACTAAAAACAACCTTAGGAATAATATATTACCCTTTAGGTCCACTTGGATTAGATTAGGACACCTATTATTATTTTATTTAAAGAAGAGTTAAAAGAGTTAAAATCAATGTTTAATAATTAAAACATTTTTAATATAGGGCTATACATAAGATAAATTAGACTATAAATATTCATTAGAAAGATAAAAAAATTTACTAAATAATAGTAATTTATTTATAATTTTTAGACATTAAATAATTTAATTTATTGATTACACCATGATGATGAATTAATTACCTTATTAATGAATTATTAACATAATTGATGTTATAAATACCCCAATAAATGTAATTTCAGACTCTTTATGAATTACAATAATTTTATAGGTTAACATGACATGTTAGTATTGATTTAATTAATTTTTTTCAAACAAATCATGCTGTTATGATTTAAAAAAAATCAATTACCAAATAGTGTCAAAATTGACATAAAATAGTTTTTAAGACAAATATTATATTATTAGTTGTTATTATATTCCTAAAAGTATATGGTTCAGCTAAATGACATAGATAAGGTTATATATATTAATAATGAACTACTTGGGGTTCGTTTTTCTTGTTATAGTAAGTTTATTTACCATATATTGTAAGAAAACAAGGAGACACGGTAAAAGTTAAATTATTTAACTTAGAGTTAAATCTAAATGATAATGTTAAAATAGTAACATAAACTTGTCTAAAACCTATTCGTTGAGAGGATTTCGACCCATCCCCATTATAGCTTCGAAATAAATCAATTTAGAGCTATTATAAATGGAAAATGAATCTATTATAATATAATAATTTATGCTTTTCCTAAGGTGCCCCTATCCTCCCTTATAAAAAGGCACCTCCTCCCTCTTCTCTTTACATAATTTTGGGCTTTCATGCTCGGCCAACCCCTGAACATTTCTCTTATCAACTTCCATAGAAACATTATATAGGCTATGGTCTCCTCAAAATACCAAATCTAGTGCCTTAAGACGAATCTTAAAATAGGTGTGTTGAAGAAGAGGACGTTTAGATACATATGAAGCATATCGAACCAAAGGTAAGCGATAACTATTCCAATCTCATTCTTATCAGAGATTTTTTATTCGTAAGTAATTAATGGGGTTATATTTTTCATCCATGTCCATAAAAAATGTTTTTCATAAATTGTTTAACATTCTTTCATGTATGTTTAAAGTTATGTTTACCCCTCTTTGACTTTTACTTTGTGTTATGGAAGGAATCTTTCTTTTGTTTACCATACGCGGTACTTTTTGACTTTTCCGAAAAAAGTACGAGGAGAATATTTTTTTAACTTATACAGTATGAACAAATTTATAAGGTTTCATATTTCCTAATTTTCATGAATCTTCTTCTACAAGTTACCATGATTATTTTCAACAAAATCTTTTCCTTTAAAATTTCATGGAATTTTGAGAAAAGAAAATGATTTTGAAGAAGAAAGGATATTTTCTTCATGAATTCATTTCAAGTGTTTTATCAAAACTATTTTCCATCTAGGATGACATTGTTATGTTTGTTTATGTTTCAAGTATAATGTATCTATTATTGAGATGTTTTGATTTTTCTTATGATGAAATGATATCCATTTATTTTACATGGATTATGTTATAGTGGGATGATGTTTATGAAACCCATTTTATTTGTTAGCTTATTATGAATGATGTATGTTTATTTTGTGGCACAAGAAAGAATGATTTCATTATGAGATGGGTGGGACCTATATCTCCCTACAATTCATTGGGTAAAGATTTATATCTCATGAGATAGACATGGATGGAACATTAAGTTAATCTGGTTCAGTGATACAGGACTGGAACGAGGAGTGACCTCAATTCAGAAGGGGACTTTGTCCACTAAGATGGTCTTGGTAGCAATGCCTTGGTACTATGACCTAATCCTTATGTACTACCAAGATTTATTTCACAACACAAGATTTTTATGTGTAAACATTATGTTCATGTTTTGAAGTTCAAATGTATATGGTTTGTTTTATTTTCTACATGCTTATCCTTATTGAGCATTTGAACTCACCCTTTAAATGTTTTCTTCTCACAAAGACTAGAAGATTATATTAAGTGTTTCCAAAGACACTAAACTATTATGGTCCTTTTGTGTCTATTATTTTATGTATTATGTATTTGAAAAAAGTAATGTAATGTAAAAGTATGTGAAGTACGGGTCTCTACTATTGGTATCAAAGGAAAGGTTTAGTTAACCTTTGGAAACTAGGATGCGAGAACTTTAGTGAGATCCCTAGAGATATTTCTAAGGTATGTCTAGGGATGTACCTAAGGTTAAGTATAAGTATAGGTTATAATCCTAGAGTTACTGTAATGATATTATAATTAAACCTATGATGTTATATATTGACGGTACTCCCCCTTGATTATGATTTTTACCGCTCAAAATATTCTTTTTGGGTTTTAGAAAATTGCTGGAAATAGGAAGATTCATTATAATGGAAGATATGATGGACAATGGAATGATATCCTTCATGAGAAACCAAATGAAATTGGATCTGGAAGTCCACATATCGTTATTATCCCTAAACAACAATCTCATAATAAGATCAATAATCTTAACTTTAGTAAGTTTCCCGACTCATCTAATAAGAGAAAGATGGAGTTTCATGATGATAATAGAGGAAATAAAGTTCAATTTCCCTTATGTAAATCATATGGGAAGAGGCATCCGGGAGAAGGTTTCAAAGGAACTGGAAGGTGCTTTGGGCGTGGAAAATAAGGACACAAAGCCAGTAATTTTAAAGGAAATGGTTTAGTTAACACCATGGAAAAGGATATTTGTATTTCTAAGACATCAACAACGGTTAAAAGTTTTAAATGTGGAATGTACAGGAATTATGAAAACCAATGCACTAAGGGAAAATCTCATGGAGATAATCTGCATGGTCATATGGGAAGTATTTATGTGGATGATGATGAAGAGACTACAAATGATTTACGAGATGGAAGAAATGATGAAGCTCAGTCATTGGTTTAAGAAGGTATTGGAATGATTGTATTTTTATTAAGAATAATTTATGGTACTATGGAATAAAGAAAAATCCAAGGATTGTTACACTATTGTCTTTCCTTGAGTTTTTGAAAGTATACGATGAATGGTACTGATAACCATGAATGTTTTTCAAATATTTTTGGATGGTAGATGATATGTGCATAATGAAAGGATAAAGAGATAATGAGATGTTTGATAGTATTAATTATCTCATGACTGGTATAAGGACAAAGTGATATCATGATTTGAGTATACCGAATTTTGGGATTTGGGTATGTGGAAAGAGTTAACTTTTGACAACAGTCATGTTTTCACTAAAGTTCAATGGGTACTTATGTTTCAATAGAATACATGATTAAGGAATTCACATGTTTGGAATGTGACCAAAAATTTATATATCTTATGATAAACGGGTGATAAGTGATTGTATTCAATGCTTGGTAGATAACATTTCTAGTAATCATTTTATTTGTACTATGAGGTTGGACAAAAGTATTTTGGATAAACCTAAATATTGGAATCGATTAAGTTAGAGATCATATAGTATTGTCTAAGGATAGAACTTTTTGTTATGTTATAATAATATAGTTTTAGAAAAAGGACAACCCGTAGGACGGGTAACAACCTGTCACGTCAGACAATGATGAGGGAATCGAACCCACAATTGAAGTGTGACCTACCTTTATCGCCTACCTGTGGCCTACAGGAAGTCCTTGGTGAGTAGAAACTGGTTTTATTTGATTAAGCGATATGATAAATGGAGTATAAGTCCATTTTTGGAAGCATATATGATTAATCTCACTATAATTTGGACTTATAACTTTTTCTAACCTAATGTTTGAGATAAATGTAATGAACTATCATTCTATCGCATGATCTACTAATACTTCACGGAAGAAAAATTCAACTTCATTACAATACGAGGTGTAGTGTAAACTCTTCAGGGCACAAACAACAATAAGATTGTACCAAAATCAAGTTAGTATTTATTTTAATTCAAAAATTATTCAACATTGGGGAAATGATCTTGAAAACCAAAAATGTTTTCGTAGTGCCCTCATATTTGATGAATCATATTGTACCTTAGAT
This sequence comes from Viscum album, assembly GCA_963277665.1. NCBI lineage: Eukaryota > Viridiplantae > Streptophyta > Magnoliopsida > Santalales > Viscaceae > Viscum > Viscum album. The sequence goes on from OY728126.1 coordinate 313,021,290, forward strand.
CATCACAAATTTATGGCACTGTGATTGTTGGATTTTTCATAACAATGTTCTCAACCACTCTACATCTGAACTTGATGGTAAGATTTATCTTCCATATACATAATTTCACCAATTTTATCCTATATGGAAACCTAGTGATTAGTAAATTTGGGTAAATATTACGTTTCATAATTTATTTTTCAAAGTTAGGTTTTGGTGTTCCTTTTTACGATGTGGGTTTCAATTAAAGAAGCTTTCAAGTAGTAAACCATTTATAACCGAAATGAATTTTTAGGGAGAAATTCATTTTAAGGGGTGTAGAATGTAACACCCTGATATTTTATGAGAAGTATTCTTTTTAATTTATTTGATGTCTTTTATTGTATGATACACCAAGATTATCTTGCACTATACACCACACCGTATTAACTTTTAGTATACGCAACACTATTCTTGGATCACGTTACACAAAATTTCATGTTCGTTTGATAGAAGTTATTCTATGAAACATTGAGTGTATATATATATATTGAATGTATAAATGAAATATGGTTGAATCCTGTTATACACAACAACAAAGTAATCTTTCACTAAATGCAACCCTAACATGGCTTGATTTACACTCAATCGCAACCTTCCACGATAGCGTGTGTTGTACGCAATAATAAGTTTCACTGATCAATGATATGTTATTAAAATATTATCTAAACTAGGTGTTATGAATAGTAATACCCAATTTTTTAAATTTTATAAATTTTATCTTCTAAAATGGACATCATTTTTGGATTTGGAATATCGAAATTATCCTAGTGTGAATTTTTGGTATTTTTCAGAAAACATTCAATTTTTGATGAATAGTGAAAACACGAGGTTACTATTTAAAAACTGACTTTTTATTTAAATAATTATTTATTTTATTTAAATTTATTTTAGGTCATAATTGATACATAAAACCTATATAAGTTCAATTTAATTCATTGTAGTCATTTTATAATAATTTTAGATATATAAATATTTTATTGAACTTTTCACGGTCTCTTACCCACCTCCTAGGATAATTTTAATATTTACATAAAACATAATTTTACCGCTTATGTGAGTGGAATTTCGAAAATCTGAGAGACACGGTTAATATCAAGGAGTAAAATGTGGTTGAATATGATAGAACTAATTTTTGGTGAATAGTAACATTTTACTTTTATTTATCACGGTTACAAGTAAATAAGGTAATTAAGGGTAAAATGATATTATTATTACCCTAACACATGTCCTAATTCTACCAGATAGGTGTAATTAGACCAAAAACATCCTTAGGAATAAAATATTACCCTTTAGGTCCACTTGGATTAGATTAGGACACTTATTATTATTTTATTTAAAGAAGTGTTAAAAGAGTTAAAATCAATGTTTAATAACTAAAACATTTTTAATATAGGTTTTTACATAATATAAATTTGACTATAAATATTAGTTAGAAAGATAAAAATATTTCCTAAGTAATAGTATTTTATTTATAATTTTTAAACATTAAATAATTCAATTTATTTATGACACAATGATGATGCAGTAATTACCTTATTAATGAAATATTAACATAATTGATGTTATAAATACAGAAATAAATGTAATTTGAGACTTTTTATGAATTAAACTAATTTTATAGGTTAATATGACATGTTAGTATTGATTTAATTAATTTTTTTGGAACTAATATTGATGTTATGATTTAAAAAAAATCAATTACCAAATAGTGTCAAAAATGACATAAAATAGTCTTTAAAACAAATATTATATTATTAATTGTTATTATATTCCTAAAAAATATGGTTCGGCCAAATGACTTAGATAAGGTTATATATATTAATAATGAACCACTTGGGGTTCTTTTTTCTTGTTATATTATGTTTATTAACTACATAGTGTAAGAAAACATGAAGAGACGGTAAAAGTTAAATTATTTAACTTAGAGTTAAATCAAAATGATAAGGATAAAATAGTAACCTAAACTTGTCTAAAAACTATTTTTTGAGATGATTTCGACCCATCCCCACTTTCTATTTGAAATAAATCAATTTTGGGGTATTATTAACCGAATATGAATTTATTATAAAATAATATTTTATGTTTTTACTAAGGTTCCCCTCTCCTCCCTTATAAAAGGGCACATCCTCCCTCTTCTATTTACACAATTTTGATATTTCAAGATCATCCAACCCCTCTGAATTTCCCTTTTCAACTTCCATAGAAACATTATAGTGGTTCTGGTCTCCTCAAAAGACCTACTGTAGTCCCTTAAGAGGAAGCTTAAAAGAGGTGCGTCAAAGAAAAGGAGGTTCAGATACGTATGAAGCATATCAGACCTAAGGTAAGGGATAAGTATTCCAATATCTTTATTATCCGAGATTGTTTATTCGTATGTATTTACTGGGGTAATATTTTTCATCCATGTCCAGAGAAAATGTTTTTCATAAAGTGTTTAATATTATTCCATGTATGTTTAAAGTCATGTTTACCCCTCTTTGACTTTTACTTTGTGTTATGGAAGGAATATTTATTCTGTTTACCATACGTGGAACTTTTTTACTTTTCCAAAAAAAGTACGAGGATAATGTTTTTTTATCTTATACAACATGAATGGATTTTTACGATTTCATAATGCCTAATTTTCATGAAGCTTCGTCAACATGCTTTTATGATTATTTAAAAAAAATCATTTTCCTTTAAAATTTCATGGCATTTTGAGAAAATAAAATGATTTTGAAGAAGAAAGGATATTTTCCTCAAGAATTAATTTCAAGTGTTTTATCAAAACTATTTTCCATCTATGATGACATTATTACATATGTTTATGTTTCAAGTATAATGTATCAATTATTTACATAGATTGATTTTTCTTATAACGAAATTATATCCATTTCTTTTATATGGATTATGTTATAATGGGATTATGTTTATGAAACCCATTTTATTCGTTGGGTTATTATGAATTATGTATGTTTTTTTGTGGCACCCAGAAAAATGATTTCATTATCAGATGGGTAAGACCTATATCTCCCTCCAATTCATTGTTTAATGATTTATATCTCATGATATAGACATGGATGGAAGGGTAAGTTAATGTAGTTCAGTGATATAGGACTGGAAAGAGGAGTGAAATCGATTCAGAAATGGACATTGTACACTAAGATTGTCTTGGCAGATATGCCTTGGCAACTATGGAAATCATATCATGTTCTTAATGGGTTTCCAAAATTAAATGTTTTATTCCCATGATATTTAATCTTGATTGATGTTCCTTTACGAACTATGTCTTACATACTGCCAAGATTTATTTCACATCCCAAGATTTTGATGTGTAAACGTTATGTTCATGTTTTGAAGTTCAAATGTATATGGTTTGTTTTATTTTCTCCATGATTACCCTTACTGAGAATTTGAGCTCACCCTTTAAATTTTTTCTTTTTCCTAGGATATAAAGAAAGGTTTTAGGTAAGACAAAAAAGGGAAGATCTTTATGGGAGTTTTGGAAGATCTTTCACCAAGATTAGAAGATTATATTCCGAGTCTCCAAAGACACTAAACTATTACGGTCCTTTGGTGTCTGTTTTTGTTATGTATTAGGTATTCAACAAAGGTAAGGTAATTTCCATGTATGTCAAGTATGGGTCTCTACTTTTTCTTTCCATTATGTAATATTCTTTGGGTTTCTTGGTGAAGGTTGTCTCGAAGGGAGCCCTGGTCTGACCTCGTAAAGTGCCTTTTTCTTAGAGGGTGTGAACCACGAGAAAGGGTGGAACGGGATGTCCACTATCCATCGTTCTTCCTAGAAGGTGGAAGAAATATATCCACTGTGAGAGGATTTGAGGTAAAAATTCTCCCACCCTAGGGGTTGGGGTTGTTCCCGTTTGCCTTTTGATGTGTTACGACCTGGATTTGTTGGTCTTATGGGGGTATTTTGATTTAAAAATTCACACATACCTAGGGTATGGGTTTATTCCCATTTCATAGTGGTATCCACCGCTATTTCCACCCTTTCAATTTCACACACTCATGTATAAGTGTGAGATGAGTGTGGAATTGTGCCTGCATGTAGTCTATTTCCATTTAAAGCCATGGGCACTACTTGATCGTTGGCTTCCTTGTGGTGGGAAGCCTTCTTGATGTTCCTGGTCACCCAACATAGAAGCTTTTCGATGGATTGATCCCTTTGTCCCTAACACATTTATGGCTTACTCAGAGCCAGATTCTATTGAGTATCCTATCTTTTTGGTGCTGCAGTTTCAATTGACTATTTCCTTGGGGTGTTGACATTACAGGATGTCATTTGCAATGGGGCTTACTAGATGGGATTTGGGGTGAAGTGTAGAGGTCCATGTTCTCCCGATATTTTAATGTAAACTCTAGTCGGGGCATTTCCAATTAGGTAATGCAATTTATATAGTGATTGAAGGAAAATAAGTTCATGGTTTTTCTTTCTCCATTCTGATTGTGGATTCCTAGTGAATAGGTGATCTTATAGGTAGATTAGATTGAAAATATCCCCTATTGTGTTGACTTGGTCTATGTACCCTTCATAGGGTAGTAATTTTTCTTTTATCTTTCAAAGAGTCATCCATATGTGGAGGCGAATGTCATGCATGCATCCCCTAACAAATTTCCTAGTATGTTGAAGAGAGAAGTGTTTATAGGCCAATACATTAATGGAATATTTTCCCAATCTAGTAGTCTTATCAGAAGAAACATATCATGTTGTTGTTCTTTAGGAGGCTCCTCTACTTGATATTCTCATCATGATTGCCTCTTAATAATTTCATTCCTAGCAACTGGGCTGCTGGGAGTCTTATTGATTTTCGAACGACCCAGTGGTGGCTCGGAAGATAAGTGTGGCCCCAGGACATCCTCTATTTGAGAAAGAATATCACTCATTATAGATTGAGTGCCCAATATGTCTGACTCCATTCCAATCACCTCACCATAAGAGGGATTTCTCATGTTTATTCGGGAAAGGGGAGGACCTTCTTTCAAATATGAAGATTGGTTAAGGGGAGGAACTTTGTAATAGGTGAAACAATGGAGAAGACTACTATTGAAACTTGATTTGTGACTACAGAAATGTCTTTTTGTAGAATACCCTAGGGAGGACATCCAGGGTGGGATATAGAAAGGGAAGGACCTGCATGCTACTTGATGTTACTGAGGGGAGGGATTTCACAAAAACTGTCATTGTGGGAGGACCTTCGCAATAACTATCATCTTGGAGAGGACTACCATCAGGACATGATACCTAGTTGAAGGGAGAATTTCTGTAGTGTATATCCTAGGGAGGGCCATCAGAATGTACTACAATGAATGGAGGACCATCTCATTGTTTGATGTTACTATGGGGAGGACCTTCACAAAAATTGTCATTGAGGGGTGGGACATGGAAATTACTGTCATCATGGCGAGGACTACCATCATGATTTGATACCCGGATGTTGGTAGAATATCTACAGTGTACATCTTGGGGAAGGCCTTAAAGATGTACTAGGATTAGGGGAGGACCTTCTTGCAGCATGATTTTACGATGGGGAGGAGTTTCAAAAAAACTTTCATTACGGGGAGGGACTTTACAATAACTATTATCATGGAGAGGACTGCCATCAAGACTTGATGTCCTATTATAGGGAGAAGAATATCTGCAGCGTATACCCCGTGGAGGACAATTGGGGCGGACGAAATTAAGTGGAGGAACTTCTTGCTGTATGATATTCAGGTTGAGGGGAGGGCTACCCCAATGCGGATTAGGTGATATGCTCTTGTGATTGATCATTCTTGACCCATAGGGTAAGCCCCCATGGGTGCTCTGTGGAGGCACATCAGAGTTGCTGGTAGAGACATTGAGGGGAGGAACTTCAACACTACTACTACCACTTCCATAATTTGGTAATGGAACGATATGGTCTTGATCATTTGTAGATATATGTTTGAGGGCATCAAGAACCCCAGCTTCCAGCCGTGTAGGATCATCTATGTTCACTTCATTTTTTGGTTTCCTTTGGCACTTTTTATTCTTGGGCACTCTCTTGTGGGTAACTGGGGCTATCCGATGTTGGTAAAGGCCTTCATATACGGGTCCCTAACTTGTTGGGTCCCATTATGTCATCGGGATACACCTACATACATCTTGAGTTTTGGAAGGGATATATGCCTACGCTAGAGAAGCCACCAGGTTGGACCAACATCCCCCTATTTGAACAGGTATTTATTCCAAATCCAGTTGTTTGTATGTCCTGGGATATTTCTACCAACCCTCCTGGACTAGAGCAGGGATGTATAACTACTTCGGAGTGACTAACTCATTTTGCGAGTTAGTCATTCCATTCATGGAAACCGGGTCATGGATATGATTTCTCACCTTTTCCAATGATGCAATGATATCTTGGAATATTTGGAGGATGTGGTCTGGAAACAACATTTGATATTCCATAATTTCCTAGATGTGGTGAGATACGTCTTTGGATGGTACGGGTATGAAGGCCCATTCTGATGTCAGGGCAGAAGTTTGTGCCTGATCTGGTCCTCCATGAGTTTCCAGTAGATACTGACCGTTCTCTTGTGATGGGAAAGAGTAATGATTATGTCTCCGGTTGTCTTCTCCAGTTGCCAACTTATTTGACTGGTGGTCTTCATATTCATGAGTGAGGATTTTCATCTGCTCTTTTTCTACTATATTTGTCTAACGAGCTTTGTATGTATCTGCAGGAATTTGACTCTGCTCGTATTTAGTTGTCGCCAGATATGTACAACGAGCTTGAAATGCATCAGTAGGTGTCTATGCTTGTGTATATACAGTTGTTTCCATTTTTAGATGGTAGGATTGAAATTCATCAGCAGGTGTTTGTGCCAACATGTAGCTGAGTTACACCCTAGTTGGTTAAAGGAATCCTTTTGCATCAGTAGGTATTTGTGTCTTCATATAGTGGGTCACATCCCTATTTTGATGGAGATATTGTTGTGTGTTGGAAAATATCTAGATCTTCCTATAGATTTCAACTATGTCTTCACGGCAGGAACAATGAGCACTAGCAAAAATAAGCACGTGCTCGTATTGTGCCACCCTATTTCTGTTGTGGTTTTGAGTGGAGAGGGAAGAGTTATATGTCTACCCGTTGAACTCCTTTGCGTTAATATGGAGGAGATTCTCCTCTGTAAATAGGGTGATAGCATATTCCTAGTTATATATTCTCTATACTTAGTGGGAAGATCGAGGGGCCTGGGTCTCCTAGACTTTGGAAGGTGCCCTCAGTTTAAGGTCCTCCTCGATGGGAGGAGGCCTCGTTGTCTGGTGTCAGTGACGATGCTCTCTAGTGAGGGACTGTGAGTAGGATAGCTGTACAATTGAGATGAAGTGTTCAGTACTGAATTAATCTTCCTCCCTATGGTAAGGTAGGTAGTCATTTCCACATTCTAGGGATAGGCTCCCGAAACAGTTTGTGACGACCATCATGGCCACCTTGCGCTGGGGTACTGTCAACGGTTGAAGAGGCAGCTGGAAGGCCTTTTTAGACTAGAGGGCTTGTCTTGTGGCCTCCAATGTGGGGAATGTACCATTTTTGTTGTACTATTTGACCAGAGTATTGGATACCTAGTATTAACTATTATGGATAGGTGAGGGAGTCCTTTACTTTATTGAGGCCCAGACCACCTGCGGGATCACTCACGTGCATGTCTTCATGGGTCTTCAGGATGTAATTTGGATCAAAGGTCACTCTATGGGAACCTTCAATATACCCATATGACATACATACCACAAAACATTGTCAAAGTAGAATTACATTAATCATATGAATACTTGTAAATCCATCTTGGACTCTTTCCCCCTTCCTTCTGTTGTAGGGAGAAGGGGCTTGAGTGGGGTGGGACCTCCACATTGGTTAAGGATTCATGTCATGTTCACCATTTTTTTCCCGCCTCTGAGGTAGCGTGTTTACGAGTAGTGCAGAGATGGTCTGAAAATGATAATCACTTCTCCCTTTTTCAATAGATATGGGTTCTCGTCGAATTTACCATTCCTTTGTTTTGACCAGTTCAACATCTATATCCTTTAAAGAAGGTTGAATTTACCTTGTGGGAACTGTTGGTCACAGCGGGCGATTGCATGGGGATTAAAAACTCATGAAATCAATCCTTCTAAGATATAATTTCCTCAGATGGTCTCTAATGGGTTTATTCTTTGAGCGACTAATTCCCAATGACCATGGAATCCAAGATTCTGGGACCTGCTTTCCAAAGGCAGGCACTCTTTGGCTGACGATTTTGCCAACGACACGTAAGGGCTCCATTGGTCGAGAGGATGTGAGGTTAGGCTTACCGCACCCTTTTGGGGGAGGATTGTTTATTGTTTTGGGACTCTTATAGATTTAATTCATGTTCATATGTCCATGAATCCTTGGTTCGTTCCCAAAGAGTTTGTCCATGGGAAACACTTTGTTGGAAAAATCATCATAAGAATGCATATATTTGATGCTATGGAGGTGATGCTGACTTGAGCCCTATTATAAGGCACTCTGGAGTTTATCGTCATCTAGGGGGATGGAAGGTGACTTGAATTTGGGATCGATTCCATAAAAAGGGCTTCCAATGTATCCTCGAGAGAGGACTTAGAACCCACATAGTTCAGATTGTGTGGGGATTATGCATTGAAGCTACCCATTTGATAGACATGAATGGGTGGACCCATTTGGATGGGCACCCTTTTTTGATTGGGTCTTCTAGTAGGCATCTTATGTTTTCTAATTTGGTCAGAAATCAGAGTTTTGATAGTTTAAAATGTTTGGGACTTACACCTGGAAGCCACCCATTTGATAGACATGATTAGGTGGATCCTTTTGGATGGTAACCCTTTTCAGCTCAGACCTTCTGGTAGGTGACTTACGTATCTTTTTTTGACTAGGAATCATGGTTCTTGAAGTTCATAAGGATTTCGACTTACACTGGGAATCCTCCGATTTGATATACATAATTGGGTGGACCCTTTGGGATGGTCACCCTTTTGAGTTCAAACCATCTCATAGGCCTCCTACGTATCCTGTTTTGATCAGGAATCAGAGTTCTCATAGTTTATAAGGGTTGTGCTCACACATTGAAGCCACTAATTTGATATACATGATTTGGGGGACCCTTTTGGATTTGCACCCCTTTTGAGATCAGGCCTTCTGGTAGGCATCCTATGTATCCTATTTTGATAAGGAATCAGAGTTCATGTAGTTTGGAATATTGTGGTTATTGTAATACTCACAAACACGAAGACCATGTGAGTCATGATGGGTATGAGAAACAAGAGGATGTTAATGATTCAACAATGTATACGCCTCCACCACTATTGGTGGGGGGAGGGAGAGCCTGTGGCTGAAGAGGCCGAGGAAACTGTAGACGATGGTGTAAAGAAACGAACCCTCTAATGCGAGATGACATTAATGGACATGTGATCCTACCTTAGAAATTTGGGGAATTAACTTAGTGGGAGGGCCCCAAAGCATCATATGAGATATATTATAGTTTAAAGTCATATAGCTTGGATAGTGGAATAACTGTTCAACATCATGGGGATGGGACTATTTGGGGTCTTTCATTTTAGGGTCATGCGATGAGGACCACTTTCTATTGAAACCATGATTATCTTGAGGAAAATCATATTTGGATATTCTGATGTGACTTGAACATGAGAGGTACGAAATGTGTAAACAATGATTATGGAGGATTTTGGATTAGGGGAAATGATTTGGGTCATTGAATCCATTAAGGCATACAGAGGTAGGAGGGGACTCTCCTAAGAACAAATTTTCCACTTATTGAAAAGAAATTGTTTTTGTCAAAATATACAGACCCATTGGGGAATGATGTGCATACTCATGAAGAGGTGTCCTCCTGACACTAATTGTCAATTTATAATGGTCGTGGAGTTTTATGATGATCTGAAATCACCCTATATACTAAAATTTAAGGTCATATATCTTGGATGAGATCCTTACAGTATAACTCATAGTTTAAGGTCATAGAGCATGGACCGGTTATTATAGGATCCATTATTAACTAAAGGATAATCAATTTGGGACGTTCTGACATGCCTCGAACATGAGAGGTAATGAAAGTGTAAAATGTGAATCTAGGGATTCTTGGATCCAGAGAAATGATATGGGTCATGGAATCCATTGAGGTGTCCATAGGTAGAAAATGATTATCTTGAAGAAAAATTTGTCTCTTGTTAACATGAAATTTTTATGGGCACCATATACAGAGCCACCAGGGCATGTTGTGCATAGTCAATCAGAGGTGTCCTAAGGACACTGGCCTCCCTCTTATGATGGACACATAATTTTATGAGTATCCAAAATCATTGGAGACATAGAATTTGATGAATGGAAAGGATGTGTTTGGGAATTTTAGAAACAATTAGGCTCTGATTTTAAAAGAATTTATGGGTCAAACTTGCATAGGAGGTAGGTGATAGGGATTTTCCAGAGTTTCATTAGGAATGTCTCTTATCATGGTATTTATGGTATGGATATTTAGAAGACAGAAGGGAACAATGGAAAATTTCATCAACCCATCCCGAAAAGTTCACAGTGCGACCCTCCATTTCTCAAGGGGGTCCCTAATGGTAACAAAGGAACCATCACAAAATGCATGGGCCACAGCCTAACACTTATCCTAAGCTAGGGTGTGGTGGCATAGACCCCATGGTATGGACTGGTTGGTGTTAACGGTTTTCTGCACATGGTGTCTACGTAAGATCTTTCCGCGTAAGAGCTGGCTGTTTAGGATGGTACGCAGAAAATGCTGGCCACGTAAGATGGTACACAAAAGATGCTGGCCATGTATGATGGTACGCGGAGTATCTTGACATGTATGATCATACATAGAGGAGCTTGCTGTGAACTTTCTTCTGTAAAGGGGGTCTGTGTACTATCTTCTGTATGTGGGTACCCCCATATTTTTTCCTTATATGGGCATCCACAAACCATTTTCCTTATATGAGAATCATAGAAGGATATTTATTATATTTTTTTATTGGTTTATAGGTTGTATGTGGATGGTATCCTGGATATGGTTTATTGGGAGGTCTTCCATGAACTGCTTTCTCTATACAGTTCACGGGATACATTCTGTGAACTTTCTCAAATACATGATGGAGTCTCGCAAACTGCTTTGGGTGCAGGAGAAATTTCTCCTGCACCCTCTGTATTCTTCATCAACTTTTCTCCCATCCCAGAGCTCTCTCCATTTTTTCATCTTCCTAATCCCTTTTTCAGTTCCCATAGTGGTTCTTTTATAGAGTTTTGGGGAAAATCATATATATGGACTTGCAAAAACATTTTCAGAAGCCCATGAAGAGATATTTCGATCTGCATAAGACTCGATCAGCTAGTTTTGTAGATGTGTGGTACACCATCAACTTCTTCTCATACATGAACCACATCGTTCACAGGGATGGTGCATAGGGAGTACCTCTATTGGATTGTCTCCAATGAAAATAGTTTGTGAAGGCTTCAGTTCGTAGGTATAAATTCACTGTGAACTACTTCGTTTGCTATCCAATGCCTCGTGGACTAGTGTGCTATAAGCCTTCCGCGTACCACATGGTTTTCCATTTATGTCTTTTCTGAACAATTCTCAGAAATCGATACACCACACATCCAGATTCCTTTTCAAAATTTTATTTTATGAAATTCTTCTCAAATTTGAAATTAAATTTTTATTTCTTTGTATTACACAACATGAAGGAGTATTTTACTTCCCTTTTCTGAATTTTCAGGACCCTATAATCATGGAATAAATTCATCATCAATATTATAAAAATCATTAGTAGTGACTATTGGAATTTGAGGTTAGTGAATGGTCTTTCTTAGAGTTTCATCTCACATGGGACATTGTTGGTTGGGTAAGTAGGGTAAGTTGGCAATGAGTTTTTTGGCCCCTTTGAGATTGTTTATCAACTAGGGAGGGTGGCCTATCAATTAATTTTACCATCTAGATTGATATTTAAAAAAATGTGTTTCTTTATTTCCAGTTGAGGAGATATATATCGGATCCTTCAAATGTGATTAGATGGGAGGAGATTGATCTTGGGATCGATACCACCTTGGTTGAGCAGTCATTTCATATTATAGATATCCACAATTAGGTATTGTGCAGTAAAACTATCCCTATGGTTTGGGTACCATGACAGTGCAGTCAAGATAACCAAGAGACATGGGAGATGGAGTCATGGATGAAGTTGTATTATCCTTCTCTTTTTTGTGAATCCAGGTTATAGAGATCTTTATGGGGACATCAATATTTTATGGTGGGGATATTGTAATGACCTGATACCTTTATTTTAGGTACGTTGTAATCTTTTATTTTAGTTTCCTTTCACATCAAGCTTGTATTTTTGAAATTTAATTAAGAGGATACATATAATGGTGAATTCAGATACATTTTTTAATTTTCAGTAAGAACCTAAAGTTTCTACTATTTTTTTGGCAGTTATGCAATATATAATTCCTTATAGATAGATCATGTGTGTTGAATACAAATAATGATAATTTTATGTGCCACACAACGTGAAAATTTGGTTTTTAATTAAAAAGGACATATTATTTGTAGTTTAACTTAAAATAAATGAATTTCATGATGTGTAAAATATAAAAAAAAACACGTAATTTCCCAAGTTATAGATTTTATGGTGTCATGTGGGTTATTGAGGCCACATTCACTATTAAAGGCTTCTCCTCTCAGCCTGAGATCTTACCCTATATAATTTTTGTTGATTCCTTTAACTCCATATTTCAATTTTTAGTGATTGATAAGTGGGTATATGCACTTAATCTTTTCTGGTAAGCCTTTAATCTCAGTTTCTATCACATTGGATATTTGTTTTTCTAGTCCTTGAGGTTGGTGGATCAATTCAAGTGATCTACCATTATAAATTCCTTGTATTTTTTATTAATTCCTTGATATTTCAAAAATGTATTTCATGTGTTTAAATTGAAAAAGGAATGAGTTCACATTTCAAAAGGGTTATCTTCATTGAAAATGATTTTCCTTGATTTTAATTAGAAATTATATTTTCAAACCTTGAAGAAGACTGGCTTGGATTTTAAATTGTTTGATAAAACAATTTGATCATGGTTTTTAAAATAGAAATTGAAAAATATTGAACAGTAAGAACCTTTGGTTCATCGAGAATGATACATGAGTAGCCTTAGTGTGTGTGACATAATTATGAGTTAACCTATTGTATAAAGATGGTCTATTTATGGCCTCTGTGTTAGTTAGATCCAACCTTATTCCTTGTTAATCTGGTGAGTGTCTACTATGTATTTTCCAAATGGATATAGTAAGGATGATAAGTGCATTGTTGTTTCAGGTTATTTATTTAATGATAGATTTCTTATAGATATTGGATCACATGTATATTATATTCTTTATATTTACCTAATTTTTTCTATATTTGTAAATATGACATGGAATTTGTGATAAACTCATGGATTTTTTGAAAAAGGATATCAAATTCTTTTTTTTATAAAAATTCTTGTAAAAATGTTTGGTTTTAAAGCTTGAACTTGTTTATTATTGTTATTATAACTCGAATAGATATCCTGGTGGTACTGTACTAGGACCTATTGCACACAACCAACTTCTTCCTATGGGTGGATATAGAACCTGTTTTTTTGGATACATGCCTTTCTTTATGTTTTTTTCATTTTAGGGATGACTTGGAGTTGATGGTTAGTCACATGGATACCAGTATATCTAGAATTTTTTTAATTTATGGGTTACTCTATTTGGATTAGTTGTATCTCCATTTTTTTCTTCCTACTCTAGTTGTATGTATTTTTTCCGTATATATGAGACATGTTTTTTCATCTTTGTTATACCTCTCTACATAATGTGTTGACTTGGGTGGCTGGTCTGATTGGCTTAGGTTTTTCTATTACACTATCCTTAATATCAATTATAATTGGATGAATTTAATTCTTCCCTTAAAACCTTATAATTTAAATTTATTTTTTAATGTACAATTTTCCTTGAAAATGACTTGTATAATATTTAATGAAAATAAAAATACAAAATGTCACAATGTTTCTTTTAAATACCTATTATGTGTTTACAATGGGATAAAAGAATGTGGGAGAAAATATAAAGGTTTATTTTTTTGAATAATGAAATTATTTTATTTATAAAAATTTATTTATAATTTTTAGTAGTTAATTAATTACCTTAAATACTTCTGAAAAACAAATACATTATTTATTCAATTATTAGAAAAATTGAATAAATTATTTTGACCAGGTTAAAAGAAATATAATTTTAGTGATTTATAGTATTATGTGAATTTATTAGATTAATATTAAAAAATAGTGATGTTTAATAATTTTATATTCTAATTTATCTTTTTTATAATTGTATTTAAAGTCAAATTAAATGACTAGTGTCAAAATTGTCCTTAATGATATTTTATCAAAATAATATTTTATTAAATTGTTAAAAAATAAAAAAAAAATACTATAGTAGGACTAAGAGGATAATATTTTTCATATATGTCTTATATTATCCATTTATGAGTTAATATTTACCTTATAAGTAAAATTATAACCCTTTAAGAGTGAAAATGTTGTTACCATGATTATGGTAAAAATAGGTCAACTTTGGTGTTAAACCAAAAGATATGATTTAAAACACATCTTAAACCTATCAAAACTATATTGGTTGATGGTATTTTAAACCAATTATATCGTATATTATAATACATTTCATTTTGGATTTATTTTGTTGAGATAATAATTTTATAATATTTTAATATTTAATGAAATTCAATGATTTCCCCTCCCATCAATTATAAAAGGGAACCCCTCCTTTCTATTATTAACACCACTTTGATAATTATATATCAACCAAAACCTACCAAATTATCTTATTAACTCCCATATAAACATTATATAGGAGATTTTATTACTAAAAATACCAACCCTTTGGATCTTAAGGGGATATAAAAAGGAGTTGTTTAAAAGAAGAGGTAATCACCTTAACCAATCACTTTTTTATAATTCTTATTTTACCTCCACAAAATCTGTTATATTATTCATAAAATAATAACATCAGTAAAATAAATATAATTATATTATATTATTATTATTAAACCACCTTTATAATCCCAATTTAAATCATGTGGGAAGTGAAATTATCACTTTTGTGTACGTATGACTTACCGTATCGACATAGTGACACGATTCATTTAACATCACCAACATTAAAAGATGATTATTTTGATGAGATTAAATTTTATAAATAATATTTATTACATATTTATTCTACTATAAATATAACATCATATTGACCTTCTTATGTTCTAATTCATTGAAAAATGATAACGTCACATGTGCGTATGTGTGGACTACCACATCTACGAAGCAATGCAATTATTTTTTTACATGGATAGAAAAACAGATAGATTTAATGAATTTATATTATATATATAATATATTTGATATATTTGATATAATAATGATTAAATATATTTAAAAAACTATTTAACATTTTTTCCCATTCTTCAAAAAATGAAAACAATGTTTATGTGCACGTACGGTCTACCATCTCCATGAATAGTGTAATTCATTTTTCAATCTGTAACTTTTATAGATGACTCTAAATATGTACAAAATGAATATTTAAAATATTTATGTCTTGATTATTTTTTTAATATTTATCCTTGATCAAATTAAAAGGGCCAAAACTTCTAAACCACAACATCCATGAAAAATGAAATAGTTATCACCCGAAAACAACGATTTTAATAAGAAATTATTAAAAAAATGAGTGTTTAAATGATATGAAGGGATAATATATGATATTAAATTATAAAACGTATTCTAGTAAATAATTATCAAAACTTTAAATTTGTTATATATGAGGTTAGAGTGATTTTGAACTAAGCGGAACTCGAGGTAAGGGTTTATCATCTCAAATTATCTTCTTTGAGACATATGTTATGTCGTGCACCAATAATTTTTTATTAGGTTAATATACAACAATTTGACTAGTTATATAATTATTATCCTAAAATTTATTATATTTAAAGTTTCATTTGAATTTATTCTATCATGGTCATTACAATTCAAATGTTACAAATACAGTAAGGGTTTTATGATATAATCTCATTGTTTATTAGTATTATTTATGTTTATGTTTTTGATGATGAAATATTATGATCTTCATATCAATAAATTCATTAATTTTATTAGAATATATCTATTCATTGATAATACATTTTCCCCCTAATTATACTCACATTAAGTACTCAAGATTCCTAAAGAAATTTTTTAAAGAAAACCAAAATTATCAATCTCTTCAGTCGAAAAACCTTCTTCTTCCATTTATATGTTTTCTAAAAATGTTCTCAAGAATGTTGTTTAAAATATAATATGTTTATTTAACATAATTTTATTCAATGATTTAACTTTTCTAAAAACTTTTCTATAAGGAATATTCTTATCATGTTCTGAATAAGGTACTTTTTTCGTATTTGTAAAAATGAGAATGGAATGTTTTATTTTAACTTATACAACATAAACAGAATTTCTCGCCACCCTAAATACTGAATACTATAAATATTATATTATAATTTTCCAAGTATAATTTAAAAGAAAAGTTATTTCATAGATTTTTTTTTTGGTTTTATAGTTTTTGAAAATTTATTATCAAAGTGTAAAGGTTATTTTCATCAAAAACAATTGATCATCCTGTAATGGTATCTTTATTTATCAAAGAAAACAACCCTTAATTTCACATAGGTTTTTATTAGGAGGTGATTCATGGGTACCATAATTATTCTTTCCCTATATTTTTTACTATTATAATGGAATGATTTTTATGAAACCCATACCTTTCCATGGGTTATGTTATGATGAATTGATAAAATGTTTGTGAAACTCATTTTTTTCACAGGTTATGTTATGATGGAATGTTAATTAAAATTATTTCATTCTCATAGGTTATGTTTTGATTAATGTTTTATGATATTGTTACATACACATGTATAATTTTTATTACGTTATGGGTGGGCCTAGAATTATATATCCCTTCAATTCATTAGTTTAAAATGGATTTCTCATGAGATAAATGAGACTGGAATGGGGATTTAACCTAGTTTAGTAAGGTATTGTGTCCAATATGATACTAATGGGAGTGAAAATTGAATACTATAATGGTTTTTGTAGTGAATCCAATCCACTGTGATAGTCTTGGTAGTGATCCTTTATAATTAAAAACATGATTTTATATTCCTATTTTTCTTCCAAAAGTCCATGTCTTATGCCAATGTTATGCTCTCGTGGCTCATGTTATTTGATTTCTTTATGATTCATGTCTTACAAACATCCAATATTGATGGAATTAATCAAGATTATTATCGATGATATTAAAGGTATAGTTTTGAAATGATAATATCATGTTATCATACTCTTATGTTCATGTTATTCTTATGTAATAATTGATATCCCACTTATTTCCCCTTAATGAGCATCTGAACCCATCAATTCTTATCTTTAATTTACCTAGGTTATGAATAATGGTTTTAGGAATTTTATTTATGATAGGGGTTCATTTTTAGAATAAATAAGTGGGATGCGATGTAGATATCTTATGAAAAAGTTGTTTATGTGTCCATGTTTCCAAACATACTATATATATATGAATATGGAATAGATCATTATGTTATGTATTGGATATTCATCTAATAAGATTTAATATCTATTTATAAAAAATATGTATTACTATAATATCTTTTATGAGAATTGATTGGTTGGGCCATGTGGGAGACCTAGAGGCATTATATTATGACTCGAATCATAGTGTGCTAGCATTCAGTTTGATTAGAGTTTGATATCGGTCTACGAGATGTTCTGGGAGGGGGGGGGGGGGTGAACAAATTGCATGTTGGTGATTTTGGAATCAATGTGTGGTATCAAGGGTAGGACTAGGTTGACATATAATTCTATGTGTTTGAACACGCCTTAAAAATTTATGTAAGTACCCATACTTAAAAAGTACATGTTGTTTTGTGTTTATCTAGAATTAAAATTTATGCAATCTTGAGGATTGTTTCCAGTTTAGATTTTTATATAATTAGTTCATAAATCTAACATATTGAACCCATATATACAAAAAGTGGAAATATATAACCAGTATCAATTTTTTCTAAAATATAAATCCTTTAAAATGAACCATGTTTTCTTTCATGAAAAATCATCAAGGCTATAAAATTGACTTCATCCTTTCCCTTACCCATTCTTACACTATGTGAAATTTTTTAAAACTGGGGCTGTGCAAAAAAATATTGATAAGGGATATAAAAATAATAAAACCCTTTTTCAAGTGAAAAAAATGAAAACTCATGTAATATTTATATTTGTATCAATTTTCATTGAGAAAATGAAATAAATCACTTCCGCATGAAAAAGAACACCCAATTTTTTCTCAAAGAAAATCACTAAATTGAATAGATAACTAATAAAAGACCTATTTTTTTGGAAACATAATCCATTAAAATCTTAAAAACTATTTAAAAACACTTAAAGTTAGAATAACCATATGAACGAGTTCCCATAAAATTTTATGGAGAACATAATCATTACCCAATGCATTGGAGAGATATAATGGGGATTACCCTTTGTATAAGTTATATTAGTCTCACCCATTTTTCGTGAGGTATAATGGGGATCAACCCATTATATAAGATATATTGACCACACCCATTTCTTTTTATTCTCAAGTACCAAATCATGAATAAATCATTTTATGCTTCCACCTTTCCAATATAAAACCCTTTGAAAAACTCTTTTGAACCCACATGGAAAAATCTTTCATGTATAAAAATTCCCTTTTCTTTTTAAGAAACCTTTTTAAATACCAAATTACATTGGAAAATATAAGGTTGGTTTTTATTCTAAAAAACATTATGTATTGTAAAAGAACCCCAATATCCAATAATAGTCACGATGACGGGAAATGTCATTGTCACCCTATACATTACAATAGATCATTCCTTTTTTTTATTTGTAAAGAAATTCAAACATTACATATGAAGGTTCATTTATTTTTGAAAAAAAATTGAAATATAAAAGAAATTCCTTTATAAAGCTCTCATGCCCATAATAAATTCATATTAAAAACATGGATATGGAAGAAAATGATAGTTATAAGGAAAACATTAAAAGAGGTTTTTTATTAAAATACACTTATCACATTTGAAACATTTGTATGATAATCCCCATGAAAAAAAACATTAAAAAATAAAATACCATAATATCATGTCGAAGGGGATTTATATACACCTCATAAAAGAATATAGGTTCATAACATCAAAATATGACTCAATTAAAGGAGATTGAGATTAAGTCCCCTACTTTGAGTATGAATAATCATGTGTGTTTTTATCTTCAGGAATAATAAAATTATATAAAGTATTTAAAAATTTTAGAACATTTTTCATGTTTATTATTAATTTTATTTCCCAAATTACCATTTAATATATGATTACTTCACCAATTTTGTTTATGTTTGATGTTCCAAAAGTATAGGTCTTTTGCATCAAAAACATGTTTTGTAGGTTTTCTGTGGTTAGGATGACATTATTTGAACATATATATAATAAAAATAATTAAATAATTAACATATTTATAAATTAATAATTATTTTAATACCAATAAGGAAATTTTGTTTTGATAAATGAAGAACGTTATGACCATGGAGATGGTAGGCCATATGTACACATGAGTAATGTTTCCATTTGTTGACAATCATTATAGAAAAGAGGTAAGTAATATTTTATTTTTAAATAATGATTATAATATTATATGTACCAATATATTTCTTAAATTATACTCATATATATATCATCTATGTGGTGTGGTGATGAAAATAGAGTCGCATCACATCATAAAGGTAGTAGTCCAGACATACATGAACGACATTATCCCATTTTTAGTAAGTGAAAAGGTATGAAATAAAATGAAATATTAAATTTTATAATGATAATATGAAATTAATAAAATAAATATTTCATTTATATCACATATATTAATTATGTTTACCCTTACTACCTTCTAGGTAAATCATTAGTGAAAAACGAATCACATCACTTCACGAGGTGGTAGTCCACCACACACACGAGTAACATTATCATATCTCCAACGAAATGGAAACTAAAAAAGGTTAATATTATATAAAAACTCCATAGGTACATTTTTATATATTTATAATATAGATCCATAACCACACCCAACTATTAGAGGTGGTAATGGTAAAACGAATGACATTGGTTAGAAAGGCAGTAGTCCTCTATACACATGAATGATGATTTTGTAACCCATTCAATGAAAGTTTATAAGGTTAAATATTATCAAATCAACATAATAATGTATAATTATATTAAATATAATATTTTTATTATATTTTATCTATTATGAAATAATTTATGGAAGGAAAAGACAAAATAAAATATCTTTGTTAAGATAATTACCTTCTCTATGAAAATCCTCCTTTGGATCGCCTCTTAAGGACACTAGGGATGATATTTTGGTATAAAAAGAACCTATTTAATATGTATAAGTTTTTTTGGGATGTAATTTTTAGGGTTTTCATGAGACAAAGGGATTCACAGGTGTTATATAAGTGAGGGGAGAGATCGTCCTTTTATAATTGAGGAGTGAATTTTTTTAAAATACCAAAAAGTATTCAATAATGGGAGGTAAATCCCACCTCATTTGGATCCAAAATATGTTAAATAATTCTGGGTAAATTTTATAGGGTATATAAACACCTAATAAATAATAAAAATTTATATTTTCAACCTTTTATTCCATATCCATTATGTTTTAATCGCTTTTATTATTTTAATTTCCACCAAGGTAAGTAGTTTTTTTTATCCTAGGAAATTTATCCATTGAGACTAAAATAAAATGATCCCTATTAGAAAATTTAAAACCAATTATTATAAATATTATATCCAGTTTATTAAATAAAAATCCTAGTTTTGTGGAAAATTAATTTTAACAGTATTTCATGTAAATTGCAAAACCTCGTTTAAACCTTAATAGTGGTAATTATGTTTTAACAATTTTCACTGATAATTACGGTAAAAAATAATTTAAAACTTATAGATAATATAAATTATTAAAATTCCAAATATGGAATCCTTTTTTCAAATTCAATTAACATAATTGGAAGAATTGTTTTGGAATTTATCTCACAGATACGATACGAAAGCAGGTTTTTGAAGAGAAATGTTCAAAAGTTTATAAAATTTTATATCAAAATACAATATGAAAATGATTTAAATAAACTAAATTGTATTAATATATGTATATGTATAATTAAACTATTTTTACTTTAAAACCAATTTAAAATATTATTTAACTTTGTAAATAATTTAAATGAAAAATAAATTTTCAATAATTGTAGTATTTTCACTACATATCGAAAAATAATAGTTTTCATAAAAATCCAAACAATTTATACTAAAAAAATTAATATACGATGATTCAAAAAATTAATTTTTTTTATCAAATTAATTTTATAAAATTGGAAATACTTAATTTTAATTTATGTGCACAAAGCATGAATAGAATATATTTTAGAAAAATGTAGGTTTTATGAGTGAAGTAAAATTTATTCTTATATCATTGTTTGAAAAATATTATATGAAAGGTAAAATATTTGATTTAATATATAATATTTATTTTTCATTAAAATTATTAACCAAATGGGATTTATTTAATCAATTAAGTTAAAACATATTTTTGTGCATAAAACTGAGTTTTTAGAAAAACATTTACTATATTTTCAACTATTTTTTTCATTTAAAATTAATAGATAATAAAATTATTATTATTATTTATAGGTGTAAACAATATATTTTCAGAATTTACTTAATCATATTTTTACCCGTCATTCCAATGGTTACGAGATAACTATCATATAATAATATTAATAATATATTTTTGTTCAGTAAAACATGGTCTAGCATGTAATGAAAGCTATAGAAGAAACAAATTATTTATTTTAATGAAAGATAATATAATTTATACATTAAATGAAAGAAATTTTTTTATTTTTTATATTTATATTTAAACTCATTGTTTCATTTAGCGAAAGATATGAAAAAATAAATTTATTCTAAAAGAAATATATTATAAAATCTCAAGTTATTACATTGTACCCCATTGAAAATAATTTATCTCCAAAAATTATTCACCATCAAATGATTATCATTTAAAAATTAATTCATATAATCCCACATTTTACAAATTAATAACAATACTTCACTTAAAATGGTAATGTTGGAAACATAAAGGCTACCTGAAGTAAGTCATAACTAGGTTCCCACATTAGGAGAGAATTGACGAGAATCCAAAATATGGATATGGAAGAGAAAAATAACTCTTAATGACCAATAGAGTGTGATAGATAACATGTTACAGATAAATTTAACCACTAAGAACCATAAATCTGTGATTGGTTAAAAGATCATTGTATTATTAGTTATAAAATTAGAAGAATAATGTTTTTGTTTCAAGATCTTTTTAATAAAGTTGGAAAATTCCTAAAATCATTATGAAATATTCGTACTTGATGAGTAGAATGTCATTCTAAAATTAATTTTCCACCGCAATTTCATATTTTTCCCAAAAATATGAGTTTTTAATAAGAAATTTTCATGTTTGAATCACTAAAACCAATTTATAAGGAATAAAAAAAATTAAGAATAAAAATATTTTCCTCTTGTCATTATACATCAACCAAAAGAAAAATTATTAACACAATGTAATACAATTCCAAATATAAATTAGTCTCCAAAATTAAATAGTAATACCCATTATCAACATGAATCATTTGATAAATAGATATTATTAAAATTCCTCACATTATTTCATAATTAGATGGATTTGATCACATAGTACACCATGATAAATTTAATATTATCTCCAAATAGCTTCAAACACTCTTAAAGTCTCATACTAACATTTTATATGCTTTAATCATGTAATATCCAAGATTGGATAATAATTTTCATAAGTAACCCTAATAATATAATGTTCCCCCAAAATTATAATCTTATTTTAAATAACATTAATCACTAGGACATTGTATAGTCCAGTGGTAGGTGTTGTACCCTCACTTCCCTTTGGTTGTAGGTTCACGCTCCATAACCTTGTCGGATGCGACATGCATTCATTTTTCTAAAAATAATAATTCCTCAGAGGTTTGATGAACATCCTTAAAAATAACCATAATCATCAAATATTATATAAAACCTTTAATGTTATCAATAGTTTTTTAAGACATGTCCAAAAAATTAAAAGAGAATAGTTCCTCTGATATATTATAAACATATACCTCAAACATCTACAAAACACAATAAATTTCACATAAATTATTTACATTACATAAAACATCAAAATAGTGGAGCATAATATATAAAGCTTATAATAAACCTACAAAAAAATTGATCTCCCTAGAGCTATCACTACTTCACTAGAAGAACCAACATTGACTTTAAAAGTTTCATGTGATTTTTTCAATCCATTTTTATTTAAATATTGATGATTTAAAACATGAGTAAGTAACTTCAAACACAAATTAGAATTGTAAAGAACCAAACATTCATTAATGGAAATCCCTATTGATCTAATTAAATCCCTCTTTAGGTAAAATATTTATATAAAATGTCAAATTCAATGGTTTTATGTTAAGAATTGTGACCATTGCTAATATAGCCATTGAACAGTGGTCACCTGATTAGTATAAATATAGGGCTTCAAAAAATCGAATTTACTCATAAAAAGGAAGCGATTTCCTCATCCAGTATACATGTTCCATATGAATCCCATTTTTCGGAGCTCAAAAAGGATTGGGCTTCACTGGGCTTCACTCTTGACCAAGACAAAGCCAAGCATGAATATGATAAGCTTGAGAGGGACCGCCTATGAGAGAAATGGAAGTCGATAGAGATTACCACCCAATCAATGTTATCCGAGCCACCCCAAGAGTCTGTTACCATCGCACACCTTACTCTTCAGTCTTATGCGGGTGTTATAAGGGGTTATTTAACATGACCCTAGTACTATGTTTATGTAAATTATTGTTGTATATAATAATGAATATACTTTCATTTTATTATTATTACCTTGTAAATAGTTTTTTTAAAGATCAAATAGTATTTTTTAGTTAAAGTTCAAATAAGAAATCTATTTTGATGAATTAATGGATTTTTGAATTCAATAATTTTTTAATAAAATATTATTATTATTATTAAATTAATTTCTTATTAGATATAAATGATCGTATAATTCTATATATGCAATTGTAATTTTTATTATGGTCTAAAAGCCATATTTGTCAGAACCCGTGAATTTTTAATAAATGTCTATTTATATTTTAAAAGTGAAAATTAAAATATTTAGAAATTTATTTAGATAAAATAAATATTATTTCTGGAATCAGGACAATGAAATTATCCAATGGTGATTTATTCATAATTTTCTAAGATAATCAGATTTTTGGGTTCAAATTAAATACCGTTTAAATATATAATGTGTTTTATGACATCAAAATGACCAAATAGTTATGTAATAAAATACTATAAGAATTGTGTTCGGCCAATATATATTTCACCATTAAAATAATGTGATTTTGGATTTGTTTGACTTATTCTACAAATCATTAATGGACCCTTCAAGACTTATTATACATCTTGTCTTTTTAAATTGTTTTCTTTGGGAGTGTGATTCACCTCCACATAAGCAACCCCATTAATTTAAGAAGTTCAGAATATGGCCTTATAAAATACTGTTTTCCACTTCCATTTTCAAAAAACCATGGTAAAAAACCATGAGCTGGTTTGTGATTTGGATTAGTTTAATGTGAGGTGTCCCAAACATAAATAATAAAGAATTCCCTCACCTTTCCTATATAAGCTCACCCAATCTCCCAATTCCTCCTCACTCAAAGCATTTGGAGTTCATCCAACCTCTTCCCTACTATCTCTATAATCATCCCAAGGTTACCCAAGCTTCCAAGAAGCCTCTCTCAAGCCTTTGTAAGCATACGTCCAAGTAAGGGTTTTTCTTCCTTTCTCATTTTTGTCCAATTTTTTTAATGTTGTTATGCCCTTTTAATTTCAATTATAAATGCTGGGGTATGGTTTAGAACCTCCCCCATACTTACCTATTTATGTTTTAATGATGGTAGAACCCTTTCTATCTCATTAAATTCATCCCATTTACACCTATTTCTATGCTGAAATTATGAATGGAATATCTCTCTTCTTTTACATTCAAGCAATGCTTTTGAATCATGACTATAAATTCCATTAAAATTGTTGGTACATATATATATATATGACCCCATTAATATCCATTTCATGTACATATAATTATAAACCTCTTTATCTCTCGTCAACCATTTTTATGAATTCTTACGTCATGCCGTTACGCTGCCGAAATTGCACCAATTTTCCAAGTCAAGGTCATTGTATAGTTAATACCATGCCCATTTCAATATCAAGGTTATTCACCTTGAGTCACATTTACTTATTGATTATAAAGTTTCATGTATTAATTCACATTTCTTTATCTTGGAATAAATGATTATGTTTTATGAGTCCATGTTATATGATCTATGTTTAACACTTATGCATGAAATAAAATGTTTAAGAAGGGTGTGCCCTTATAACGCTGCAATGAATTGGGTAAATTTTAGTATCATGATACGTCATGTGAAATGGGTGTTTATTCATTATAATACAATTTAAATGAGGGTTTACTCATGCTTCATGTTCAATGGGGATTTACTCATGCTCTAGGTGCAATGAGCCTTTACTCATGCTAATTCCATGTTAAGTGTTGTTGCCACATTTACATGATATGATTATCATGCATTATCATGCCTTTATGTTTATTATTCTCTTGTTATCTATTGATATTCCTATTGTTTAACATTTATTGAACTCCTCATGTTATTCAATGTTTATTCCCTCACCGTGATTTATATCTCACCCTTTTCTTATGCATGTCCTCAGGTTATCACTTGCAATGCTAGGTACGAGGTAATGTAGTGGTCATGTAAAGGAAAATTTCAATAAAGATGTTTCATTTCATGTTTTATGTTGTTTCTTAATGATCCTATTCCCCAGAGACACTATAACTCTCGAAATTCCTTGTTGTATCAAGTGATGTTTATGTAATAATTTATGTTTAAGTGTGTAATAAAAGATCAAGGTTTTCATAGTTGGTATCAGAGGGAGGATTAGTTATTTTTTGGATTAGGATTATAAAACCATAGTGAAGCCTTATATACAATACAAAGTATAATAAAAAAATCCCTATGTTTTGGTGAGTATTGAGTAAGTGGTTTATCAATCAAATACATCCATGTATGAATATGAGTAGGTTGAGGCGGCTCTAGCACATATGTATCTTAGGGTAAAATCCGAAAACACCGCCTTAAGCTAGACTCGAATGGGAACTGGTGCACGAAAACATGACTTTCTACAATATTGGATATGAAACTCCAAGGGGATATGCTTTGGTAAATTTACAATCTTAGTATGAACCATTATTAATGGAAAAAAAATTCCCTGAGAATATATCTTAAGAATATAGATCATTGATAAAATAGACTGAAGCCAATAGATTCATATGTTAAGGAAATAAATTTTATTTATAAGTCATTAGTTTTGTACTTTGATTGCCCTTTATGTGTTACCCCTAAATTTCCTTTTATTCTAGCCAATGGACGGTAATAGGAGTCGTCAGGATAACAATCAATGTGAAGATCAATGTGATGAATGTACTAATGAGATGCCCAATCCGATGGGAGTGGGAATCGCGAACATTGTCATGCTTCTATATCATCTAACTCAAGCTTTGAATAGAAACATATGTTAGGAGGAACGTTAACCCCCCTAGAAAGAACTAGTCTCTATCAAGATCTTCATGATTCCGAGGCCTCCTACTTTTAATAGATCTTCTGATCCCTCAATCTCTAAACAATGGATCTACTCCATTGTAAAGATATTTTCCATCCTTCAATGTTCTGAATAGGTGAAGGTTATATAGGCTGATTATCGTATGGAGGGTGAAGCTGATCAATTGTGGACGTTGATCAAAAATATGAAGCTTGAGTAGGAGATCGAGGTGATGGAATAGAAAGATTTCTAGAAGATGTTTTCTGATAAATATTTTTCGTGCACCCTCCAGTTTAAGATGGAAAGGGACTTCCTTGATCTCAACAAAAAGGACGATGAATTTATTGGAGCGTATGAGGGAACCTTCACAAGGCTTGCACGATACGCTTCCGGCATTTTCGTTACCCCCAAATTCATGTTTGATCGCTTTTTTGTTGGGAAAAAACCTAGCCTACAGAAAGCACTGATGATCTGTGGCATCAATAGCTATGAAGAAATTGTCTGATGTGCCCTCAAGGTCGAAATAGAGATCAGAGAATCTCAGGGGTATCATGGGGATAAGAAGCATAAGGTGGACTTCAAGGCTGGCCGTCCGATGGATAAATCTAATGGTGATAAGAAGATCCAGAAGCCCACTTTCCAAAGGTGCGGAAAGAAGCACCCTGGAAATTTCATAAAGGGGACGAGGAAATGCTTTAGTTTTGGAAGATAAGGGCACCTAAATGTTAACTATCGGAGAGAAATACCTGAAATTGCGATAGAGGAGAGGAATTATCTGTTCGAACCTCAATGCGTGGTTCATTGCTATAACTGTAAAGAACCAGAGCATCTTCCAAATGAGTTCCCTAAGACAAGGGTTTTCAGAGGCAATGAACAACCTCCAAGGTAGCATGGGTGAGATTTTTCCATCACTGCTACAAATGTTAACCCCGATAATGAAGTGGTGATAGGTACACTATTTATTCATTCATGAATAGTGAATGAACTGTTTGATTAAGGTTCTACACATTCTTTTATATCTCAAATGTTTAGTAGAACAGTCCCATCACCACCAAAAATCATGGATGTGAAGATGTCGGTGAGTACGACAAATGAGGCAATCATTGCATCCCATGAATATAACTCCTCCCCTGTCATAATATGTGGATTGAACTTTCTGGTGAACCTCATAAAACTCCCTCTATTGAAATTTGATGCAATTCTTACCATGGATTTTCTTTCTTTATAAAAATCCAATATAAATTGCCATGAGAGGGAAATAACCATCCATGTGAAGAATCGACCAACAATTCTATACAAGTGTAAGGAGGAAGATGAATATTATTTAGCTCCATCATCTCAAGAATGGATATTACTACCCTATGAACACAAGTATCTAGATTAGATGATTAAGTCTAAAGAGGAAACCATCCTACAAGACATGCCTATCGTGAGGGAGTTCGTTGACATGTTTCCCGAGGAATTGCATGGTCTTCCTCCAAGAAGAGATGTTAAATTATAAATTGATCATATAGCTGGGGTGTTTCCAATATCGAAGACATCATAGTGAATGTCTGTTGTGGAGCTTGAGGAGCTGATGAAATAACTACAGGAGAATCTGGATAAAGGGATTATATGCCCAAGTGCTTCAACATTGGGTGCATGAGTCCTCTTCATCAAGAAGAAAGATGGTTCAATGCTCCTTTTCATCGGTTATCACGAGTTTAACAAAATCACGTTAAAGAACACGTATCCTCTCCCACAAATAGATAAATTATTCGATCAGCTGCGTTGAGCAAAATACTTATCCAATGGGTATTTGCGGTCAGAATATTATCAATTAAGGTTGAAGAAGGAAAATTTCCTCAAGACTGCTTTTCATACAAGATACAGGCACTATGAATTCATAGAAATGCCTTTCAGGCTCACTAATGCTCAAACAATCACCATGGAATTGATGAATAGTGTCTTTAGAGATTACCTTGACAAATTTTTTGTAGTCTTTATAGATGATATTCTGATATTCTCCAAAACCAAGGAGGGTCAGGTGGAGTATCTGAGAATTATACTAGAGACCTTCCGGAAGGAGAATCCCTATGAAAATTACAGCAAGTGTGAATTTTGGTTGAAGGAGGTATCATTCTTCAGCCATATCATCACAAGTAATGGGATATCTATGGATCCCTCCAAAGAGACGCAATTGAGGGATGTGCGAGGCCATCATCAGTAATGGATATCGATAACTTCTTGGTGTTAGGTGGATATTTTCGATGATTTATGAGAAATTTCTCATGATTGTGCAACCCACTTACTATGTTTACTCGGTAGGGAGTCATGTTTTCTTGGAGTGATGAATGGGAAGAAAGCTTCAAGGAGTTGAAAATGAGGCTTATCACTACACATGTGCTCACTTTACCCACAAGTGATGAACTTTTTGTGGTATCCAAGGATGCTTCGAAGAAGGTTATGGGATGTGTGTTGATGGAAAATGACAATGTCATTGCCTATTCTTCAAGGAAATTGAATGTTCATGAACAGAACTATCCAACACAGGACCTAGAGTTGGCTTTAGTGATATTCACTTTAAAAATTTGGTAGCATTTTCTCATTGGGGAGAAGTGTGAAATATATATGGACCACAAAATCCTCAAGTATATATTCACACAGAAGGAGTTGAACATGCGCCAACGAAGATGGTTAGTGATGATCTAAGACTATGACTGCTCAATCCATTACCACCCTAGGAAAGCGAACAAGGTGGCAGATGCCCTAAGTAGAAAGGATCAAATGATTCAATCATTAATGATAATTGAAAAGGATTCAATCTTTTTATATTTGATGAAGATGAACATGGGAATCATAAAGAAGGTAACATCATCAATCCTTTCACAAATGATTACTCGAATGTCACTTTTGGAAAGGTTATAAGATGATGTAGGAATTTAGGAGAAACTAGAAGCTATCGGAAAAAGAAAATCCTCAGAGTTTAATGTTAATGAGGAAGGAATTTTGAGATTTGGGAAAAGTCTATCTGTTCCATCATGTTTGGAGCTGAAGAAGGATCTTTTGGATGATGCATATAGTTCAAAATTATCTATTGACTTAGGAAACAAAACGATGTATCAGGATATCTGAGAGCATTATTGGTAGGATAATATGAAGAAGGAGATCGCTGAATATACATCAAAGTGCCTTTTGTGTCAGCAAGTGAAGGCAGAGAGGTAGAAGTCTAAGAAGATAATGCAATCATTTCCCATAACAGAATGGAAATGGGAGAACATTACCATGGACTTTTTCACCAGACTTCTAATGACATCCAAAGGCAATAATGCAATATGGGTTGTCGTGGATCATCTTACAAAGTGTGCACACATTATTACAATTCGGGAGGATTTCTCATTAGATCAATTGGCACAGATATATATTAGGGAAGTGGTAAGGAACTATGGAGAACCACTATTTATTGTGTCTAATTGAGATCCAAGATTCACCTATATGTTTTGGAAGAGTATTCAATATGCTTTGAATACTAAACTAAACATCAGTATGACCTATCATTCTCAAACTCATGGAAAATCTGAGCAGACTATTCAAACACTTGAGGAAATTTTTAGAGACTGCTCAATGGACTTTAAAGGAGGATGGGATAAATATCTTTCTATGGTTGAGTTCTCTTACAATAACAGTTTCCACTCGAGTATCCAAATGCCACCATATGAATCCCTTTATGTGAAAAGGCGAATAACATCGGCATGTTGGGATGAGGTCAGTGAGCGTAAGCTGCTTAGACCAGAAATGGTCAAAGAAATGGTGGAGAAGGTGAAAACCATTCAGAAGTATATCAAGGCACCCCAGAGTCGACAAAAGAGTTATGCAGATAACCATAGACAAGACCTTGAGTTTAAATTTGGAGACATGTTATTTCTATGCATATCTCCATGGAAGAAGGTCGTGATATTTGGAAGGAATGGGAAGTTAAGTCCAAGGTATATCATACCCTTCAAGATTATTTATTGTGTCGGGGTTGTGGCCTATCAACTGGCACTTCCACCTGCCATGGCCAAAGCCCATGACATCTTTCATGCATCCCTCTTAATGAAGTACATACTAGACCCTTATTATGTACTCTCTTTAGACGTGGTATAGTTATAAGATGTTCTTTCTTATGAGGAGCAACCAATGAAGATCATAGATTATAGATAAAAAGTTCTACGAAATTAGACAATTCCCCTCATCAAGGTGTTATGGCGAAACCACAAGTTTGAAGAAGGAACGTGGGAATAATAGGAAATGATGAAGCAGAGTTACCCACATCTGTCTTAGTGTGGGAAAAGAAAATTTTGAGGGCGAAATTTTTTTTAAGGGGGGAAGATTGTAACAACCCAAACTTTCGTTGATGGAAATACCTCTAGATCAAATTAAATGCCTCTTTATTTAAAATGTTTATATAAAATGTCAACTTCTTTGGTTTTATGTTAAGAATTGTAACCGTTGCTAATATATGTGTTGAACAGTGATCACATGATTAGTATACATATAGGGCTTTAACAAATCAATTTTTTTCAGACAAAGGAAGCAATGGCCTCATCTAGTAGACATGCCCCATACGAAGCCCATTATTTAGAGCTCGGAAAGGAGGTGGAATAATTGGGATTCACTCTGTACCAATCCCAAGAAAATCCTGAATATGTTAAGCTCAAGGGGGCCTCATATGAGAGAAATGCTTGTTGATAGAGATTACCACATGAACAATGTTGTCTGAGCCAACCCAAGAGTCTGTCACCATCGCGCACCTTACTCTTTGGTATTATGAAGGTGTTATAAGGGGTTATGTAACAAGACCCTAGTATTATGGTTATGAAAATTATTTTTGTATATAATAATGAATATAGTTTCATTTTATTATTTTTACTTTGTAAATATTTGTTTAACTCAAATTTTATTTTTTTAGTTAAAGTTCAAATAAGAATTCTATTTTGATGAATTAATGTATGTTTGAATTAAATAATATTTTAATAAAATATTATTATTTTTATTAAATTATTTTTTTATTAAATATAAATGATCATATAATTTTATGAATGCAATTGTAATTTTTATTAAGGTTTGAAAGCCATTTTTGTCAAAAACCATGAATTTTCGATAAATTTTAGTTTTTATTTTAAAAGTGAATATTAACATTTTTAGAAAATTATTTAGATAAAATAAATAATATTTATGGAATCAGGTTGTCGAAATTTTCCAATGGTGAATTTTTTATAATTTTCTAAGACAGTCAACTTTTTTGGTAAAAATAAAATATCGTTTAAATATATAATGTGTTTTATGACATCATAATGAAAAAATAGTGATGTAATAAAATACTATAAGCTTTATGTTTGGCCAATATATGTTTTAACAGTAAAATAATTTTATTTTTTGTTTTTTTGACTTATTTTACAAATCATTAATGGACCATTAAAAACTTATTGAACATCTTGTCTTTCTAAATTGTTTTCTTTGCGAGTGTGACTCACCTCTAAAAAATCAAACCCATTATTATAAGAATTTATGACTTTGGCCTTATTAAATATTTTTTTCCACTTCCCTTTGCCAAAAACCATGGGAAAAAACCATGAGCCATTTTGAGGTTTAGATTAGTTTAATGTGAGGTGTCCCAAACATAAATAATAAACAATTCCCTCACCTTTCCTATATAAACCCACCCAAGCTCACACTTAAACCTCACTAAAATCCATTTGAGTTCTTCAAACCTCTTCCCTACTCTCTCTAGAATCCTCCAAAGGTTCCCCAAGCTTCTAATACGTCTCTCTCAGGTGTCTCGGAATCCTTTAGAAGCATACTTCCAAGTAAGGGGTTTTCTTCCTTTCTCATTTTTTTTTCCAATTTTCTTAATGTTGTTATTCCCTTTCAATTTCAATTATAAATTTTTGGGTATGGTTGAAAACCCCCCCATACAGCCCTATTTATTTTTGAATGATGCGAGAGCCCTTTCTCTCTCATTAAATGTCTCCCATGTACACCCGTTACTATGTCGAAATTCGGAAAGAAATTTCACTCTCTTCTTTTACATTCATGAAATTATTTTGTATCATGACTCTAAATTCCATTACAATTGTTGGGACCTGTATCTATATGACCCCCTTACTGTACATCTGAATTAAATATTACGAGACACCTCTTTCTCTCTCATCAACCATTTTTATGAATTCTTACGTGACGCCGTTACACTGCCAAACTTACAACAATTTTCAAATTCAATGTCATTGTGTTCTGAATTCCATTCCTATTTCTCTATCAATGGTATTCACCTTTATTCAAATTTACTTATTGATTATAATGTTTCATGTATGAATTACACATTACTTTATCATGGAATAAATGATTATGTTTTATTAATCTGTGTTATATGATCCATGTGGCACACTTATGCATGAAATAAAATGTTTAAGAAGGGTGCGCCCTTATAGCGCTCTAATACATTGGGTAAAGTACAGTATCATGATACTTCATGTGAAATGGGTTTTTACTCATGCTAATTCAAGTGAAATGAGTGTTTACTCTTGCTTCAAGTGCAATGGGGATTTACTCATGCTCTATGTGCAATGAGTCTTGGCTCATGAAAATTCCATGTTAAGTGCTGTTGCCACATTTCCATGTTATAATTATAATGATTTATTATTCCTTTATGTTTATGCTTCCCTTTTTCTATTATGATATGACTGTTGTTAAACATGTATTTTATTCCCCATGTTATTCCATGTTTATTCCCTTACTGGGCTTTATAGCTCACCCTTTTCTTATGCATGTCTTAAGGTTATCCCATGCAATGCTAGGTACGAGGGAATGTAGTGATCATATAAAGGATGTTTTCAATAGAGATATTGTATTTCATGTTTTAATTTTTTATGTTATGATCCTAGTCCTCAAAGACATTAGACCACTTTATCTTCTATGTGGTATCGAGTGAAGTTTATGTAATAAATAATGTTTATGTCTGTAAAAAAAGATTAGGGTTGTCATTAGAATAATGTCGCAACTCATTTCAGCTAAAAACAACACTATTGGTTTCTTATATGTTATATCATTCATGGATTGTTCAGGACTCTTCTCTTTGTAGTTATGAACTTTGTGAAAAAAATTACCACACGAGTAACACGTTCTAAATCCTAAAATAAATTCACCAAAATGTATTTTACCATGATTGGAACATGATTTGGGATTATCAATAGGCTTCTTAATTAGTTGATTATCCATTTAATACCACTTTAACCATTTCTTTCTCTTTTCATTTCATGGATCAAATGTGTTAGAAAACTCTTTCTCAAAATTTTAAACATAATGAAAAACATTTTCATAACTTTTTAAACTATCATGTGGCCAAAGATCTTCACAATATTTGATTTAAACCTAATTAATATCTATTAATTTTTCTATAAATGTCTTGGAAAAATCTGGTACATACATATCCAACCCTATAAAATTTTCAACATACGCAGACAGAAAATATTTATTCTTTTACATCAATTTCATGAATTATTTTTGCATCCTAAAACAAAAAACATTAAGGAAATATTTTTCAAGGGGGATATTCTTAAATGTATCTTACTTCAAAAAATTTAGATCATATTTCTCTTTGGTATTCTTAACCAAAGATTAAAATCGATCAACATCCCCTTCAAAATTATAAATGAAAATATTTACCTTTTGAAATTATGAACACCCCATGATGTCAAGAACCTTTTCCAGTGAATTTATCCATCCTTTAGTTACAACAGAGTAAGATGATTCATATAATTATTTGGGATGTCATCTCACGAAATGCTCCATTATTGAATTTTCCATATGTGGTAGTTTCGTTTTCTCCCAAGCATGGATTCCACCACCATTTATAGTATGTTTCAACTGATCCATCACAACTAAAAAGTATTATATTTAAATTTAAACTATATCAGTATACTAATTTGGTAGGATATTTTACTCTTGGTGGTTTTTAATATAGCTTTCCTATTTCCTATGTGGAAAACCATTATGAACAAAAATAGTTTTGATGAAGCAACATAGTACTCAAAAAATTCCATCTCTCTTCAACATAACCGTAAAGAAAGAAAATTTCAACGGAATATTATTAATATTATCCTAACGTCTAAATTTATCTAAACCATTCCTTTGATGCTAATAATAAGGACCCAACCTTAAACATTACAAATTGTAGTGTATTTTGACTAGAATTAACATTCATAAAATCTTAATGTTCATTTTAGGATTAGTGTTTTGGAAAATTATATAATGAATATTACATATCAAACCCATATATATATACAATGTGGAAATTTCAAATCAATATCCATTTTTTCTATCATATAAAACCATTAGAATGAAGGGAATCTTCTTTTATGAAAAACATCATATCATTAAACGTAACATCACCCTTTCCCTTACCCATTATTACACCCTATGACAAACATTTTAAACATTGGATGATAACAAAAATCTTAGTAAGGTATATAAAAAAGAATAAAAAACATTAGTCCGGTGAAAACTTTAAAACTCATGAAAGGATTACCTTTTTATCAAAGTTCATTGATCAAAAGCATTAAATAATTTCCACATGAAAAGAACACACACTTTTTTCTCAAAGAAAATAATTAAATCCTATAGAAAGAAAATAAAAACCCCATTTCTAGTAACATAGAGCATTATAATCATAAAAAACCTTTAAAACCCATTCATGTTAGAATAACTATACATCCAACTTCTCATATAATTATCCAGAGAACAAAATCATTAACCAATGCATTAGAGAGATATAATGAGGCTCGCCCTTCATATAATCAAAAGTAGGATCACATATTTTTATGGATCTACAATGAGGATAAACCATTTGTATAATTTATATCCCTATTTCATATAATTCTAAAGTACCAAATCATGAATACATCATTTTTTGTCTTCACCTTTTTCATCCTAAACCTTTTTATAAAAATATTTTAAACCCATATGGAAAACACTTTTGGGTATAAAAAACACATTTCTTAAAAAGAAACATTTTCAATACCAAAATACATACAAAAAGACAAAGGATGTTTTTAATTGAATAAAAAATGTTGTCCTATAAAGGAATAAAAGTATTAAATAATGAATGTGATGGTAGGAAAAGTTGTTGTTTCTATTTACATTAAAATAGAACATTCCTTTTTATTGTTTGTAATGAAATTCAAACAATATGTATAAAGGTTACTATATTTTTTAAAATCATTGATATATGGAAAAAAATTATTTTATAAAACACTCCTATCCATAATAAATTTATTTTAAAAACAAGAATATGAATGAAAAATAAAGTTAAAAGGAAAATGTTAAAAGTGATTTTTCAAAAAAGAAATGACTCTTATCATTTTGGAAAATTTTGAATCTTAATACCCATGATTTAATAATATTAAATACAATTATATCATTTCAAATTATCTTTATATACACATCATAAAATAATATAGGTACATATTATCAAAATATGCCTCAATGATAGGAGATTGAAATGAGGTCCATTACCTTGTGTCTGACTTGTCACTTGTGTCTTTTTCTTCATGAATAATAAACATATGTTTATTATTTACTAGAATTATAACATTTTTCATGTTTATTATTACTTTTGTTTCACTTATTACTATGTTATATATCATTTTAAGATGAATTATGTTTATTTTGGATGTTTCGAAGATATTTGGCTTATGGGACAAAAATGAATTTGGTAGGTTGACTATCGTCACAGAGGTAATTATTTAAAAAGATATAGAATAATAATAATGAAATAATAATCATTTTTATAAATCAATTATAATTTTATGTTAAATCATGATTTTTTGTGAAATTAAGTATGTTATAATCATTTAGACAGTAGGTCATACGTACACATGGGTAACATTTCCATTTTTTCAACAATCATTATGAAAAAATGAGGTAAGTAATATCTTTTCATTCTAGAATGAAACTAATATAATATATTATATTTTAGTTCTTAAAAATATATTTATATATATAATCCAGGTGGTGTGTTGATGAAAATAATCACATCCCTTCGTGAAGGCGATATTCCACACATACCCGAACGACATTATCACTTTTTCAATGAGTGAAAAGTTAAAAATAAAAAAGAAGTATTATAAAAACCCAAAGATTTATCAATGAAATTAACTTATTATAATTAGTACACATAATATCACACTAATAACACAATAAAAACTCTATAAATGAAGAATTAATAAAATAAAATTCATTTCTAGAAGTTTAGAAACATATACCAATGGAATAATAAATTGACCTTTGGAATAGTAACTTGACCCTTATGAATATTAAACAATAAAATTGAATAGTAACCTCACAAATTAAAGTATAAATAAAATTTATCCATATTATAATCGACAATATGATATAATTTTTTCATATTGTAAGTAAATAAATATATTATAAATTATTAATTAAGTGTTGGTATTTTTGTAAGCCATAAATATTTAATTACAATTTGATAAATAATTTAATTATTTAAAATAAATTTTATTTTCATAAAATTTTTTCATTAATTAATATTTTAATGTCTTATGATTATAAAATAACTTAATGAGATCTCAATTAATTTTTCAATTTGTTATAAAATCAGTTATAATTATAAAATATGTATATTTTGAGTAAATTATGATTTTTATTAAAAATTAAATTTCTCATTTTTATAAAGTTATATTCATAAAATGGAGTTCAGTTTTTAATTATACACGTCAATAAATTATAAAGGGTAATTTTTGGGATTTTTTCGAAATTCTTGACTTTTGGTGAATAGTAAAATATGATAATTTACGATAAATGCTAAATACCTGAATTATAGAGTCATATTTGATGTATGGATTATGTAAGAAACATTGGCTTAAACTCACATGATCTAATTTCTGTATTTATTCTCAATAATAAGTACTATGTATATTCTTGAGAATGATAATAAACTAATGAATCGAATAATGAGAAAACAACCCTCTCCTCTACTATAAATACCACCCCTCACCACCTATTCTCCACACACCTCTCAAGCCTTGTTACTTGTCCAAATTTAGATAAACATTCCTTCCAATCCCATACTCCACGTCAAGGATCTTTGTTTCTTAACAAGAGGTGAAAACTAATCCCTTAAGGTGGTTCTCAAAAAGAAGGAATCAAGAGGTAAACCCCTCTTCCTTTTCATTTAATTTCTTTTCAAGTTCCTTTCTTTTATTTTTATATCCTTGCCTCCCCTCATCCAAATTGTATAATAAATCCATTACCTTATATATAATGGAATTTTTTTATGCTAGTGTAATAATTCATCATCATATCTCTTATCCCCATCTTTTACACTAAAAATAAAATAATGTCCGTGAGGTGTTCATTTATCACATTCATGGACGAGGATATTTTAAATTTCCATTACCATATTTAAGGATTACCGTGAAAACATTTTTTGGTTTGAAATATATTATAATATATATATATATATATATATTATTATTTAATGTTCTAGAATAAATTTTTACACATGAACCAACTTTATAAAACAAAACGAGTTTATTGGGATCAAAAACCGCCAATGTAAATCCCAACGATTATCATATACTATTTATATAATTATTCATACCCATTCAATAAAACAAAATGATATATAATACCAATTTTAAATTTGGAAGATAATTAATAACATATATGTTCAATTCTAGATAATTACCCCCACTTTACATGATATTCCTTACATGTGTACAAGTAAACTGATCATGGAAACCAAGGAAACCAACACACCCAAATGATGAAATTGAATCACTTAAGCCATCAAAAATCCATAAATGAAATTAGTAAATATATAATAAAAACAATACATGTATAAATAGTTATAAAATTATTAATTAATGAACCTAATTTGATTATCTAGGACATTAATATCAAGAGAAGAGCACCTTTAGACTTAAGTTAATGGATTCTACCCGAACCTACATTATTCCTTCAGGTTATTCATTCTATCTTTTTAACCAAATGAAATTCTATTTTATTTTCAAGTATATATTATATATATTGTGTATATGTTACAAAATAATGTATCAATATTCGATAATCCTTTTTCTTTGTGGGTATACATTTTTTTAAAAGGCTTCGTACTCAAATCATCATGATAAGCAAGCCCAATTTAAGGAAACCTCCAAAATTCTTACCAAATTTCTAGTGAACACTATAATATATTTTAAGCCACCATTATTTTTATAATTATCTCATTTTATTATTGAAATGTTATTGGTTAACTTCTGTTTTTATATGAAATGCTATCCTCTTTTGTACTTTAAATGCGCTTTAGTATTTTCCTTAAACCGCACTAATTTTTTTAAATACTAATGTTTCTTAAATTCACATTTTATATGTTATCACTTAATTTTAACATCAATAATCTCGATATATTACTATTTTCTTTTGTTAATGTCCATGTATGTTCTAAATCCATTCTTTCTTAGACACTTTTATTATACGCCCATTTATTATGTTTTCAGACAAGATTATGATACACAATTTTTACCATGGTAACCCTTATGTTTATGTTTTATTACTTATGTATTATTATTCATGTGGCACACATATTCATGAACATGTTTTGATGGGTGTTCCTAGATACCACTGAAATTTATTGGGAAATGTTTAGCCTTGTGAGACGTTATGTGCAACGGTCTTGGTGGTCATCCTTGACTCGTGCTCCATGTGCAACAGTCTTGGTGGTTATCACTGACGCATGCTCCTCCAAGTGAAAGAATCCTTGACTCATGATAATGTAATGTTATATGTTTCAGAAAAATTACTATGAATCTTTTATTGTATGATAACATTTTATGATTACTTATATTTGATCGTGTTCCATTCCTTTTTATATCATTATGTTATGCCTTCTAACCCATGTGCTATGCTTTATTTTAATATTTCTCTTATTAGGCTTGTATCTCATCCCTTTGTTCATGTTATCCACAAGTTATCCAATGATTATGTAACGGCTCAAATAATGTTAAGATATATTT
This sequence comes from Viscum album, assembly GCA_963277665.1. Classification (NCBI taxonomy): domain Eukaryota; kingdom Viridiplantae; phylum Streptophyta; class Magnoliopsida; order Santalales; family Viscaceae; genus Viscum; species Viscum album. The sequence goes on from OY728126.1 coordinate 313,061,310, forward strand.
ATAAACATTAAATAATTAAATGTTTTATTTAGAACATTTTTTTAGTGTTATGTACCTAGTCTTCTAAGACACCAGACATTATGATCCTTATCTTGTAATTTGATGTTTAATTATTCTTAAAATAATGTAATGATATGGGTAAAAGGCTTGGGTCTCTATATATATTATCTTTTTAGAAAGATAAATTTTTAATAATTATTATAATTATTTCATTTATACCACATATATTAATTATCATTATCCTTATAACCTTCTATGTAAAGCATTAGTGAAAAATTAATCACATCGCTTTATGAGGTAGTAGTCTGCCATACACATGAGATACATTATCATATACCCAATGGAATGTAACTTAAAAAAAGGAAATGTGATATAATGAAAAAATAGATACATTTATGCTATAAATATCATATATATATATATTAAATCCAACTTCATACCCAACCATGAGAAGTGGTAATGGAAAAACGAATGACATCAATTCACGAGGTGGTAGTCCATCATAAACATGAATAATGGTGACTTCGTAACCGAGTTGATGGAAGTTAATGTTGATAAATATTATTCTATAAACATAATAACATATTTTTATATGGAATATATTGGTGTAATTATATTTTATTTTTTAAGACCTAATTGAAGGTGGAAAATGATGAAATAAAATGAAACAACTTTATTAAGACACTTCTCTAAGAGAAACCTCCATTGGATATCCTCTTAAGAACCATGTGGTGAGTCGTTTTGTAGGACCATCACTTCATGAATGTGTATAAGGATTTTTGGGATGGGTTTTTATTTTTTTGATCAAAAAAATGGATTAATATGTGTGAAATAATTGAGGGGGTGAGTGCCCTTTTATAATTGTGGAGTGACATTTTTTTAAAGAACCAAACGTATTCAATAATGGGAGGAAACTCTCACCACGCATGTCTCCTAAAAATGATAAATATTGTAGGTTAAGATTTATATGTTCTAGAAACACCTCCATCATAAAAAACACATGTTTTAAACATTTTATTCCTTATACATTAAATTTTAATCACTTTTACCATTTTAATATTTACCATGATAACTAGTTTTTTATCTGAGGGAATTAATCCTTTTGTAATAAAATAAAATTATACATAATATATATTTTATAACTAATTATTATAAATATTAAGTCCAATTTATTTAATAAAAATACTACTTGCGTGGAAAATCAATTTTAACACAAGAACATGTAATATGCAAAACCCTGTTTTAGCCTTAATCGTGATAAATATTTTTTAAATATTTTCACTAATAAATATTGAAAAAAATTAAATTGAACCTTTTAGAAAATTTAAATTTTTATGATTAAAAACATGGAATCATTTTTCCAAATAAAATTTATAGATGTGGAATAATTTAATATAAAATTAATCTGACAGACGAGATTAGAAAACGAGTTTTCAAAGAGAAAATGTTGAAAAGTTTACAAATTTTTTATTTGAAAATTCAATATGAAAATGATTAAAATAAAATTTTTTGGATTAATAGATATATAATTATACTAATTTTACTATAAAATTAACTTAATATATAATTTATCTTTGTAAAAATCTAAATTTAAACACAGTTTTAATATAAAAAGATGTATTTTTCATTATTCATCAAAAAATGAAACTTTTTAGAAAAATCTGAAAAAATCACCCTAAGATAATTTTGAAATAAAAATTTCAAAAGTGAAGTTAATTTTATACAATATGTTTTCTAAATGTGTTAAAAATTAATTTCTAATTATGTCTGAAAAGTGTAAACAAACTGTCTTTTAGAAAGATACATGTTTTCCTATTGTCATATTTATTATTATCCCATTCTTAGAAAAATATTAGATCAAAGATAAAAAAATTTATTGAATATGTAATATATAATTTTAATTGAAATGTTTCACTAAATTTATTATATTTAATTTATTAAGATAAAACACATTTGTGTGAATAAAAACAGGTTTTCATAAAATCATTTACTTCATTGTAAATTGGTCTTTTATTTTCATTTATAATTAATTGATGATCAATGTATTCATTTATTTTATATTTTTAAACTGTGTATTTTCATAATTTAGTTAATCTTATTAATACCCTTTATTCAAATGGCTAAGAAATAACTGTCATATAATAATGTTAATAGTATATTTTGGTTCAGTAAAACTCGGAATAATTTATACCAAAATATATTAAAGAAAAACATTGTTACATGTAAAAAAAAGATAAAATCATAATTTTATTCAATATTACATAAAATTATATTATTTTGAGAGATCATTGGATACACACCATGATATATAAATTTCATCTAGGTCCTAATGAAGGACCTTCGTGGGGTTTCACCAAAGGAGAATTGTATGTAAAGATGTATGGTGGGGAGACCATTGTAGGTCATTATAGTATAAATTCATGTAAAAAGGGTTTTTGTATTTATTGGGCTAGTTTTTGGAATTTATAGGTAACATTTTGACATCAGAGAGCTATAATTTACAATTATCTGGTTCTGTGTAAACACCATATTTTTAATACAGATGAGATATCAAATGGATTTGAGGAATTAAAAATATGCTCTGGATATTGATGTCTGGTTTGAAGGTGACTCGTGGGGTGAACCCCCTTCCAGTCCGCCCCCATTTTATGACATGGTTTATGGGGTGAGGCACTATTCATGGCATATTTTATGAGGTGTTCCTTGATTCATGTCTTGGTTCATGGGGTGAACCAGTTTCATCACTAGATTCATGGGGTGAATCTCAATTTTGTGACATGTTTCAGGTGTGAAACATGGAAAAAAATTGTGACATGTTTCAATGGGTGAAACATGAAATCAATAGTGTTAAGGTTCTATTTCCTATTCAATTCTTAGAAAATATATAGATTTTAGTACCATGGTTTAAATTTTTCATTTTGGGAATGCTAAGAGTGTTCCAAAGTTGGGATAGGGCCTTCTAAGGAATGTTTTTCAAGTGAATAACAAATGCCTAGGCAGTGAATAATAATCTATTTTAGTCATAATCAGTGATGATATGTGATACCATATTTGGTGTGTATTTTGTTCATGTTTGGGCATGGTGATATGGAAATTGTGTTAAGAGGGTTGTTGGACCACTGAAAATGTGTTTTGATAAGTGATCTTAGTGGTGGGTAATGCCATGGGTCAGAATAGGTCTTGAAAATTTGGGCTCTATGGTGGGGAGAAACAAAAGCTAGAAGACATAGATGAAAAAATAATGGTGTTTCAAAACAGAAAGGTTATGGGAAGAATCATCTAAGGGTTCAGTGATGGTTTTGATCAGTGGCTCCAGTTTTGATGAATAGTGTACCTTGTGTCTAGGTTTATGCAATAGAATATATTTTTGCGATATGAAGTATAACATGGATTGTTGAGCATGGTTATGCAACCAATATAGGCTGGGTTTTTTCTGGTAATTAATGATGATCATTTTAAGGAATGATAAGTTTTTTAGTGGGGAGATTTTAAGAACCCAGATATGTACCGGTTAAGGATTTTTAGGGGACTTTGAATTTTCTCCATTGGTTGATGAGAATTCATGATAAACAGAAATTTATACATGTTTATATGTGTTTAAGATTTCCAAAATTGTATTTTTTGGACAATGTTCAATGTTCAGGTGATGAATTGAGGGTCCAAGAGGCCACTGAATGAGTTTTCAGGGACCTAAACCACTTAGATCAACCGCATCACCTAATTCACATCACGATCATATCAATCGTGATGTGAGATAGTTTCATAGAGTTCCTTATAATTTTTAGGATTAAAAAATAGGGTATGGTGGATGGGACAAAAAATTTACTACATAGAACTATGTTTCATGTTGTGACTCTGGTTGGCAAGACCCAGTAAATTCTTATCCATAAAATTTCATGATTTGAAACTTGTTTTCACTTCATGAATCTCCACTAGGTAGTTTTATGTGGGATTTAAAATTATATGAAGCTTTATAAACACACATAAATTATTTCCTTAAATCCAATTATGCAAGAAGCAATTGAAATGAAGGGTTTTCCTTTAGAGAGCCATTGTAACCTCATCCCTTTACCATTTGAAACACCATTGGTTGAGATGGATTCTTCATAAAATTTTATAGATTATAAAATAAAAATTTATTTCAATACTCTTCAAAACATCCTTTGTCTAATAGATCATGTCTTGGTTCTGATTGAGAAATCTAAAATCCACCAGATCAGGAAGGATTTGTTTAATAATATTATGGTCTTGGTTCTGTATGACGAGAGGGTATCCTATACTGATGAGAAATTATCACTGAAGTGTGTTGTGATAAAGGTAAATCATTAGGTTTCTATTTTTATGTCTTTTATTTTAATTATATTAAATTGATTTTTTTGGCTTTTCACATGGTGGATTGGTTTCAGACGATAATATAAAATTTTTCTCGATTGTTGGTCAATGATCCAGTATGGTGATGACATCCAATAAGTAATTTGGCATGTTTTTATTTCATATTTTGGTGTGATGTTACTTGTTAAAATTTAATTTATTATTATCTAATTTTAATTAATTAAATATGGTTCTTGGGAATGAGATAGGATCTCGTGGCATTTGAGGATGTCTAAATAGACTAAGGTGATGCACACAAAGGTGTTTCATTTTTCTTGGCTTGGCGTAAACTCCATTTTAGGTGGGTAGTCTCAAACAACTCCCTTTTTATATGATTAATTTCACTAGTATTTTCAATAAGTTTGACCATGCCAATATTTTTTTGAATTTGATCTAACTAAAATGGTAATCCACTACCTTGATAAGAATTTAAATGCTAAGACTTCCCAAGGACCTTGTTGGGTCTATTGGAATTATAGCCAAGACTTGCGGCCACCCGGGGGGTGTGACAACCCTTAACACCTTTTTGTAAGTTAAATAGAATAAACCTAGAGCCCCTTGGGAAATAGAAAATTGTTATGATTTGGATTGTTAATGTAAATAGTTTTGCATATGAATTGGGAATTTTTCATGACATCGTAAATGAAAATTTGGCGTGAATGTGTATCATATGATATGAATAGAAACATTATTATTTTAATGGATTAATTATTATAAATTGGTTTATCATGGGTATAATGCCACAAAAAAGATTAATGGTTTTAACTGATACTATGAAAGAGGGATGGTAATAATTATGATGATAATTGGTATTTTGGATCAATGGAATTAATGGTTGCAAAATTGAAAATTTGATGAAATAACCAAATTGGATTATAATGAAATTTTTTATGTGAGTGATGTGAAACCCTATGTTATATTAGCTTGTGTTACTATCTTTTTAGGAAGTCTAGTTATGATAAAACAATTATATAATTGGATTGTATCTGATTATACTGAAATGATTATATAAGGGGATTATCCCCAATTATGCTAAAATGCTTATACAAAGGGCTTATTCCCAGACATTTTGTATTTCTTATAGGGAACTGCCCAGTTCACCTATGATGATTTGTTATCTAAACCTTTGTAGGGTTAGAGATATTTTTTCATGGTTTTGAGATAATCTCAGAGATATTCGACAATATGTCAAAGAAGGTTTCGCTGACCGAGTGTGTCACTCTAGAACATGAGGGTCAGTTGTATTATTTTATGAGTTTTATTTATTTATTAAATTATACCACTATTTATTGCATTTTTTATGTACTATATTCACATGCTAGATTTTTTTAGACATCGTTAGTGGTGTACTATAGTGTTTTACTCACACCCTTCTCAGGCTTCCACTGCACATGGGTACCTGATCAGCTCTTGAATGTTTATTATAGGCCCTTGTTTAGGCTGGGGCCTTATTTAGTGTGGCTGTTTATGATAACTTATATAGTATCATAATACTTGATGAGGATTATCTCATAGATTCAGTAGATCCTGATTTTGATTTATTTCTTTCATTCTGGTATGTAACTCTGACCAACCTAGTGGGTGGTATTTTGTTTGAATAGCATAACAATTCATGCCATTAATGCATTTCATATATCATAGATGGATGATTATTTGTTAATGTTTAATATATTTATTTACTAATGTGGATGGTATTTTTTATTGCATATTCTACTATGAACTTTGATATAGAGGGTATGGTCCCCCCAAAGTACCTTTTTAGGCCCTCACTGCTAATAGAAAACCTATGGAATATGGGGAGGTACACCTAATGACATGTGTTGAACTAATCTGACCACTAGTTTTATAGTGATATGGGGTGGTACATTACAACCCCCTTCAATTTTCCCCATCCATGATCTATAAAATAAATTTGAGAATACAATATTCCATGATTCATGTCTCTCCCCATCCATGGTTGGTGTGGTACCAAACATGAATTTATTGAGATAATAAAAAAATCAAGACACATGTCCCTACATCAGACAGACCCTCACCACCATGCCAAGATGGAATCACTATGTTATGGTTTATTTCAACCATATATGAAATAGTTAGTCTTTATGGTGTGACACGTCCTTCCTCACCATTTTGAGTCTCACCATGAGCAGGACCATGACGTGGAAGTACCACGCCCACTATCTTCAATCACAATAGCTCCATGTGATCATGCCTTGATAAGGACCACCACACCCACCAAATTAATAGGGTGGTGTACCTATTTTTTATAGGGAGACACATTTAAAAAAATGCACAATACACTCAAATTCCACCTTGAAAAATGACTTGATTTCTACCCAAGCACAACACCTAAAAGTGAAAGGAGAAACTTGGGAATTTCGGCCATAGACTTATCCAAAATATAAAACGACCATCCCTATGCTTGTGCCTCAAAAAATCCTAGACAAAATGGATAGAACTCATGAAAAATCGCAAAAAAGATAACCACTATAGGAATTTTAAACATCTTGGTGCACCCATATTCCAAAATATCCTACCTCCAAATTGTGGAAGGAAAAACTATAATGAATTGTCCCACTGGGGCCCACCTGGATGATAATAAACTAAGTTCAACAACCTCAAGTCTACCTCCAAAAGGTTTGGGGACAATGACCATCACCAAGTAGGCTTATCACACAGACATGGGAGGCCATAGTATATGGTACCTATATAGACACACACACATCTATATTCATGCAATAGTGTAGTGATAACAATACAAAAAATACCAAATGCCTCCATACATCAATAACACATAATCAGAGTACATAAAAAGTACTAGAATGTGAAAATGAAATAAATACTATCCCACCAAAACTAGAAAATGGTCCAAACTTCTCAGATGGAGGGGAATACTACCAAATACAATGACTAGTACACACCATAGTCTATCTAGATCACTATGCTCTATCTTCTCCTTATCTCCCAAGACTCCATCAAATGGACTATCTCAATCATAATACAGACATGTGTGCATAGATATCAGGTAAGGGTGAGTATAAAAATACACATTTGGCACATTAAAACTCAAAATAAAATTGATAAACTATAAGAAAATATTATTCTCAACCCATATCCTAATATAATAGTTACCTAAGAAAAATAGAATATGAATCTTTATCTCCACTCCTCATATATAAATGAATTTTCACCTCATTATTACAAGGATTTCCAAAATCACCCAGATATAATCTTCAGAGACCCCAAGTCTAATGGTCTCACCATAAAACCTACCATAAGATTCTATTATAGGCTTAAAGTTATCACTATTCTAGGAGCACTCACTCCACGATCCTTATTATCACTAATGTATCTCATCTGAGAGGTCTTTATAATTGGGTATTACATAGCCTATGGAACATCCCTACCATCCTCGATGGATTTAATCCTACTGAAAATGATATAATCATGAAGAAAGACATGATAAAATATAAAAGAACACTATACTCTGATAGGGGATCCCACCCATGATTCATGGGGGACTTCATAAACCCTACTGTAACCCTAAAAATATCAACAGACATATAGTGGATCACTCCTTGGACCGTTGGGGAACACAACAAGCCTAATCTGGAACACTAGAGATCATAACACGTAGATCGGGGATCACATGCTACATCATTGGGGGACTGAACGAACCCTACCGAGACTCAGAATCCAGATTCTAAAATAGGCGATCACACCCAGGACTACGAGGATATACCAAAAACCCAATATTAAACTACCTGTCATTTAGTGTATAATATGAACAATCATACTGTGAACCCTATTGGAACCACTTTCTATGTAGGGGATGAACATCCTTATCTTTTGGTCATTCTGATACTTCAAACCCATCTAAGGAAGTTGATATGATAGAGGATCCCACCTTGGACTTTCTGAAGGGATACACAGACATTATCTAAACCAGTCCCATTGAGTGGATCATAGTCCAATATAGAGGAAATAATAATACATTTTACCCTCGTAGGGATAGACCAAGGAATATAACCCATTAGTAACTTATCAAATCATTTATATAAGAATTATCCATCTATTTTTACCTCATGTCACATCTCTCACACCAAAATGGTGGCTACCATCACATTCAATGCAGAAAAATAATCAGGATATGATACTCTCTTGCCTCCATATGAGTCTTAAATATGGATATGTGTGAGGGAGAAGTCCCTGAGGGGAGTACATGGATTTTCCTCTTAGGGTACACAAAATGTATCTTGAGGCTGACCCCAAGCCGCGTCCCCTCACTGTACATGACATGTAAGAAGGAAAGTACATGGTGTGTACTTTTAGATACTTGATCGGTGGCCCTAACTAAAAACATAGGTGTGTCATTTCTTACACATCATTGATATTAATATAACCTTAAATGACTTGTATATAATGTAAAAAACATGTCTCATCAACCTAGAAACCTAGACATGTCATTCGGCCCATGTTTGTGTACCTCATCCCAAAATGTGCATTTGGTTGCGTCCTTCTACATAGCAAACTCTTCTTGACATGGTGTGCCGAACCATATCCTCAACCACATGTCCATGACCCACTACATAGAATTTACCCATAGTACATGTTGTGCAGTTACAAAATATTATATTCCAAAAATGGGAAGAACACATGGCATGATATCTAGCACTACATGTAATGTGATTTGTTTTTTCAAACTAGAAATTGGTTAAATCCTTTTGAAACCCTTGGGCTTCCCTGGTTACCTAGATATCTACCCTTGGGGGATCTATACTAGTCATATAAGGGTTATAAAATCTAAAAATGACATATACGCAATGGCCGGGGATATATAACTCATAAATTTTTATACCTCACGATGAATCATTGAAGCATCGAATATGACACAATGCCCATAACTTATTGCAGCTCGATCTCATGTTGATCACAAGCATAAAAGGTGTTCGGTGAAGACTTTGTCCCTTGCTTCTTCCTCGGGTCATCCATCACCACAATGGGGTTCTCCCCTTTCTTACTCACATGGGAAAAAATACAAGGGGGATGGTTAGGTTTATGTTTATTAATTAAATTCCATTTAATTAAAAAACCTCTATCATTTAATACCCCTCCAACAGTCTCTACCAATTGGGAACCCAACAATAACAGATTTTATATTGTACTAAGGTAATAACCATGCTGTAAAATCAACCGCAATCTAATATTTTCAATTTGATACTCCTTTTATGAGTAATTACAAATTTCTAGCAAAAATGCATGTGTGTGATAAAAAATATTTAATATTTTTAATATGACGGCACCAAGGCTCTTAGGCCTCCAAAATTCCAAACCAACTCAGTTCCATTCTTAAGAAATATTAATATAAATATTCCAAAGTCTTATATGAAAAACTAGAGTTTTTCGACTCTCCCAACCTTCAAGTATTTTCATCCTAAAAAGTGAAAGCTTACTCCCAAGGGGGAAAATGAACTCCCAACTAGTTTTCCCACAACCTCAATCTCTCCAGAAAGTTTCCATGATATCTAAAAAACATGCACATAGGGGAACCACTTACCCATGATGGGTCTTCTATGGTTAGATATCAAACACCCCCAGGTACCTCAAAGTGGAAACTCCACTCTCAACGCCCAGTATATACTGGTAAATATCACGCAATAATTCATGCACATGTCTCCACAGCTATAACACATGGAAAACACCATGTGCCCATATTAACTATGATATCAGGGTATAGAGGAATTCCACCTCACTAACCTAATGATGTAACTAATTCAAGGGTTTATAAACCCCATAAATAGCCTTCCATCTAGGCTAAATACCCATCCATTGTTGTCCAACTCTAGATGAATGACACCCTTAGAAACCATCACTAGCACCAACTCTAGACTGACAATGTCATCTCCCACTAGATCTGAACAGTGCATTAATGGCCTACAATGTCTCCCAATAATGGACTCAAATGGGGTTACACCAATGGTAGAGTGGTAACTATTGAGATACATAAAATCTACCGAGGTTAAGGTGATATGTTAGCCATGTCCCCAAGAAAACATGCAAACATGAAGCCGGTTCTACAAAACCTAATCAGTCTGATTTATCTAGACATATAGATTGGGTAACACTATGAAAAACCACAAATAATTCCTAAAAAATTATAGCTTTCACCGGAACCCCAAGCTCTTTACAAAGCACTGCTCTCGGATCATTAGGAAGTGGTCCAACCTAGTGATATAGTACAAAATCCCTTAGATAGTGTCATGACCTATCATTGATCTATAACAACCACTTGAATACCAAATTCACTAAATTATTTACACTACCCTCTTAGAACCTTGATCTCTACCTATTGATATCCTTGGCATCAAGAGAAAAACTTATAACCAAGCTAACACATTCTTGTCCACCCAACTCGATGACAAAGAATATCAATACAACCACCCCTCTCTTTGGTGCACTACTGAGAGACAAAATCTCATAAAAATTGTATACTACATCGTAGATGGGGTCATCATTAGTTATTTAAACAATAAAATACTACCCACCTTCATAAGATCAATCAAGAACATATCTGGTAGATATTTAATTAGGTGAGGCCTTGCAAACAAAATCCCCAAGTTGTGCCTCCTTTTTTCATGAAAAAAATAAATGGGAAACAACCATATATTGGAGATAAGTTAAACCATAATCACCCAAAAGGCTCAACTGAATGAGAAAAAGTTATATATTACTTCTCTTAGAAACAATGGAAATAAACCTCTATGTTAGCATCTGCTGCTACAGACATGCCCCTCAGCGGCTCTCAATAAAGCACAACCTCAACCTTTATTGGGTCCACTGACACTCCCATATCTAATACGAAATATTAGAGTAATTGGACCTTCATAATCCAGACCAAACTCTATGAAATATCCCCATGAAACTAGTACTCTTAATGTATTTCTAGGCTCATCCTCAAGTGTCTCGCATGAAACTCCAATGTTGAGCACACGAGGGTACCAAACAAGAAGAATACCCTAGATCAATCCAAAAAAGTTGAAGGACCTAGATTATAAGTCTCTCATACACCTTCTAGGAGACAACATAGGGATTCCTCTGTGAGAACATTGGTTCTTACAAGGCCCTCCTTATAAAAACCTCTATCTACACCACCATCTCATGAAGTATTGTGGGATCTGATGAATATGTTGATGAAAATATTAGGCCGTCCCCTAAGTGTTAGTCTATGTAGAAGTAAAACTCTTCTTGCAGAGGTAAACCAGACATGTCCTTAGTATAAACATCCTTATACTCCACCATCACTACAAGGAACTGAAAGTTCCCTACATCCACTACTCTAAGGGTCATACTAGACAACTCATAATAAGTAGATTGTATCTTCCGACACATGATCTTATCCATATCATCCTGGGACCACTCTTAAACAAAGTAGTAACCCCTTCCAATATGTTAGAAACACTAACATTCCCATTGCTGGAAACCAACTGGGCATTGATGGTACACAACCAATCCATACCAGGTAAAACGTCATAGGCCTTTCCACCACTATGGGATGATTCTATGCGAGTATATCCCTCCCTTTATATCTATCATATAGTGTTGGGTCACACTTCTAATTGATGTGAATAACCACTAATCATCTGTGATTGATCCTCCATTCAAGAAGGTCTATAAAAAAGGATCCACTAGTATCACTAAGCCTTGAATATGGTATGTGTTCAGGGAAATGTGTTTCATTACTCTATGATAAATTATAGCGGAGGTGGCAAAGTTGAATGTTATATGTCAATCCAATCTTGAGCCTCCAGGATAGAAGCCCCTTCTTCCTAAAAATCTTATTTTCCCATTCATTCTTGTTCACCAATACTCAGGCCTACTTAGAAACCTCAATATAAAAAATACTCTGAAAACTAAAGGTAATTGAACTCATCTTCCAAACCTCAACACTATCCTCTTTGGGCATTACTGATTGTCTTGTATGGTTTTAATCATGTCACAAGAACATTTCACTATAGGGGAAGTATCTCACTTTCTTTAATGAATAAAGACATTTCAAACTTCACTATCACAAGGATCCACTAACACCCTATGTCACCCAAGAAAATCTTCGAACAAGTAGTGGTAAAAAAGGGTGAATTCCACCTGTGTCTAAAGTAATACTGAAAAATTATAAAGAACACATATCTTATAACACTCATAGAGAATCTATTTCATTGTTCTTCATGGGCTACCATTATCATTTCCCTCATCCTATGCCTCCCTATGCCTATCATGGACCATATGGGAGTGGTGGTGGAAATAGTTCAAACCGTCAGCTGCCTCATACCACCCTCACTTATCATCTGCCATGTCTGTCTTCATGTGGAACTACTTTATCTTACCATTTTATCTTCATGAGAAATCCATTTAACATATCCTTATTAGCCACATGGTGGGTTAAATAATATCCTGAAACATGTCCCCAACTATCACAAGTGAAACACTGCCTCTCCCTTGACTGATCAGAACCGGTCTGAGATCCCTAAACCATAGAACCTCCATCTAAGGATCATCTCTTATAGAATATCACATGCCCAACACCTCAGGCCTACCATCAGCTACCAACTACCAATGTATCAACTCATGAGTGGCCAATTCCATCACCCATTATTAGTGTCTTCTCATCCAAAAATATCTCAACTACCAAGGCCTACTTGAGCACTCTAGCATGGGTGGGAATGCATAGAGACACCACTACTGCCGTAATATCTTCATGTAATACATTCGCAAAGGCCTTTACTTAGAAAAAAGTATTAAAAACCATATCCATAGATTATCTTAAAAGGTTAGTGAACCACGCCGAAAACTCCACCACATCTAGACTACACTACTAGAGCTGTATAAGAACTTAGATACACACCACTTGAAACATGGAAGGATAAAACTATTCCCTAAAGATTGGATCAAAATATTTCCAAGTGAGAATCATCTAATCATGTATTTAAATCATCACACTCAACCATCATCACATGGACCCATGAATAAGTTTCACCAGTAGGACCACCATCTGATATGAAGGTTTCCACACAAGGATAAAAAAATTTGTGACTATCTCAAGCAATTCATCAACCTTTTGGGGGGCTGTCTCACCTCAAGAACTTCTTGGGAGGTCTATGCCTCTAAAACTCATGAAGGGGACTCAAACTATTAACATCGTCGGCTGCTACTACCAGACACACTTGCTACTACATAGGTGGTGGCTCAATTATCAAACCAAACAGAGGTACCACCTCCCATGTAGACCCCTTCACTAATGTCTCATCATAGAGAAAAACATCATCATGATCTTATTGTCGAATCCCAACTGGTTGTTTTCTCAGAGACATATTTAAATAATAAATATGTAACATGGTGAAGGGAATATATATGCGAAGCTAACTAAAGAATGCCATGAAATCCAAAACTCATTCCAATATGATGCATGTACCCAAATGTTTCCCTATAACCAATGCCGACATGTTCTTAGTCAGTAAGTATGTTATCATTATCTTAGTGAATGGATATGCTTACCACTCCATCAACACATGAGTCCTTATAATGAAATTTAAAATTGAGACACACACTATTTTTATAAATCCCAAACCAAGCTCACAACTAGATGATATCAACACTCTAGCCCCAAAGTATAACATGCTTTGATAGCACTTTATCATGACTCCACCCATCGGGAACTACCTATATGGTGATAAGCTGAGTGAGACTACCCCAAGACGGCCTCTAATAGGATAACTGATGGAATCTAGCACCGAGTAGGAACATCACACACCCATGGGAGTCCTTAGACAATGGTACATGTACACATGCACACACATCCATCTCTATGAAAAAAATGGAAAGATACCGATATAACTAATACAATATGAATTCATATATTTTTATCGCACAATCACAGTACAAATAAAATTCTACAATGTGATAAAGGAAAAAATAAAATCCCATCAAAATAAAAAAAAATTCATCCTTCTCAAATGGAGGGGAATCATGTCAAATTTAACCACTGGTACAAACCTTAGTCTATGTTGATCACAATGGTCTGATAGCTCATGGTCCTCTTAAGACTCCATCAAAAGAAATGCTTTCTTCATAAGACAAAAACATGTGGGGGGGAGACCATTAATGGGTGAGTATAACAATACCCAATAGGCACCCCAAAAATCAAAATAAAAAGGAAGAAAATATAATAAAGTAGTCCTATAGGCCCATGTCTAGAGGGAAGAGAAACCCAAGAGAGATAGAATAAGAATCTTAATCTCTACTCATCCACCATACATAACTAGTCATATCATCATCACATGGATTACAAGAGCCACCCAGATATACACATCAATGACTTGAAGTTTCATTGTCTCACCATATAGCCTACCATAGTATGATATTAAAGGCTCAACAGTATCACTCATCGAGGATCACTCACTCTATAATCCCCCAAACATGATGTCACTCATCTGAGATGTCTCCCTCATCAAGTACCAATAAGTCAATGGCATGTTCCCACCATCCTGGAAGGAATCCATTCAAGAGAAAACGCTCATTGGTTCTACCCATGAAGAAAGTCATGCTAAACCCTAGAGGAACATGATACTTAGATAGGGTATCACATCCATACCTCATGGGGGATTCCATGAACACTACAAGAACCTAGAATATCTCAATACAAATATCGGGGATAACTCTTAGGACCATCAGGGGACACCACAAACCCAATATAGAACACCAGAGATCGTAAATTTTAGATAGATAATCACACCCAGACCACTGGGGGATGATAAAAACCCTATCAAGACTCTAAATTACAATACATAGATATGGGATCACACCCAAGACCACTGGGAGATACCATAAACCCAATATGGAACTACCCTCCAAGTAGGAGATCACATGGATGATGATACAACAGATATTACTAGATCCACATGATATGTAGGGGAACTGTGATCATATATTTTGGTCATGTTGATACTTCAAACCCAACCTAGGTAAGAAAATTTGATAGAGGATACTTCCATGGACTTACTTAAGGGATACAAGATCTTTATTTGAACCAATACTGTAGAGGGGAACCCAATCCTATACTCGAGATGTAATTATTCTATGTACCCTTAGAGGGAAGGACCATGTAATTAAACCCATATAGTGTAGTTATACATGTTTACACAAGAATAATAAAACTAGTATCACCTAATGTTTCATCTCTCACACCAAAACTTTAGGTACCATTGCATTATGTAGAAAACTACTCAAGATAGGCTACTCACATGCCTCTATTCGAGTCCAAAAGATGGATTCACAGAATGGAGAATTCCCCAAGGGAAGTACACGATGTATCCATATAGGTTAAATGGTTTGTCTCTCAATTTTGAACATTGGTCATGTCCCATATTTGTACTTGATGTATAAAAAGGAATGTACATGACATGTAGTTTTTACTACACAGTGTGTTACCCTACCAAAACACCTGGGAGTTTCCTTTATCACATATGATGGATGGACTTGTTACCCTATATGGCATGTACTTAAAGTACATGGAGATTAATATAAACCTAGGAAACTAGTGATGTCCTTTTGTCATGTGCTCGTATACCTCATCCAGTGTCGTGCATTTGGCCATGTCCTTCTTCAAGTCCTGGTCCTCTTGACATGGTGTGCCATCCAATGTCTTCGACCTCATGGTCAAGCCCCACTATATAGTGTTAACCCATAGTACATGAAAATTAGTTCCAAAAGATCATATTCCCTGAATAAGAAGAGCACACATTGTGTGCTACCACACAACACACTATGTGATTGGGATTTCTAAACCAAAAATCATTGTGATCCTCATAAAACCCATGTCTTCCACCGTATACCAACAGATCTACACCCATAGGATGTCAAGAAGTAATATAAAGGATCCAAAACCTTAAAACTACACATATATGAGGATAAATAAATAAAACCCATAAGTCTACATACCTCTTGGTAAAACGTCAAATCTTTGGGTCCAAAGCGATGCATGGAACCAATTGCACCTCAATCCGGTGTTGATCACCATCAAGAATGGAGTTCAAAAGAACCTGCGCTCCCTTGGATCACCCATGAGTTCGTTGTAACTAGAAGGGTTTATCCCCTTTCTTCTACACATGGGAAACCATGAAAGGGGTGAGGGGTTGGTTTATGTTTATTAATTAAAATTCATTTATTTAGTAATGCAGTATCACTTAATACCCCAAAAATGGTTTCCTTCAACTGAGTTCCCTACTCTGACAAACATTATGTTTCACCTAAGGTAAATCCCATGTTATAAACTCAACCGTAGTCTTATAATTTCAATATAATAATCTTTTTAGAAGTAATTCCATATTTCTAGAAGAAATGCACAATCGTGATAAAATATATTCAATATTTTTAGTATCACAGCACCGATGATCATTGGACCCTGAAATACTATCACAAATTAGTTCCTAGATTTAAAAATATTTCAATGTATTACACAAAAAACAAGATTTGTTACAAAAACTTCTCCTCTACCACCATAATTCTTATAAACTCATATTCTACATCACCAAATCCCATGAATCCATAAAGGGAGGGTTTGATAGGACTAGGCACTTACATTAAATCACATTGGATTGACCTTTTGGTGATACCAACACCCCTAGTATGTTAGAAACCATTTTTTGGATAGATATTGTTGGGTATTCATCATGTTAAGATTATCAAGGTGTGGGGAGTAGAGTGGTGGTGAAAGGTTCCTTTTATAAGTGAGATGTGTGACAATTTTTTAAATATAATTTCATAATATAAAAAGGGATGTCATTATTAAGGAAAGTAAAACATAAATATATAATTAAGGAGGAAGTGACTAGGTAAGGTTTTAAAATCCCTATACCACCCATTATAATGATTAGGCTATGTTACATTTACCACTTGATTAAACATTGTTATCTCATTTTAACATTTACCTCTTTGACAAATGTTTACCATTGTAACTTATTTTATTCCTTAAAATTAAATTATCCTTATTACCTAATTTTAATTATGAAAATTCCAAATATTAATTCTATTTTATTATATTCCATTTAAAAAGTGATAAACATTAACATAAATATAAGTAATAAAAACAATATTTTCACTATTTAATAAAAAATATTTTTTAGAAAAATCAAAAAAATTAACCATAAGATAATTTTGATGAATTGATTCCAAAAATAACATTAATTTTATTAAATATTTTCTACATATGAGAAATTTAATTTTGGGTAAAATCCATAATTATTGAAAAATACTTATTTTTATGACATAGTTTAATCTCTAACACTTAGAAAATTTATCCTTGATTTCATAAAATTATATGATCAAATAAGTCATGTTTAATGAAACCATTTTGGGAAAACTAATTTTATTAAAAAATCATAAAAATATTTTTTAGTGAAAATAGAACATATATGTCTTACTATTTATAATAGTTTTCTTTTTTTTGTGCCAAACATCTGTTCCGTCATATTTTACATATTTATTTAATTGTGTTATGTTATAAATTTCTTGTATTTAACATTATAAGTTACCATAATGAAGTGCACATGTTTAATATTATATTTTTAAAATATGATGTGTGTGTTAATTTTGAATAGGGTTTCCTTATAAAATGTTCCAAGTCATTATAGTCTACTTCCTGACAATGTACACATATATTCCTTCTTTTCATTGACATACAATCTTGAAATTGTATATATTCTAAAAAAACCTATATAATATTTTCAACCACTATATTTTATAATTGAATATTTCATGATTTTCATATTGAGGACTTTTTTATTAACTATTGAGATTCCACACTAATGAGAGAGAGAAGTTAATGGTTGTAGTGCCACTTTTAAAAATTAATTTTGTTGAGTAGAACTGCCACAATAGAGTTATGTAATAGTTTAGATATGTATAGAATTTTCCATTGACACCGAGATAGCTATTATCAATTTATTTTATGAAGTTGGTAGAGAGGTGGGATGTCAATTGGAGGATATTACAGACATAGTATATTGATACATAGGATCGATGTGAAATACTTCATACAGAGGCACTACTACAAAATATGCCTTTAACAACATTGACCTTTATAACTGCTGGAAAAAAGCACTAATAATGATACACTTTATGAGTTCTTTATTTTTAGTATTGATAAAAAATCCAATTTATCAGCACTATATTTTTAGTACCCATAAAGGGATCCTTTATCATTACTTTTTTACTGTTGATAAAAGTCTGAATAAAATGAATTAATTAAATAAATAAATAATAAAAATGGGTTTATATAAAAAATAAAAAATTATTAATTATATAATTATTGATAAAAATGAATAAATTGATTATAATATATATAAATAATGAATACTAATAAATAGTATATATTGAACATGTGGATATATTTGAAAATGAAAATTAAACAAAGAAAAACTAAAAATAATTAAATTCAGAAAAATATAAAAAAAATTATTAATTAATTAATTATTGATAACGTTAATAAATATTATATATTAAATATATAAATATATATGAATGTATATAAATATGATATATATAATACAAAACATTAATGTATTACCTTAAATAGTAATATATTTGTTGAATAATAGTTTATAATTTAAAATTATTTTGAATTTAAAATAATAACAAATTGCATCGAATAGTGGACATAATTGAATGTCGTTTGATTTTTTCAATTTAACAAAGATCAGATGTGTATTATATTGATTTCACATATACGTAATTAATTAATTTTTATATACTATACAAACACACAAATATTTTTCTTTGTAAATTTAATCAATTGTAATTATTTATTATATATATATATATATTTAAATATTGTGTTTTAATATTTTCAATATGTACTCATATTTATTGCAATATATATCCATATTGTTTTAATAATTTATAGTTAATTGATAAAACATATCAATGTTTTCAATATTTTTAAAGTGTACTCATTTTTTATAATTCAATTTCACTCATTTTTAGTATACACACACTTAAGATTAAATATTCATTAATAATGTTAAAAAAATATTTGTAAAAAAATTATATTTAAATAAATAGATTTAAAATTGTATATTTACTATTTTTATAAATTTATATATTTATAATTATAAATAAATAAATATTATTTTCATAAAAATTATTTATATAATTAGAAAATAAATAATTATATATATTTAAATAATTATAAAATTACAAAAAATTTATTTTAATAATGAATATGTTTACTATATTTTAATTTATATATATTTATTATATATATATATATATTTATATTTATATAAATATATATAAATATATAAATATATATAATGATATTAATATTATATTTTTAAAAAGTATTTATATAATTATAAATAAATAATTATATATTTAAACAAATATAAAATTTTAATAAATATACTAAAATAGAGAATGTATTACAATATTTATATTTATATATATTTATTAAATTTATATAATTATATAAATATATTTAAAAAATTTATTATTTATAATTATAATTATAAATCCTTTATCATTTCTTAATTAATAAGCTTTGATAAAAGAATTATTTGTCAACACTTTTTAGTAATGATAAAGATATATTTTATCATCGTTAATTAATTTTGCACTGATAAATTGTATATTTATCAACACTTTTTTGAAATAATTGATAAAAGTGTCTAGATATATTTAAATAACCCTAACTAGTCGCATACTCATCGTCATATCCAAAGCGTTCCGAAGAAGTCACCCTCTATCGGTGCTCCTCCTTAGTGAATCGAAGCTCAAATCAAGACTTGAATTAAGGTTCAAACAATTTCAATGATCAAATCCAAGGCTTGAATGATTCAAGGGTCAAACAAATATAAGGCTTCAACTTTTTATAGGTTTCCAATATCTCAACTTTCTCTCAGATGATTCAAAGCTTCATTCCATGGTATCTTATTTTCTTCTCCTCCTCACTCATTGATTGATTGTTTAGTGATATATATTTGTGTTTTTTATAATTATTCATTCTTTACCGTCACTATATATTTGTGTTAAAGAATGTTTATTATGGATATTTGGCTAAAAGAAGATAGGGTTATCATTACTTTCACTCCCCCACCCTCACCGATTGTGAATTTTGTCCAACCTACCCACCCAAACGCCACTGATTCTTGGTTCATGAGATCTCCGACCCATGAGAATTTTTATAATTTTAAAATAGAATAAATATCATATGCACCATTCCCTCATTCTGCACATGACCTCGCACCTCATGTGCTCTCTATTGCTAGTACAGGCAGCCACCGCCACACTTCTACACACCAAAAAACATGAAACGATAAATTCTCTTCATGTTAGACTCAAACATAAGGTCTATGGGAGGAAAGCTAGGTGATTACCCACCACTCTGGGAACATATTTATATAATGATATATATATATAATGGTAAATTTATAATATAATTATATTTATATACACACATAGAGCCACACACATGTTTATAAATACATTTATATTTATGTATGTCAATATATATATATATATATATATATATCTGTGTGTGTGTGTGTGTAATATATATATATATATATAATTTTTTATTAAATGGATTGATCACATTACATATATAAATATGTTAAATATTTATATATTTATATGTATAAATTTGGAAAATACAAATATATAAAAAATAAATAAATACATATATGTAGACAGAAACATGTATATTTTAAAAATAAATAAATAAATAAATAAATATAATATAGATATATATTAATTAAATAAAAATATATATTATACTATAAAAATATTATTTATATATATATATATATTTTACCAATATGTTATAAAAATATTTTATTAAAATATATTATATAAATAATTTATACAATAATATTATAAAAATATATATTATACAGATATATTACCCAAATTTATGTGTATACAATTAAAAAATAAAAAACTGTTATATATTTATATTTAAATAAATATATATTATATATTATATATTTTTATGTTATTCAAATATTTTATGCAAATATATATATTATTGTTACCATTTAAATAGTGTGTTTTTCATTGTTTGAATCTTGTTTTCATAGTATGACATACATATGAAGATGAAAAAAAGTTTATCATTACATTGGACTAATTTTAGAGGGAAAGTTATATGATACCTATACCTAAACAATGCCACCCCTACTCTATAAAGTCATTCCAACTTCATATGTGACCATTGCAAACAACATCTCTATCTGTTGGTGTGGATGATGGTGATTTTTTTATGTTTTCATTATATTATTTATTATTACCATTTAAATTGTGTGTTTTTTCATTATTTGAATCTTGTTTCCATAGTATGACATAAACATGAAGATGTAAGAAAGTTTAACATTACATTGTACTAATTTTAGAGGGAATGTTATATGATATTAATAATCTAATGTGGGATAATATACATATTGTTTTAATGTGAATTGGATAATCTAATTTTGGGAACTAAAGCTTAAATTTTCTTGTTTATATTGGTCAAGGTTATCAATATGTTATATAGATAAAATTTAATAAGGAAAAACTATTTAAATTTTCATTGAAATCAAAATAACCATACTTTTTTAGTTTTTTATTTGATCTAATCTCAAAAAGTTGTTATGTATTGTAAATTCGAGTTGTGTTTATAATTGATCGATAGGTTCCTAATATTAGTACATTTATTGAAAAATATTTTGACCTAAAATATTAAAGTTACTAGAGAAGGTGATATTCAATGGGTTAGGGAGATCATTAAATGAGATACAATTTATTTCTATTATCAATGAATGGTTTCCAATAATTTCCTTTGTCCTTTATATTTATAATTAGTTAAAATAATGTTTAAATTTTTATAAACTTGTATTAAATAGATTTTATGAATTTACTTTATTTTAAATTTATAAATGAAAGCATATCATAGGAAAACCCACCAAATCATATTCCAATAGAAGAGTATACATATGTGACATTACTTATAGAAGATGTTATATATGAGTTTACTTTTCCATCAAAATATTTTATAAATAATTTCCTCTACATGAATGTACATATTTTTAATGAAGTGACCAAATTAAGGAAAATTTATTTTCTTTATTTGCGTGTGTGTGTTATCATATCAATAAGTTTATTTTTTATAACTTTGTAGCATCACCGTCTAGTCCATATTTTCATAATATGACCTGAGTTGAATCAAAAAGGTTACTCAACCCTTGGAACCATCAGCCAACTTATAAAAGATTTACAATAAATATGTAGTGTTCAACATGATCCATGATAAATGGGTTAAGAAACCAACTCACTTGACAAGTGTATCTACGTAAAATAGTACACAATACAATCCCACGAATATAAATTCCTATAGGAATAAATAAAATAACAATTTTATAAATACTAGTAGAAAATAAAACCCTATACAAATAACAAACCTACAACTGATGAAAAAAATTCTACAAGTCTCCACAGGTATCATTTGAAACTTTATCCATTGCAATAAATAATCAATTCTTGCAGTCTTCAACACAAGGAAACATAATCTAAATTTTCAACAATATTTAGGTAAATTGGTTATGTAAAATTACTAGGTAGGTTTTCTCTAATGATTTTCCATAACCCTAGTCCATATAAAAATGATGTATCTCATTTTTATTTCATGAAAATATTCCAAATGTATGATAATTGGAAGAATCATAAAACACATAATAGTCATAAAAAGCATAAATAAACATTCATAAAAATGGACTATAGGGGTCAAAAATATGGTGGTTTAAATAAGGATTCATTTTTGTATGATGAACAAATAATAAAATATACTTCATGCATAAAAACCCATTTTGTCATTTATTTTGCATGAAAAGTTTTCATGTATTGAAAAGACATATCATAGTTCAATACTCAATTATAACTAACCTTCAATACCATTATTTAATCCATCCTAAAATTATTGATTTCATTTCATAAACTGATTATGGATTTGAATCCCTCTTTAAAACTGGCCTTTCTATCCTCTTTGTGGTTCCAAATTTCCTTGATAACATACCTCCCAAAATGATGGGAGGAAGGACATTTTGGAAGAGGGAGTCCAATCCATCATCAAGAGATGGAAGGAAATCAATTTTCTGAGGAAGGATTATATAAAGGTAGTGAAGGTTAGTTGTACTAGAGTATTGACATATTACATATATATTCAAGATAGTAACAATTTTAATTCAAGATGTATGCAATTGTTAAATTTTAAGTATGAAGTGTATTGTATTGTTATTATTCAAGAAAAATTAAATGTTTGACAACTCAAGCAGATAATTTATTCTTCACATGATAATGTTACCAATCCCAAGGAAAAAAATACTATTGATGTTGAAACTGCAGAATTGTTAGGGTATCAACAACATATTGATGAAAAAAACAGCAATGAGACAACATCATAGTGTTGAATAAAATTTTCCTAGAAAAAAGTCGGGGTATAATATTTCAGGATGGTTTGAATTAACATGACCAACCAATTAACCCCAAAAATTCAACATTCATTAGTTACATTGGGGTCACAATGAAGATGAATATGCCAATTGAAATTGATTCGTGGTGCCATGCCCAACCTATAACAAAAGAAATCCTTTGGAAATATATAACAATAATGTTACGATATACACACTCAATTTTACTGAAATATTATTCTATTAAATTATGATTTAATTTTCATTATTCCTTGAAAAGTTTTTTTATATTAGAACCATAATAAAATTTCTCTAATGGCCACTATAAAATAAAATAAAGTCTTCCAGACTCTTCTTATGAAGTTACATATTATGGATGCTGAGGGGAAAGTAAATCCCCACTCCCTATTTAGATATGAACAATTTATAATGATAGAAACATTGACTAATTTCATCAATTCTTGCAATGAGAAATCATTTATGGTGAATTTCAGTCGATAGTATATTATTTTACAATATTTATTTTATCTAACATGATTAATAAATGTTAATTTAAGAAAAAAAAGAGTGTTGTAAATAATGCATGTGCATCAAAACTAATCTACCCCTATTACAAAGAAGTGACGAGGTATACGTCATTAGAGGATTAATGGGTATGAATTTTAAATAAAAAATAACAGTTTAATTATGTGATATGGAAAAAATATGTTCCTTTGTTTATATGTATATATATGAATAAAAATCTTAAGTCACTTTTATATCATGTCATGTGATATGGAAGGTGGCTCATATAAATAAGGTGGGTAATTTAGTTGATGAAAACACAAAATTAGTATGGAAACAAGTGTAAGTATTTCATAATTTTAATTATTTATTGTTTATAACAATATTACATAAAATTATATATATATATATATGTTCATATTTTTTAATATGGTTTAGTGACAATAATCAATAATGATTGTACCAGAAGAAAAGTTATTTTTAGTATCTTTGAACTGGCCCGAACAATACGGACACATTAGAAGAATATGTTTTGAAGTATCTCACAAAACATATTTCGAGAAGATAAAACCAAATAAAGTTATATAAAATATGGTGAGGTGATCAAAAACATAAATAGACTCACTACAAGATTCTGTTATTCAGTTTGGTTTGACAGAACAATGTATGAGATATAATCAAATTGAACTTGTAGTGGTGTAAAGATCCCCAAATGAACCAAATGATCCCAATATCATTCACTCTATTAATTCCCCCTAACCACATATGTTACCCATGGTAATAAATTTTTTTCATTACTCATTCTATTAAATGTGAATAAAACAACTTTTTATAACTTTATATTGCTAAAATTCTGCAAGGTAATGTTATATGTGATTTGTATCTTTCAACACACATGCACTATCATGTTAGGATGGATACAATGTATAATATCCTCAAAAAAAATATACACAATTATGGACTTCCAAAAGATCACATGAGTGTGTGTATTTAGGTATCTCATGAGCCTATGGAATATTTTCATGTTCCACATGATGGTCAAGATATTTGAATGGTCAGTGATGCTGTTGGAGCTTTCATATCATGACCGTCTAGTATTATAAACATACATGAGTAATGTCTTTAACAAAATTTTTCCTATGTAAAAAATGTAATAGTTAGTGACAAAATTTCTGAAGTGAGGTATGGTATTACAGATGGATAATGTGGTGGTGAAAAAGATGTTTGAATCAAGATAATCTAGTGAATTGACTGAGAAAAATAAATGACCTTCCGGGAGCATATTCTCCCCTCCAGTTCAAGAAAAACATTTATTATCATTACAACGTCATGAAGAGACTATATTTAAATATAAATCTATTAATTAAATTGAATATGAAATATATATATATGGAAATTCTTTGATAAATGGTATTGGTCTTGAGACTCTAAGTGAGATTCTCAAGCATGAATGGCTAGGTGTCTCAGTTGTGAATGCATAAATAAGGTACATTTTCATAATACATCTATCCAAATAGTGTATATATTGAAGTTAATAATTATTGTTATTTTATATAGGTGTTTATATTAAAACTATATAAAATTAAGATCATGTAATGTGTGATTTGGATTCACTAATCCTTATATCATTTCTATATAAAAACCTACTTTGGATGAAGATGAATTTCAAAAGAAAAAAATGTGAGTTATTCGAAGCATATAATTGAAAATTATAAGATAATTGTTTTATTCCTACAATGTAAAAGTAAAACTCTGTTATCTAATAACAAAAAATATATTATTAGTTTTTACATTACTTAATAATTTTTTTAGAGAGAACTAGATGCTGATTATAGTCAATCAGGACACCCTGAATATTTATTTTTGGGTTCCAATGCATGTATATCAAACCAACTGAACATAGTTGACATGTATTGTGAATATTAAATAAAATAAAATAAAATTTTTATAAATAAACATCAAATTATGTGTTTCCGTTTTTATTTTAACAAGAAATCTGTTATAATTGGCTGGTCAATAAATATAGGGAAATCACAGCATGAAGTTAGTGTATTATGAAATAAAGTCTGTAATTACAACAAATAGAAAAAAACTAAGGTATATATATAATGATTTAAATATTAATTTTTTTTAAAACAATTTATGAATTTTTGAACATGTTTTTGAAGTGTATAAAACAAGATAATGACATCGATTGTAGATATTTTTTTATAAAATTTTGAGCAAGATCATAAAGCATTAAAAGACCAGCATCCCCAAATAAGTAATTCCCAAAGGTAATTACAATCTCATTAAATATATTTCATAATAATTTTTGTCTCTATATTTTCCCAGTACTATGAATATTTTCAATAACCTAGATACTCAAAAAATGAAATAAATTTGTTTAAATACATTTGGGAAATGTATGTTTTGTCAGAATATATGCTGACAAAAACTATAGGCTATTACCTACTATGTTTATGATTTGGTTTGACTCATGATATTTGAAATATATTTGTGGTTGGATTCATTTGTGTCTGAATTCTTATATATTATTTTCTATCTCTTTATCTAAGAGAAATATAATGGAGGAAGCCAATTTTTTTAGAAGCGATTACTTGAAAACCATAAAATTGTTGGGAAATATTAGAGGTGTAGGAGAAGGTAGAGGTGGAGGAAGCCTTAGAGTCCGAGACTGGCTTGGAGGAGGAGGAAGAGGAATAGACTAAGGAGAAGGCCGAGTTATAGGGTGATATTAACAGTTGACTTCCAAACAATAAAATTATTGGGCAGTGAAGTAGAATGTGGATCATATCAATATTGTGTTTAAGAACAATTATTAAAAAGTTAACACAATACTTTTCATTTAATATAATAGAAATTTTGAATGTATTTCATTTTTATTTTTAAATAATATTTTTCACACATTTTTAATTGATTACATATACGGTATAAGTCCATCCGTAAGATCGTTCTATGTTGGAATCTTCAATTTCTCCACGAGTCTTATTGAAGCAACATCTGTGACACACCCAATAATTGAACATGTATCTAAAAAACTTCTATATTTGAATAAATATGTTTTTAATCAACAAATGAAGTCAACAAGTGTATGAGAGGACTAGTGGAGGAAAACCAGCAATGATATATCATGGTCATCGGGGAGGGTTTGTGTCGAAGTATCTATTATCATTTTAAAATTTACATTTTAATACAAACAAGATTCACCCACTGAAAACTGATAAAACATGATTGTATTGTATTGATAATTTAATATAATGATTCAAAATTAACTTGGAATGTATAGGAACCCTACTCATGTCAAACCCACACATGATGCAACATATAGGACTAGAAGTGCATGTCTTGAATTTAAAATGACATTGTAGTAAAAAAGTGGCATACACAAAACCAATTAAATGAATTCCTATTGTTTTGATACTATATGAAAATAATCTCTAATTCATTTGATATGTGTAGGAATGATACTAACCTTTATCTAATTCATGGTGTGATCGGTATGACTCCAATTGCATCTTTTTCATCAAAACTAACATTAATTTTAGTGAAACAATTATTAACATACTAAAAACAAATAAAACACATTTGAATTGTTTTGGTACTTTTGTTAAATGATCCATAAGTAATTTTTTATCTGTAGGAATCTTCTTCACCTCAAATCGATGCATGATGTGCCTAGTATGACTCAATGTGTCTGTTATCGGTTTAAAATTGACATTTTAATACAAAAAAGTTTCACTCACTAAAAATATAGAAAAAATGCTTGTATTATGTTGATAATTTTGGAAAATGATTCAAAATTCATTTTCTATATGTATGAATCCATCTTATATCAAACCCACACATGATCCAACCTGTATGACTCAAAGTACAAGTGTCTAGTATAAAATGACATTTTAGTAAAAAAACACTAGTGGCATACTCAAAACCAAGGAAACATATTAGGATTGTTTTTATACCTTAATAAAACAACACATAAGTCATTTGAGATGTGTATAAATCCTAATCACCTCAATCCAATGCATGGTGTGACCTGTATGACTCCAAATACGTCGTTTTATTCAAATTTAACATTACTTTAAGTGAACAAAACAAATCACATACCCAAAACCAATAAAATGCATTATTATTTTTTTATAATTTAGGAAAAAGATCCAAAAGTCATTTTTGAAGTGTAGGAATCATCCCCACATTAATCTGATTCATGATGTGCCTGATATGACTCAACATTTCTGTTATCATTTTAGAATTAACATTTTAATACAAAAAAATGTCACTCTCTAAAAACCGAGAAAATGCATCAGGATTGTATTAATAATTTATTAAAATGATTAATAATTCATTCATGAAGTGTATGAATCAGTATCATGTCAAACCCACACATGATGTGACATATATGACTCAAAGTGAACGTTTCGAGTTTAAAATGACATTTTATTAAAAAAAACACAAGTGGCATACTCAAAACCATGGAAACACATTCTTATTACTTTTAAACATTAGTAAAATTATCCACAAGTCATTTGAGATGTTTATTAATAAGCTACACCTAAATCTTATTCACAATGTGAATGGTATGACTCAAACTACATATTTTTAATCAAATTGGCATTAATTTTAGTGAAACAACAGTTGACATACTCCAAACAACAAAAACACATATTAATTCTTTATTTACATTACAAAATTTATCCATAAGACAATTTTTGTGCAAGAATCATCAACACAAAAATATGATACACGATGTTCCTAGAATGACTCAAAGTGTCTGTTGTCATTTTAAAATTGACATTTTATTACAAAAAAAACCATTACCAACTGGAAACTAAGAAAATGAACTTGGATTTTCTTTATTATTTATTATAATTATTGATAATTTGTTTTTAATGTATATTTTTTAGTCTCATGTCAATATCACACATGATTCAACCTTTATCACTAAAAGTGCATGTTTTGAGTTTAAAATGACATTTTAATTAAAAAAACATGTGGCATACTAAGAGTTGATGAAACACATTCATGTAGTTTTATAATTTTTAAAATGATACATAAGTAATTTCAGACATGTACAAATCATTCGCACCTAAATCGGACACATGGTGTGACTAATATGACTTCATGTGCATCTTTTTTTTCACAATTGATTGTAAATTTAGTGAAAAAATAACTATCATACTCAAAACTGAGAAAAAAAATATAATTGTTTTGGTCATTTATGAATACAATCGATATGTCATTTTTTATGTGTAGTTATCTACCACAACTCAATATGATACTCAGTGTGACCGATATTACTCAAAGTTTATGTTATTAGTTTAAAATTGACATTTTAATACAAAAATGTGTCACTCACTTAAAAAAAAGAAAAAACACTTAGATTATCGTGATAATTTAGGAAAATTATTCATAATTAATTTTGAACATTTAAGAATCATTCTCAAGTCAAACACACACGTGATGCAACCTGCATGACTCAAAGTTTATGTTTCTTGTTTAAAATTACATTTTATCAAATAACACTAGTGGCATAGTCAAAACCAAGGAAATGAATTTATATTTTTTTGATACATTATGAAAAAAATCCATAAGTCATTTGAGACATGTATAAATCATCCTCACCATAATCCAACCTATGTTGTGGAAGGTATGACTCCAAGTGTCTCTTTTTATTTAGAATCAGCATTAATTTTAGGGAAAAAATGACATATTCCAAACCAATTAAATACATTTTAATTGTTTTGGTACATTAAGAAAATGATCCATAAGTCATTTTTTAAGTGTAGAAATTAGTATCACCTCAATCTGACACATGATGTGCCTGGTATGACGTAAAGTTCCTGTTATCAGTTTTAAATTGAAATTTTAATATAAAAACGTTTCACTCACCAAAAACCAAGAAAAAACACTTTTATTGTCCTAATAATTAATGAAAAATGATTCACAATTAATTTTTTATTTTTAGGAATCAATCTCATGTCAATCCCACACACGATGTAACATGTATAACACAAAGTGCATATTACCAGTTTAAATGAAATTTTATTAAAAAAACAAAGTAGCATACTCAAAAAAAATGAAACACATTAATATTCATTTTTGATAACTTAGGAAAGTAGTCCATAAGTCATTTGAGATGAGTAGGAATTATCTTCACCTCATTCCAATGCCTGATGTTACCGGAATGACACCAAGTACATCTTTTTATCCAAAATTAACATTAATTTGAGTGATCCAAAAATAGCTGATATACTAAAAACTGAGAAAATTAATTTGAATTTCTTTGTACATTATTAAAATTATCCATAAGTTATTTTTTACATGTAGGATTCAGTTACACCTCAATCTGATACACGATGTTCCTGGTATGACAGAAAGTGTCTCGGATCGGTTTAAAATTGACATTTTAAATCAAAAAAGTGCCACTCACTGAAATCTAAGAAAATACACTAATATTGTCTTGATAATTTAGTAAAACGATTCATAATTAATTATTAATATCTAGTAATTATTATCTTGTAAAAACCACACACAATGAAACATGTATGACTCTAAGTGTATATTTCTATTTCAAAATGATAGTTTAGTAAAAAAACATAAGTGGCATACTCAATGACCGAGGAAACATATTAATATTATTTTGATACTTTATAAAAATGATTCATAAGTCATTTTAAATGTTTAGGAATCAGAAAAACCACAATTTAATGCATTTTTGTTACCGGTATCACTCCATGTGCATATTTGTTTTTCAAAATTGACATTAATTTTAGTGAAAAAAGAACTGACATACTCAAAAACCAAGAAGACACATTCTAATTTTTTGATACTTAAGGAAAATGGTCTATAAGACATTTTTGATATGTAGTAGTCACCCCCACCTCAATCTGATACACGATTTTCCCAGTTTGACTCAAAGTTTCTGTTACTCGTTCAAAATTGACATTTTAATACAAACAAGTATCACTTAATGAATATTAATATAATGATCTTGGATTGTCTTGATAATTTTGTATAATGTTTCACAATTCATTTTTTATATGTAGAAATCATTTTCATGTCAAACCCGCATATGATGACACCTGTATGACTCAATTTGCATGTTTCCAGTGTAAAATGAATTTATAGTAAAAAACCAAAGTTGCATACTCAAAACTATAGAATCATCTTCTGTTTATTTTGATACATCATCAAAATTATCCATAATTAATTTAATACATCAAGGAATAATACTCTCCTCAATTCGATTCATGGTGTGACTAGTATGACTCAAAGTACATCTTTTTATTCAAAATTGCTATTAATTTTGATGAAAAAACTGTTATATGAAAAACCAAGAAAAACATTCATATTGTTTTGGAAATTTTGTAAAATGATTCATAAGCCATTTGTGATGTGTTTAAATCATCTACACATCAATCTAATACACGATGTTCTTGGTGTGACTCAAATTGTTCGTTATTAGTTTAGAACTAACATTTTAATAATAAAAAAGTTACTCACTGAAAACAAAGAAAATTTTATCGAATTATCTTGATAATTTAGTAATATCATACATAATTCATTAGTGATGTCTAGGAATCAGTCTCATGTCAAACCTATACCTGATGCAACCTGTAGGACTCAAAGTACATGTTTCTTATTTAAAATGACATTTTAGTAAAAAAACATGTTGGATACATAAAATTATTGAATCTTATTTTGATTATTTTGATAATTTAGTAAAATTATCCCCATAATATTTGAGACATGTAAACATCAGCCTCACCTCAATCTGATGCACGGTGAGGCTGGTATGACTCCAAGTGCCTCTATTTATTTAAAATATACATCAATTTTAGTAAAAAGGACAACTGACCTACTCGAAACTGAGAAAAATCATTTGAATTGTTATGATTATATAGGAAAATGTTCCGTATTTAATTTTTGATTTGTAGGAATCAACCTCATCTCAATTTGATACACAATGTTTCTCGTATGACACAAAGTGTCCATTATCGTTTTAAAATCAACATTTTAGTTCAAAAAGTGTCACTCATTGAAAACTAAGAAAACATGCTCATATATTATTGATAATTTAGAAAAATGATTCATAAGTCATTGTAAAATGTATACATTAGTCTCAGGTTAAACTAATATACGATGTTATCTTTATGAGTCAAAGTGTGTCATTCCAATTTAAAATAGCGTTTTAGTAAAAAAGATAATTGACAAACTGAAAACTAAGAAAATGCAATTGAATTGTTTTGATATAATAGTAAATTGATCCATAAGTCATTTAGGATGTGTAGGAATCATAAGAACCTTAATCTGACACATGGTATAACTGGTATAACTCTATGTGTTTCATTTTATTTAAATTTGTCATCAATTTTTGTAAAAATAATATTTGACATACTCATAACCGATAAAATGAATTCGTATTGTTTTGGTACTTTATGTACATGATCCATATGTCATCTGAGATGTATAAGAATTATATGAACCTCAATAAAATTCACTTTGGGACTGGTATGACTCCAAGTGGACCTTCTTATTCATAATTGACATTAATTTTAGTGAAAAAACAACTAATATACTTAAAACTAAGCAACCACATTCGGATTATATAGGTACTTTAAGACAATGATCCATAAGTAATTTTAGATGTGTAGGAACCATAATGACCTAATTATGATAAAAGATGTGCCATGTATGACCCAATGTTCTTATTTCTAGTTTAAAATTTTATTTTAGAAATAAACACAAGTTGTGTACTCGAAACTGGGAAAATATTTTTGGATTATTTTGATACTTTAAGAAAATGACCCATAAAGAAATTGGATGTGTAAGAACTAGTTACAAGTCAATATGAAATATGGTGTGACTTTTATGACTGCAAGTGTGTATTTTTATTCAAAATTAGTATTAATTTAAATAAATAAACAATTGACAAACTCAAAATTAAGAAAACACGTTATGATTGTTTTTTTACTTTAGGAAAATGATCCATAAGTCATTTTTGACGTGAAGAATTAGCTGCACATCAATATAAATGGTGGTGTGACTGATATGAATCCATGTTGACCTTTTCATCCAAAATTGATATTAGTTTTAGTAAAAAAACAATTGAGATAGTTTATAATAGTGTTTTCAATTGTATTTTTGTTGAAAAATTTATTTTATTTAAATTTTGTATTTTTAACTGCTTTTGCTAATATTTTTTCCCTTTATTCTATTATAGTGTGTTATTACAACACACTGAATGCCCTATTTCTAGTGTTGTAGTAGGATATAGTATCACACTATATTATTACACTTTATGAACACTAATAAATGAATTAAAAAAGGAGACCATTATATGTGCTATTAGAAGTGTTGATAAATCATTCCTTTATCAGTGGTTTCAATAGCACTGATAAATCATACCTTTATCAGCTCTATTAATTTTCACTCATAAAGGGTTCATTTATCAATGCAGTGAGTAGTGCTGATAAAGGATGCCTTTATCAGTGCATTCAGTAGCACTAATAAAGGTCTCTTTTACCAGCATATTTATTTGCACTGAAAAAGGGACCATTTTTAGTGCTTTTAAAAGTTCAAATAAATGACATGTTTTATCAATGATTCTAAAAGAATTGATAATAGTGTGATTTAGGAGGTATTTTTTTGCACGGATAAATAACCCTTTAGTAGTTCTTTTATAAAACTCATAAAAAATGATCTTTTAAACGCGATATGGTAGTCTGTGCTTTTTTAGTGCTGATAATGGCCTATTCTAACACTAATAATGGCCTATTTTGTGGAACTGATTTGATATGGCATGCATATAAAAGAATTAAATATGGGAACATACACCATCTAGTATATTTTCCTAGTAGAATAAAATTTATTATGAGTATCCTGAATCTGGAAATGAGTGGAGAAAATTTCATCTTATGTTATCTACAAATGGAATAAATTATTTTATTTCACATATTAGTACTCATTGTAGATGGCCCTTCATGTTGGAAAATTATAACTTTATAACATGATTATGCGAGATGAAAAAATACATTATGTAGTCTCTAATTATATCTAGGAAAAAGTGACCCGATAGTGATATTGATGTCTATTTGTCTCTATTGATCTAAGATGTCAATATTGATGTGGGATACATGTGTTACAATGTATGATTCTTATAGAAGTGAATAATTTACATTTAGGGCCATGTTGTATGGTTTGATAAATGACTTCCCGATTATAGAAACTTATCAGGATACAATAGTAGAGGAATGTTTTTCCCTTTTTTGAAAACACATACACTTAGTTCGGTTGAAACATTCCTCGAAGACTATTTTTTTAGGATATCAATTTTTTCCCTCGAAGATATAAATACCAATCCTATTCAAAATCATTTGAAGGTAATATTGATAAGGTACAAAACCGTCTCAAATAATGGGTGATAAACTATTCAATAAAGTAAAATATGTTGACACTTTTTTTGGTAAACCATTTTTTAAAAATCTTACAAAATCAGGTTGGATGAAGAGATCATTTTTTATCAAATTATCATATTGATTTTTTTGTAATCCAGACATTTTTTTGATTTCATTCATATTGAAAAAATGTATTAGATAATGTTATTGTAACTCTACTAAATTTTAATGGAAAAAAGAAAGATGAAATAATGTCTAGGTTATACATTATTGACATGAGGATAAGGGAAGATTTTCCACCGTAGAAGGGTAAAGGGAATACATTTATATCAACAGCAACTTACACTCCATCCGAATAGGAAAAAATTTATATTTTTTATTTTCTATAATTTTGTAAAAGTTATATAGTGGTATTCGTAAAATATCAAGAATGTCATGTCACTGAATAATTTGAAGTTACATAGGCTAAAATCAAATGAATGTCATTTTTTAATGTAAGACTTGATGGATGTTGGTTTCTGTTGCATTCTACCTCAAAATTTATAACATAAATTAACCAAACTATACTTATTTTTTCAAATCCTTATGCAGTAATGTTATAGAACCAGTGAAGTTTCCAATCATGAATAAAGAGGTTTTAGTCATATTATGTGAATTAGAGATGTTCTCCCCACCACTATTCTTTGATATAATGGTCCACCTAGTGGTTCACATGGTTAGAGTGGTTTAAATATGTGGTCTTATCCTTCATATATGGATGTACCCCATTTAATAGTATATGATGATGTAGAAAGGTTATGTCAAGAATCAAAGTTAGTGATAAGTTTTTATTGCAAAATGATATATAGTTAAATAATTTATACAATTCAATAATGATTACCTATCAAATGTTGATATCATCGATATCCCAAAGTCTCATCACAATGGAAACCTTATGGGTGAAGGTATTTCTGGAAGATAAGTTATTACAATTACCTTAACAGAGTGGGATCAAGCCCACCATTAAATTTTACAGAATAGTGCAAATTTTGATCCATTCATCTATTCCCACAAATAACTTCTTATATATTTGAATCCATAAAGGATTAAAGGATAGATATCAATTTTACAAAATCAACAGTTTATAAGATGGTTCAAATATTAAATTTATATGGAGTTATCATAAAATATAAATCCAATTGCTGAATGATATGAATGTTTTTCCATGGGGTTGGGTGAAAATGTTATTTCATTAACTAGTTTTATAATAAACGGTTATACGTTCTATAAAAAAGAACATTACGAATAGAGTAGTATGAAAAATAGTGGTGTTACCCTTGTGATGGAAGTGATGCACATATCTTCTTCAAAAGATAAAAATCCAATTAATGAAAATATTCCACATTTTGGAATTATCAAATAGATATACGATTTGGATTATATAAAATCTCATGTACTTATTTTCTGTCACAAACAGGATGAATATATGAGTGTAGTGAAAGTTGATGAAATGAGCTTCTGGAATGTGAATTTTAGTATTGAATGGAAAAAATGAGATGTTCATAATGTCATCACAAGTAGTGTAATTAATTTATGTATCAAATCCAACAAACAATAATTGGTCAATTGTCATGATAATGGCTAATTTTTTTGGATATATTAAAATTAAATTGAGGGTGAACCTTTCATTGGGAGATCACAATCATTTCATGTCAGTCCCAATGTGGAAAATGTCTTCTAAGTTATAGGGTACTATATAGAAGAGACTTGGATTATTGATAGAGGAACCAAATCCCAAGAACCTTTAAAAAAGAAAAATATATTAATGGGAAGGTAAAAGTGATTTTTAATATACTATTTTTCCCCATAATATTATATATTGTCTACAACATTTACATAATATAAATTAAATTTTTGAGAAATTCTATATACAATTTCTTCTGCACATAGTGATGTTAAAAATCCATCATAAGAACAAATCACAACAAAGGAGACCCTTTGTGATGATGTAAAGGTAATTTTGTGATGTAATTTTCCATTTTATAGAAAAATTATATAATGAAATATTGATTTAATTTTCATTATTCCATATAGGGTTTGTTTATTTTAGAATATTTCATTCTACATTTCATTCCTTTCTTCACCAAAACTTTCAAAAACATCTTATCCCTCAAAACCTTTATATCCTTATAGTTTTTCATCTATCATTTTCCTTCAATTTACCTCCACTACCTTTATAGGAAGATGAATGAATCTTCCTCTGTTCAATCATATAGGAAATATGGATGCAATTATAGTAAAATCATTTTCCATAGAATTAATGTATTATTTCATATTTATGTTTAATTTATTTATTTTTAGTATTACTCACATAATAATTGTATTCTTATATAGGTGGATTATTTTATTTGAGTTAGTGTGGTTTGTCCTTCTATAATGTCATTCTAAACCAAAAATCCACAAAATTGTTCTCCATCAAATACTTTCCATCCTTGTAGTGTTGGAATTTATCAAATTCTTTAATGTTCCCTCCACTGCTCAATCACAAAGACAATATTGATGTTTTCACAGTAAAATAATTATCTATAAGAATAATATATTTTTTCATATTTATGTTAAATTTATTTCTATTTATTATTACTCATAGAATAATTTTTTTTCTTATATATGTATGTTCTTTTATTTGAGTTTGGGTGGACTATCCATCATTCATGCATTTCTGCACCAAAACATACACATACTTATTCTCCCTCAAAACCATTATAACCCTTTAGTATTGTAATTTATCACTTTCCTTCAGGTTCCCTGCTCTACTCAATCACAAATGAAATTTTGATGCTTTCACAGTAACATCATTATCTATAAAATTAATGTATTGGTTCATATTTATGTTTAATATATTTCTTTTTAGTTTTACTCACATAATAATTATTTTCTTATACAAGTGCATACATTTTTTCAAGTTTGGGTGGCATGTCCTCTTTCTATTTCCTTTCTTTGTCGAACTACCAAAACTATATACTGAGTCTATGTTCACAGTCAAAAATCATTTCTTTTTCAAATCCATAATAATATAATAATATCATGTTCCCATTTTGGTGAATTCTCTTGATATAATGGGCACATGAGATTCCTATACTATTATGTCTTCCAACAACAAGAAATGTTTTTCATATAATAACATCGATTCAAAATGTAGTGTAGGCTGTTAAAAAAAGAAAGAAAATATATATCATAGTAAATTTGGATTTTACCATTATTTGGAATGTGTAGGAATCAACCACACCTCAATCAGACACATGATGTGAGTAGTACGACTCCAAGTGCTTCTTTCTATTTAAAATTGATATTAATTTTAAAAAAAAAGTTAACTAACATACTCAAAACAAAGAAAAATATTAATATTGTTTTCATAATTTAATACAATGATCCATAAGTCATTTATGAAATGTAAGAATCACCCTCAACTCAATATGATATAGGATGTGGCTTCTTTGACTCAAATTTTCCATTATTAGTTTAAAATACAAAATTTAGTTCAAAAAGTGTCACTCAATTAATACTAAGGAAACATACTAATATTTTCATGATAATTTATAAAAACAATGAATAATTCATTTTTGACATGTTAGAGTCAATCTCACAAAAAACTGATACATGATTTGATCAATATGAGTCAAAGTTTGTGTTTCTAGTTTAAAATAACATTTTCATAAAAAATGAGAAGTGACAGAATCAAAAGAGTGAAAAAACATTAAAATTGTTTTTATAGTTTATGAAAATGATCCATAAGTAAATTTAGATGTGAAGTAATCAACCACACCTCAATCGGATGCATGGTGTGAATGGTATGAGTCAAAGTACATCTTTTTATTTAAAATTAACACAAATTTTAGTAAAAAGGAAAATTTTCCTACTCAAAACCACGAAAAATAAATTTTATTATTTTCATTCATTAGGAAAACTATCCAAAAGTCATTTTAGACATGAATAAATCATCTGCACCTCAATTTTATACAAGATACTCCCATTATGACTCAGAGTGTTTATTATCAGTTAAAATTTGACATTTTATTTCAAAAAGTTTCACTCAGTGAAAATTTAGAACAAACAGTATTGTATTCTTGATAATTTAGTAAAATGATTCATAATTAATTTTTGATATGTAGGAATCTATCTCAAATCAAAACGTTACTGGATGAGTTTAGTATGATTCATAGTGCATGTATCCAATTTAAAATGAAATTTTAGTAAAAAATACAAGTGATAGACTTAAAACTGAGAAATGCATATTGATTATTTTTATACTTTAGAAAAGTTTCTCTTAAGTCATTTTATATATGTAGTTCTTAAACAATCCTCATTTCTATGCTTGGTGTGGCCTATATGACTCTAGGCGTGTCTTTTTATTTAAAATTGACTTCAATTTTAGTAAAAAGGACAAGTGATGTACTCAAAACTGGGTAAACATGTTCAAATTGTTTTGATTCTTTAGGAAAAATATACATAATTTATTTATAATTTGTAAGAATCAGATGTACCTGAACATGATGGACGATGTGACTGGTGTGACTCAAAGTGCATCTTTTGATTTAAAATTGACATCAATTTTAGTAAAATGGACTGTTGACCAACTCAAAACCAAGAAAAAGATTTTTTAATTCTTTTATAATTTATAAAAATGATTCATATGTATTTTTTGTTTTGTAGGAATCATAATCACCTAAATATGATACAGGATGTGTCCAGTATGAATCAAAGTGTCCATTATCAGTTTAAAATTGATATTTTAGTTCAAAAAGTGTCACTCCATGAAAAATGATAAAATGCACTTAGATATTATTGATAATTTCAGATAATGATTTATAATCCATCAATTATTTTTAGAAATTGGTTTTACATCTAGTCGATACACAATGTGATGAGTATGAGTCAAAGTGTGTCTATCCAGTTTAAACTAATATTTTATTAAATAGACAAGTGATGTACTCAAAAATGAGAAAATGCATTTGAATTATTTTGATAATTTTGGAAAACTATAAATAATTTAGTCGATGTGTTTATGAATCAACCTAACCTCAATAAAACACACGATGTGACCGATGTAACTCCAAGTGCATCTTTTTATTAAAAATTGACATCAATTTTTTGTAAAAAGGACAACTGACATGCTCAAAACTAATGAAACAGATTTATATTATTTTGATACATTATAAAAACAACACACAACCCATTTATGATGTTTCCTCGTTAGTCTTTCCTTAATCTGATTCTTGATTTAGCCAATATGAATCATAGGGATGCTACCAGTGTAAAATCGACATTAAAGTTCAAAATGTGTCACTCACTGAAAACTGAAAAAATGAACTCAGATTTATTTAATAATTTTGGATAATAATTTATATTTCATTTGTGACATGTATGAATTTTTCCCACATCAAACCAATGCACAATGTGATCTTTATGTGTCAAAGTGCAAGTTTCCAGTTTAAAATGACATTTTTAGTAAAAAAAGTGACATAATCAAAACTATGAAAATGAATTTGGATTGTTTTGATACATTATTAAAATGATCCATATGTCATTTGAGATGTGTAAGAATCAGATTCACCTAACTCTAAAACACGATGTGACTGGTATGACTCCACGTGCCTCTTTTTATTTAAAATTGACATCAATTTTAGTAAAAATAATAACTTGCCTACTCAAAACCAAGAAAATACATTCAGATTATTTTGATTAATTTGAATGGAAATACATATGTAATTTGTGATATGTAGGAATAATAAAAACCTCTATTTGATACATGATGTGACCGAAATGAATTAATGTGTCTGTTATCAGTTTAAAATTGATATTTTAGTTCAAAAAGTGTCACTCATTGGAAACGGAGCAAACACGCTTGGATTTTTTTGATAGTTTTGGACAACGATACATAAGTCTTTTTTGATGTGTAGGAATTAGTCTCATGTCAAACTAATACATAGTGTTCCTATTTTAACTCAAAATTATTTTTAAAATTATCAGTTTTTGTTAATTTATTTCTTTATATTATTATTAACATAAGAATTGTTTTCATATACATGTGAATTAATTTTCTCAAGCAGTGGTGGTTTGATCGGAAATAGCATGAATTAGGTTTAGGATCAAAAGACAAATGAATATTGATGTATTTAAATTTATGAAATAATTTTTACTTATGTAATTTTATAAAATAATATTTGAAGTGTCTATAATATAATGTTTTTTCTTATATTTGTGTTTTAATTTAATTTTGTATAAATTATATATCGATTGTTGCTTTTTCTGACATATGGTGGTGTTTCTGGTGCAATGGTGTGCTGCCACAACACATTTCATTTTTACTATAGTGTGTTGTTACAACACATTGTAGTACTCCCATTTATCAGCACTTTTAAAAGCACAAATATATAGATGGGTATTTTAATATCTCTCTAGTAGTCAGTGCTTTTCTAGAAAGGTTAAATTCCATTTTTATCATTGTTAAAGGCCTATTTTGTTGTAGTGAGGGCATGCCTACAACATAGCTCCATTTATAGCAGTTGGATGAGTTTTGGATACAGTATAAACTAAAATGGATATTTTATCTTACGTGTCATGGTAGAGGGATCTAAGATCCAATAATTCATCAACAATACATCATCATGTTAGTTTTAGACATTTTTTTGTTTATCCCTTATTTTTTACAAACTATTATTATGTACCATATTATCGACATGGGTTATCTTGAGGAAAATGTAGTATTAAATCAAATAGTGTACCATTATGCAATAAATATCCTCTTGCCAACAATTAATTACATACATAACAATATCTTTGGGTATTATCCACAAGTAAGAGAGGAGGCACCTATGCAAATACCTCC
The DNA here is from genome assembly GCA_963277665.1 of Viscum album. Lineage (NCBI taxonomy): Eukaryota > Viridiplantae > Streptophyta > Magnoliopsida > Santalales > Viscaceae > Viscum > Viscum album. The sequence continues at coordinate 313,102,934 of OY728126.1, forward strand.
ACTGATATATTTATAGATTGAGGATTTGAGAGGAGGATGTATATGATGTCAGGTTGCTCTTGTAGCCTCTCCCATTCCATTAGTAGATGATGCATCCCCTGTATATAAGCCTCAGTATTTTGGTGATGTATCTCAACAAGAATGTGATACACTTCTCCTCTTAAATTATCTGTACTGTATGTATGGTCCTTCAAATTCTAACTCTTATCAGCTATCATATCCCAATTCATCATAACTTGCATCTGACCTTTGACGGTCCCAACAAATTTACTATATAATGTATTATATTTCTTCTTAGATGATGGGAGAATAATTTGGTCTATAATTTTAGTATCTTGAAATCCTAAATCCACCTCCTCATGATGAATCATAAATGGAGTCACAATAGAAAATTTAGGTTCCTACACAGGAGGAATGATCACCTCTACTTCATCAAAATTCATAACATAGTGAACATCGACAAACTCGACATGCATGTGATATTCATACTATGGATGGTGGGGCAAGGCTCCCTGGAGACGTAGATAAACCTTATTTTAGTTATTATTTTTTTTGTAGTATTATTTGTATTTATCATTCTAAGACCAGTTATAATTTTTTATCTCTAAATTTTCTAAAATTATTAATTTAATTAATGTCTCAAATTTTTTATCCAATGAATTTCAATAAAGGGAAATGGTTCTATAAAAAAAATATTTGTAAAATTAGTTATAATATAAACAATTTTTTTTGGAAAAATCATTAAAAAGATTCTACGCTCACGTTAATGGAGCGCACTCAGAAGGATATGTGGAGACCACAATCAATTCTCTATGATTCTTGACCCTAGTATTTCATTATTATGTTCTCAGAAGAACACCATGGATATCCTTCCTTGTTTCCATTTATATCTCTCCCTAGTCCTATTTATTTCCATGTCTCTAATGCCCCCACAACTTCATTGAATAAAAACCCTATTTGGTGCTTAATGCCTCTCTATAATCATCCCATTAAACTTCATTTCTGTGTTAAAATTCTGAGACATTGTTTCAATGAGTTCTTCAGAAGAGGTGGATGATGGATGTGTAGGAGGAAAACTATATAGTATACAATTTCATCATTCTTCTACACCATACAACCATCCAATAACTAATCTCTCACCCACACCATTTTTGGATGGATGGGGAAGCTCATTGGCCAGGAATCAAAATTAATGTAATCCTTCACCTCATTTTTTCGAAAGTTTCAACCTAATCCTCCCCATTATCATTTTATTGCTACTCTTACATATCCACATCATGGTCTCAAGGAAATATCATAGGTATTTTTTGTAAAACATACATTTTTCAGAAAAAAAATTCTCCATCCTTACTTGGGAATGATCATTTTAAAGAACCTTGAAACACTATTTGGACATCCCTGTTCAACGTTCTGGTTTTTGGGATGGTTCCCCTACTCCAATGTTGCGTTGATAGTCATTTTTAAAAAATAGAACATGTAATCCAAGTGGCACCATTTCTGATTCATGACCACGAATTTCCTCATCTTCACCAGAGTGTTCATTCTAAAGATGCCTTCTAGTTGATGTTTTCATCATGACAATTGCCATTCTTCCAGTCTACAAAATGCATCCACTCATGGATTTTTTTGAACCATTTATTTTGAAATGGATGCACCAATTATTTGTACAATATACATATGCACTCTATGAATTCCTAAATTATCTTTTTATAAATAGTTTTCTTTTAATCCGGTCCAAATGCCTTTTCCTAGAGATTTTCATGAAGGGTGAAGGATAAATCACCAGAGTTGAATGTTGGTGACTCCTCAACGTCTTCTGAGGCCCCAAATGATTACTGCATAAACCTATTGAGAAATCCTCCATGGTGGCTCCATTATCAATTGTTTCATGCACTTCTCCTTTTGAAAATAATGAGCATACCATTATTCCTGACTTTTCTTTTTCAGCTAGTGTTGCAAGTGATTCACAAAAGAGACCAGCCTATAAAATGAGTGAACATGAGGATTAAACTATGAGTTTATCCTTAGGTTTTAATTATATATGTAATTCTATAGAGTATCTTGTTATAAAACATTCTTTTATCATAATGATCATCTATAAAATGAATATAGCTATATTGTGTTATTATTTTTTGAAAACGTATGAAGTGAACTATTTTTTTTTGGAAAAAAATTCGAATTATTGTTTAAAAATGAATAAATTAAATTTTAGAGTCATGAAAAAACCAATATATAACACCAACAATAAAGAACCATCCACTCTAGAAAAACCAATAATAATAATAAAAATTCAAGGATGAAAAAATGTTACAATGTTTGGAAAAGTTTTAGAATAGACAAGAAAAGACTGAGGTGAAATGAAAAACACAAAACAACACCCAGCTAAGGACAACCCTCCTACCCATCAAAGTATGTCATTTCTTTTATAACATGGATAAAAACAATAAAATCAACCAGGAAACTATCAGAAAGAATCCCCACCTCCTACGAGGAGACTTCTTAGGGATAGAACTTATCATCAATAGTAAGAATCAATGAATTATGTTGAATATGAAACCTCTAGAAAGAAACATTCCCATCCTTGAAGTCCTTATAATAATATAATAATTTATTATTTACAACCTTAAGAACCTTATTTCAGGCATTTTTCATCAATTCGGAGCAGGGTACCTCTCTTTCATTTTACTGTTTTCGATGAAAAAGGTGGAGAAATAATGCTCTAGATATAGCCAGATAAATAAACTTAAACATTGATCATTTGGATAGAAAGTTTCATCCTCCATATGAAAACCTCCCTAAAACACATCCTATCCAGATTATTTTGATTGAGTCTTTCTAGTGTACATGGTAACAATCATTCTTTTCATAGCCATATCACCAAAAATTCATTTTGATGTAAAAAAATTACTCAAAATATATTAATAATCATTACGTAATGTATTTTTTGCTTTTCCCACTTTTCTTACTCCTATAATTTATATGTTTATTCCAAACCACTATGTCTGATAGCATGTTCCTTTCAACTTCAAATGAATTATTTTGTGTATTTTTTTCAATAGGATAATCTAGATCTGGATGGAGATGATTGTCCTAATAAGGCCTCACCTATAATATTGATAGAAGGGAACGAGAAACCATGTAATTTTGAGGGAAGAAAGTCTTGTTTAATGAATTCTAATTATGTTGTCATTATTGGAAAAAAGGAACTCTATTAGTTCATCAATAGCTTCACCTACTACAACTATTCATTCATCAACCCTTGTTTCACAGTCTTCCCATGTTGCTGATCAGTTGGAGACTTTAAACAACTTTGGTTATGATACTATAAATAGGTTCGAAGCCATAAAAGTCTCTACATATTCTGTTCATGAATCCAATTTTTCATTAATAACATCAAATTTGAAGCCTAAAAACCCCTACAGTTTTGTTCATTTACATCTTAATGTTTTACCTATTGATTTTCCTTTTAATCTACAATTCATTGAAGGATGATAGTTAATGCTTTATTTTTCTATTTTACAAGTTGTGATTATCATGTAGAATTAAATTATTATGTTATTTTGTTATTCAAAATACATATTAGTAGTGTTCTAGATAAAACCATTCAAAATAAACCTATATACACATCTAAAACTACCGTTTCATTATCAGATACATATCATTATCCCTTTTACAATGGTGTAGGTAAATGATGATTCTCTTTATTTAAGTTGTGTGTCCTATTATCCATCTCTGACTACAATAACATTGGTATCTGTAGATTGTATTGTTGAGACAAGGTATTTAAAAGATAAATTAGAATAAAGGTTTAGAATGTTATGTAAAAAGGTTATGGTTATTTTAGAATCATCTTTGGAGAAAGAACATTAAATTCATAGGCTGCTAATGATCAGTTTATGGGTCCTTTTATTATGGAAACAGATAGAAAATCCATGTCTTTATATGAGACAACTTCTAGGTTTCTTCCTATCCTATTGAGTCTATTAGACCTATTTTCACTATCTCCATATTCTAGGTCAGTTTTGTCAACCATGAGTAGTGGTATTTTTGCTTCATTTAGTACTGTAGGCATTTCTATTAGACTAAAATCAGAATCCTCATGTCCAAATGGCTTAAGTGTTAGTAGATACAATATGAATAATATAAGCATGGAAGGTGAGTTGGAAGTAGATAGGGTGATTATGGATTATTTATTGGAAGAGGTTTCTAATTGCAATGATTTCATTATGGGGTATCTAGTGTTTGAGGGGGGGGGGGAACAATTGAGTTGTGTAGTTTAAAACAAGTGAACTAATTCAGCACATTAAATTTATTTTTTTATCATCAAACCTTAAAATAATGATATGGTAAAAAGTAAAAATATATTATCTTTAAATAATTCATAATTCTATTTTTTAGTGGCATGCAAAAAAAAATTATATTTAATGATATTTTTCTAGACTAAATTATGGATGAAAACTGTAATAAGTTTCCCATTTCCAAAAGCTAACAAAAAGTATCATAGTAAAATATAAATATATTTTTGAATGATTCTACACTAAATGAACATGATAATATATAAGAAAAAAATATATCACAGTAGATATATAAGAATACCTCATATGTTAAAACAAAAAAACCATGATTCAGGTGTATATTGCTGGCTTCAAGCATCACTATCCATATCAAGTTGGAAAATCATATAAAGTAAACATGCACATAATGTATCATCAAAGAAACAAGGGTAAAATCACAACACAAGGGTCTACAAAACTAATACAAATAAGAACTAATAGCTGGCATTAGTTAATATCAACTCTAGGAACCTCGGTTCCTCATTTAAGGCTACCCACAAACTCCATGGAATCACGAGATCCTATCTTAGTGATATATTACTCCACTAAAGATTGTGTATTTATTGCTTCCCAATGTATCATATGGTCTTAATGATGTTCTATTACATTTTTATTATGTTCAAGGAACCAAAATCATACTTCATAGATGTGTTAAAATGCAAAACTATTTAATTTTCATGACCAAATACCATAAAAACATTCTCTTTAACAATACCATAAATTTTTCATTCTTGAAAAATTATTTCTTATTCAAAACCATCTATTAGGAATTTTAGAAAAGGAATCACATGCATAAAAATGGTTTTTAATAAAAAACGATTTATATAAAACAATTTAATGGCCATCAATGATAAATTCACCTTTCATGGATCTCAAATCATCAATTTCATAAATTAACACATATGGATAACATATGAACAAAATAAATCCATGATAATATGTTGTATAATAGAGACAACTACCTCAATAGTAATTAAAACCTCATTTTATTCAACAACACAAGACTTTACGATATATTTATTTTATAATAAATTTAATTTTTTTTGATATCTTGTTGTGCACGCAACACCAGGTTTAATAGAAACATGAAACTCTATTAAAATAACATTATTTTAAACATAACCATTATTACATAGTTTCTAAGTTGGAGGATATGAAAAATACTAACTAAATTACAAAAATCACATAGTTTACAAATGTACATTTTTATCTATTGAAGAAAATTAAAAATAAGAATAATTTGGAAGGAAAAGAAATGTTTTTTTTTGAAAAACTGTATTTTTTAAATGGTGGTTTAGTCACACTTCTAAAAAATAATTTAATTTTTTTAACATTTTTAGAAAATTTATTTGATAATATAAACTTCAATTTTGATTTCATGTTATAAAAACTATCCTATGGTTATTTTTTGGTTTTTGTCTAAAATGTTTCACTTTTTAATAGATACTTAAAATACTTGTGTTTAAATGAAAACTACATTATTCTTTAAATAATTAATATTTTTTATATTATTAAAAAAATTTAAAGAGTGATTAGTTCAATTATATATCAATTAATCTAATTTAGGTCATCTAAATCCTTTTTATATTGATTTATTATAAAAACAACTTTGTAAACTTTGGAATATTTTCTCTTTAAAAACTCTATTTCTTGTTGTGCATGTGGGATTAATTTAAAATTTAAAATTTCCAATTAATTGAATTTAATTTAGACAAATGGATTCCATATTTAGAATAAGAAAAAATTATAAGGTCTAAAAATTTCAATGTAATTTGTTATCAAAATGAATATTAAAAACTGTAAAAATTAAATCCCATGGTTATGGAAATAATGGATCTACAATGGTTAAAATAAGAATATAAGGGTAACAATTCCTTATAAACTCTTAAAAACCCAATTTTCTAGCCATATATAGACCTTATTTTTGAAATTTTAGATTATAAACCATTTTGGAGGCCCGTTACATGATAAAAATGTGGTTATGATTCAATATTTCCATAGAATTACATGTGTTCCACTCACCTTGCTTTTAAAAGTCCATCCATATCCTCTGCATTTCACACCTTAACACCCTATTGGTTCAACAAATAAATACCCAAATAAATTCAATACTTCCCTAAAATCATCATATAATCCTTATTTTTGGAAAAACCCCAACCTAGGATTACTTTTGGTGCAAACCTAAAGAGGATACCCGAAGAGGAGGTAACAGTCTTCAATTAGTGTCTTTATTTTATTTTATTCTCCAATGCCTTCAATTATTATTAAACAGTGAATATATAATAAAATTATTATATTTCATATACTGTGTTGTTTTTATAATACTTTCATGACCTAAAATGATCCCCAATTCCATTAAATAGGTTATGGAATCATCGTTCGTGTGTATGGTCGACTACCACCTCTTGAATCGATGTTATCCATTTTTTTCATTACAACATCTCACAGCTCGATATGATTATAAATATAAATTACATATGTTATATTTATAGTATAATTATATATCTAGAGTCATTATATCATATATACCATTTTTATATTTCTTGTCATAGGAGATACAATAACTCCACTCATGTGTAAGGAAGACTAACACCTCACGAAGCATTGTGATTCATCTTTCAATAACACTTTACATGGAAGGTGATAAGGATAGATTTAATGGTTATATTTGATATAAATTAAATAATTATAATACTAATGAAATATTTATCATTTTAAAAAGATTATATATTTCATTTTCTTTAAAACCTTTTCTCTCATTGAAAGATGACAAGGTCGTTCGTGTTTGTGTGGACTACCGCCTTCACAAAATGATGTGACTCTCTTTTTGTCACCACACAAAATGGATGATATATATAAGTGTATATAATAAAATACTATGGTATTTATGATATTATGATATTTATAGAAAATTAAAATGTTACTAACCTCCTTTCCATAATGATCATTGAAAAATGGAAATGTTACTAATGTGTATATATGACATTCCATCTCCATGATTGTAACACACTAAATTTCTCAAAACAATATTTAATAATTGGTATTAAAAGTATAATTGATGTAAAAATATGATAATTATGTCATTATTATTGTTATTATATAGATGATGAAACTTTATATCATGTTCAATAACCAAATCATTCCTGTCAAAACATGCATGAAAAAATAGGGCAATTAACACCCAAAACAATAGAAATAATGGAAGATTATAAATGAACAAGTGAAGAGATTTTATTAAAGGAACATATATGATATTATAAATATTATAATATTTAGGGTATATTTTAATAACATGTTGAAAACCACTATACAATACAATGAAATTTCAATGAAAAGGATGTGTGAGGTAGGAGATTTCATCTCAATTTACATTCCATTGAGACTTATTTGTTATTATGAACCAATTATCTTTTATGTGGTGTATATAATACAACTTTTACATATAATATAATTAATAATTCATAATTCATGGTATTTTAAGATTCAATTTTATTCATTCCATCCAATAGTACTTGACTTGAAAATTACCTTTTGGTAAGTGTTGTTGTACAATCTCACTTTCTTTTGTGATTGTTAACTTTATATTGAAAAAAATAACATTCTTGTAATAATTTTTCATTAGATGATACATTTACCTTAAATATCAATATTATTTCATGATGTATAAGATTATTTTCAAAATCTTATACAATTTTTTTATACGGTTTATACTTTGAATGTTATTTGATTACTGAGAAAATATTGATAAATTTGTATCCTTTACTCAATATGAATATTTTTTAATAGGGGAGATTTTTCATGAATTAAATTAATTATTTGATATATAAATAATTATTTGGACATGCATACATGGGTGTATCCTAGTTATAGTTGTCCCCTTGATGCATCAATAGGTCTTGCGAGACAAATCAGTTGGCTAAAATTAAATAGAGCTATATGTTTAAATTTTTTTGAGGATAGATCATGAAAATAGAGGTTATCATGTTCCTAAAACATGAAATACAATAATTATGAACTTAACTCATTGATAATTTAGTTATCTTATTTTATATGAGTTTCTTTCCATGATATTATCTTTGGATACATTTCATTCCATGTTTATTGATTAAATGACATGTGTTTTTTGTTAGTTATCTTTACATATTAATTATGACAAACATTATAATAATAGTCATGTTATTTAAATTAGTTATTTAACATTCCATATTGATTATTCTTATTTATTCATGATAGATTTTGTGGTGCGTAAACCTTAATGAGTGTTGGATCTCACCCTTATTTAATTTCCTTTTCCTAGGATACAAAGAAGAGATCATTGAATGAGTTTTCATGTATTTTTTTCATTTTTTATTGTTATTTATTATAACTATTGAATATTTACCCAATAACAATGGTTTAAAACTATCTGTATATCCCATGAAAGTAATGTTATGGGAGGTGTTGGTAAATCCCTATAACAACAATTTCTATAAAACTGTTGGTATTGGCTGTCTCGGGCAACCTTATTCCAACAGTTCATTGAAACCTTTAGAAAATTTGGTGGGAAAAGAAATATTCCCTTAGTTTTTAGAAAACCATTAGAATAAATTTATAACAAGGGTTCTAGAACAATTGGTGTAAATATTTCCCCGTAGATCTGTGTACTAATGGTTTACGTAACTGTTGGAAGAACATTGGTATACCATTGGTACACCTTCCTCTCCCTAGAAAACATTGCAAGTCGATCATGTAGATCTTTTAGAACCTATAAACATAAAACAAACCACTAGGAACATTTAATATAGATTTTTACCATCTATATATTCAATAAAAATGACTTGGAAATAATTTTTACTTGACTACCCATAGAGAAATATTTACCCTAACATGAAACATATTTGGAATTATGTTTGAAAACCCTAAAATTTATCTAACATGTTATTATATCCATCAGTTTATATTGGATCTATGTTATAATAGATTATATTTTGAATAATGTTATATTTTATGGTTTCTACATTTCATATAAAAATACTAATATTTCATGAACCATAAATAGATATATGTTTTTTAATGTCCTAGAAGTCCAAAAGTCATGCAGTTTTAGTATTGGTTGTATTAGAGGTGTTGGAGAAGATCATGTAAGATGTTTAATGGAAAATAGTTGTGTCTTTTGATATGAAGTTTCAAATTACCCATGTGCGTTAGTGATTATTTTATAAATGATGATTCCTCAATGAATTTGGCGTGGATTTGTTTATGTTTCTATGAATTATCTAAAATCACATACATGTAGTAGTATCCTCATTAAAAAAATTATAATGGTCATCATTATTCATTATGTTCCATTTGACTATGTATTTATTCATCTTAATACATATATTATACGTTTTCAATTGAATCCACCACTAGTTCCATGATGAAACTACTCACTTAAATATTCTATCCATTTTTTAATGTTTTGAACGTAACACAATAAATTAAGAGGATTTTAGGTTGTGTTGGAATTAATTTTACCTCTTTTTCAAAATTTATTCTTACATGTATCACAACTTTATCCTTTTAATTGTTTATACAAGTTTGGGTGTTTTGGAAGAGTTGGTCAATTCTTGTATTAATCCTTGTAAAATTAAATTGTGTTTCATTTATTTGGTCATTGATTTTTTATGAACCTCTATAATAAGTCCTCACTTCCTAGGAGTTTATGTTTTATAACTTAAATATATTCCAAAATAATACTTATTTCATAGGCATTCTCAACAGAATTGTGAAGATGTTCCCAATCCCTCCCTATATATTCCATGTTTCTTAGGCCCTACCATGGTTCATAAATACTAATTATCTATTTAAACTCTAATATAGGAACTAATAAGATGAACTATTGTAGATTGGATACTCCCATTATCTAGAACAAGTGTCCATGCATCAAGGAATCACCACTTGGGAATGATTCCACCCACAAAAAAATTAATTGAAATTCCCGTAAAGAATAAATTAAATTTCTTCATGACCCATCCGTACATCAGATTACCATGTTTAAGGAAAAGAAAATAAATAGTAGCAACATAGTATAAAGTTAGAAAAAATGAAACATAGTAACTAGTCCCTCTTATAACTAGATCTACCTCCCCTCTAAAGGAAACCATGTAGCCACCTTCTTTGCCCTTTTGGCCCCCTTCACAGAATATAACTACCCATAATCTGTAGAAAATGATAAAAGGCCAAAGTATTTGATGCAATAAAGAAAAGAAAATAAAAGCTAAACTACAACACACCTGTTTCCCATGATTATACATGTCACCGACCAACATATTAGAACTAAAATGCCTCATGGGTAAAATTGTGTTCCTACAATCAAGTGGAAACATATCCTAGTTTTAAAATGATACTCTCAAATAAGAAATTCTTATTAATTAACAATTACTCTTCCCATTAATGGAATATAATCATTTTGGATCAAGTTTCATCTTAGTTCTATTTTATTCAATAATATTTTGTATGGTATATTTTCATTACATTTTGCTTGTCTTTTTTTGTTTATATTAGCTTGGAAAATTTCCTTCATTTGGGTTCTAATCGATTCTATTTGATTACATTTTCTTCATATCAGTTTGGATTTATTCAATGAAGTTAATTTAATTTGTGGTCATATTGGTTTGAATTCATTATATTTGGTCCATTTTGATCATCATTTTTTGTATTTTATTATTTTATGTTGGATTAGTTTGACTTGGTCCAATTTAGTTTCATTCAATATTTCTCTATTAGAGTTCTATTTTCATGATTTTGATAATTCTAGGTCTATTTTGGTTGATATGATATATGTTTATACTAATAATTTTTTGTTAGTTTTTTATTTTTTTTAAATGTTTCATTATATTTTTTTGGTTTCATTATATCATTATCTATTTTTATTGTGCAACTTTATTTAGTACAAATCATTTTTGTGCTTACTCTTCTTAATATTTTTGGGTTTGGTTTCCTATGGTTCAACTTGGTTTATTTTGTTACATGAGATTAAATTTAGTCAGGTTAAGAGTGGTTTAATGTATTATATAGATTATTTATGACTCACTTTGGCACAACATGATGTGATTTGGTTTCGACCTGGTTAGTTTTAATTTATATTTTCAATATATGAAAATTTAATTTATTCTCAAATCATTTTGGAATATTCAGTTTTACTCTTTACAGGTTCTTTCAATTCAGATTATTTTGGTTTTTTCCTACCTATAATATGTCCTATTTCATTCAACTTATTATAACTCAATATAGATATATTTTCATAGGTTTATTTTGTTTGAGTCTATTTAATAAAATCCAATTAGTTAGTTTTATTTTTCTTATGTTTTATTTTATTAAATTTTCATTATGCTATGTTCATTTTAGTTTGATTGAGTTCATATCTGTTTCATTATATTTTTTTCGTTTTGATTTTTATTAGGATAGGTTGATTGGATTTTATTCAATTTGATAAAGCTTGGTTTTACTCGGTTCATGTCGGGTTAGAATGGGTTTATTCATGTTAGTTATATTTGGAGAGGTTCAATTTTGTTCTAGTTTGGTTTGGTTTAGTTTAGTTTTTTCATTATATATGGATAAATTTATATCAAATAATTTTGGATTGTACTACATATATGTCACATTGTGGGAATTCTAATAAATTATTAGAAAAAATGAATAATATAGTTTAGATTTATACTACAACAATTCTGGTTAGAAAAGATATATTTATGAATTTTCTCCTCGATTTTTATAAAATGTAATTATAGTATAGTCATTATCTAATAAAAATAGTAGTTATAAATAAAAAGGTATGAATTCATATTTCTTGATTATTTTATTAATTGAAAATATTGCGATTGAAAGGAATGATACAATTGGAAATCCATTGTGGAATAGAATGAATAGTACCAACATGGTTCAAACCGAACTTCCATTTAGAAAAAAAAACACATTAAAAACAAAAAAACATACTTTAGGGACCATAATTTACTTATAAAGGCCAATAATGCATATATCTATCAGGACCCGTCCCCCTGGGCCCATATCGTTACTACCACAGGCCCGCCTTCCATAGGCCATGGGCTGGCGATTAGCACCAAAGGCGTAAATCCCTAAACTGGGAAGGCATTGCCTTTATAAACTGAAACTATAAGGCCTCAACCTTAAAACATTACATAATCATGAATTAAATGAATAATTCACGTTGAGTATCTTTTCAGGTTTAGAGGTTTAGAGTATTAGGACATAACTATTACATCTCAAAAGATTACAAAGTAGACACATCTACTCAGTTTCCATTTTTTTCAAAAAATAAAAACTCTTGAATAAAAGAGCCATCTATAGTTCCATGTTTTAGATAGCAGGAAATTTACTTGATCCCATCCTTGACCTTATTCCACTTTATGTCCTATGAAAAACATTTCAAAAACATGGGATGAGCATAAAAATCTCAATAAGGGATATAAAAATACGAAAAGAAACATTAGTCCATGTATATATAAGAATCAATGAAATCATACTTTACTCATAAAACATAACTACTTTAACATACCTCATGAAATCATAATATTCATTTAAATCATAAGACATAAAGGTAACATGAGGCGTTCATAGCATTCTTACATAGGGAGTAACCCTCATGGTTACATTTGGAATACCCATCATAGTATATTCCCTAAATCTCTTTGGAGAAACCTTAGATTTTAACTCCTTCACATTACCCAATGCATTGGAGGTCTATCTCGGGCTCACCCGCCCTTAGTTTACCATTGAACCACCCGTCTTCATAAACAATTTCCTAGAACTATAACATACTTATATCACATAAAACATGCATAAAGGAAACATAACATTTCCACATTTCAATCACAAGATATCAATACAACACATTGATATAATCAAAAAATTATCAAAACCATTTTCAATACCAAAATAAAATAAAAGTAAAACATGGTATTTATTTTTCATTTTAAAAAAAGTTATTCCTTGTAGAGGAAGCCAAAACTCAAATAATGGTCACGACAGTGGAGAAGTCGTTGTCGCTGCATACATAAGACAAAAACATCCCTTTTTTAGTTTAGTAAAATGCTTCATGTAAAAATATTCCCTTTGAATGAAATTAAAAGTCCAAAGGGTTTTATACACCGTATAAAATAAATTCATGAATAAAACAGAATATGCCTCAATGAAAGGTGATTGAGACAAAGTCTTGTACAAAGACGGTATCCTTAGATTAAGGAAAACTAAAATACATAATTATGTGTGATAAATATAAATACACTCAATATATGTGGATATTATGTGTAAAACAATCAGAGGTCATCTGTACATATTCATAGCATGACATAATCAATAATTAGAGGTTTAACCCAATGAATTGAAATTGGGTAAAGAAGTTCCCTTACAGAAATTCGACAGCCTAACAGCGTCACTTTAAAAATCCGAAATTGTGTTGATGAGAGATAAAAAGGGTATCTCATCACATGTACATAACATTTACAGCAATAAGTCTATATAATAACATATCCCAACATAAGAAGATGTAAATTAAAAGATATTAAAAAAGAAGTCTCTTCAAAAGAGGAGGGTGAAAGGTTCCCTTACCGATTCAGGTAACTTTCAAAACGTACACCCCATAAAAGGACTATACAACGTAGATGTAATTACCCATAAATGAAAGTATATTACCCAAAGAGTAGAATAATGGGCAGTATATACACCACACAAAGGAGATAGTGGCAAATATAACTTGAATCTCACGGGAATAAATAGTGAGATAAAAACCCCTTACCTCATTGTAATAGATCGAGTCGTATGACCAAAAGATAATAAGAACCAAATGAATCACAGAATACCATGAATATAACTAGAATAATGATAATATATATCAAATAGAATTACACAAATCACCACATGCTATAAATAATTGGCGAATAATGGAAATCTCCCGGAATTAAAAGTGAGATAAGAAATACCCTTAACTCAAGCCGGACTTGTCTTGTTCATTTCTTTATATTTCTGAATAATAAACCTTTTGTCAATATATAATTTCTTAAAGTAAATCCTTTAAAGACTATTATTAAATTAATATCACATATTATCATGTTATAATAATTAGTTAATTATGTGAGTTCATATCATACGTTCTGTCATTGTTCGGTACAGTAGTCAAAAATGAACTTGTTTGAAGAGAATTGTCCATGTAGTTATAAGTACATCATATCCAGAATGGTGTTAATTATTTAAATGACATATATATCCAGTATATATTTATTTAACAGTATTCTATAATGTTTGGAGATAAGAAATTAAATGTACCATTCATGGATACGGTAGGTCATACGTACGCATGAACGTTAATTTCATTTTTTGTCATATTGATGGACTTTAAAAATAAATTATACATAGATATATTATAATTACAGTTTAATATATATGTTATATAGGTAACATAAGTTCATTAATTACATTCTTTTTAAATTCCATGTTTGGCATGAATGAGTCACATCACTTGAGGGGGCGGTAGTCCACACTTCCTCAGATGAGATTATCGCATTTGCACAACATGCAAAGCATAAAGGTATGTTTTAAAAGTAAAATAAAGAATCATTGAGAGGACATAAATATAATATATATCATATATAAATATAGTTAAATATTAATGGCCACCATGAAAGGTGTTAAAAGAATATTGAACAATCATCGTTTCGTGAGGCAGAAATTCACCACCCACCGAAACAGTATGTTCTTTAACCATTATAAGGAGGTGTGTGTAAGTGTAGGTATAATACATATCTTAAAAACATCCTAGTATATTTAGGATACCAGTGTTATTATGGTATCAAATAATAAGTAGATAGTGGTGTGTTAAGAGGGAAAAATAAATGAATGCAACTCGAGAGAAGACATTACCTCTTAATTGGGTAACTCTTTTTGATTTGAGCCAAAGGATTCCTTGGGAAGACTTCTGCCCAAAGTGAGGCTTATAGGAGTGAGAGAAGGATTTGGAGAGATAATATGAGTAGAGTTTGGATGAGCCAAGGGATTTAGAGTTGTGGGTAAGGGGGTAGAGGTTGGGGCATTTTATAAGAAGGAGGAGGGTCACTTTTGGAATGTCTTGAAATGTTACTTTAGTATAAAAGGATTTTCGGATTTTAAAGGACCCACAATGATATATTTCTAGGATAAGGTGATAAGGGTTATAAATACACCCATACAATAGGTTTTAAGGAAGTTTATGTTTTAGATTTTACCTTATCATTTTATTTTATTTAAATTGGTCATTAATGAGGTAATCACTGCATCATCATGGTGTCATAAATAAATTTATTTATTTAATATCTAAAAATTATAAAAAAATATGATGATGTATAAAATATTTTTACCCTTAAAATTACTATTTACAGTCTAAGAGATAATTTATGTAAACAAAATTAAAATTGTTTTACATAGGATATGAAAACCTTTGTTATATTTCTCTTATTTTTAAAAATAAAGTCGTAAATGTCATTATTACACTAATGTGACTCCATGGGCCCTCATGTTCGAGAAAAAGATTCCCATGGTCGGCCATGACACAACCAAGAGGATTTGGACACATGTTGGGGTCATTTTATATTATTATGATATTATTTTATTACCCTTAACTACCCAATTAATAATTAATCATGATAATTAAAGATAATTGTCGTCATTACTATTCATAATGACAAAAAACAAGAGTCTTAATTACATAATTTGGATATTTTTTTTTCCAAATATGGAATTAATTTTACCAAATTCCAATCATAGAAATTTCAGTAATTAATTTAAAAATAATTCCCGTTGTCAAAACCAATGATGTGTTTTTAAGAAGTAAAATTTATCAAAAGATTGACTTGTTTTTACATCTAGTTGAAAGGTAAAATTACATCCAATGAACAAAATTGTATTAAGTGATAAAAATATAATTCAATTACACTTTTAAACCAATTAAAAGGAAAATCTATCTATATAATTAAATTAGATGAAAAAGCAGTTTTGAAGTAAAATGCAGTATTTTTCACTATTCATTAAAAATGAACATTTGTTAGAAAAATACCAGAAATTTATCCAAAGTAAATTTTATATTCAAAATTTAAAATTCATGACCATTTTACCAAATTAAAAACATATCAGTTTCATTAATTAATTTTATAATTAATTCCCACTGTCAAAACAAATAGCGTGTTTTTAAGAAACAATATCTCTCACAAGATTAACACTTGTTTATGTCTAATTTAAAAGTGAAATTAATTCCAATGATCACCATTGGATTAAATGGTAAAAATATATTTTATATACACTTTAAACCCAATTAAAAATATAATATAACCATATAAATAAATTAGATTAAAATGTGGTTTTTAATTAACATACAACATTTTAATAATTCATTAAAAAAATAACTTTATCGAAAAAATAACAAAAATTTACACAAAGTAAATTTTGATGTCTTGATTCTAAAGAAGGATTTTATTTTTTCAAATATAACATATAAAATTGAAAAATATAGTTTTAAAAAGGATTCTCCATCAAAAGGCATTTAATCGAAGCTTTAAAGAACATTAGAATATTTATGCATAAAATCGAATTCTTTTGTTATTTTAAGCCTCTAACTTTTATTGGATAAACATAAAAATATTTAACAAAGATGTATAATAATTTTTTATTCAGTTCTATTCATTATCGCCAATATAATGGATAGGCATTAACTACCATTTAAAATAATAATATTATACTATTAATGCGCAATGTAAGTTTTCAAAGAAACTTGTTGTTGCGTATTGGGTACACCATCAAACAAAGCATTCCCATTAAAGTAATATTAACATTATATTCCCAAATATTAATAAATATGAAAATTTCATATTCTTTATTTACCCAGGATGTTACAAAAACACACACAACAGAGTACACAACTAGAAGTAAAACACTCAGTAAAAACTGTATACAAAAGAAGTGCTAGAAAGTAAAAGGAGCTGGAAATAAAAGCCCAACTGTAAAGTACAAGGAAAAGACAAATCAGCTGGAAGGTGACAAGTAGATTCAATATTGTCCACCAAAGATTCTACCTGAAGGGTAGGTACGGATATCATCCTCAGCACTCTACATCCGTCAGACACCTCTGTGCACCGACTCGTCGTAAGGTCCACCTCCGGGTACCATCCAGTCCTGGTGCTCTTGGCCTCCGTCAGTGCTATCCATCGTCTGCATCCAACACAATGAGATGCGGGCATAGCCCGTGCAGGGGTGACTATAACGATACTCAGTAGGGACCCCGAGACCCTCATGGTCCCACTAAATCCAAGAAGGATAGTCCACAAAGTATGAAATCAATCGAAAATCCCTCTTAGGTATATGCCCATACATATACCTATGTTTATCAAATTACCCATATCAAACATGAGGAAACACAAGAGTTACAGACTCATCTCACACATGTATACAACTTTTGTATAAAGGTACAAATGATCAGATATAGCCACTAATTCATCTAAGTTGTCAGGCCAACACATGATCCAGGACCAGCTACACTGTTGGACCAACCCATGATCTGAGAAGAGAAGTCAAGATTATCGGAGCAACACATGATACAGGAACAATTGTTAGAGCTGTCAGACCAACACATGATCTAGGATCAGGTATTTTGTCAGACCAACACATGGTCCAGGAACAAAATTCATGACTTTCAGACCAAAACATGATCCACGAATAGCCGTTAGAGCTGTTAGACTAACATGTGATCCAGGTCCAGCTATTCTGTCGGACCAACACATGATCCAGGTACAGAAGTCAAGACTATTGGATGAACACATGATCCAAGAATAGTCGTTAGAGCTGTCAGACCAACACATGATCTAGGTCCAGCTATTCTGTTGGACCAACACATGATCCAGGTATAGAAGATAGAACTGTCGGACCCACACATGATCTAGGAACAGTCCTCCGAACTGTCGGACCAACACATGATCCAGGAACAATCAATAGTGCACAGCCAGCCACAGATTTCCACTCAGGTATGCTTGATTCTGGGAGGGTATGTTCTTCAATCCAAGTGTCGATATATAAACATTCATGAAGTACCACGATGAAGTATCTCAAGGGTACGCCTCGTCATAGGGGTCTCAACGCAATAGACATCGCATCGATTAGATGGCCGGTCTGTGAGTTATTGGCATTTCCATTCTAGGGGTCCAGTAGGATTTTAGGTTCAAACCAACCCAACCATACACAAACTATGTCCAAACCTAAATTGGGGTATTCCAAAAGAAACGTCTCGCTCTATTCTTTTCATTTACATAGCTGGTTCGTCGACCAGACTCCCGTAGCCCAAGATATTGGCAAATTACTGTTTTCGGGTCAAACGGGTCCAGACTGGGGTCCGACCCGGTCTGCATGTCCGACCCAACATGAGCGTCCTACCTGGCCCGTGGGGGTGGCCCGACCCTTATGTGAGACCTGGAATGGTGGGGCGGCCCGACCCATAGGTGTAGCCCGGCCCAAGGGCGGCCTGGCCCGGCCCAAGGGCGGCCTGGCCCGGCACATGGCCGGCCTGGACCGAGGCATCTTGGCCCAACTGGCTAGCCTGTGTTTCCCTGCTGGCCATTCCATGGGGGGGGGGGGGGGGGGGGGGGTTCGGTGCCCCCTGGCTTCCAAAGGAACCGCCACTAGGTGCCGGTTCTATGACCTGTGGGACCCGAGTGGTCCCGCCTGTAGCGTGCACTGGCGACCGACTCAACCGGCCACCCCTAGCTCCTCCACGGCAGAACGGCAACACCGTGGTTCTGCTAGCCTCCGCACAGCGCAACAGTGATGCACCTCCTTTTCCGCGGCCCAGCCGGGTTGTGGCCTGTAGCTCCTCCGTGCGGCGCGACGACACCATGGTAATCGTCTAACCGCCGCGGCCCTCCAGGTCGTGGCTCTTCCTTCCAGCATGGTGCGACAACACCGTGCTCCTCCGACACCATCGTGGCCCACCTAGTCACGACTCAGTTCTTTGAGCGGCGTGGGGGCGCGATTCCCCTTCAGCTACTCGGTGCCCCTTGTGCCGTCGGTTCCTCTGACGATCTTCCTCCATCGTCAACAAACAAGAACAACCCAAGGGGGATGATCGGGCCATGTTCATGCGGTCTGATCCCTCCTCATCATGACGATAACATTTGGAATTTCATAATCTAGAAATTTTAATGATGAAGAATGTAGAATAACTAAAATCCCCCTACATCCAGTTCAGTGAACAATCATAGAGTTTTGGAAGGCAGACATCGTTCCGTCAATGTGGCAGGAGGAGGAGCTCGGAGAAGACGAGTCGAGATGATGTCGTCGGCGTACATTGTGGGCAGTGATGCTTCCCTTTCATTCCCTGGTTGAAGAAGGAAGAAGATGGAGTTCGTTATTCTTCGGAGGAGATGGGTGTTCTTCATGTTCTTCATAGAGAGGATGAAGTTATCTCAATTCTTCCAAGTTTCTCCAAGGATCCACCAAAATAGAGTTGCTAACCAAAAAGAAATAATAGCTTTGTCTATTATTTTATTATTGGCATGAATTAAAAAGAATTCAAAATGTTCCAATTAATTATGTGAAAGAGTTGGAACTTTAATGAGGGGTAGGTGAAGAGGCTCTCCACTTAATTGGGGGTTTAAGGGGGTTTATAGCCCGTGTGGGCACCACCTCTTTGATTGCAAGAGGTGTCAAACTTTGGGTGGGTCCCACTAAGATAATATCTTCCCAAGGGAGGTTATTTATGGGTGGGCCCGACCTCTAACCTACACTTGGAGATTTTAACCACCAAACAAATAAAAATAAGTTACATTTATTTTTATACAATTTAATTTTAAAACCCCAAAAATTAACTTCCATTCTCATTAGAATGAAATTGCGGTGAAGATATCCTTAACCGAATACCAGCTCTCCAAGTTCAACGGTGCCCTTAGATTTAAATTCTGAGAATCGGTTCAAATGTTATAAAATCCCGCTTGCATGTTTACTGAACGTACACGAACAAAACTTTAGAAATTGATTCTGGGTACACCAGGCCTCGAAATCAAGCACCGTAAATTTTTGGAGACCCGTAAAAATCCCATGAATTTAAGAGAAGAAATTTCACAGAATTTTTGGGTCTTTTAATTCTCCCCACCTCAGGGATTTATGTCCCCATAAGCTACAACTTGAACTAAGGAAACAAATGGGGGTACTGAGCATGCATCTGAGCCTCCTGCTCCCATGTGCTCTCCTGGATGTTCTTGTGCTGCTAGCAAACACGCACTAGAGGTACCAACTATCTATGTAGGACCTGATCCTCTCGATCGTCAATCTCCAGTGGAACCTCCATGAAGGTTACCCCATCATCGAAGTCCATCTCTCCATGGTTGATGATGTGGGGTGGGTCCTTCATGTATCTCCTCAGTTGAGATACGTGGAAGAAATTGTGTAACTAGTGCAACTGAGGTGGAAGAGCTAAGAAATAAGCCACCTTACCTACTCTGCTGAGGACCTTGAAAGGTATGATGAATCTCAGAGATAGCTTGACACCTCGGCCAAATCTCTGTAGACCTCATCGAGGTGAGACCCGAAGAAAAATGTAGTTACCATCGCCGAACTCTAAAGGCCTCTTTCTCCTCTCAGCATAAGACTTATACCTACTCTTTGAAGTCTTCATCTGCTCCTAGATGATCTGCAACTTCTCGGTGGTAGCTCGTAGCATCTCTGGTCCCACTAGTGCTGACTCCCCTGGGTCTGTCTCGCACAGTGGTGATCTGTAGGGTCAACTATACAACGCCTTAAAAGGTACCACAATGATGGTAGAGTGATAGCTATTACTGTATGAAAACTATACCAATGGTAATTGGTCCTACCACCTGCAACAAAAGTTGAGGAAACAAGTACAGAGCATGTCCTTGAGGGTCTGGATGGTCTACTCAGTATGGCCATCTGTCTAAGGATAGAAGGCGGTGCTCAGATGAAGTTGTATCCCGAAAGCTTCCTGCAACCCCTTCCATATCCAGGAATTAAAGCGTGTGTCACGGTCGGAGACAATAGAATATGGTACTCCATGTAAACGCACAATATCTTGTACGTATAGGCATCCCAAGCTCTCTACTGAGCCCTGCTCTCTGATTGGTAGGAAGTGGGATGACTTGGTGAGTCGGTCAATGATCACCCATATTGAATCATGAATCCCAGATGTACGTAGAAGACTCATCATGAAGTCCATGGATATTTCATCCCACTTCCTCTTTGGGACCTCTAAGGTTTGTACCAAGCCTACTGGTACCTGGTGCTCTACATTCACTTGCTGAAAAGTGAGGCATCGTGAGAGAAACTCCACTAACACCTTCTTCACAGATGGACACCAATGCTGTCGTCGAAGGTCCTGGTACATCTTCACCAGCCCTGGATGTACCGCTAGAGGGGAAGTGTGGAACACCCAAAACAATTCCTCATAAAGTGTCACAAGCACCATATATTGTCCTCTAAAGAGGATGACGTGCTCCCCACCTTCAGAAAATCTATCAGGTTCCTTCCCTATGGATATCTAAGCACATCGCATCTCACAATAAGTGTCCCCATGTTGTGTCTCCCAAACTCACTGAAGAAGTGGAGCCGTGAAAGTAAGAGACTGTAGAAAGGCTACTCTATCCCTATCCACAAAGGATATATTTAAGGCATCTAGCTACTCTATCACCTCTCCTAATAGCTGTATACTAGTCCTCCTGCTGAGCGCATATGCAACAACATTGCCCTTCCCAGGAGTATAGACTATCTCAAAGTGAATGTCTTGGATGAACTCAAGCCATCACCACTATCATAGGTTCAGGTCCTTCTAAGAGAAGATATAACTAAGACTCTTGTGATCAGAGTACATGGTAAAACATTCAACCATCAAATAGTGTCGCCACATCTTTAAGGAAAAGACCACTACCAGTAACTTTAGGTCATGAGTAGCGTAGTTCTGCTCATGCTGTCTTAGCTGTTGAGAACCATATGCAATCACTGCTCGCTCCTACATCCGGACACACCCTAGTATGGTCCCTGATGAATCACAGCAAACTACATTCCCTACGCCCTCCTCTGGGAGCCTCAAGATGGGGGAACTAGTTAGCCTCTACCTCAGCTCCTGAAAGCTATGTTGGCATCTCTCCAACCACATGAAGGGTTTCCCCTTCTTTGTCAAGGATTATAGTGGTGATGCAATGCTATAGAAGTATATAATGAACCTTAGGTAGTATCCATCCATGCCCAAGAAACATTGCACCTCTGTCTCACTCCTGGGTAGCTCCCAAGAAAGTATCGCCTCAGTCTTCGCTGGATCCACTGCAACGCGAGCCTCTGAGATGACGTTTCCCAAGAAGTGAACCTCACGAATCCAAAACTGGCACTTTGAGAGCTTACCATAAAGCTAGTGATCTCAGTGTGTGTCCATCACTACCTGCAAATGGTAGGCATGCTCCTCCTTAGTAGTCGAGTAGATCAGAATGTCATCGATGAAGACCAAGACAAAGTGATCACGGTAAGGCTGGAAGATCCTGTTCATGTGACAAATGAAAACTACTGGAGTGTTGGTTATGCTGAAGGGAATAACCAAGAACTTGTAGTGGTCATAACGACACCTGAAGTCCATATTCTACACATCCTCATCTCGAACTTTAAGCTGATGATAACCCTATCTAAGGTCTATCTTCAATAACCATCGTGCTCCCTTAAGCTGATCAAAGAGGTCGTCAATCCTCAGGAGTGGGTACTTGTTCTTCACGGTCACCTAGTTCAGGCAATGGTAGTTGACACAGAGCCTCAAGATCTCATCCACCTTCTCGGAGAACAGAATCGTGGCTACCCAGGGGGAAACATTGGGTCAGATGAATCCCTTCCCCTACAAGTCCACTAGTTGTACCCGCACCTCACGATGCCCAGCGGGAGCCATCAGATATGATGGAGTATATATCGGTGCTGTCCTGGGGTACATATCAGTGTAGAAGTCCACCTCTCTATGAGGAGGTAGTCCTATAACATCATCAGGGAAAACATCTGCATAACGGTCCACAAATATAGGATATGTCAGACTCTCCACATCAACCGCTCCGAGGGTAAGGCAAGCCAACTGAAGAGTGATCGACTGAAACCACCTCTTAGTAATCTCTTCCTGCGATGCAAAGGTTCCCTTCTTTCCAGTGAAGGTGAAACTGGTCCCATCCCTACGAACACACCACACCTTGCACCTAATACAGTCGATCTGAGCATGGACTCTAGATAACCATTCCATACCAAAGATGACTACGTAAGGCCTCGACGCCACTATGAGGATATCCCAACCAAAGCTCCAGCATCCTAGAGTAATCTCACACTACCGGAACCAGTGCGTAATCATCAAGACTGCTCCTGTCGGAGTCTCTAGCCGTAAAGATCAAGCCAACGTCTCCTTAGGAATCTCCGAGCTCCGAACGAGGGTAGTGGCTATGAAAGAATGACTTGCACCTTTGTCTAAAATAATTGCATATAATGTGGAGTAGACATAGATCGTACCTAAAATCATATCCAGAGGACCACGGTTATAAGCCTCAGCTACTTGGATCTAATATCTCCCCTATCTACCTGCTCTTTGCGGTCGGGGTGGACCTCCTGGTGGTGGTGGTGGTAACACCTCAAATCATCATCCACCACCAACTGCATGACCAGCTCCTCTGCCACGTCTGCTTGCTACCTACAGACCGCCTCGATCGAACCTATACCTCTGCCTGGGAGGTCCCTCAACAATCTGATGATTGTCAAAATGGTGGTTTGGACCTTCACGAGCCATGTAACCCGGCCTGACGCAAGAGTAGCATTGCCTGGTCCTGGAATGACTGGCTCTGTATCTTGTGCCGCAAAAAACTAAACCCATATCTTGAGGGCATCCACCAGATGGTCTGGTCTTATAAGACCTCTGTGACAACTGCCTGCTTCCAGGTGTAGAAGACTATACTATTTGATGACCCTTGGTGGCTCTCACTATTTGTGTCTTCTCAACAAGGAAACTCTCCACTAAGAGGGCACACTCCAACACCCCCGCCTTTGTCGGTATGATGAGGGAGGTTATCGAGGCTCTGATATCTCACCTGATCCCCTGATCAAAGGTCTGGGCTTTGAAGAATGGGTCTCGTACCATATCCATGGAGTAGCGTGAGAGGTCGGTGAACCTCGCTAAGTACTATTCCACTTTCATGCTACCCTAATACAGATTAAGTAGCTCATGTATCTGCACCATATGTAGGGTGTCTGGGACAAACTCCTCCTAGAACGGACTCTCGAAGTCTTCCCAGAGCAGTGTCACCTTGTCATGAACCTAGAGCATCAGGATCCACCATCTGCCTACCACTTCCTGAAGGAGACTCATGGCAAGGATCACCATAAGTTCGACTAGTGTCCTTACTAGACTGATGACTCTCACCATAGCCTCCAGCCAATCCTCAGATTCTTGCGGGTCCGTCTCTCCCCTGAACCTGGGCAGCCTCTGGCGCTGGAACTCGTGCAATGCGTTCAAGCGGCGTTCACTCTCTGCTGCTGGGGTTGGTGGCATTGGTGTCACAACGGGTAGTGGTTCCACTGGTGCCTCCACTATGATAGGGCCCAGCACCGAGGCCTCGTCACTCGGTGGGCAGCCATATCATACAACTCTCAGAACCCTGGTTGGCTATCTGCATGGAGGAATACTCAAAAGAAATAGGTGTTCCATGGTCAATAAGTTATACCTGGTGAGAAGACTCAAAGAGATGACAAAGGAAACTCTTGAAACACACACACAATCAGTGTTTTCATACACTAAGTCAGAAATCAGAGGTCAGGGTCCTGGTGTATGGATATGTTGGCCGCCACACCAACACTGGACTCCCTGGACTGAGAACCACACTAAATAATCTTAGCACTATTGCTTCACAATAAGATAGTTCAGAGTCCTATGTTATGTGGTAGAACTGACTTTTATGATACGAATTTGTCATGACCCGTCCCCCGTGGCCAGTGTCATGACTAGCCCAGACCCTCCTTCCATAGGTCAGGGGCTAGGGACTAGCACCAAAGGTGTAAATCCCTAAACTAGGAAGGAATTGCCTATATAAACCGAAACACACACAACAGAGTATGCAATTGGAAGTAAACCACTGAGTAAAAACTGTATATAGAAGAACTGCTGGAAATAAAAAGGGGCCGGAAATACAAGAATAACTGTAAAGTATAAGGAAAAGACAAAACATATGGAAGTTGACAAGTAGCTCCTGGATCGTCCACCACAGATCCTACCCGAAGGGTAGGTACAGATATCCTCCTCAACGCTCTACGTCTATCAGAATCCACTGTGCACCAACTTGTCGTAAGGTCCACCTCCAGGTACCATCAAGTGTTGGTGCTCTCGGACTCCGTTAGTGATGTCCGTCTTCTACATCCAACGCAACGAGGTGCGGTCATAGCCCATCCATGGGTCATTATAACGATACTCAGTAGGGACACCGAGACCCTCATGGTCTCACTAAATCCAACATAGATATACCAAAAAGTTTGAAATCAACCAAAAATCCCACTTAGGTATATGCCCATACATATACCTAATTTTATCAAATGAACCATCTCAAACATGAGGATACATAAGAGTTACAGACTCATCTCACACAGGTATACAACTTTTGTAGAGAGGTACATATGATCAGTTATATCCCTATGCTGCCGGGCCAACACATGATCAAGGACCAGCTATTCTGTCTGACCAATACATGATCCAGGAACAGAATTCAAGAATGTATGACCAAAACATGATCCAGGAACATTCGTTAGAGTTGTCGCACCAACACATGTTCTAGAACCAGCTATTCTGTCAGACAATCATATGATCCAGGAAAAGAAGACCAGATTTTCAGACCAACACATGATCCAGGTTCTATCATTATAGCTGTCGGACCAACACATGATCCAGGTCTGGCTATTCTGTCGGACAAACACATAATCCAGGTACAAATGTAAAGACTATCAGACCAACACATGAACCAAGAACAGTCATTAGAGTTATCAGACCGACACATGATCCAGTTCAATCTATTTTTTCAGACCAAAACATGATCCAGGTATAGAATTCAGAATTGTTAGACCAACAAGTGATCATGGAACTGTCTTCAAAACTTTCTGACCAATACATGATCCAGGAATAGTCAACAATGCACAATGAACCAAAGAGTTCCGCTCAGGTATGCTTGATTCCAGGAGGGTCCTCTCCTCAGGCCAAGTGTCGATATGTCAACATTAACAAAGTACCATGATGAAGTATCTCAATGATCCACCTCATCATTGGGGTCTCAGCACAATAGATGGTGCGTCGATCAGACGCCCGGTCTGTGAGTTATTGGCATTTCCATTCAAGAGGACCGATTGGATTTTAGGTTCAAACCTATCCTATTGTACCCTAACTATGTCCAAACCTCAAGGTGGGAATTCAAAAAGAACCTTCACTCTCTAATATTTTCATCACAGCTGACGGTTCGTCGATCAGACTCCTATAACCTGTGATATCGGCAAATATGTGTATTCGGGTCAAATGGGTCTAGAGTAGGGTCCGACTCGACCAGAGGGTCCGAATCGTCCTGTCTGGGCGGCCCATCCTATAGTCGCGGCCTGTCCCAGTAGGGTGGCCCAACACGTGGGTGGCCCGACCCAAGGGGAGCCCGACCCGGCGAGGTGGACCGACCCGTGGGCGGGCCAACCCAAGGTGGCCCGGCCCGTGGGAGGCCCGACCCGAGGTGGCCCAGCCCGGCTGGCTAGCTCACGTGGCCCGACTGGCCACACCGTGGGCAAGGGGAGGGGGGTGCGTCGCCCCTGACTTCTGAGGAAACTGGTGCTAGGTGCTGGTTCAGTGAAACGTGGGACCTGAGGGGTCTCGCCTCGCCCCCGGATCCTCTCCTGCGGCGCGACAGCATTGCGGTTCTGCTAGCCTCCACGTGGCATGATGGCGCTGTGCTCATCTTCCAACCGCCACGACCCTCCTGGCAGAAGATCTTTTTTCTAGCGTGGTGTGACGTCCTCGCGCTCCTTCCGCACTACCACGGACCACATGGTCATAGCTCAGTTCATTGTGCAGCGCAACGACATCACGCCCCTTTGGCGACCCGGTGGACCTTGCGCCTTCGGTTCCTCTCGCGGACTGCTTCTGTCATCAGCAAACAAGAACAAACAAAGGGGGAAGGTTGGGCCATCTTCATGCGGACCGAGCCCTCCTCGTCATTGTGAAAAAATTTGGCATTTTATAATACAGAAATTTGAATGAAAAACACACAGAATAACTCAAATCCCATTACCCCAAGTTCAGTGATCGATGACGAAGTTGCGGAAGGTGGACGTCATTCCGTCAATGTCGGAGGAGGAAGATCTCGAAGAAGACGAGACGAGATGACATCGTTGGCGTACTTCGTGGGCGGCGGTGCTTCCATTTCTAGCCCTGGTTGAAGAAGTAAGAAGATGGTGTTCATCGTTTTTCGGAGGTGTGGGGCATTCTTCATGTTTTTCGTCGAGAGGATGAAGTTTTCTAAATTCTTCCAAGTTTCTCCAAGGCTCCACCAAAAGAGAGTTTCCAACCAAAAAGAAATAATAGATTTGTCTATTATTTTATTGTTAGCATGAATTCAAAAGAAATCAAAATGTGCCAATTAATTATGTGAAGGATTTGGCATTTTAATGAGGGGAAGGTGAAGAGGCTCTCCACTTAATTGGGTGTTTAAGGGGGTTTAAAGCCCCGTTTGGGCCCCGCCCCTTTGATTGCAAGAGGTGTTAATCTTCGGGTGGTTCCCACTAAAATACTATCCTCTCAAGGGAGGTTATATGTGGGTGGTCCCTATCTCTAACCTCTACTTATAGGTTTTAACCACCAAAAAAATAAAAATAAGTTACACTTATTTTTAGTTAATTTTATTTAAAAACTGAAAAAATTAACTTCCATTTTCAGTATAACGTAACTACGTTGAAGGTCTCTTTAAGTGAATATCGGTGCTGCGAGTTCAGTGGTGCCCTCAGATTTCAATTTCGAGCACCAGTTCAAAAGTTATAAAATCCTGCTTGCACGTTTACTAAATTCACCCTAACAAAACTTCATAAATTGATTCCGGGCACACCTAACAAGATAATCAAGCACTGTAAATTTTATCGGACTCGTAAAAATCCCATGAATTTATGAAAAAAAATTCACTGAATTTTCGGGTCATTACATTATCAAAAAAACTAGGTGTGTATGTTTTTGAAAAAAAAATTTCATACAACCCAATACACGTTGTAAACAACATCATTTCATATCAAAAATTTATTAAAAGAAATATATATCATTTTTTAGTACAAAAAATGCATTGAATTATAAGAAATCAATGATTCTTTAAATTTAAAGGTCAATGTATAAGAGACCCTACCTCAAACCCCAGAAACTCTACATGTGATGATGAAAACTCGAATCTTCCCTTTACCACTTGAACACATATTGAATATCAAACACACACACACACACACACACACATATATATATATATATATAAGGACAGATATCCCCTATATACATATTTTCAAATCCAAACATTTTCAATGGAATCCATATATATATTCTTATACTTGCATATACCCCTTTAGCTTAAATACATAAGCATGTTTCTAATATATACATAAGCACTCCAAGACCCAATATATATATTAATACGACCATGAATATATATATATATATATATATATAAATGTGGGAAAATTTATATATTTATATTCCAAACTTTTCATAAAAGTGAAAGTTTCCTTTGATAAAATCAACCTAAAACTGTCGTAGGAAGATCCAGAATACTCTATAAAAACACTAAAAACTCAAAACCCCCAAAACCCTAGATTAGAAAAAGTAAAATAATTGAAATGGAACAAAAAATACTCAAAACCCATGGTGAACACACTTCCCTTGACCACGGTGGTTAGAATCGAACTCAAAAGGACATAAGAGCCCTTACCATCAAGAATCGACCAAAAGAAAAAACCCAAAACAAGTTAGGGTTCGTTCAAGATACATGAACAACCTAGAAGAAAAGGAAAAAAAATAAGGAAGATGATGGGAGAAGAGGATTACATAAGAAGATTGAACCCAAGATAAATAGGAGAAACATCGATCAAAGGGAGAGTGGGGAAGAAGGTCGGGCATGCGGGGGAGCCCATTGGGGGCTGGGTTGCATCATGCAAGGGGGGAGGAAGGGGGAGACCCCTTCAAGGTTTATTAAAACCAAATAATAATAATAATAATAATAATATTAATAATAGAAGGAAAAAACTGTGGTATTAACAGCGGGTATATAAAAAATGTATTTTATAGACAACAGAAATTGTTCCTATTTTCAACTAATTCTGATTTGATTTGTAGAAAAATAAAATTTCACCTATGATCACCTATTTAAGATTACATATATGCATTCAGATAATAATTGTACTCACAAAAAATATATATTAATACAACACATAATATAATTTAATAATTTTGTTAATTATTAATGCAATATAATCAGAATTATTACCATTGATATAATACAATGAAATTATAAATATTCTATCATTTGTTAGGGTAGAAACATATGAAAAGAATAAAAATATTTTTACTAAAATAAAATGTTATATAATACACAATAGGCCACCTATGATTTCTAAATTTAAAAATAACTAATTCTGGGATAGTAAAATAAATTAATAGAAATTTATGAGGCTGTAAAAAACCTGAAGGAATTATGTTTATTTACAAACAATAGATAATACAAAAAAATAATGATTAGAGAACATAAAATGGATTTGTTTAGGAAAATAGGATTATTGGACCTACTTAATGGTTGTGAATTGAATACATTAATAATTTTTGAGTATATATGTTTATTTGGAAAGATAAAAAATGAAAGGAATAGTGAAGAGGTTACCATAAATATCACATAAGTCAATCCATCATAAAGAAAACACATGCCAATTAAAACACTACTCCATCAAGAAATTATAATAGGGAAACAAAATAGGATCACCCAATAACATGGTGTCCCTAAACATAAAAATGTTATTAAGAGGATTATAGAATAAATCCCACCTATAAAGAATCCTATTGAAAAAACGGAGTTAAATATACCCAAACATCAAAAAATGATAACATGATATAGTATGATAGGTGGAATTAAGATGTAGAATATACTTAGACATCATTTTTTAAACATGTAATATAGAAAATATATTTCAAATCTCATAAAGTGTATCAATATTCCATTTCAAAAAATATATATTACGAGAAACCAAACAAACATTAATTTTTTTAATTGTAGTTCAAAATTTGAAATATGAATTTATAAGAGAAAGTACTTGAGTTGATACCCATATCTAGGTATTTTCTTATACATTTTGGTGAAATAAAATAGTAGTTGGTATAATTAATTTATATAGGACATGGCCATTTATTTTTGTGCCTTTTTAGTAGATGGGATAGATAAGAAATCAATGAATTATTATAAAAATAATAGTTTATGATTTATTAACTATCACATCCAGAAAAATAAATGGGTTGGTCCTTCAATGAAAATATTAAATATCGATATCACCATGTATTTAAAAAAAAATTATAGTGTATCACAATATATAGAACATTAAATAGGTATTTTTTAACTGTAGAGAGTATTAAATGATAGTGTATAATTGTAAACAATATTAAATGATAGTGTATAATAGTGGAGATTAAGAAAATGATAGTGTCTAATAGTCAATAGATGATTGTTTTTTAAGATAAATAAGAGACATACATTTATAACACATGAAGACATGAAGATTTAATAGCATCCATAACTGATAGGTGGAGGCCAATATGAAATAGGATGAAACATGATATGAAGAGATGAGAGATGAAGATGAAACGATAGGTAGAGATGGAGTTAGAGGACAAGGTGGGGGAGGATTTAACAGAGGATGATTATTATTAATTCTAAGACTTTGAACATTAAAAGGAATAAAAGAAACTAAAGTTAGAATTATATAACAAAATGGAAGTGAAGCATCGATGAAATGTTTTAGCTTTGATTTGGATGAGCTAGATAGTTGATAAAACAATAATTGGAGAAGATGGTTGGCTTGGGAGAAGATAGGGTTCAGGTGGGAGATGAGTGTGATTGAAGATTAAGGAAATAGTGGAGAATAAGATTAGTGTGGAGGTATACCAACAATTTATTTTAAACCATTGGGACAACTCAGCATATTCCTATGGTTTTTATAAAATAGTGGGTATAAACTAAGCTAGGAGATCAATCCCCATGGTTTCCATAAAACATTGGTATAGGTGCTTGGGGATAGACCCATTTTCTAGTAGTTTATGTTTTATTATATATTACCAATGTAAAATTGGTATGATGTATGTATCCAGTTCTCCAAAACTGCTAAACTAATTGGTCCATTAGGATTTGATACTTTTTATCATTGTTAATGTAATAAATTAGGACAATGATTCTGGGTTACTAGCTTCTGGGTCATTACAGTTGGTATCTGAGGAAATATTGAAGAATCATTTGGAACTAGGTTATGGAAAATATATAATAAAGAATATAAATCTATGGTAGACATTGAATGAAAATATAGAAAATCCAAAAATTTTGATGAGGAAGAGAATATGTTGGTATTCATAGAAATACATCACTATCTGGATACTACAAGTGTATATCGTTCTGAAACAGAGGTACCCAGGGGTAATAAATCCAATAATCGTGCATTGGGATATACAAATTAATCACCTGGTGCCTGAAAATGGGCCTTACTATGCACCTGGTTTGACACTCTTAGGGAATATTCATAGGATAATTCACATTTTCATTACAAACCACTATAATGGATTTAAAAAAAATATATCCATGAATAAAGAAATTTTATGATTTTGAGATGAACAAAGCATAAATTTTAATATATTCTAAGTGTTGCACCATATATTGAATTACACATTATGATTTAAAATTCAAAATTTCATGAGATAATCTAGAATATGGAATTGTTTAGAAATGTTTCTTGGAAGGAAGAAGGGTATTAATACTCATGAAAAATGTAATAATTTATTTATCAAGGAAACCACTATAGCTATAATTTGAATGGATAAAATTATAGATATATTAGGGAATCATAATCAGATTATGATAAGTATCCTTTCCTAGATAGAGCAACATGTTCCCCAATGTGATTTTCCTATGTTATATCACTTTATACGACAAACTCCCCCACATTTGGGGGACTACATATCCATTTGTTGCTGAGTAATGGTTTATGTCTCCATTGAAGATACTTATGGAATTGAGATATATTGAAATGAAAAATATTTCAGTTAAATTTTACTATCTCAATGTTGATACTGATCAATGGTGGTAGTTGATCATAAAATTCTCTGGATTAAGAGGAAATAAAACTCATGGAATGAAAATATTTTAATGTAAAATTATTCACGAAATATCTCCAATATGTGAAAAAGACTAAAATGAATAGAAATTTACATAGATTAAATAAAAATAATAATAAATTATTGAAAATTATGAATATACCTTTACATGGTTATCTATGTATACTTTGGATTACATATGGAACACAGAGTGAAATATTGGCCATTTATTTAAAGGGCTTAAGCCAAGTCTCAAAAGGGTGATGGCATCTCAATCTTTTTCCTATACGATGAAATTGTTTTATGTGCTATCAAAATAGAGAAACAAATTCCCTAGATATTTAATATTCAAGTGTATTCAAGGTAAGAAGAGGTCATCTAAAAACTAAAAAAATGGGAATTCATTAAAGAAGGAGAAGAGAACACAACTATTACATTTTTTTAAAAACTATGGAAATAATCACCCTATGAATTTCATAAAGGGATTGGAAGTCTGTTATAAGTGTGTAGAAAAGGGTCACAAAGCTAAAGGAGGAAAAGGGATGAGAGAAAACACTGATATTTAGTGTTTTAATAGTTGGAAGATAGGTTACTATGAAAAATAAATCCCCAAGCATCGAGGGAATCCACAATAAAAGAGACCAACTAGAGAAGTCCAATATTATGCTTTCACTATAGTTAATTTGGATGTACACAATGATGTGGTGATAGGTAATTTAATACAATATTCAAATTTAGCTAATGTTTTATCGTATTATAGATCCTTGCAATCTTTTTTATACCTAATGTTACAAGAAAATCAGACATTTCCCTTTTAATTTAAGAAGAGAGTTATCAGTAAAAACTCCCAAGGAAAGTCTAACTGTAACAAGGATGTGTCATAAAGTCCACATTATAAGAAACATGATTTATTTTATGACCTTATCATCATACCTATGGTGGAATTTGATATAATCCTTGGTATGGACTAACAATACCACAAAAGAGTCCTTTAAAAACACTAGAATATGCCTTTATCAGCATTCAAAAAATTGTGGACTACTACACCACGATTAATAGGCCAAGAACATTATGAGTGCTAGAAATTAACTGATAAAGGGTTTATTTATCAATGCCAAAAAATTATAATTCAAACTTTTTTCGGATTTTTTAGAAGCACTGATAAATGAAACAATTTATCAGAGAATTTATTTAGCACTGATAAATTCCCCCTTTATCAGTGCTTTAAGAAGAGCTAATAAAAGAAACATTTATCATCATTTTTTGAATCAATGAAAAATGAATCCTTTATTAGAACATTTAGTAGCACTAATAAAGGGGAATATTTCAATGTGATGCTACAATACAGTACTTCAAAAAAAAGGGCATGAAATGTTCTATAACAGCACAATCCATCACTAGAAATAGTTTACAAATAGGAATAATCAAATAAAAATGCATAATTTAAATGAAATAATATTTCCAACACAGATATAAGAAAAAAACACTTTTATAAAGTATTTTAGTTGTTTTTTTACTAAAATTAATAATAATTTTGAACAAAAAAGAACACTTGAAGTCATACCAGGAACACCGTAAGTTGTATTGTGGTTCAGATGATTCCTACACATCACACATGACATATGAGTCATTTTCCTCAAGACCCTAATCGATATGAATGATTTTTCTCTATTTTAAGAATGAAATTTTTATTTAATAAAATTAATGTCAATTTTGAATAAAAAAATGCACTTGTAGTCATAATAGTCACATCATGAATCAGATTGAGGTGAAGCTAATTCCTAAGTTGACTAAATGACTTGTGGATCATCATTCAAAATTATCAAAACAATAAGAATATAGATGCTCAGTTTTGAGTATTCAATTTTTGTTTTTTACTAAAGTGGCATTTTAAACTAGAAACATGCACATGGAGTCATATAGGATTCATTGTGTGTAGGTTTGACATGAGACTGATTCATACATGTCACAAATGAATTATGAATTTTCTTTCTAAATTATAAACACAATCCGAGTGTGTTTACTTGGTTTTCAGTGTCGGATTGTTTTTTTGTATTAAAAGGTAAATTTTAAAATGATAATGAATAATTTCAGTCATACGAGTCACAACATGAGATAGATTAGGGAGTGGATGATTCAAAAACTACAAAATGGCTTATTTATCATTTTTCTAATGTACTAAAACACTATGAATGAATTTTCTCAGTTTCTATAGCATCCCGTCTTTTTATAACATAACTTTTCATTCCATTACACGGAACTGAGGATCTTTAAGGTTTAGTGTCTTGGAAACAAGGAACATAAAACATGAAACAAAAAAAAACATTCTTCTTAAACACTTGAAAGGCTTCTCCTCATGTTCACCCTAGGCTCATTACTACATCTCATAACCTGGGGACATACATCAAAAGGAAGGGTGAGCAGAAGGCCCAGCAAGGGAAACAAGTGAAACATTTCACATATGAACTTGAGATACATCAATAAAGTCATGAAAAGAACTTTAATGCATGAAAATGAAATCATGAGGCATATCATAATAAAAATAAAACTTTTTCATAACTTGAAGATGTGGCTGCAACATTTAATATTGACAATCGTTTCATTTCACCATGGTCCATCCCCAAGGTGTCGTTAAAAATTACCAAGGTTTTTCACCAAGGCATCGTTAAAATTGTAATCTCTAGTGGTTACATCATTACCCAATGCATTGGAGCGCTATCAGGGCGCACCCTTAAATTTGCCTTTATTATCATGTGAGCCACATATATCATCATCAAACAATTCATAAATAACCCATATATCATAAAATAAATGGGTTTCATTTCATAATCATAACGTTTTAAAAACTGCTTTAAAGACATGATCTTTACGTCACTTTAAAACCCACAGAAAAGGAAGGTGGGTCTCATGTATGTAAATCCCAGAATTTAAAATAGAACATTTTGGTATATATGTGAATACCCCTTTAGAAGAAAGAGCTTTGAGTATTCACTTAATAATATAAAAGAACTTTAGAAAAAAAGGGAGACATTTTGAGACGGAAATTCTGCAGCATAACGGCTATGTTATGAGGTTTTAGAAGACATTAAAAAGAGAGGGAAAATGGGTCAAACATTCATAAATGACCCATAAAACAGTAGATGGACAGAATAAGAAGGATACATGATCATGGTAGTGAAATTTCAAGGACATACCATTTGAAATGAAAAACATGGAAGGAAGACAAAAATTAGATTTCTCTTATGAAAGTTCGACAGCCTAACGGCGTTACTTAAACTTCAACAAAAAAGATTTGAAAAGATCAAATAGGGTCTCTCATCATGTGAACATAAGAGTTCAGTATGATAGATATAGAGATAATTCCCCAACATAACAAAAAGTAACTTGAAAGAATTGTCATGAAAGTAGATCTTCAAAACGAGAAGGGTGAAGAACCACTTAAAAATTCGGCAGCCTAACGGCGCCACTTAAAACTTCAAAATACTGAATTGAAGTGATCAAATGGGGTCTCTCATCATATGAAAATAAGATTCCAGTATGATAGATATAGAGATCATACCCCAATATAACAAAAAGGAACTTGAAATAATTCACATGAAAGTAGAACTTCAAAACGAGAAGGGTGAAGAACCACTTAAAAATTCAGCAGCCTAACGGCGCCACTTAAAACATCAAAATACTGAATTGAAGAGATCAAATGGGGTCTCTCATCATATGAACATAAGAGTCCAGTATGATAGATATAGAGATCATACCCCAACATAATAGAAATTAACTTGAAAGACATGACATGAAAGTAGAACTTTGAAAAAGAGAAGGGTGAGAGAATCCCTTAAAAATTCGGCAGCCTAACGGCGCCACATAAAACTTCAAAAAAATTGTATCGAAGAGATAAAATGGGGTTTCTCATCATATGATCATAAAATATCATTATGATAAATTTAGAGATCATTCCCCAACATAATACAAAGAAACATGAAAGACTTGAATGAAAATAGAACTTGAAAACGAGGAAGGTGAAAGAATCCCTTAAAAATTCGGCAGCCTAACGGCGCCACTTAAACATTTTTAAAACGAATTGATGAGAGCAAGGGGGGGTCTCTCATCATATGAACATGAAATAGGCAGTAGGATGAATATAAAATAACATCCTCCAACATAAGAACATGGAGTATAAAAGAAATGACATAAAAGAGATTACTTGAAAAGAAAGAGAGAGGTCAGATCCCTTACCTTAAAATGTAACTCTTAGACCTCAAAGGTTGGGACCTTGAGGGCTTGGGGGCACCTTGGGAGGACTCTTTGGGAGGTAATGAGACCAGAAATTCGTTGGGAATGAGTGGGGAGTCGAATGGATGAGAGGAGGGCTTGGTATTTATAGGGAAAGTGAGGGGACAAGGCATTAATGACCAAGGGACACCTCACATGTGCTTTTCTCAAACCCATGTGCTCTCCCTTGGCATTTATCATGGAGTTAGGCCACATGGGGCCCCCAAAACAATAATTCATCACCCTTGGCCGGCCAACCCTCAAAATATCTCATGACATCATCATGACACAGTTATGATGTCATTAAACATACCGAAACCCTAAAACTGTATTTTTACTATTCCCTGAAAATTCAACTTTCTCAGAAAAAACCCAAAATTTCACATTAACCAAATATCAATGCTCTGATTTCAAAAATGAAATCCATTTTATAAAAATAATTTTCTAAATATTTTTAATTTAATTTTTAAATAAAAACACTATTCATCGAAAATTCATTTTTTCAGAAAAAAAACCCCAAAAATTACCATAACATAATATCGATGCTCTGAGTTCAAAAATAAAGTCATATTTATAAAAATAATTTTCTAATTATTTTTAATTAAATTTTTAATTAAAAAACACTATTCACCCGAAAAAAAAATAATACTTGAATAATAATTAATGAAACCGTTATTTAACTATTTTATTGAATCACATTACTTAATCAAGGTGCCTAGATTATTTTAAAACTTTATTTAAGTGAGATTACTAATCCATTTGGTCATATTACTAATCCTAATCATAAAATCACTATTCATAATTTACTATTCATCAAAAATCAAGTTGATCTTATTAGACTCCAAATTTCGTACTGAACATAATTGTAGAAGACCATTTTTCGAAAATCATTACACATTTTAAGTTATTTAAGGTTTACATAAACATTTTTTTCAAAATATTCTTTTGAAAATTCATCAAAAATATGCATAATATTTTTATCCGGTCATTTGAAAATTCATAAACTTCATCATAAGCAGAAATCCCAATTTTTATTTAAAACAAGGATTACACAAGGCAGTTACGGTCTCGTTACATAGCCCCATATAATACCAGCATAGGACCTAAGAGTAAGGTGTGCTAGGGTGATAGAATCTTGGGGAGGCTCGGTCAACATTGCCCGAGTAGTAATTTCTATCAGTTTGAACTTCTCGCGAAGGCGATTCCGTTCTAGCTTCACATGATGAAGTTCGGCTTGGGTTTGGTCCAGAGCAAAGGCCAATGGTGCTACCTCCTTCCCAAGCTCTGTTAGATGGGCTTCGATCGGTCCAGGACTACTAGGTGAGGCCATCAAATCTTCTTTCTATAATAATTAACCAAGATTACTTATATTTAGAGACAATAATCAAAACATTTTGTTCACAGCGGTCATGTTGACCGATGGTTATATAATAGTCAAAACCCACTGATCTCATTTTAATTATAATCATGTTTATCAAATAAAACATTTTTGTTGAGTATAACAATAACACATAAAATTAGGGAACAAAATTTATTTAAAAATTTCGGGTCGTTACAATCTTCCCCCCTTAAGAAATTGCGTCCTCGCAATTTTAAAATTGGGTTTTGAAATTTCAGTGAAAGTCTCACATCGGAAAAGGAGTCAGTAAAACTATTACTTTAAAATAAAGAAAGGGAAGTACAATGGTCACCCGAGTTAACCCACACTAGGGTTCCATGTAGGAAAACATGGACATGGAGGAAAAAACAAAGGGTCAAGTTCTGAGGGAGAGTGATAGAGAACATGATTAGGAGAAAGTTAACCATGAGAAAATCCCAAACTTATGATGTGTGTAAACGGTCTTTGATTACCTAGTAGGAAACGTAAACCAACAAAATTTTTGTTTTACGTTTCTTTTCATAATTTTGAGGATTTCATTTACTACATAGAACAAAAACATAAGAAAATATACCTACCTTCAAGTAGAGTTTCATCCTTTAACAAGTCCCTACCAACACTATTCTTTTCTCCAAATGATGAGAATTCAAAAACACTTGGTCTCATAAAAGTACAAGAATCATCTTCTATAGAATCACATAATCTACAAAAGATTAACTATCTATTTCTTCTATCTTTAAACATTATCCCAAAAACAGAAAGGTTAAGGTAAACCAACTCTTCAAAAAGAAAGAATCCCATAGGAATGGAAACTACTTTTAAATCATCAATGTTCCATGGTACTACCCAAAGTTCATCATAGACCATTCCATAAATAACGGTCCTTAAAATTCCTCAAAACAAACCAAACTAAGATTGAAACCCAAATACAATAAGGATTTGATAACATAGTCTTCCAAAACAACTTCATTGTTCATCTCCAGACAACATCAACCACTCCTAACATCTTATAAAAAAGTAGCTAACCTAAACATATTTTACCCAAGATAGGTTAGTCATTCCCATAAGTAACCTAAATTACTATAAGTTCACCTTAAATTCATCGATTCTTCAAAATATAAGTCAACTTTACTCCCCGATGAAAATACCGTAGTAATCTATTTACCTCGATCA
This sequence comes from Viscum album, assembly GCA_963277665.1. Lineage (NCBI taxonomy): Eukaryota > Viridiplantae > Streptophyta > Magnoliopsida > Santalales > Viscaceae > Viscum > Viscum album. The sequence goes on from OY728126.1 coordinate 313,142,487, forward strand.
AATATGGTTCCCAAAATAATGAACGTCTTCCAAAATAATAATCATATTTTAATCCCCTAATCATCCCTGTCATATTAATACGAAAATTGTCGCATTTCCTATCACATTGGTTGTCGGAACATGTTCATCCATTTCCCACCATTAACTAAGAAGAGAAGCATAATTAGGGCTTAAGTACTTAGCTAATAATCATGAAAAGGAACTGAAAGCATATAAGGATAACTTGTATATGAAAGGTATACCCTAACTTGTGATCTCCTAGGTTCCCATCTAGGTTATGAATGATCATATATTCTTATGTGAACCTTTATTTTATTTTATCTTTGTTCCTTTAACAATGGTTCATACCAAGCTTATGAATTTACCAAAGAATATCCCCCGGGAGTGTCGTAACCAAGAGTGCAGCAAGGCCTGTTGTCGTGTACCAGTTCCCGTTCGAGTCTAGCTCAAAGCGGTGTTTTCGGGTTTTACCCCTATGTACATCTGTGCCAGAGCCACCTCTACCTGCTCGTATCCAGACAGGGATGTATTTGCTTGGAAACCCCTTACTCAATACTCACCAAAATACCAGGAAGATTTCCTATATTAAACTTTTCTATAGGGTTCCTCCTAGAGTTTTCATATCCTAATTTCCACAAATAACTAAACCATCCTTTGATACCAACTATAGCATCCCGTCTTTTTATAACATAACTTTTCATTCCATTACACGGAACTGAGGATCTTTAAGCTTTAGTGTCTTGGAAACAAGGAAGATAAAACATGAAACAAAAAAAAACATTCTTCTTAAACACTTGAAAGGCTCCTCCTCATGTTCACCCTAGGCTCATTACTGCATCTCATAACCTGGGGACATACATCAAAAGGAAGGGTGAGCAGAAGGCCCAGCAAGGGAAACAAGTGAAACATTTCACATATGAACTTGAGATACATCAATAAAGTCATGAAAAGAACTTTAATGCATGAAAATGAAATCATGAGGCATATCATAATAAAAATAAAACTTTTTCATAACTTGAAGATGTGGCTGCAACATTTAATATTGAAAATCGTTTGGTTTCACCAAGGTCCATCCCCAAGGTGTCGTTAAAAATTACCAAGGTTTTTCACCAAGGCATCGTTAAAATTGTAATCTCTAGTGGTTACATCATTACCCAAAGCATTGGAGCGCTATCAGGGCGCACCCTTAAATTTTCCTTTATTATCATGTGATCCACATATATCATCATCAAACAATTCATAAATAACCCATATATCATAAAATAAATGGGTTTCATTTCATAATCATAACGTTTTAAAAACTGCTTTAAAGACATGATCTTTACGTCACTTTAAAAACCACAGAAAAGGAAGGTGGGTCTCATGTATGTAAATCCCAGAATTTAAAATAGAACATTTTGGTATATATGTGAATACCCTTTTAGAAGAAAGAGCTTTGAGTATTCACTTAATAATATAAAAGAACTTTAGAAAAAAAGAGAGACATTTTGAGACGGAAATTCTGCAGCATAACGGCTATGTTATGAGGTTTTAGAAGACATTAAAAAGAGAGGGAAAATGGGTCAAACATTCATAAACGACCCATAAAACAGTATATGGACAGAATAAGAAGGATACATGATCATGGTAGTGAAATTTCAAGGACATACCATTTGAAATGAAAAACATGGAAGGAAGACAAAAATTAGATTTCTCTTATGAAAGTTCGACAGCCTAACGGCGTTACTTAAACTTCAACAAAAACGATTTGAAAAGATCAAATAGGATCTCTAATCATGTGAAAATAAGAGTTCAGTATGATAGATATAGAGATAATTCCCCAACATAAAAAAAAGTAACTTGAAAGAATTGTCATGAAAGTAGATCTTCAAAACGAGAAGGGTGAAGAACCACTTAAAAATTCGGCAGCCTAACGGCGCCACTTAAAACTTCAAAATACTGAATTGAAGTGATCAAATGGGGTCTCTCATCATATGAAAATAAGATTCCAGTATGATAGATATAGAGATCATACCCCAATATAACAAAAAGGAACTTGAAATAATTCACATGAAAGTAGAACTTCAAAACGAGAAGGGTGAAGAACCACTTAAAAATTCAGCAGCCTAACGGCGCCACTTAAAACATCAAAATACTAAATTGAAGAGATCAAATGGGGTCTATCATCATATGAACATAAGAGTCCAGTATGATAGATATAGAGATCATACCCCAACATAATAGAAATTAACTTGAAAGACATGACATGAAAGTAGAACTTTGAAAAAGAGAAGGGTGAGAGAATCCCTTAAAAATTCGGCAGCCTAACGGCGCCACATAAAACTTCAAAAAAATTGTATCGAAGAGATAAAATGGGGTCTCTCATCATATGATCATAAAATATCAGTATGATAAATTTAGAGATCATGCCCCAACATAATACAAAGAAACATGAAAGACTTGAATGAAAATAGAACTTGAAAACGAGGAAGGTGAAAGAATCCCTTAAAAATTCGGCAGCCTAACGGCGCCACTTAAACATTTTTAAAACGAATTGATGTGAGCAAGGGGGGGTCTCTCATCATATGAACATGAAATAGGCAGTAGGATGAATATAAAATAACATCCTCCAACATAAGAACATGGAGTATAAAAGAAATGACATAAAAGAGATTACTTGAAAAGAAAGAGAGAGGTCGGATCCCTTACCTTAAAATGTAACTCTTAAACCTCAAAGGTTGGGACCTTGAGGGCTTGGGGGCACCTTGGTAGGACTCCTTGGGAGGTAATGAGACCAGAAATTCGTTGGGAATGAGTGGGGAGTCGAATGGATGAGAGGAGGGCTTGGTATTTATAGGGAAAGTGAGGGGACAAGGCATTAATGACCAAGGGACACCTCACATGTGCTTTTCTCAAACCCATGTGCTCTCCCTTGGCATTTATCATGGAGTTAGGCCACATGGGGCCCCCAAAACAATAATTCATCACCCTTGGCCGGCCAACCCTCAAAAGATCTCATGACATCATCATGACACAGTTATGATGTCATTAAACATACCGAAACCCTAAAACTGTATTTTTACTATTCCCTGAAAATTCAACTTTCTCAGAAAAAAGCCAAAATTTCACATTAACCAAATATCAATGCTCTGATTTCAAAAATGAAATCCATTTTATAAAAATAATTTTCTAAATATTTTTAATTTAATTTTTAAATAAAAACACTATTCATCGAAAATTCATTTTTTCAGAAAAAAAACCCCAAAAATTACCATAACATAATATCGATGCTCTGAGTTCAAAAATAAAGTCATTTTTATAAAAATAATTTTCTAATTATTTTTAATTAAATTTTTAATTAAAAAACACTTTTCACCCGAAAAAAACTAATACTTGAATAATAATTAATGAAACTGTTATTTAACTATTTTATTGAATCACATTACTTAATCAAGGTGCCTAGATTATTTTAAAACTTTCTTTAAGTGAGATTACTAATCCATTTGGTCATATTACTAATCCTAATCATAAAATCACTATTCATAATTTACTATTCATCAAAAATCAAGTTGATCTTATTAGACTCCAAATTTCGTACTGAACATAATTGTAGAAGAACATTTTTCGAAAATCATTACACATTTTAAGTTATTTAAGGTTTACATAAACATTTTTTTCAAAATATTCTTTTGAAAATTCATCAAAAATATGCATACTATTTTTATCCGGTCATTTGAAAATTCATAAACTTCATCATAAGCAGAAATCCCAATTTTTATTTAAAACAAGGATTACACAAGGCAGTTACGGTCTCGTTACATAGCCCCTTATAATACCAGCATAGGAACTAAGAGTAAGGTGTGCTAGGGTGATAGAATCTTGGGGCGGCTCGGTCAACATTGCCCGAGTAGTAATTTCTATCAGTTTGAACTTCTCGCGAATGCGATTCCGTTCTAGCTTCACATGATGAAGTTCGGCATGGGTTTGGTCCAGAGCAAAGGCCAATGGTGCTACCTCCTTCCCAAGCTCTGTTAGATGGGCTTCGATCGGTCCATGACTACTAGGTGAGGCCATCAAATCTTCTTTCTATAATAATTAACCAAGATTACTTATATTTAGAGACAATAATCAAAACATTTTGTTCACAGTGGTCATGTTGACCGATGGTTATATAATAGTCAAAACCCACTGATCTCATTTTAATTATAATCATGTTTATCAAATAAAACATTTTTTTTGAGTATAACAATAACACATAAAATTAGGGAACAAAATTTATTTAAAAATTTCGGGTCATTACAGTTTCAAATATGAAAGTTGTTTTATTCAGTAAAATTAATGTCAATTTTGAATAAAAAATGTATTTGCAGTCAGACCAATCACACCATGCATTAGATTTAGTGGATAATGATTCATACACATCCCGATTGAATTGTGGCTCATTTTCCTACTGCATCAAAACAATAAAAATTCGTTTCATCATTTTTGAGGATGCCACCTATGTTTTTTTTACTATAATGTTATTTTGAATTGGAAATAGATACTTTGAGGAATACAGTTGGATCATATGTGGTTTCGACATGAGACTAATTTCTATAAGTCAAAATTAATTATTAATCAATGTACTAAATTATCATGAAAATCTGGGAACATTTTCTTTCTTTTAAATGATTAATTTTTTTTATTAAAATGAAAATTTTAAACTGATAATGACAATTTGTGTTATACATAGCACATAATGTATAATAATGGGGTGTAGATTATTATTACACGTCACAAATTAATTATAAATAATTTTCCTTATGTACCAAAGTAGTTGGAATGTTTTTTTCTCAATTTAGAGTATGTCAACTGTTTTTTCAGTAAAATTAATGTCAATTTAGAATAAAAAGACACACTTTGAGTCATAATGGTCAAACGGTGAATCATATTAAGGTGAATATGATTCATACACATCCCAAATGAGTTATAGAACATTTTCCAAAATTATAAAAAATGACTTTTTTGGTGGTTTGGAATAAACCACTTGTGTTTTTTATTAAGATGTCATTCTAAACTAGAAACAATCACTTTGAGTCATAAAGGTTACATCTTGAGTGGGTTTGATGTGATAATGATTCCTACACATGAAAAATTAATTATGAATAAATTTTCAAAATTTTCAAGACAATCTGAGGATATTCTCTCAGTTTTTGGGGAGTGACACTTTTTTGTATTAAAATGACGATTTTAAAATTATAACAGACACTTTGAGTCACACCAAGCACGTTATGTATCGAGTTGAGGTGTCGATAATTAATACATGTCAAAAATGACAAATGGACCATTTTGCTAATGTACTGATATAATCCATTTTTTCTTGGTTTTGAGTATGTTAGTTTTTTTCACTTAAATTAATTTTAATTTTGAATAAATGGGCACAATTTGAGTCATACCGACACACCGTGTATCAAATTGAGGTATGTTTGATTAATACAAATAAAAAATGAATTATGGATCATTTTCCTAATGTATCAAAATAATCAGAATGTGTTTCTTTTTTTAGTATGCCACTTTTGTTTTTTTAGTAAAATGTCATTTCAAACTGGAAAGAGTCACTTTGAGTCATATAGGTTCCATCGTGTGTGGGTTTCACATGAGATTTAATCCTACACACCAGAAATGAAATATTAATCATTTCCCCATGTTATTAGTATAATCTAGAATCATTTCATTGGTTTTCATTGATTGAAATTTTTTTTATTAAAATGGAAATTTTGAATTGATAACAAACACATTAAGTCATACCATGCACATTGTGAATCGAATTGAGGTACAGCTGATCAATACACATAAAAAATGACTTATGATTCATTTTTTGTATAGTAAAAATGAACAATTGGAAGGAATTTTCATGGTTTTGACTATGTCAGTTGTTTTTTTCACTAAAATTATTGTCAATTTTGAAAAAAAAGATGCACTTAGAGCCATACTAGTGACACCATACTTCATATTGAGGTGTGGATAATTAATAAATATCTCAAATTAATTATTGATCATTTTTCAATAATATTAAATTAATACGAACATATTTCCTCAGTTTTGAGTATGCCACTTTTGTTTTTTACCAAAATTTCCTTTTAAACTAAGGATGGGCACTTTGAGTCATACTGGTTTAGTTGTTCTTGGATTTTACATGAGACTGATTCATACATGTCAAAAATTAATTATGAATCATTTTCCTAAATTATTAATACAATTTGAGGGAAATTTCATGGTTTTTAGTGTGTATAACTTTTTTGAATTAAAATGTCAATTTTAAACTAATAATGGAAATTTTGAGTCATAACGGACACATCGTGTATCACATTGAGGTGTGGATAATTACATCAAAAATAAATAAATGACAGATAATTTCCATAAATTACCTAAAAAATCTGAATATGTTAGCTTAGTTTTGAGTATGTCAGTTTTTCCCCTAAAATTAATGTCAATTTTGAATAAAAAGACGCATTTAGATTTATAATAGTAAAACCATTAGATTGATTGAGGTATGGATGTTTATTAAACATATAAAATGAATTATGGTTTTTTTCATAATGTAAAAAAATCCAAATGTTTTTCATTGGATTTAAGTAGGCCAGTTTTGATTTTTACTAAAATGACCTTTTAAAATAGAAACATGCACATTGAGTCATACAGGTTGCATCAAGTGTGGATTTGAAATGAGAAAGATTTTTAAACATCAGAAATTAATTATGAATCATTTTGATAAATTATCAACACAATATGAGATCATTTTCATAGTTTTAAGTTGGTGATACTTTTTTGTATTTAAATAGAAATTTTAAATTGATAACAGATACTTTGAGCCATACCAGGAACATCATGTATCATATTGTGGTTTGGATGATTCCAATACTTCAAAAGAAATTATGGATCATTTTTTCTAAAGTAAAATAAAATTTAAATTTGGTTTATCTATTTTGAGTATGTTATTTTTTCCACTAAATGTAATGTCAATTTTGAATAAAATGATGTAATTGGAGTCATACTAGTCACACCATGCATTAGATTGTGGTGCAAAAGATTCCTAAAAATCTCACATTACATAGGGATAATCTTCCTTAAGTATCAAAATAATATTATTGTGTTTATTTATTTTTGAGTATTCCACATGTGTTTTTTTACTAAAATTTCATTTAAAACTAGAAACATGAACTTTTAGCCCAACAGATTGCATCGTGTTTAAGTTAGACATGAGAAAATTTTATACACATAAAAAAATGGATTATAAATCACTATCCTAAATAATCACGACAATATTATCTTGTTTTATCTATTTCTAGTGAGGGACGCTTTTTTGTATTAATGATTAAATTTTAAACGGATAAAATAAACATTAACACAATTCATCCTCAATGATAATTGTATATCAATACTGTTTTTCCTCCAATATTTCTCTCATACACCTTTTGAATTAGGTGGCTGATTACAAGCATATTTATACAAAAAAATTGATGGATTATATAAATGTTTGATTATGTAGAGTTGTATAGATGTTGATTCAACAACAATAGTGCAGAAATTGAAGATTACAATATAGAATGATCTTACAGGTGGATTACTACCCTATATTAAATAACCGAAACAACTGGTAAAAAACATTATTTCAATAATCCACCTGAAAACACTTGAAAAATGGATCTTATCTTAAGTGAAAATTGTTATGTGAACTTTTAAAAAAAATCACAAATTCAATCTTGGTATGATCCTCATTCTACATAATTACCCAACAATTTTATTTTTTGAAAGGAAACGCTTCGTATCCTCCTTAATCATAGTCTCCACCTTAGTCTCTGCCTCTTCCTCCTCCTCCACATCAGTATCTGACTCCAAATCTACCTTCTCCATCACCTCTGTCTCTTCATCTATCTCTGCTTCCACCATTTCCCAAAAAAATTATTGTTTGCTGGTCAGTGATTCTAAAAATATTTATATCCTCCATTATAATTCTTCTTTAGAGAGAGATAAAAAAATAATATATAAGCATCTTTATACTAATGTTTCACAACACAAATATATTTTAAGGTCCAAAATCATTATAGGTCACAAACATAGTAGGTAATCATCTAAATTTTTTGTCTACAAACATTCTAAAAAAAGTACAGTGCCCACTCATCTATAGAAAAAAGTATTTCTGCTTATGAGTATCTAGTTGTTTTGTAATATTGATAGTACTAAGAAAATATATACAAACAGATTATTATAAAATATGTTTAATGAAATTCAAATGACCTTTGGAAATTACCTATTAGGGAATGTTGGTCTTTTCATTCTTTGTGATATCTCTCATAAATTTTTAAACACAATATCAGCAATTGATGACCTTGTTTTGTTTTATGCACTACATAAACATTGACCAAATTAATTAAATTGTTTTTAAATGTTTTTATAGTTAAATATTTATATATACAAATTAATTTTTTCCATTTATTTAAATCCATAGGCTTTTTCTCTTTAGAAACTGACTTCTTTCCATGATTTACCCTATATTTAGTGACTTAACTATCATAGAAAAATTATTATTAAAACATTTACTGAAACATATAATTCAATTTTTATCTTTAAAATTTTTATTATATTGTAGTAAAAATTAAAAATAAATAGCATGTTGGTTTTTTTGGATGGATATCCATGCATTGGATAAAAAATAAATATTCAAGGTGGTCAGATCTACTAACATTAGAATGTAGTGCTCCCTAAAAAAAATTAACTAAGGAAAAAAATTAAAAATATATATTATGTGATTAGATTGTAAAGTTTTTATTTTTCATTTCAGTCATAAAAATCATCTATCATCAAATACTTTTTGATTAAATGCTTTCAGTATCTCATCTTTTCTTCTTCTTAATTTATTAATCATAAAATGTTATTCCAAAGGAATGATACATAGACTGTTGAATCTAAATCATGCTCCACTTGATCTTCCCTTTATATTATTGTAATATAAATGCCTGTAGAAAATATTAATAGTTATTAACTTTAATAATCCTATTATCACACAATTTGGATATACGTATTATGAAAATGTACATTATGTATGTATTCACAATTGAGACACCCAACCATTCGTGCCTGAGAATCTCATTTATAGCATCGAGTACAGTTTCAACTATCATTGAATTTACATATATTTCTATTCCATATTTAATGTAATACAAAGACTTATCTTTAAATGTGTTCTCTATTCAAATTTAAGTGATAATAAATTTTTCTTTGGAACTTGTATGGAGAAGATACTATTGGAAGGTTATTTGGTTTTCTTTATCGATTCACTTGATTTTCTTAATTTTACCTTTTGTTTCTCAGCCACTTTTTCCATTTGTAATATCATAACTCAATTTAGACCATTTTCATCAAAATTTATAGGTTTTTCATATTAATTTTTCTAAAAACATACATCATGCATCTTTATATGATTATATGGCCATGTTATGAAATATCCAATAACATCATTGACCAATGTAATATATGAATCATCAAGTAGAATAGGAAAATTTGTAGTTGGGTCTTGAGATACCTTAACACCCACTCTGAAGTGATATTTTGGGAGGTCTTGATGGTGTAGTATTTCTTGCAAGATATTATAATCTATACCCATCACAACACGACGATGTGTGGGTGTTGAAAAATATAAATCACAGACAACTATACCCTATAGTATTTTAGTAATACATAGTTATCAGAAGCTGTTTTATTCACATTTATGACAAATAATAATGAAAATATTGATTACCATGATTAAGGTATGTGGTTTTAGGGATGACTAGCCTCAAATCTAGTGGGAACATTTGGTTTTTGTGTAGATATTTTCTCCACCACCAGTTCGCTTTGATCCTTTCTCATAGATTGTTTTTCCAAACTATATCGATCCATAATTTATTTTAGTGATTATTTTTTTGTATGAAACTATCTCACCATATTATATGTATCTTTACATGGTTTTATATTCCTAAAATATTTTCTAGGATAGAATCTAAATCCTTCTAAATCCTCTAACATGGCCATATTGTTTAGGCTTCTTCAAAGCTACTGAAAGTAGATTTTCTTTAAGTACGATTGTTACCGATTCTTATTTCTAAAACATGTTAAAAAAATATGAAAAAATATACATTTTAATATAATATTTTTATAAATAATAATGTATTAAAATTATTTTATACTTACACATGTTTCCCTTACAGTTTTTGTGTTTTCATCAACTAATTTACCCCCTATATTTACATGATTCTACTTTCATAACACCTGACATGAGATGGAAGTGTCATTATATTTTGATTCCTCAATATAAATATATACAAAAGAACATATTTTGTTTTATATAACATATTTAAACATTTATTCTTGATTTAAAATACATGCAAATTTATTCTCTAATAAAGTGTACCCGATCCTTACTTTGTGATAGGGGTACATTGATTTCGATGAGCATTATTTATTTTTATAAATCTTTTGTTTTTTCATAAAATAATTTTATTTGAATCAACTTGGATAAATTAAATAATGTAAAATAATATATTGTCAACTGAAATAAACATGAAATGGTCTCTGATTGTGACAATTAATGAAAGTAGTCAGTGTTTCTTGATTTGTAATGTGTTCATAACTAACTGGTGGGTGGGGCTCTACTTTACCCTCAACATCCCTATGATATAACTTCATAAGAAGAGTTTGGAATACTCTATGGTATTTTTCAGTAGCTATTACGAAAAATATCTTACAGAAATATTTTATAATAAATGAATTCAAAAAAGAACAATATAAATTAAACCAATGTTTCATTATGTATTTTTTTAGTTAAATAGAGAAATTATATCATAACATTACTGTTATATCCTTCAAAATGATTACCTTCATTATAGGTTAGATATAGCACCAAGAATCAATATCCATCTGCACATTCATCCTCATTTTGGCCATAGGATAACTAATGAACATTGACATGTTGGGGTTAATATGTTGTCTGCATTGATTCCAAGAAACCAAAAATTTTATATCCACACTTCATTCATTTGTAAATTTATTGAACACTGTGATGCTACATAATTTTTTTCATCAACATGTTGTTCATACCATAATAATTATGTAGTTTCATCATCAATATTATGTTCATCCTTTTTATTTTAACATCATCATGTGCATAATAAATTTTCTACATGAATAGTGAAACATTAAATTTTTCTTGAATAATAAAAATTCAATACACTCCATGCATAAAATTACACATTTTCAAGAATCATTCTTGAAAATTGTTACTATCTTGATGGAAGATATAATACATCAATACTCCCACACAACTAACATCTTCTACGTTTATTTAATATTTCCTCAAATGCCTTATTGCCTTCTATATATTAATGATGTAATGGAATTAATATTTTAAACTTTCCTCCCTCCCATCATTGTGGTTCCTAATTTCCTTGATGGCATACCTCCAAAATAGTTAGCATTGCTTTTTGTTGCTTGATACCAATCCCCCATCTTTTTTTATAATATACCTATGTTCCTTGAAATAATCTAACAAAAAGTCATACCATACCGGGTACGGGTTATCATTTTGGAAGACTAATACTTAGAGTCATTTAATCAACATAGAACAAATGAGGGATGAGTCTCAAGAAAAGCTTTTAATGATAACTATTCTAGAGATGAAAGGTCCATGACACTTCAATGAAAACATAAAATCACCCCCTAAGTTACCAAGTGAAATTATCCTAAATATAATGCTGAATGTAGGGCCGGAGAGCTCTACACAATGTGGGAGGAATAAATTTGAGAGTTAGATTAGCACCCTTTTAAATATAACAATGTTGAAGGGGAAGAGAATCAAAATATTTGATTGGTTATTTTCACAAAAAAATGTGCAACATGATAATTTTAAGGAGGTCACGCATCATATTACTATTCTCATCCAAGTACGCTTAATTGTAGAGTTTTAATAGGATCCAATGTGAATTCATAGAAATTAAAACAAATTTTTTTCTTAAGTTTTATCAAAAGTAATTGATTGAGTCATATAAGAAAATTTATATTAATAAACCAAAAAATTAATTCATTATGTTTGGATTAATTTTTAGGTGTCATTTTTTTGTTCTCAAAAAGTAGTAAATGAGGATGATGAAAGGATCGAAGAGTTGAAGAATGAGTTGGGAGATGTTGTATTCAAAGCTGTGGAAGCAATTTTGATTGATATTAATGAATTCAATCAGATCAAGATGTATGTCATCAAGAACTTTGGAACCATAATGATTGGAGGAAGGCTAGTTTGAAGGAGAATGTTCAATACATCATCAATATATGGAAGGAAATCATGGTTCTTATGATGGATTAAAAAATGGTAGTGATGGTTAGTTTTACTAGAGTATTGAAGTATTATATCTATTTTCAATATAGTAGCAATATTCATGCAAGATGAATTAAAATATATACTTTTATCCCTTAAGTGTATTGTTAAATAACATTATTTGTGAAACCCATGGTCCTTTTTATGAAATTTTATATTGATTTATTACAACTATTATGTGTTGTGTGGTTATTTGAATTATCATATATTTGGAATATTTTCATAAAATAAAATTGAGATACATGGTTTTCATGTGGATCAGGGGCAGGGAAAATAATTAGAGAAAACAAACCAAGTTAATTAACTTAACCACTTTATGTGCATATTGGGGAACATGTTGCTTATGTTTCCATGGGCTGAAGTTTTCATGAATTTACTTTTTATTTGAAGTGATAGATTAAATGATATCCACTGGTGATTTTGGGATTTTGTCTTGTCAATGGTCGGTTGGTTATTCATATAGGGTTTTATTTTTACCTGGGATTTATCAAATTTTTATGGATTTTATGCAAGTAGGAATTTATATTCATGGGATTCCATTTTTAATATTTTAAATATGTTAAATCATCACTTGAGTCAGTTTTTTAAAAATAATTCTCATGGATAATGTTGAATCCTACATATTTATTTTCAATCCTTTCGATATTGGTTGATGGTTCCAAGGGTTGAGTAACATTGTAATTCAACTCGGTTCAGGTTATGAACAATAGAACCATATTGTGATGTTAAATTTTTATAAAATATAAATTTATTAATAAGATAAAACACACAAACACACAAATAAAGAAAAAAAAATTCTTAATTCATTTCACATCATCAAAAATCACTTCATTATTAGAGAGGAATTTATTTATAAAATAATTTGATAGAAAAGTAAAATCATATATAACATATTTTATAGATGACACCACATATGGAAACTCTTATACTAGAATACGATATGGTGTGTTGTGATATGAGTTCTTTTCATTTATTAACGTAAAACAATGTAAATTCATAAACTCTACTTACTATTAGTTTATAAAAATTAAATCATTATTTTATCTAATTATAAATTTAACGGACTTTGGAAATTATTGGAAACCATAAACTAATAATAGAAATAAATGGTACCTCCTTTAATGATATCCATAACCCATTGAATATTTTCTTCTGTCGTAATTGTGATGTTTTAGTGAATATATTTATAAGTAAACGTACTAATATTAGAAACCTATAAATCAATTATAAACACACCTCTTATTGAAAATATGTTACAACATTTGAGTTTGGATCAAATTAGAAACAAAAAAGTATTATTATTTTGATTTGGATGAAAATTAAAATATTTTGTTCCTAATTGACTTATTTCTATATAAAACATTCATAATCTTAACCAATATAAACTAGAAAATTTCAACGTTATTTTCCTGAATTAGAGTCTCCCATTCACATTAAAATAACATGTATATTATCCCACATTATATTATTCAATTCAAATAAAACTCTCTATAATGTTAGTCCAAGATAATGTTAAGCATTTTTTTCATCTTCATGTTCTTGTCATACTATAGAATCATGATTCAAACAATGAAAACCACACTATCTAAAAGGCAATAAGAAATAATATAATGAAGACATCAAAAAAATCACAATCAGTTGCAACAATGGATAGAGAGGCAGTTCATAGTGGTCCTGTATAAAGATGAAATGAGTTTATAGAGTAAGGGTGATGTTTTCTAGGTATAGGTAATTGAGGGAGATAAAGATGAGTTGTAGGGTATATCATGTTTAAGAAGAATTCAAAAATGTGGAACCCAAAAAATCAAACAACAAGAGATGAAAAGGGAAAAATAACATCTGTTGGATTCTAGACTTGATTTCTTTGAGATAATTTAGAGTAGTAGCTCCTGCAATAGGGGAGTTTCACAAGAACAAGAGAATCACAACTAAATGATTCATGAGTAAAGTTCTTTTAAATATACTAGGGACACTTTTATCAGTGTTTTTTCAAAGCGCTGATGAAGATCTTGTTTATCAGCACTAAATTAATAAATGTTGATAAAAGAAATCCTTCTGAATACGTTTTTAGCACTAACAATGATTGAACTTTATTAGCCCAAAAAACATTGATAAAGGAAATATTAATCAACAATAACGTTTTAGAACTGATAAATCTTTCTTGCATCAGTGGTTTTTATCATTGTCAATGCTAAAAAGCACTCATAAAACAAACCTTTATCACTGCTATAAATTTAGTTCTGATAAAATACTCATAATTATAATTATAAATAAAAAAAATTGTAAAAAATTATATAATTATATATCTTTTTACTATAATTTTATTAATATTTAAATATATAATAATATATTTATAATTGTATTATTATTTTTTTAAATAAATTATTTATTTTTTTAAAATTATCAATAAATAATTTCATAAGTACAATGATTATACATTTATAAAAAAAATTATAATTATTTAAATGAAATTCTAAATATATTTATATCATTATAAATAATTATATAATTATATATATTTAATAAATATATGTAAATATAAATATAGTAAATATATTCATTATTTCAATAAATCTATTGTATTTTTATAAGTATAAATACAAATATATCATTATATATATTTATATAATTATATATATATAATACATATTAATAAATATAAAAATATTCATTATTTAAATATATTAATTATAATTTAAAAATTATTCAAATATATAATTATTTATTTATAAATATATGGATAATTATTAAACAAAAATGTTATTTTTATATTTATATAATTACATATTTGTTGTCTTAAATACATGAATTTTAAAAATGAGGGAAATTGAATAATTCAAAATGAGTACACCCTACAAAAATTAAAAAAATTGATATGTTTTATTAATTGAATATAAATTATTAAAAAATATGGATATATATATATATTGATGTCAATATTAATACATATCGAAAATACTAAAATATTGTATATAAATATATATAAATAAATAACAAAAAATGATAAAATTTAAAATTAAAATAAAAAGTAAAAAATAAAAAATATTAAAAAACAATTAATAATACAAAACAATAATAATATTAATAATAAATAAATAAAATTGATTAATTAAAATAATAATATACTAAAAGTATCATGTTATAATGAAATTCAAAAGTATACTAAAATTTGAATAAATTGCATTATTATTAGATGCATGTGTTTCTATATAAGATTTAATTAACTCCTTATATATTTGTGTCTATGCGTTGAATATAAAAATTATTTAATTACATATATATATATATATGTGAAATTAATGTTACACACGACATTTTATGTATGTTAAATTGAAAAATCATATAGCATTAAAAATAATTAAGACGTTAATATGTTTTAAATTACTACATTTTATTCATTTTCTATTAATTTCTATTTAATATATATTATTTTTTATGATTTTTAATTAATATATATAAATATATGTTATAATTATTCATTTTTTATTAATAATTGTTTCATTAATAATATTTTAAATAATTGTGCAATTTATTTTTTTAATTATTTTTGTTTAATTATTACAGTTTATTCATTTTATATATATATATTTAATATATACTATTTATTAATATTTATCATCTATATATGTATAATACATTTATTCATTCTTATTAATAGTTATATAATTAATAATTTTTTTTTTATTTTTCATAGTTTACTTATTTTTTAATAATTTCATTTTATTCATTTTCCATATCTATATATTTAATATATACTACTTATTGATATTTATAATTTATATATATGTATATTCATTTTCAAAAAAATTTTTAATTAATAAAATGGTTAATATATTTTTATTTGTTTAAATATTTGATTTTATTATAGGTCATTATAAGCACTAAAAACGAACCATAGATAAATGATTCAATTTATCAGTGCTAAAAATATATTGATGACAAAATGTACCTTTTATCAGCACTAAAAGAATGCACTAATAAAGGAAAACATTTACTAGTGCTTCTTTTAGCATTGATAAATTTTTCCTTTGTCAGTGTTTTTTCTAGTGCTGATAAATGCCAACACTATTAACACCATCTTTTATAGTAGTGTGGCTTTCAAAATATGATGCAAAAAATTATTGCAAGAAGACAGGAATTACAATTTGGGAGGAAGATATATAATTCCTTATCTTTAAATAATAAACTTCATTATATTAGTCATATCTAGATCCTCCCCTAGTAGCTCTACTGAATGAGATTCATGGGTAATAAGAGAAAACATAATATAGGGATGAAGAAGGTAATATTCAAATTTAGGATGTAGCTATAATATAGGAACACATTCATGTATTTATTAAGGAATTACCAAAACACCCATAGAGTGTGAAGTTGAGTTTTTAATTGATTCAATACTTGATAAAAGCACAATATCAAAGACTATATGTAGAATGACCATTTGGGAATTTGTGGAGTTGAATAAATAAAAAGAGGAGTTGTGTGATAATGTATTTATTCACCATGGTGTTTTACTATGGGGATCCAATTTTCTCTTTGTTAAAATGAAATATGGATCCTTGATGTTGTGCATTGATTATAGGGAAATCAATGATATTACAACAAATAAAATTTTCCTCTACCTCGCATTGATGACTTATTTAAGAAAATTCACAAAGCCCAATATTTTTCAATGATTGAACTTCATTATAGGTTTCATCAATTGAGAGTACAAGAGGAAAACATTTCAAAGGAAACTTTTCAAATGTGGTATGTACATTATATGTTTAAAGTAATTACATTTGGATTAACTAACTTAACCTCTAATTTTATGGATCTAATGAATAGTATTCAAGGAATATATTGATTATTTTTTTGTCGTAGTCATTGATGATATTTTTTTGCGTTATAAAATCTACGAGGACCATGGTAATCACCTATGGATAATTCTTGAAACCCTTTGAAGGAATGAATTATATCGGAAATTTGGTGATTCCTATTTATGGCTTTATGAAGTCTCTTATCTTGTACATACTGTATCCAAAGATGGAATCCTAGATGATCTTGTGAAGATGAAGGTAGTCATATAATGAACTATACCAATGAAAATAATTGAGGTATATAGCTTCATTTAGTTTTAGGTTACTTTTGGCGAGTCTTTCATATTTTTTCAAGATTGAAAAAACAATTAACAAAGCTTACATGTAATGGGGTTATGTTTGTTTGGATAAAGGCATGCGAATAATTTTTTTATAAACATAATAGAATATCGGTAAATGATTCAATTTTGACTCTACCATATTGAAATGTTGAGTTTGTGATATATAGTTATGCATTGAATAAGGGACATTTTGGTATCCTAATGAAAAATGTTAAATTTATTGCCTTTTAATCAAGGTAATTAAATACTCATGAACAGAACTATCCAACCCATGATCTTGAGTTGGAAGCTGTAATTTTTACTTTGAATAAATAGATACATTATCTCTATGGTGAGATATGTGAGACATACATGGATAATAAAAGCCTAAAATACATATTTTTAGAGGAAGAGATCAATATGAGACAAAGGCGATGGCTCTATCTACTCAAGGATTATGATTTATTAATACACTACTACATAAGAAAAGAAAATGAGGTAGTGAATGAATTGAGTAGGAAGTTCATAGAGTTATGACCAAAGTGATAATTGAGGAGAACCTATCTTCATGGATCTAGTAAAGATAGATATGGGAATTATAATAGAAGGGGAGACATCAATCATTTTTAAATTGATTGTGGAACAATCTTTATTAAAAAAGATAAAAAACTCAAAATCTAATGATAAGAACATTTAGTAGAAAAATAAATGTGTGAATAATGGGAAATTAGAAAAAAATTTCTTGAATATGGTGTTTTAATATTTGGAAAGAGATTATGTGTTCCATATTTACATATTCTAAAATGGGATTTTTTGGATGATACTCATAGCTCGAATTTCTCTATTCACCCTGGAAGAAAAAAGATGTACAAGGATTTGTCGGAACAGTTTTTGTAAGATAACATGAAGAAGGAAATTATTGATTATGTGTCAATATTTTTTGGTTTTCAAAAAGATAATTCTATTATACAAAATCCTTTAGGATTCAAGCCACCCATTCCTATTACTTTGTGGAAATGGTATTACGTTACTATAGACATTGGCAAAGGACTACCAAAGACTCGTAGAAATAATGATGCCATATATGTTGTTGTTGATCTCCTCACCAA
Source organism: Viscum album (assembly GCA_963277665.1). NCBI lineage: Eukaryota > Viridiplantae > Streptophyta > Magnoliopsida > Santalales > Viscaceae > Viscum > Viscum album. The sequence continues at coordinate 313,161,076 of OY728126.1, forward strand.
ATTTTTACCTTTCCCTACAATAATAGAAGTTTTACCTCTTGATCAACCAATAAGTATCTATAGTAATGAAGCTATAATACTTAATGCTTCACCTATTTTAATTGTTTTGGATTGTGATCCCCATTGTACATCAATATTATTGAAGAGAATTTCTAAGGAACATAATATTGAGCTTCATTTGAGCATTGTCTACCATCTTCAAGCTAATGGACATTCCAAAAAGACAATCCTAATATTTGAGGACATGTTAAGGTCATGATCACTTCGATTTCATGGTATCTGGGATCAATATTTATCTTTTTTGTAGTTTTCCGAAATAATAGTTTCCAGTCAAGTATTCAAATAGAACTCTATGAAATATTATATTGAAAAGATATCGTACTCCAAAGTTTAGGTTTGAAGTTGGTGAAAGGAAACTCAAAGGACAATAACTCTGTGAGGAAACAACATCAAATGTAAATTATATTTAGGAACACATTATTGGATATTAAAGTCGGAAAAAGATTTATGATGATAATTGGTGGAAATAATTGGAATTCTAAGCATGAGATCATGTTTTCATGAATGTAACTCCATGGAAGGGTGTTATAAAGTACATTAAAGAAGGTAAAATCAAAACTAGTTTTATCAGACCCATTGAAAATAATTAAAAAGTTGGATTTGTTTCTTATCATTTGGAAATTCAACAATGTTTCTCAAAAGTAAATGATGTGTTCCATATATCATTGCTATGAAAGTAAATGAAAGATATAACACATGTTCCCACCAATAATGATATAGAATTGGAACTGGATATATTGTATTGTGAAAATAGAATCTAGATTCTTGATAATAGAAAGAATGTACTAAGTAATCTAATGAAACTTCTAGAAAACATACTTTAGAGAAATCAAAATATAGTGGACCCAATTGGAGAAGCAGAGGATGTTGTGTAGAAGAACTAACTTCATCTGTTTAGATATTAATATCCATGAAATTTTAGGTAATACATTTTTATAGGAGTGATTAATGTTATACCCTAATAATTCATGAAATTTTTCTTCTAGAATAAATTTAATTTCATTGATAGCTTGCAGTGAACACACCACATGGTTTGAATGAAACACGATACTCTATAAAAATATTATTATTTTAAACATAACCATTATAAAATAGCCATTAAGTTGGTGTGTGTGAGTAATACTAAATAAATTAAGAAAATTATATATTTTTAACATGTAAATTTTATATATATTGAGTATAAATAAAAAAAATAATCATTTGGATGAAAAAGAGATGTTTTTTGATTTATTTTTAAATGGCAGTTTAGTCACTATTTACGAACATAATTTCAAATTAAATTTTAAAACTTATTGAATATTTATATTAAAAAATAATATTTATTTTTATATGATCATATAAAAATTATCATATGGTTAATTTTTGGGATTTTTCTGAAATGTATATTTTTTTAGGAATATTGACAAATATTAGAATTTAACTGGAAACTGCCTTTTAGTTTAAATAATTTATAATGTTAAATAATATTTTTATTAGTTTTAAAAGTTTAATTAGTTCAATTATATATAAATTAATCCAATTAAGGTTATTGGAATCATTTTAATATTTAATTTTGATATAAAAACTTTGTAAACCATTGAACATTTTCGCTGTAAAGACCTATTTTCTCATCACATTTACAGGATTAAAATTAAATTACATTTTCGACTTTTATGAATAGAATTAAAAAAAATGGGTTCTATATTTTGAATCCATATAATTTATAATTTACAATAAACTTTACATTTTTTTTAAAAAATTAATAGTGAAAATAGTAAAAATTACTTACCACAGTTTAGTTAAAATTGGATTTACCAGGGCTGAAACTAAGAATATAATGGTACAAATGATTTACCAACTTTTATAACACCCATTATAAGGCCATATTTCAACCTTATCTTCTCTAGGTTTGCGAATGGCTCATTTTGGTGGATTGTTTCATATATAGGCCTATTACTATCATACATAGATATTAAATCATTTTTTTAAATATTAATTACATTACAAAACCACATGCTTAAGGACCGTAATAGTTTTCTTCATTTGGAAATATAGAAACATAAAAAATTAGTTCACATGTGAGATACATAATATACCAATAATATATTATTATATTTCACCCTTATTATAGAAATAACGAATAATACATATTTTCATTACCCAATGAAAGGAAACCTAAGAAATGATGAGCACAAATGCTTGGTAAGGATAAAAAAGGGTGATACGAAATCATACCCGGAACACAATGGTGTATGAACATGAGAATAAGATTTTAATACCATATCATTGAAATAAAATATCCTAAAATTTAATCATGATATAACTAATTATAGTTCATATGATATGAATAATTAGGAAATCAAAGACCATGAACCATGAGAGTTGATCACGTACTGATTCACTATTCATTTCTTCCCTTGTACCACTTTGTGAAACTGATTTTGTATTATAAATACCATATTTAATAACAAATTTAATATTATATTTTATTCAATTATATTTTTTTTATTACTATTAAAAATTATAATTTCACTTGTTTGGATGATTTCATTGTAGGTGGAGGCGATTTGAATGGCCCGAGACAATGTTCCAGAAAAATGGACCAAACCGTGCAAAATCCCAAGAAAATATAGGGAATAAAATGCCAAATTATACTAAAATGTGCATACTATTAGGTTTAAGGTTTTTGGTAAGATCCTAAATTTATCAGGATATAACTCTATTTAAGATATCCAAGACCCATTCATCAATGAATGGTCCCGAACAAACCGATCATTCCAAGAGACCGAATCTGCACAAAGTCAAAATTTATATTCGGTATTTCATCCATATTTTAGGACAGATTTTAAAAACTGATTCCATATTTTCAGTGGATTAATTAAATATTTTTCTAAATATTTATCTAGTATTTTGAAATGTGAGATAAGATTTTATGGCCATCGAAAACCATGGGCTTAGTGGTTTCTTGATTTCTGGGTGTTCAAAACCACCTTCCACTTTGCCTATAAAATTGAAGCATGGGAACCCCATTTGTTTGTTCAACTAAGGGAGTGAAATTATTCCAAAATCTATATATATAAGATTCATATCATCCCCTTTGATATTATGGAGCTCCCTATCCTTGTAGGGAGAGCTGGAATAAAGAAGGAGATCTACCCCTACTTCCTCTTCGTCTTGATGTCGTGCTAAATTGTGGGAATTTTTGAGAGGGATCTATACACATGTTAGTGGAGATCATACTATTATATAATATATATTTTTTGGATTAAATTGGGTTTTAAAATATTTAATTACATGTATATTACATTATTTTTCATTTGAGTTCCTGTTTTAATGCATTTGATTGATATGGCCTCAATTTCTATTCAACCATTGTGAGGTTTTGAGTGAGTGAATTGTGATAATCCAATTGGAAAACATTAGATTATTTTTAATACCCACTTTTTGAGATTTTAATTTTCATTGTAAGATATTATACCATGCATAAGGTCTATAACTTTATTATTCAATTGTTATTTATATTTTTCGTTGAACATGCATTAATATAAAAGGATAGAAATTAATCTGGATATCAATTAATTTCAACCAAAGATTCAATCCAAGACAAAATAAATCTCTATGAACAAGGAACATGAAATGTGAGTAGTGCAATAACAAAAACCCATTTATCTCATATTTTTTAAAATCCATTTTTTTCTAATATTAAACACATCAAATAATGTTATTTTCTTAAAATCATTTTCAAAACAACACACACATTTTAGTTTGTTATGGAAAATAAAAACATTAAACCACCAACACTCATTTATAGATGATATATGGTATACCGTAGACTATAAAATCATCTTTAATCAAAATAAAAATTAGTTTTCCTTACAACATGGTCAAATTTTGGTGCCATTTACGGTGTATATATTTGTTTTTAGTGTGATGTTTTTTATAAAAACATTTTGTATTCAGTAATTATTTGTTCACATCATTCTATTTATTTATTTTTTATGTTAATTTATAAAATATTTATTTTTTTAGGATTATCCATTTATTGATCTTAATAAAATAAACTATGTTCTTTTGGACATGAAGTGGAGACAATCATACATCATCGACACCAAGAAGCACTAGAAGATCCCTTGATGAGGGACATACAAAACATCAAAAATCTTCTAAAACTTTATTCTTATTCTTCTGAAACCAAAATTTAGACTGAAATAAATGTGCATAATATGGATAAAAATATTCAAAAAATTAAAATAAATAACCTCACATTATTTATAGATTCGTCCCAAATTAATTAAAATGTAAGGAAATGCACCAAATTTTAAACCTAAATCCAGTTTAATTCACTTATTACCAAGATTCTATAGAATCCTTGGAGAATATACATAAAAGAAATTTAAATTATTTTATACTATGTGTTTTATATTAAAACCTGGTAATGTGGATGAAGAAAAATTAAAGATGGTGGAATTCCATTTTTCATTTGAAGACACTACAAAATATTTGTTATATTATGTTAATTCCCTAATTAGAGGATAGGAAGAGAAGAAACACATTTTTCTTGAAAAATAATTCCTAGCCTCTTGAACTGCAACTATAAGGAAAATAATATATGGAACAAAGTAGTCACAAGGGAAAACACATCATGAATATTGGGGAAAATTAAAAAGGATGTGTTCATGCTGTCTACACCACCAAATAAGTGATCAACTTTTAATATAATATTGTTATGAAGGTTTAATACCTCTTCATCAAAACACAATTTTTGTGGTTGTAGGTGGTGAAGAAGTTAGAAAAACCCCAATAATTGAAAGGAACCTCAATAATTACATGGCATAGAACACACAACAATTCGGTTCAAGGTCCACTGTACCCATTCGAGGTGTCCTTGTGGTGTAGAGTTCTAGTTTTCATATGATGGTGCAAACGATGTTTGAAGAGGTAAGTACCTTTCTCCAAAAAAAATCTCCTTCCCAAGGACAATACGAATCTCCTCATCCCATCCATTATAGTATCTTTTTTGTAAACGGTCATTATTATAAACAATTCCCTCAATTGAAAGAACATTTTTAGAGTTTTGAGTCAGTATTTATAGACCATCCCTATGACTAACCCATCATGTAAGAACCATACTATCCAACCAAACCTCGGTGGAATGAAAGCCAATCTTATAATAGAGGTTTTATACAAACCTACCTCAACAAACATGGAACCAACTTGGGAAGAGTAGTCACCCACCACCACCACCTATAAATCCTAAACCACTATAACAACATTTTGAATAACCCCCTCAAAATCTTGATCCTATCCTAAAATACATAATGAAACAATGGATGAAAACAATATCAAATTCCAAAAAACCAACCAAGCATTTATACAAGACCTAAATAACCCAATTAGGATAACTCGTCAAATATATGAGGGAAATACAAAGTCCTGGGTCAGGTAAAATAAATTTTCAAGTACAATTCAACACTATGGATAATGTAAATAATAGTTCCATAACCCTTCAGAGTGGAAAAAAACTTAAAATCCAAATTAACCCACTACTAGAGTAAATCCTTTTTATGGAAACTGACATCCCAACCATTGAAAATAGTATAAATGAGAAAAACAAATTTACTAAGAGATGCACTTCCAAAGGAAGGAGAGTTTAATTTGATGAACCACCAATAAAATACATTCATCTTCTATTTTTCCATTGTTCTACCCAACCAAGTAAAAAAAACAAATGAAACATTATTAAATAAATCTTTAATTTTTTAAATAATGTGTAGGTTAAAATCCATTTGATTGATACTATAATGAAAATTCAAGGATATTATATTTTTATAAATGGAATGTTCACACAATTATTGTTATTTCATGGTGATGAAAAGGTGGGCATGGGTAGGAATATATCTGTTTTGATATATCCTTCACTTACCACCAAATGAAATTTTCTTATAATATTCTCGAATCTATGAATCATAGGATAGTATTTTTCTTCTAGTAATATGCATGATTTGGGTTCCTCTATAAATTTGATTCGTCACTCTATTTTCTCCTCATTATAGGTTGTGGAACTGAATCCCACATTAATTTTTATTCAGTAATAAAATTACAGTAGAGTATAGCCTGCTGGTCTGTTAAAAGATTATTTTATAAGGGTGAAATTTTTTATTTTTCTTCCAGATTTTTATGTTCTTAAAATGGAAGATGATATGATGAATGGACACAACCAAATTATATTTTGGGGAAATTTATTGAGAACCACTAAAAATTTAATTAATTTACAAAATGGTACATTATCTATGGAGTTTGGTGGTGACATTTTCCACTTCCAAATCCTTGATGCCATGAATCCCCCCTTGGAAGAACATTCCTCGCTTTCAGTTAATTCTATTGATGTAATCCATTACCTTAAAAAAATATTTTATTTCCTCTAATCCCATTTTTGGGTTTTTATCCTTGATATACATTCTAGGAAATTATTCATGTATTAAATATTTTACTAGTTCATAAAAATTTCTTGCATATTTTTTAATTGATAATTTCTTGATCACTAAGGACCCCATGATCATCGATGATACTTCTATGCTTGTAAAATATTATTCCTCATTTTAGGATTCTAACATTGAGTATTTATATGAGATCAATGAACTTCCACATTAACATTCACTTCCATCAATCCAACATCCACTTGAATTTAAACATAAACAATTTCCTAAAAATTAAAAATACTCTTATCTTAAGAATGGAAACATGTTGTCTATCATCATTGTTACTTCACTCCCTCCAAAGCATGAATTATGACTGGTTGGAATTTTGACGAAGTATAAAAATGAAATAGGATAGAAACTTTCTAAAGGTATTAGCCCATAAACTTCCACACATCATAAATTGTTAAATGGCATGTCTAAACCATTGTGGAATATACAACATCGTCTAAACCCAAACATTCCTGATGATTAAATAAAAGGTAACAAAATTGTTGGATACTTGAATCATTTACCGCATATCTGAAAAAATGGGTCAGTGCAGTGCAATTAGTTCCAACCCATGTGTAGAATATTTTGCGCGTCTGTATAGACTATCACCGATTAAACTAACACACTAGGAAGGACCATTTCTCATTGTCCTTTATTGACAAGATGTTAGAGTAACAAGTAGGGATTCCTACTACTATTTTATAGATGGTTTTTATGGAAACTTTTAGATGCATATTTCCGACAAGGATTTGTAATAGACAAACCTTCACTTTCACCATTGTCACATTTTTATATAATAGGATGCCATTTGGACTGTGTAGTGCTCTAGGTACTTTCAAGTGATCATGATTAGTATTTTTTCAGATAACATAGATAATTGTATGGAAGTATTCATAGTTAATTTTACTATTTACAACTCCTCTTTTGATTCATTTTGAAGTAGTCTTGGTTCTATAATATGTCTTTATATTGAAAATAAAAATGTATTAAATTATGTAAAATGACATTTCATGGTGTGATAATGTATAATACTTGGACATGTCATTTATGGATATGATATCTAGGTTGATAAATCAAAATTGAATGTCATTTATTCCCTACCATTACGAAAAAATGTGTAGGATGTTTTTTCTTTCTTAGGTTGTGCATGTTTTTACCATCGTTCCATTTGTGACATTAGTAAGATTTCACCCCTCCACCGATTACTCCAAAAGTTAAAGGATTTTTTTTAAATAAAGTGAAAATGAATTTAATAAATTGAAATGGAGTCTTATATTAACCCTAATAATCTAAATAACTCAGTGGGATTTACCAGTTGAACTCATGTGTGATGCATATAACTATGATGTTTGGGTAGTCTTATCACAAAGGGTTGGTCAATCTACACATGTCAAAGCCTATGACTAATGCACACTATACCCTACCTAATAAAACTACACTACAACTAAAAAATAATTTCATTACATTGTGTTTTTCTTGGATAAATTTATCTCATACCTTTTGTGTAACACCTCATGGTATTTAAAATAAATATAGAATTTAATTTTATAATCTATCCATTAAACACAACTTTGCCTCTTCTGTGTCTTGAATTTTGAAAAATGGTCATCTAGAGTTGTGTTCTATATGTCATTTGGAGTCTGATAGAACAAACTTGATTTTTGGTGAATAGTAACATACCCTTATGAATAATAATATGAATAGTAATATTACCCTTATGAAGAGTAAATAAGATTATTTTATTTGCTTAAAGAAATAAGATAATGAGATCTTAATTAGTTTTTCAATGAGAAATAAAACTAAGTTCACTTTATGATTGTTATATTTCAAATTAACTATGACCTTATATGAATATTAAATTAACAATATTTAAAAAATTATTTTTGAAAAATGGATTTCACTTCTAAATTCTACACGTTGAAAAATGGTTAGGTTTAATTTTGGGAATTTTTCTAAAATATTTGGTTTTTTAGTGAATAGTAAAAAAATACAGTTTTTAGTTTCAGTGTGTTAATGAAATCGTTAATGATGTAATAATGATTTCATAAATCTGGTTGACTTTTTTACAGTTAAATAAGATGTGATATGTCCCATGTGGATTTAACCATGGTCAAATACCAAGGTCAAGCCCATGGTTTTGCAAATACCACCCATGAGGTGTCCCTTGGAAATTATTAAAATAATCCCTCACTTTTCCTATAAATACCAACTCTTCCTTTCATTTAATTCATTACCAATTCTCCCTCAATGAAGCTCTGGCCTCCTTACCTCTATATTAGTTCTCCCAAGGTTTCTTCAATCCCCCAAGGTCCCAACCTTCAAGTTATAAGGGTTACTCTATAAGGTAAGGAAATTCTCAATTTCTTTCTTTTTTTCCTTTCATGTTCTCTTTTATGTGGTATACCATTCAAGTTTCCATACCATGATATTATTATTCTTCATATTATTGATTTAATCTATATTATGATTCATTTCTCGATAGGTGAACTTTCTCCCCTATCTTATTAAAATTTTCTAAAACCATGTTGTGTAGCAGTTAGGGTGTCGAATTTTTGTAAGCGATATCAAAATTATTCTTTTATTTTGAGTTCATTATTTATTCTTTCTTCATCTCTTCTTTCCCTAGTGGAATGAAATCACTAGAGTATTTTATATTCTGGATTTTCTCATGTTCATGAGAAAATCATCATCAATATTCTTCTTTTCTCCCACTTCTTCATGGTATTAAAAACATTGTTCGTGATGTGTCGAATTACCGACATCGTAGACGATGTGATTTAAATTTGCATTAATTCTTTAAAGTATGGTCATAAAACCATTCATATGGTTGAAACAGGTTATAATATAGGTGTTATGACTCACCCATGGTTCTATAATTATTTGGTACACATGGTTCTAATTTATAAAACAAAATGAGGTTTTTATTATCAAAGACCCACTAAAACGATCTAAATGAACATCATTAATGTTTTAACTAATGAATCATATTCATGGTATATAACCCAAAATAATTATAAGAGAATTTATATCTCCATAATTTCTTAAATAATATTTATAAACAATTTTGTATGTTTAACCATGTATCAAATGAACTTTCATTCACGGAAACAAGTAAACGAACCATGAAAGCCAAGGAATAAAATGCTTCCAAAACAAGAAAATTGAACAAATTGAACCCATAGAAAGGGCCATGAATGAACATAATATGGTTATAATAAATCAATTACATGTATAGGAGGTTCTAGAAATATTAATTAATGAAGATAAAATTGATTATTCAGGTCATTAAAACAAAGGATGAACACACTCGAGCATAAGGTAAAAGGTTTCTCATATCACTTTCATTTCTCTGAGATTTTCATTGTTCGCCACTTATTTCTTGTATGTGGTATATGTGTACTGCCATTTGATATATAATAACATGAATCTCTTTATATTAATGTTATTCAATTATTCACTTGATATTTATTATGTTTTGGTCATATGATTTGACCGATCACATTGTTGTATGGGACATTGTCTCAACTACATTTTCGTTGTGACTAAATTTGTATTGTGCACCTAAAAATCCTTGTGTGGTGTACCAACTTCCCATTTGAGATCAATTTTCATTTGAAATTATATTTATATTAAATATCAATAATCTAATGTGATGGATTTGTTTGTTGTCTAAACCGTATACCATCTTACAGATGGTGTTTACATGGAAAATTATTTTAATTATGGAAATATTGATGAATCTGTATACTCTACTCTATATGAAAAGGCATATTTATTTTGTATTGAATTAATGTATAAATAATTCTTTGGACATGAAGTGGAGGGTGGGTCCCGCTATAGATGTTCGATGCATCAGCAGTTCTCATGAGACAAATCAGTTTGGCAACAAATCCTTCGTGTTTGTTTCCAAAAATCAGAAGGGTTTCTACCCATAGAACTAAACCGTTTTTACGGTATTATGGTTTCCTATTCTAGATACATGACGTCCAATTAATATGAATTCTCTTTATTCATTATCAGTTATTATATTTATCCATGAGGTTTTTACTATGACAAAATCTATAGATGATGTCCCATTCTCAGTTTATTAATGGCATTAGTTGTTCATATATTCATTATGCCATATTGATTATGTCAGATTGATTGTGATTCACTTATTATTGTACTCATGATTCCAATATTTGTAACCCTTACTAAGAATATTATCTAACCCATTTCATTTTCTACCTACAACTGGTGATGAAGAGAAGATCTTTTATTGAGTTTCTGGGGATACTGTTTTTAGTTTTTGTTATGTATTGTATTTTGTAAACCTTTCCAATGTAATTTGAGTAACATATATGTATCTAGTTTCTTCAAGACTAGTAAACTGATCATTCCTTCAGGATTTTCATTTCTTCTAACCATGCCAATATCATAAGTAATGTACCGGCTCCGACCTAGAGGGGTCGGGTGTTACGGTTTGTATCAATGGAAGTTTAGTAGAAAACTTGGAAACTAAAGTAGGAAATGTATATTAGGGAACAAAGCCCTAAGGTTGTATCTGAGGATAAACATACAAGAACACCCTATTATTTTGGTAAGGAATAGATTATGTGTATATTATAATCAATACGTCCCTATATGGATACGAGCAGGTAGAGGCGGCTCTAGCACATATGTATCTAGGGGTAAAACCCGAAAACACAGATTTGAGATAAACTCGAATGAGAACTGGTGCATGAAAATGGGCTTTGCAGCACTCTTGGTTACAACACTCCCAGGGGATATGCTTAGGATAATTCATATTTTCATTACATGCCATTATGAAGGTGTTAATGTAAATTTTTCTTCAGAGGAACCATGTTTATAAGATTAGATATGTATAGAATTTCAATCTATGATGATTGATTTTCTATTTGAGATTAAAAAACTAATCTTTTGTATCCTGTTATTTATAAATGGTATCTAATGGAATAAGGGGAATCATTACTCATGGGAAAGGTATGGATCTCCCTACTAAGCAAGTCAACACAGTCAACATTGCAGCAGATCAGATCATGACCATATTTTTACAACTTACTCAAGTTGTAATGAATAACCATTCAACACCTATGTTGGATCGTTTCATGTGGGATAATCCCCCATCCTTCAGCAGGACTACTAATCGAGTGGTTTCTGAGCAAATTATCATTTCTCTTGAAAAGATATTCATGGAGTTAAGATGCAATGAAAATGAAAAGGTACTATTGGAAGTATATTGTCTCAAGGACGACTCTGATCAATGGTGGTCCCTGATTCAAAATACCACGGGGGACAAAGAGATAGAGGATGTGGAATGGATGACTTTTAAGGAAATATTATTCGAATAATATTTCCCTCAAGATCAATGAACTGAAATGAAGAGAAAATTCCATGGCTTGAAACAAAGGGAAGAATACAGTGTTGTAGAGTATGAGGTTACCTTCACAAGGCTAGCCATGTATGCCATGTATTTTGTAAGTGACTCGGTGGACAATATTGATAATTTCTTTTAAGGTCTTAATCCAAGTCGTCAAAGGGCAATGGATTCTCAATCATTTTCATCATATGATGAAATTGTATCAAGTGCCATCAAAATAAAGAAGGAATTTTCTAGATCAAAATTTTTCAAAGGAAACCAAGATAAGAAGTGGTATTCTAATAACAAAGGAAAATGAGAGGCACTAAAGAAGCGAAAGGGAATGAATAGTTTCCCATTATGTGAGAACTGTGGAAAGAGTCATCTCGGGAAATGCATGAAAGGCATGGGAGTCTGCTATAACTTCAGAGAAAAGAGTCATTGATCTGATGAATGCAAGGGGAAGAAAAAATTCAATGATATTCAATGATACAATTGCAGAGAGATGGGACACTATGAAAATTAGTGTCCTAAGTTCCAAGGAAACATTCCTCAGAAAAAGCCAAGAGAGCAAGGGAGAGCCTATGCGATTAGAACTGTAGAGGTTGAAGTTCCTAGTGATGTGGTGGAAGGTACTTTAATTATTTCCTCAAACTTAGTGAACACTTTAATTGATTCTGTTTCATCGCATTCATTAATATCCTCTCAGATTTCCGAGAAAATAAGATATATCCAGTTTGATTTAATAAAGGAGTTGTCAGTCAAAAATTTCATGGGATGTATCATTGCAACAAAGGCATTTTGACTAGTCCCCCTCCAAACACCAAAACGTTATTTAGTTTCTATCCTTATCATCATACCCATGACTGAATAGGATATAATTATCGGTATATATTGGTTTTCAAATTGTGATGCGAGGATATATTGCAAAAACGGAAGATAAATGTTTTGAAAATGGTGTAGAATCCCTTGCCTTTTGGGTAGAAACTTCACCACATGATTCTTATCTTAAACCAGCCCCAGTAGCTCTATTGAATGCAATACGTGGAGAGGAAGGTAAACCAATATCTATGGGAGAGGAAAGAAATATTCAAATTGACGATGTGCACATAGTGAAAGAGTACATTGATGTATTTATATAAGATTTACCTAGACATCCTTTAGAGCGGGAAGTTGAGTTCTCTATTGATTTAATTATTGATGCAAGGCCTATGTCAAAGACTCCATATAGAATGGCCACTATTGAATTAGTAGATACAAAGAAAAAACTAGAGGATTTTAGTGAAAATGGATTTATTCAACCTAGTTTTTCTTAATGGGGATCCCATGTACTCTTTGTCAAGAAGAAAGATGGATCCATGAGGCATTGCATTGATTACAGGGAAATCAATGCTATTGCAATAAAGAATAAGTATCATCTTTCCTAGATTGATGATTTATTTGACCAAATTCATGGATCTCAATACTTCTCGAAGATTGAACTTTGATCCGGATATCATCAACTGTGTGTGAGGATGGAAGATATTCTGAAGACAACATTTTGAACTAGGTATGGGAATTATGAGTTTACAGTGATGCCTTTTGGATAGAAAAATGCACACTCTATTTTCATGGATTTAATTAATAGAGTTTTCAAGTAATATCTTGCTAACTTTTTTGTGGTATTCATCAAAGATATCCTGGTATACTAAAAAGGATATGAGGACCATGAGGATCATTTTCAATCTATTCTAAAAACTCTTAGAAGAAATCAATTATATGAGATGTTTAGAAAGTGAAAATTCTAGCTTCAGTCAGTTTCTTTTCATGGCCATATTGTCTCTAAGGATGGAATCCTAGTTGATCCTGCAATGACAAAGGCAATCCAAGAATGGCTCATGACGACAAATATAACTGAGGTACGCAGTTTAATTGGACTGGAACATTATTATCTGCTTTTTGTGCAGAATTTTGCCAGATTGGGTAACCCGCTAACAAAGCTCACACGTAAAGGGGTTAAATTTGTCTGGAAAAAATATTTTGAAAAATATTTCGAAGAACTTAAGAGAATATTAGTCAATGTTCCTATATTGACTCATCCATCGGGTAATTACAGGTTTTTTATTTATAGTGATGCTTCAATGAATGGACTTGGTTGTCTCCTTATGCGAAATGATAGGGTTATTGCTTATGCATCACGACAGCTAAACTTTCATGAGAAAAACTATCCTACTCATGATCTTGAGTTAGCTGTTGTAATCTTTGCATTGAAGATATGGATACATTATCTCTACGGTGAAAAATGTGAGATTTATACTAATCACAAGAGTTTGAAGAATATTTTTTCATTAAAAGAATTGCACATGAGGCAAAAAAGATGGCTTGAACTACTCAAGGATTATGATTTCATGATACACTACCTCTCAGGGAAGGAAAATAAGGTGGAAAATGCTTTGACCAGAAAAGATCATGGAGTTTTGAAAAAGCTGAGAGTTGAAAGGGATCCTATTTTCACGGATCTAGTAAAGATGGATATGGGAATAACCATGGAAGGTGAAACATCAATTCAGTTTCAAATAGTTTCCAAACCATCTTTACTAGAATGGATAAAAAGATATCAAGATGATGACGAAAATATTAAAATGAAGATTAAATCTATGAATGATGGGAGATTAAGTTCCTTCGTATATGAAGATAGAATGTTGAATTTTGGGAAGAGACTTTGTGTTCCCGATATACCTGATCTAAAAAGAGAATTTTTAGATGATGCTCATAGTTACAATTTCTCTATACACCCTGGTAGCACTATGATGTATAGGGATTTGAAGGAACATTTTTCGTGGGACAACAAGAAGAGGGAGATTGCTAATTTTGTTTTCAGATGTATGGTTTTTCATCAAGTGAAAGCTGGAAGGCAACAACCTGGAGGAGTATTGCAACCTCTTCCCATACCTGAGTGGAAATGAGATAATATCACGATGGAATTTGTCATGGGACTACCAAATACTCCTAGAAGAAACGATGAAAAATGGGTCATTGTTGATCGTCTTACTAAGTCATCACATTTTCTTGTTATAAAAGATGATATACCACGTGAACGTCAAGGACGGTGGTATATTAATGAAGTTGTGAGACTTCATGGAGTACCCCTATTAATTTTTTCTGATCATGGTCCATGTTTTAGATGAAGATTCTGGAAAAGTCTTTAGAAGGCCCCAGATACTAATCTTCGTTCGAGCACTGCCTACCACCAACAAACTGATGGACAATAAGAACAGACTATTCAAACATTTAAAGACATGTTGAGGTCTTGTTCAATTGATTTTCAAGGCATGTGTGTAACAACCCAAAGTTTCATGAATGGAAAATCCCTCTTGATCTAGTTAAATGATTCTTTAGGAAAATTGTTTTTATAAGATGTCAACTTCATTAGTTTTATGTTATGATTTGTGACCATTACTTTTATAGTCATTGCACAGTGATCATCTGAGTAGTATAAATATAAGGCTTTAACGAACCCATTTCTACTCAGAAAAGGATGCGATGGCCTCATCCAGTAGAGTTGCCCCTTACGAAGCCCATTTGTCAGATCTTGGAAAAGAGGTGGTGTCTTTGGGCTACGCCCTTGACCAAGCCCAAGCTGAGCTTCATTATGTCAAGATTGAACGGGACCGTCTATGGGAAAAGTGGAAGTTGATAGAGATTACCACTCAAGTGATGTTATCTAAGCCGCCCCAAGAGTCTGTCACCATCGCACACCTTACCCTTAGGTCTTATGCGGATATTTTAAGGGGTTATGTAACAAATAAGTAGCACCATGTTCATGTACATTATTTTTTTATATAATAATGAATATAATTTCTAGTCATTTTTGATACATTGTAATTAGTTTTTAAAGTTCAAATGGTGTTTTTAGTTATTATTTAATTAAGAATTATATTTTATTAAATTAAAGGATTTTTGAATTAAATAATATTTTAATAAAATATTATTATTAATATTAAATTAATTTTTATTAAATATAATTGATCTTATAATTTTATGAATGCAATTAAAATTTTTATTAAGGTTTGAAAGCCATTTCTGTCAAAACCCGTGATTTTTTTATAAATGTCAGTTTTTATTTTAAAAGTGAAAATTAACATATTTAGAAAATTATTTAGATAAAATAAATATTATTTTTGGAATCAGGATGTCGAAATTATCCAACGGTTAATTTTTCATAATTTTCTGAGACAGTCAAATTTTTGGGTAAAAATTAAATACCATTTCAATATATAATGTATTTTATGACATCATAATGACCCAATGGTGATGTAATAAAATACCATAATCCTTATGTTCGGCCAATATTTGTTTTATAATTAAAATAATGAGGTTTTGGGTTTGTTTGACTTAATTTTCAAAGCATTAATGGATCCCTCAAGACTTATTCAACACTTTGCCTTTTTAAATTAATTTCCATGGGAGTGTGACTCACCTCCACATAAGCAACCCTAATTTTTTAATATGTTAGGACCTTGGCCTTGTAAAATATTGTTTTCCTCTTTCCATTTCCAGAAACCATGGGCAAATACCATGGTATGGTTTGTGGTTTGGATTATTTTAATATAAGGGGTCCCAAACCAAAATAATATAGAATTCCCTCACATTTCATATATAAACCCACCCAAGATCCCACTTCCTCCTCACTCAAAGCCCTTAGAGTTCGTCCAACCTCTACCCTACTCTCTCTAGAATCCTCTCAAGGTGCCCTAATCTCCCATGAAGCCTCTCACAAGCCTCTCTCTAGCCTTTGGAAGAACACTTCCAAGTAATGGTTTTTTCTTCCTTTCTCATTTTTGTCAATTTTCTTTAAGTTGTATTGCCCTTTTAATTTCAATTATGAATGTTGGGGTATGGTTTCGCACATCCCCCATACTGCCCTCTTATTATTTGAATGATGGGATATCCCATTCTCTCTCATTAAATGCCTCCCATGTACACCCATTGCTATACCAAAATTCCGAAAGGAACTTTTTTCTTCTCTTTTATATTCAAGAAATACTTTTGTATCATGAATCTAAATTCCTTTTCAATTGTTGGGACATGTATCTATATGACCTCCTTACTGTCCATTACTTGTAAATATGATGAGGAACCCCTTTCTCTCTCATCAACCATTTTTTTGAATTCTTATTTCACGCCTTTACGCTGCCGAAATCACACCGATTTTCTAATCCAATATCATTGTGTAGTGAATACCATGCCCATTTCTCCATCAAGGGTATTCACCTTTATGCACATTTACTTATTGATTATAAAGTTTCATGTATGAATTCCACATTACTTTATCGTGGAATAAATGATTATGTTTTATGAATCCATGTTTTATGATCCATGTGGCACACTTATGCATGAAATGAAATGTTTAAGAAGGGTGCGCCCTTATAGCACTCCAATGCATTGGGTAAAGTATAGTATCATGATACATCATGTGCAATGAGTGTTGACTCATGCTAATTCAAGTGCAATGAGGGTTTACTCGTGATTCAAGTGCAATGAGGGTTTACTCATGCTCCATGTGCAATGAGCCTTGGCTCATGCTTATTCAATGTTAAGTGTTATTGCCACATTTCCAATTTATGATTATCATGATTTATCATGCCTTTATGTTCATGTTACTCTTATGATCTATTTATATTCCTATTGCTTAACATGTATTGAACTCCTCATGTTATTCATTTTGTACTCCCTTACTGGGCTTTATAGCTCACCCTTTTCTTATGCATGTCCTCAGGTTATCCCATGCAATGCTAAGTACGAAGGAATATAGTGGTCATGTAAAGGAAGTTTTCAATAAAGATGTTGTATTTCAAGTTTAAAGTTTTTATGTAATGATCCTAAGCCCCAAAGACACTAAACCTCTCTATCTTCTTTGTTGTATCAAGTGAAGTTATATGTAATAAAGCTTGTTTAAGTTGTAATAGAAAGCAGGGTTGTCATAGTTGGTATCAGAGGATAGGTTTAGTTATTTTTGGGATTAGGAAACCCTAGTAAAGCCTTAGATACAAGACTAAGTATAATAAAAACATCCCAAAGTTTTGGTAAATACTAAGTAAGTGGTTTATCAAACAAATACATCCCTGTCTGGATACGAGCAGGTAGAGGCGGCTCTGGCACAGATGTATCCTAGGGGTAAAACCCGAAAACACCGCTTTGAGCTAGACTCGAACGAGAACTGGTGCACGACAATGGGCCTTGCTGCACTCTTGGTTACGACACTCCCGGGGGATATGTTTTGATAAATTCACAATCTTAGTATGAACCCTTATTAAGGGAAAAATGCCCCTAAGAATATATGTTAGAAGGAAGATCATGAAAAGCCTGGATTGAATCCTATAGACTCATGAGTTAAAGAGATTAAAGTTTATTTATAATTCATCAACTTTTGTCTTTGGATTACCCTTTATGTGTTACCCCTAACTTTCCTTTTATTCCAGCCAATGGCCAGTAATAGGAGAACTCGGGCTAACAACCGTTGTGAAGATCAGTGTGATGATTATAATAATGAGATACCCAATCCAATGGGAGCGGGAATCGCGAACTTTGTCACGATTCTCTCTCAGCTAACTCAAGTTTTGAATAGAAACATGGGTCAAGAGGAACGTTCAACCCCCCCCCCCTAATAAAGAACAAGTCGCTATCGAGAGATTCATGAGACAAAGGCCTCCTACTTTTATTGGATCATCTGATCCCACGATCGTTGAGCGATGGATCAACTCCATTGAAAAGATCTTCTCTATCCTTCAATGTTCTGAACAAGAGAAGGTTCTCCTGGCGGCTTATCATATGGAGGGTGAAGCTGATCAATGGTGGACATTGATCAAAAATACGAAGCCTGAGGAGGAGACCGAGGCTTTGGATTGGAAGGAATTTTGGAAGATGTTTTTTGATAAATCTTTTCCGCGCACCCTCCATCTTAAGATGGAAAGGGACTTCCTTTCCCTCAAGCAGAAAGATGAAGAATCTGTGGGATCGTACGAGGAAAACTTCATAAGGCTTGCACGATACGCTTCCGGCTTTGTCGTTACCCCCTAATGCAAGGTTGACCACTTCTTTGGTGGGCTGAAGCCTAGCTGGCGGAAAGCAGTAGAGATCCGTGACTTCAACAGCTATGAGGAAATTTTCCGATGTTCCCTCAAGGTTGAAATAAAGATCAGAGAATCACATGGGTATCATGGGGACAAGAAGCGTAAGGTGGACTTCATTGCTGGTGGTCCGATGGATAAATCTAATGGCGCTAAGAAGTTCTAGGACCCCACTTGCCAAAAGTGTGGAAAGAAGCACCCTGGAAATTGCCTTAGGAGGACAAGAAAATGCTTCAGGTGTGGAAGAGAATGGCACCTAGCTGTTAACTGTCAGCAAGAAGGACCCGCGACTGTGACAGAGGAGAGGAACGCTTCGTTCGAACCTCAACGCATTGTTCAATGCAACAAATGCAAGAACCGGGTCTTTTTTTAAATCAGTTCCCTAATCCAAGGGTTATCGGAGGCAACCATCAACCTTCAAGACAGCAAGGAAGAACTTTTGCCATCACATCTGCCGAAGTGAACCCTGACAACGAAGTGGTGACAGGTACGCTAGTTATTCATTCAAGAATAGCGAACGTACTTTTTGATTCAGGTTCTACGCATTCTTTTATATCTCAAAATATTAGTAGAACAATCCCTTCACCACCACAAATCATGTAAGTAAAGATATCGGCGAGTACGGAAAATGGGGAAATCATTGCATCACATGAGTATAAGTCCTCCCCTGTTATAATCTATGGATTGAATTTCCCGGCGAACCTCATCATACTCCATTTGGTGGAATTTGATGCAATTCTTGGCATGGATTGGCTTTCCTTATATATAGCCAACATAAATTGTCAGGAGAAGGAAATCACACTCCATATGGAGAATCGACCCCCGATTCATTACAAGTGTCAGGAGGAAGATGAATCTATTTTAGCTCCATCATCTCAAGCATGGATATTACTGCCTTATGAGCATGCATATCTGGCTCAGATGATTGAGTCCAAGGAAGAAACCACCCTTGAAGAAATTCCTATTGTGAGGGAATTCGCTTAAGTATTTCTCGAGGAACTTCCTGGTCTTCCTCCAAGATGAGATGTTGAGTTCTCAATTGACCTGGGGCGCTACTAATATCCAAGACTCCATATAGAATGGCTGTTGTTGAGCTTGAAGAGCTAAAGAAACAACTACAGGAGAATCTGGATAAAGGGTTTATACGCCCAGTGCATCACCATGGGGTGCACCAGTCCTCTTCGTCAAGAAGAAGGATGGGTCAATGCGGATTTGCATCGATTATCGTGAACTTAAAAAAATCACGATAAAGAACAAGTATCCTCTCCCAAGAATCGATGACTTGTTTGATCATCTGCTTGGAGCACAATACTTCTCCAAGGTGGACTTGTAGTCGGGATATTATCAAGTAAGGGTGAAGAAGGAAGAGATCCCCAAGACTGCTTTTCGTACAAGGTACGGGCACTATGAATTCATAGTAATGCCTTTCGGACTCACCAATGCTCTAGCAATATTCATGGACTTGATGAATAGAGTCTTTAGAGATTACCTAGACAAATTTGTGGTAGTCTTTATAGATGATATTCTAATATACTCCAAAACCAAGGAGGACCATGAGGAGCATTTAAGAACTGTACTGGAGACTTTGCTCAAGGAGAAGCTCTATGCCAAGTACAGAAAGTGTGAGTTCTGGTTGAAGGAGGTCTCATTCTTGGGCCATATCATCACAAGCAATGGGATATCTATGGACCCCTCCAAAATAGATGCAATTGAGGGATGGTCGAGGCCAACATCGGTAACTGATATCTGTAGCTTCTTGGGGTTAGGTGGATATTATCGACGATTTGTGAGAAATTTCTCACGATTGTCCAACCCTCTTACCAAGCTAACTCAAAAGGGAGTAAAGTTTTCTTGGAGTGATGAATGCGAAGAAAGCTTCAAGGAGTTGAAAAGGAGGCTTATCACTGCACTCATGCTCACATTACCCACAAGTGGGGAGCTTTTTGTGGTATTCAGTGATGCTTCGAATAAGGGCTTAGGATGTGTGCTAATGCAGAATGATAAAGTGATATCCTATGCCTTAAGGCAGTTGAAAATCCATGAGCAAAACTATCCAACACATGATTTGGAGTTGGTGGTGGTGATCTTTGCCTTGAAAATCTGGAGGCATTATCTCTATGGAAATAAATGTGAGATATGTACTGACCACAAGAGTCTTAAATATATATTCACACAGAAAGAGCTTAATATGCACCAGAGAAGATGGATAGCGATCATCAAGGATTATGACTGTTCAATACATTACCACCCTGGGAAAGCGAACAAGGTGGCAGATGCCCTAAGTAGAAAGGATCCAGTGATTCTATCAATGATGAGAATTGAGAAGGATCCAATCTTCAAAGACTTAATGAAGATGGATGTGGGAATCATAATGAAGGGAATATCATCAATCCTTTCACAAATGATTGCTCAACCATCTCTTTTGGAAAGGTTAAAGAATGCTCAAAAGGATGATGCGGGAATCCATGAAAAAGTGGAAGCTATCAAAAAGGGAAAATCCTCAGAGTTTAATGTTAATGAAGAAGGAATTGTGCGGTTTGGGAAAAGACTATGTGTTCCATCATGTTCGGAGCTAAAGAAGGAACTTTTGGATGACATACATAGTTCAAATTTCTCTATTCACCCAGGGAGCACAAAGATGTATCGAGATCTCCGAGAAAACTTTTGGTGGGATAATATGAAGAAGGAGATCGCTAAATATACATCAAAGTGCCTAGTGTGTCAGTAAGTGAAGGCAGAGAGGCAGAAGTCTAAGGGGATGATGCAACCATTGCCCGTACCAGAATGGAAATAGGAGAAGATCACCATGGACTTTTTCACCGGACTTTTAAGGACATCCAAAGGCAACAATGCAATCTGGGTTGTTGTGGATCGTCTTACAAAGACTGCACACTTCACTGCTATTCGAGAGGATATCTCTTTTGATCAACTGGCACATATATATATCAGGGATGTGGTACAGTTGCTTGGAGTACCACTATCTATTGTTTCTGAACGAGATCCAAGATTCACCTCTAAGTTTTGGAAGAGTCTTCAACAAGCTCTGAATACTGAACTGAACTTCAGTACGGCCTATCATCCTCAAACTGATGGCCAATCCGAGCGGACTATCCAAAAACTTGAGGATATGTTGAGGGCCTTCTCAATGGACTTTAAAGGGGTATGGGATCAACATCTTCCTCTAGTTGAGTTCTCTTATAATAATAGTTTCCACTCGAGCATCCAAATGGCACCATATGAAGCCCTATATGTGAAAAGGTGTAGAACACCGAAATGTTGGGATGAGGTCGGTGAACGTAAGCTGCTTGGACCAGAAATGGTCGAAGAAATGGTGGAGAAGGTGAAAACCATTCAGAAGCATATCAAGGCAGCCCAAAGTCGACAGAAGAGTTATGAAGATAATCGTCGACGAGACCTTGAGTTTAAAGTCAGATACATGGTGCTTTTACTCATATCTCCGTGGAAGAAGGTCATGAGGTTTGGAAAGAAAGGGATGTTATGTCCAAGGTACATCGGCCCCTTCGAGATTCTTGATCGTGTTGGGACTGTGGCCTATCGACTAGCACTTCCACCTACTATGGCCAAGGTGCATGATGTTTTTCATGTATCCCTCTTAAGGAATTACATACCGGACCCTTCACATGTACTCTCTTCCGAGGTGGTACAATTAGAAGATGATCTTTGTTATGAGGAGCAACCAGTGAAGATCTTAGATCGTAGAGAAAAAGTTCTACGAAATAAGACAATGCCCCTCGTCACGGTGTTCTAGAGAAACCACAAGATTGAAGAAGCAACTTGGGAGTCGGAGGATATGATGAAGCTGAGCTACCCACATTTTTTTAGTGTAGGAAAAGGAAAATTTCGAGGGCGAAATTTCTTAAGGGGGGAATATTGTAAGGACCCAAAGATTCATTAATGGAAAATCCCTCTTGATCCAGTTAAATGTTTTTTTATGAAAAATGTTTTCATAAGATGTCACCTTCTTTAGTTTTACGTTAAGATTTGTGACCATTACTTTTATAGCCATTGAACAGTGATCATCTGAGTAGTATAAATATAAGGATTTAATGAACCCATTTCTACTCAGACAAAGGAAGCGATGGCCTCATCCAGTAGAATTGGCCCTTACGAAGCCCATTTGTCGGAGCTCAGAAAAGAGGTGGCGTCTTTGGGCTTCGACCTTGACCAAGCCCAAGCTGAGCTTCATTATGTCAAGCTTGAACAGGACCGTCTACGGGAAAAGTGGAAGTTGATACAGATTACCACTCGAGCGATGTTATCCAAGCCGCCCCAAGAGTCTGTCACCATCGCAAACCTTACCCTTAGGTCTTATGCTGATATTTTAAGTGGTTATGTAAAAAATAAGTAGCACCATGTTCATGTACATTATTTTTGTATATAATAATGAATATAATTTCCAGTCATTTTTGATACATTGTAATTAGTTTTTAAAGTACAAATGGTGTTTTTAGTTATTATTTAATTAATAATTATATTTTATTAAATTAAAGGATTGTTGAATTAAATAATATTTTAATAAAATATTATTAATAATATTAAATTAATTTTTATAAAATATAAATGATCTTATAATTTTATGAATGCAATTAAAATTTTTATTAAGGTTTGAAAGCCATTTCTGTCAAACCCTGTGATTTTTTTTATAAATGTCTGTTTTTAATTTAAAAGTGAAAATTCACATATTTAGAAAATTATTTAGATAAAATAAATATTATTTTTGGAATCAGGAAGTCGAAATTATCCAACGGTGAATTTTTCATAATTTTCTGAGATAGTCAAATTTTTGGGTAAAAATTAAATACCATTTAAATATATAATGTGTTTTAAGACATCATAATGACCCAATGGTGATGTAATAAAATACCATAATCCTTATGTTCGGCCAATATGTGTTTTATCATTAAAATAATAAGGTTTTGGGTTTTTTTGACTTACTTTTCAAAGCATTAATGGAGCCCTCAAGACTTATTCAACACTTTGCATTTTAAAATTAATTTCCATGGGAGTGTGACTCACCTCCACATAAGAAACCCTAATTTTTTAATAAGTTCGGACCTTGGCCTTGTAAAATATTTTTTTCCTATTTCCTTTTCCAGAAACAATGGGCAAATACCATGGGATGGTTTGTGGTTTGGATTATTTTAATATAAGGGGTCCCAAACCTAAATAATAAAGAATTCCCTCACCTTTCCTATATAAACCCACCCAAGCTCCCACTTCCTCCTCCCTCCATGACCTTGGAATTCGTCCAACCTCTTCCCTACTCTCTCTATAATCCTCTCAAGGTGCCCCAAGCTCCCAATAAGCCTCTCACAAGCCTCTCTCTAGCCTTTGGAAGCAAACTTCTAAGTAAGGGTTTTTTCTTCCTTTCTCATTTTTGTCAATTTTTTTTAAGTTGTATTGACCTTTTAATTTCAATTATGAATGTTGGGGTATGGTTTCTCACCTCCCCCATACTGCCCTCTTATTATTTGAATGATGATAGACCCCTTTTTCTCTCATTAATTGCCTCCCATGTACACCCGTTACTATGTCGAAATTTCGGAAGGAACTTTTTTCTTCTCTTTTATATTCAAGCAATACTTTTGTATCATGAATCTGAATTCCTTTTCAATTGTTGGGACATGTATCTATATGACCTCCTTACTATCCATTACTTGTAAATATGATGAGGAACCCCTTTCTCTCTCATCAACCATTTTTATGAATTCTTATGTCACACCGTTACGCTGCAAAAATCACACCAATTTTCTAAGCCAATATCATTGTGTAGTGAATACCATGCCCATTTCTCCATCAAGGGTATTAACCTTTATGCACATTTAATAATTGATTATAAAGTTTCATGTATGAATTCCACATTCCTTTATCGTGGAATAAATGATTATGTTTTATGAATCCATGTTTTATGATCCATGTGGCACACTTATGCGTGAAATGAAATGTTTAAGAAGGGTGCACCCTTATAGCACTCCAATGCATTGGGTAAAGTATAGTATCATGATACGTCATGTGCAATGAGTGTTGACTCATGCTAATTCAAGTGCAACGAGGGTTTACTCATGCTTCAAGTGCAATGAGGGTTTACTCATGCTCCATGTGCAATGAGCCTTGGCTCATGCTAATTCAATGTTAAGTGTTGTTGCCACATTTCCATGTTATGATTATCATGATTTATCATGCCTTTATGTTCATGTTACTCTTATGATCTATTGATATTCCTATTGACTAACATGTATTTAACTCCTCATGTTATTCATTGTGTACTCCCAGACTTGGCTTTATAGCTCACCCTTTTCTTATGCATGTCCTCAGGTTATCCCATGCAATGCTAAGTACGAAGGAATGTAGTGGTCATGTAAATGAAGTTTTCAATAAAGATGTTGTATTTAAAGTTTAAAGTTTTTATGTAATGATACTAAGCCCCAAAGACAGTAAACCTCTCGATATTATTTGTTGTATCAGGTGAGGTTATATGTAATAAAGCATGTTTAAGTTGTAATAGAAAGCTGGGTTGTCATAATGTGGGATATGTATTGATCTATCGTGGAATTTTCCTAAAACAATAGCTTCTATTAAAGTATTCAGATGGAATCCTATGAATCATTATATGAGAGGATATGCAATACACCAACTTTCTGAGTTGATGTTGGTGAAAGAAAGCTCATGTGCCCAGAACATGTTGAAGAAACAATGGAAATGGTGAAGATTATCCAAAACCATATCAAAATATCTCAAAGTAAGAAAAAGAGATATACAGATAACCGAAGGAAGGATTTGGTGTTTCAAGAAGGTGATCTCATTTTATTAAAGGTATCTCCATGGAAGGGTAATATACGATTCGGTAAGAAGGGAATTTTATATCCCAGGTACATCCTACCTTCTGAAATTCTGGATTGAATTGGAGTTGTAGATTACTGTTTGGCAATGTTTCCAAGTCTCTCCAAGGTTCACAATGTGTTCCACGTGTCATTGTTAAGAAAGTACATGTTAGACCCAACAAGTGTACTCACTTCTAAAGAAGTAGAAATTGAGCCAGATCTATCTTATTGTGAAGAGACTAACAAGATTCTTGATACTAGAGATAAAGTATTCAGAAATCAGACGACTCGTCTAGTAAATGTTCTATGGAGGAACTATAAGATGGAGGAAGTGACATGGGAGCCAGAGGACCATATGTTAAAGACATACCCGAATCTTTTTAGGTAATATGTTTGTGAATTTCGTGGATGAAAGTTTTTTAAGGAGGGGAGAATATAACACCCCAAGGATTTGAAAATAAATATAGAATGAAATTTTATAATCTATCCATTAAACACAACTCTTCTTCTTCTATGTTTTGAATTTTGAAAAATGGTCATCTAGAGTTGTGTTCAGTAAGTCATTTGGAGTCTGATAGTACAAACATAATTTTTAGTGAATAGTAACATACCCATATGAATAGTAATATGAATAGTAATATTACCCTTATGAATAGAAAATTATAATATTATTTTATTTTCTTAAGGCAATAAGATAATGAGATGTTAATTAGTTTTTCAATTAGAAATAAAACTAATTGCACTTTATGATTGTTATTTTTTGAATTAACTATGACCTTATTTAAAAATTAAATTAATAATATTTAGAAAATTATTTTTGAAAAATGTATAACACTTTTGAATTCTACACGTCTAAAAATGGTTAGGGTGAATGTTTGGAATTTTTCAGAAAAAGTGGATTTTTTAGTGAATAGTAAAAAATACAGTTTTTAGTTTCGGTGTGTTAATGACATCATTAATGATATAATAATGATGTCATTAATCAGGTAGACTTGTGTATAGTTAAATAATATGTGATGTGTCCCAATTTTATTTAACCATGGGCAAATACCATTGGGAAGCCCAAGGTTTTGAAAATACCACCCATGAGGTGTCCCTTGGAAATTATTAAAACAATCCCTCACTTTTCCTATAAATACCTATTCCTCCCTTCATTGAATTCATTCCCAATTATCCCTCAACAATTCTATGGCCTCCATACCTCCATATTAGTTCTCCCAAGGTTTCTTTAATCCCCCAAGGTCCAAACCTTCATGTTCTAAGGGTTACACTACAAGGTAAGGAAATTCTCAATTTCTTTCTTTTTCCTTTCATGTTCTCTTTTATGTGGTATATCATTCATTTTTTCACACCATGTTGTTATTTTTCGACTTATTATTGATATAATATATATTATGATTAATTTCTAGATAGTTGAACCTTGTCCCCTCCCTTTTTAAAATTTTCTAAAAACAATGTTGAGTAGTCATTAGACTGCCAAATTTTTGTAAGTGATTTCTAAATTACTCTTTTATTTTGAGTTATTTATTTATTATTTCTTCATATATTCTTACCCAAGAGGAATGAAATCTCAAGAATCTTGTATATTATGGTTTTTCTCATGTTCATGAAAAATTAATCATCAATCTTCTTCTTTTACCCCACTTGTTCAAGGTATTAAAAATATTGTTGGAGATGTGTCGAATTACCGACATCGTAGACGATGTGATATCAATTTCCATTAATTCTTTCAAGTCTGGTAATGAAACCATTTATATGGTTGAAACATGTTATAATATATGTGTTATGACTCACCCATTGTTCTGTAATTCTTTGGTACTCCTGGTTCTAATTTATAAAACAAAATGAGGTTTTTATTATCAAATAACCACTAAAACGATCTAAACGAACATCATTAATGTTTTAACTAATGAATCATCATCATGGTATATAACCCAAAATCATTATAAAATAATTTCTATCTCCATAATTTCTTTAATAATATCTATTAACAATTCTGTATGTTTAACCATGTTTCAAATGAACTTCCATTCATGGAAATAAGTAAACGAACCATGAAAACCAAGGAAGAAAATGATTCCAAAACATGAAAATTGAACCAATTGAACACATAGAAAGGGCCATGAATGAACTGTATAAGGTTATACGTAATAAATTACATGTATAGGAGGTTTTGGAAAAATAAATTCATGAACATAAATTTTATTATTCATGTAATTAAAACAAACGAAGAACACACTCGAGCATAAGGTAAGGGGTTTCTCATCTCACTTTCATTTATAAGAGATTTTCATTGTTCAAACTTATTTCTTGTATATGGTACATGTCTACTAACATTTTATATATAATAACATTAATATATTTATATTAATGTTATTAAATTATTCAATTTATATTTATTATGTTCTGGTCATATGATTCAACCGATCACATTGTTGTAAGGGACTTTGTCTCAACTACCTTTTCATTGTGACTAACTTTGTATTGTGCACCTAATAATCCTTATGTGGTGTACCTACTTCTAATTTGAGAAAAAGTTTCATTTTAAATTATATTTATATTAAATAACCAAAATCTCATGTCATGGATATGTTTGTTTTCTAAACCGTATACCATCTTACATACGATGTTTACTTGGAAAGTTATTTTAATTTTGGAAATATTGATGAATCTGTATACTCTACTCTAAAAGGATATGGAAAAGTCATATTTTTCATGTATTTAATCAATGTAAAAAGAATTATTTGGACATGCAGTGGTGGTTGGGTCCCTCTATAACCCCTCTCTGCATCCGTAGGTCTCATGAGATAAAATAGTTTAGCGACAAACCCTTTGAGTTTGTTTCCAAAAATCAGAAGGGTTTCTACCCATAGAACTAAACCATTTTTACAGTATTATGGTTTCATGTGCTAGATACTTGACATCCAATTAATAAGAATTATATTTATTCATTATCAGTTATTATTATCATCCTTGAGGTTTTCACTATGACAAAATCTATGGAGGTAGTTTCACTCTCAGTTTATTAATTGAATTAGTTGTTCATTTATTCAATATGCCATATTGATTATTTCAGATTGATTATTATTCACTTATTATTGTACTCATGCTTCTTCTATTTGTAACCCATTATGAGCAATTGATCTCACCCCTTTCATTTTCTACCTTCAATAGGTGATGAAGATAAGATCTTTTATTGAGTTCCTGGGGATGCCGTTTTTAGTTTTTGTTATGTATTGTATTTTGTAAACTTTTCCAATGTAACTTGAGTAACATTTATGTATCTAGTTTCTTCAAGACTACTAAACTGATCATTCCTTTGGGATATTCATTCCTTCTAACCATGCCAATATTACAAGTAATGCATTTCCTCCAACCTAGAGGGGTCGGGGGGTTACATTTTTTGGGTCTAAATTCGCTGTGTTCTTAGAACATGTAGCCCTCTCGTATCTCCATAGAAAATCAGAATCCATACAATATTTCATTCCTTGGATACTCTTACATATGGAATTTAATATAGAAATTAGGGACCACAATGGAGTAAAGAATGTGGTGGCTAACTATATAAATAGGATCCTCCCAACCTTAGACATTGACTCATCCCCCTCTATTCACATAAATGAAAATATTCATGATGAGAAATTGTACAATGTGTAATATGTTATTCCTTAGTATGATGAAATTAAAAAATTATTTTCCAACATCCTGAATTCTTTCAGATTTTAAAAAAAACTAAGATAACCATCTAAAACATGAGTCACATTGGTACATTTGCGATGATCTATACATTAGGTTCACATGTAGTGATCAATTACTCAGGAATTGTTTTTGAAATTGTGAGTTTCAATTTGTACTTAGGTTATACCACTGTAATTATTATGGGGTCCACTTTGTTCCCCAACAGAATACTCACATTGTCCTTGATTCTAGTCTCCTTGGCCAAAACTATTTCTGGATTCCCATGATGTCTGTAAATATTATACTCACAATCAAATAATAGAGAATGTATTTAAAATAAATAACTTTCCACAAAAATACATGTTCCTTCATGACATTTTTTATGTTTGAAACATTGACATTGTGGGGCCATTTCCCAGTTCCTTTAGAAACATGTACATAATTATAGAGGTTTATTACATGTAAAAGTTGGTATATAAATGATACAAAATGGGATATGATTAAAATAATGTTGTGTAATTCTTGAAAACACACTTTTTTTTAGGTTTGTATTGCCTAGGTTCATCATCTCTAACTAGGTTTCTCATTTTTACAACCAAACAATGCAAGCACTTTCATATCATTATGGGTTCGGGCATCGAGTGTCTACTACATATCACCAACAAATTAATGGTCAATATGGAGTGTTAAATGGAGATGTTAAAGATATTCCTGAATAAATGGTTCAAACAAATATAAAAGATTGGAATCCTAGACTCAATGATTAATTATGGTCTTACCATATGGCTTTCAAAAATCCCATTATCATGTCACCATATCAACTATTTTTTTGGAAAACAGTTGCAACCTCTATGTTGAGATAGAGCACCAGGACTACTATGACATTAAATAATTAAATTATAATCTTTTTGGTGTATATTTTTAAATGATGATACCTATTTTATAGCTAGAGTAAATCAAAATAGATTTATATTAGAACTTGTGGATTTATAAGGAGATAAGAAAGGAAGAACATGACCGCCTCATCCTTCATAATCAATTCCACATTGGTAGAAGGTCTTCATTTTCAATTAAAATAGGACATTTCTTCCAAGTAATACTCATTCGAACAATTTGTTCCATACAATATTAATAATTTTTATCCATTTAGTTTTGTGTGGGATAAAAATAATGAAAAAAATAAACTATCACTATCAATGAGAAACGATTGAAGTACACGCATGATGCCATTTTGGATTCCCTGATGGAGGAACTCCATATTTAATAATAAACCTAACATTGAAACCCGCCCAGTATTATACTTCCTTCCCACATTTTCTTTTCTTACAGTTATGACACTACACACTCTAGGTGTGGGGGAGATGGGAAAATTTCTGGGTTAGTTTTTATTTTTTATCATCTTTCTTATTTTTTTCTATTTTTTTCCTACTATATTGTATTGTAACATTCCTGCCCCTCCCCCAAACTTTTTTTCCAGGATATTCATTTTTGATTCCAACTTAATCATGGATGTTATTGAATATGCATGAGGAATTTCCCTATTTAAAGTTGTTTAAATGGTTAAAAAATTGTTTCAGTGATGGAATGTGTGTTTTAGAAATAATTAAATTTTTAGTTTTGAATTTTTATATAAAATTTATTGTTTTCAGATGATATAAATGGTCATTTCACTTTGAAATCATCGATAAGAATGGTACCCTTTTTGTGGGTTATTTGTGGGGAAATTATGTCACTTAATTTTCCCACATATCTTTGCACCCAACCATGAACCATGATTTTTTATTACTCAATATAAGGTAAATATATGTTAGGATAATATTTATCATCTTTCCAAAAAAAAATTTCCCGACATTTGTTCCTCATATGATCATTTTCATTACTATATAGGATTTACCTATGCTTGTGTACCTATTATCTGACGGTTGTACGCCCTAAAAAACAAAAACAAAAACAAATAAAAAAACACAACTTATATGGTTTGTGTGTTATGTAGATCAAATATATCTCTTCCATGAACTTTGTTATTATTATAAATATGAAAATTATTTTTGTGAGGAGTTAAAACAAGGGTTGATAGATGAGTTTAAGATTTGTTCAAAGTGAAAATTAAAAAAACAATAAATAATAATAAATGATCGAGTGACGAAATATAAAACATATGGGGTTATAAATGTTGGGAGACTAAGTCTTGATTTTTTGGAATTATTAAGTTATTGTGTATTGAAATTTGATTTCAAAGGTTGTAGGAATGGTTACGTGGATAAGATCATTTAAGAAGTTTTTTTTAAAAAATAACATATATTTAAACGATAGAAAGTCCAAAGAAAGGAATAAAATAGTTTTCACAGATACAATTGTAGAGTTAGTTAAATTGTAGAATTATGAATTATTTTCTCAAATTAAGATAACTCTTGTCATTGAATATTTTTCAAATACAATTTATGAGACATCTTTCTTCCATGATCACTGAAAATAACTCCTTGGATTGATTTTTTCTTTGATCACATTTATATTACAAATTAATATTTTTATTGTTAAATATTCATTATGTTTGGAATATATACATGTATGATTTTTTTAAATGTGGCTTTTCTCAGGTGTACAAATGTTTAGGTGTGGAGATGTGATAATGTAGCAATTCACTATTCATTCCACCCTTATAACATTGAGTTAAACTTATTTTGTATCATAAATTAAAATTTCGATAACAAATTTAACCTCATATTTTATTCAATTATTTTTTTTATCACTAGTAAAAAAGATAATTTCACTTTTTTAGATTATTTTATTATTGGTGGAGGTCATTTGGAGGGCCCAAGATTATGTTGAAGAAAAATGGGTTAAATTGCGCAGGATCCCAAGAACATATATATTCTAAAATTCCTACTGCTACTAATAAATGTATTCTATTGGGATTAGAGTTTATGAAATGGTCTAAAATTAAATGGGATAAAACTCTTATTAGTAAATCCTTGGACCATTCATCCATAATAGGGCCCATGAAAACTGATTTGTCTATGAAACTGAATCAGCATGAAGTCAAAGGTCATGTTATTTACATAATATGTATCCATTGATGTCACTTAAAAAATGAATCCAAAATTTAGTTGGTGTTATTCAATATTTGGGGAAAGAAAATTATAGATTTCTGAAAGGTGAGATAATATTTTATCGTCACTGAACACTTATTCTGAGTGGTTTCTTGAAATTAGGGTGCTCAAAACCACCTTCCACTTTGTCTATAAAATGGAACCTTGGGAACCCCATTTGTATCTTTGAAAAAGGGAGTGATGTTCTGAAAATTTTATTTCCCTTGGAGTCTTATAATACCCTTTTAATTTATAGACCTTCCAATCCTCATAGGTAGAGCTTAAATTAAGAAGGATATCCACCCGATCTTTCTCCTCTTGATGTCAGGCGAAACAGTGGGAATTTTTTGTGAGAGATGAACACACATGTCGAGGGAGTTATGATTCTTATATTCACTACTATTTTAGAGTGAATTGGGTGATAAAACATTTCATTACTTTTTTTCATGAATTATTCCATATTTCAATTCTTATTTTGATGCATGTGATTGATATAAAATTAATTTCTAACCAATCAGTGTGTGGTTCTGGGTGATAGAACTATGTTTCTTCGATTAGACAACACAAGAATAATTTTGATACCTAATTATTTGTGATTTAAATATAATTTTTAAATTATTATACCATTAATAAGGTCATTACCTTTTCAGTATGGCTGTTATGTCAAGTTTTGGTTCAACATGAATTAATATAAAATCTTAGAAATTAATCAGGATTTCAATTAATTACAACTAAAAAGTCACTAAAATCCT
Organism: Viscum album; assembly: GCA_963277665.1. Classification (NCBI taxonomy): domain Eukaryota; kingdom Viridiplantae; phylum Streptophyta; class Magnoliopsida; order Santalales; family Viscaceae; genus Viscum; species Viscum album. Next base: position 313,194,411 of record OY728126.1, read on the forward strand.
AAATGAATTTCTTAAAACAATGAACTATAAATGTGTTTATTGAAATAAAAATGAACCCTTTATCTTATATTTTTTAAAATATACTTATTTTTTTAATTATAAAATTCATTAAATTAAGTTAATTTATTAAAATTATTTTCAAAACCACCCCCACTTTTTTTATTTTATATTTAAAATACACACATAAAACTTCCAACACTCCTTCAGATATGAACTTCGGTTTTACTAGAATATGAAATAATCTTTAAATATTAATCAATTTGATGATTCATGGAAACATGGAAAAGATCATAACATTGGTATATGACAATGTTTTTGGCATATATATAAGCACAAAAAATATTATGTTAAGGACACCCATAAAGACATTCATAAAATGTCAGTAATGGGATAACCACCTATGTACTGGATTTAGGATTGGAATAACCTCTTGTGTAACCTCTTTCATCCTTGTGCTTACCACCCATGTACCCTCATTTCTGGGCTTAGGCTAACCCATCCATGTACCATTTGAGTTCATAGATATTTTGTCATTACCCAATGCATTAGAGAGAGATATAGGTCCCACCCATCCCATAATAAAAATAATACATAATAATTCCACAATATCAAAAGAAAATTATTTTATCATAACCCATGAAATGAAATGGGGTTTATAAATATTTCATCACAACATAACCCATGAAAATAGAAACAGGTTTCATAAAAATTCTATAATTATATAACCCATAGAAAGGAACTGGTTTTCATAAGTATCATTCCATCATAAACATTAACCATTCATAAAAATAATAAGGAATTTATCCTTGGATAATATACCACGTCAGGCATAGGTAAAATCTAAATATGTCATCTTATATGGAAAATGGTTTTGATTAATCATTTAAACAAATTTATTGAGTAAAATATCCTATACAAATCGAAAAGAATTTTCTTAATAAGTAAAGAATTTTAAAATTATTTTTCTTTGAAAACAACCTTGAAATGTAATAAATTAATATTTAAATAAAATAATGGTCATATTGATGGTCATTTCCATTCAAACCGTATATGTTGAAATAGATATTCCTTTAACATTTTTTATAAAATCCGAACGAGTAATGTTTGTGAAATGATATGAAGATTACTTTAAATTTTTCTAATTTTGAAAGTAAAAAATAGGTTAAATAATATTTAAAAAAATATATTATAATAAGAAAACATTTTTGAAAACATTTTTAGAAAACATTGTTTTGAATGGAAATAGATTTCCAATAGAAGAGAGAACTAAAGTTGGATTTTCATTAAATAAAATTATCTATTATTTTAAGTCTAAAATTTTGAAAAGATGGTATTATTACAAGAAAATATCATTAATAACAAGATTATATGAAAATTAAGTAATTAATTGAGATATGTGTCATAATATTTTATCATAGGAAAAATAATCAAAAACAATTCTGATAAACGATGTGATTGTAACATAAAATCTTTACAAATTCAGTATCACTAAATTGTAATCCCCATGAAGGACTAATATAAAATTGATTTGAAAATACCATGAGGATAAATAATTTTATGATATTAAATGTGAAATGGTATGTATATACACCTCACTAAAGAATATATGTGCATAACATAACATACGTCTCAAAGAAGGAAAATCTATAAAAAATATCACACCTAAAGTTTTGACTTCAATTGTAAATTTTTATGAACTCATGTATAATAAATATACATTTTTTATAAATATATTATAGGAAAATATTTATATATATAATACAATAAATTATTTTACTATGATATTTTATTTCACGTTTGTTAACAATTCCATGTTAAAGTTACATTTTGGGTAACAACCGCTTTCTTTTACATATTTGTTTTGAATTATTATTTTTTTGTCCTATTATTTTGATCATGATTTAATAATATCCAAACTTTTAATTATTATATACATATCATATATATGCATTATAATTTTATTTATATTAATCCATATATATTAGTGATATAATGTGAAATGCATCAATCTTGGAGACAGTAGGTCATACGTACGCATGAATCCTGTGTCTGTTTTCTTGTTTTACTAAAATAAAGACATTTAATTGATGTATTATAATTAAATAATAATTATTATGGAATATATATCGCATATTTTTATTAAAATTAAACTTATTACCAACCATGTAAAGCGTAAATGAAATAAATTGCTTCACGAGGCAGAATTCCGCCGTACAAATGAGTGGCATTATCATATTCCCACAAAATGGAAATCAAGAAGGTATATGTTATATATTAATTAAAAATTTATAAAAAAATCATAAATATAATATACAAAAAATAAATCCCCCATTTTTTCTAACTGTGAGAGTTGGTAATGTTCAAAAGAATGGCATCGATTCGTGAAGTGGTAGTCCACCGTACAAATGAATGATGATTTTGTAACCCATTTAATGAAAGTTGAAATGGTTTTAGGTCATTACCTTAATATAAAAACATATGAGTATAAGGAATATATTGATTTTATTATATCATCAGGGTACATTAATAATTTCATTATGTGGAGGAAGAAATAATAAAAAACGCTCATTGATGAATGTTACCTCTTCTTCAAGTATCCTCTCTAGGTTTACACAAAAATCCTTCCTAGTTTTGATTTTGGTTAAAAATAAGGATTATATGATGATAGGATGGACTTTGGGAAAGTATTTGGATATGTATTGGTATATATAAAAGGTTTTTTAAGTGTTAAGAAGATAGAAGTATAGGTGACCTTTTAAAAGTGAGTAGAGTGCCACACATGTAATTTTTTTGAAAGAAATAATTCCACCGATGTTTCTTCACGTTACAAGGATCCAAAATGGAGTATTATAGAGAATAGAAGGAATAGGGTTTAAATATTTCTTTAAAAATGGTTTTGTAGATGTTTTTATTTATTTTTATCCATTATTTTCTTAGATTAACCCCCTCAGTAAACCCATTTTAAATTAACAATGGTAAAAGTTTTTTTACAGTTTTACTATTAATTTTGGTTCAAAATTATTTTTAACTTATAGTATAATATAAATTATTATTATTCTCCATATTTAATAGATTTTTACAAATTCCATTAAAAAAGTGACAAATGAAAATTTCAAAATAACCCCGTAGTCACAATAAAAAAATAAGTTTTTAATTGGAAATGTTAAAAAATTTGAAATTTTTTTATATAAAACATCAATATGAAATTTATCCAAAGGAATTAAATTAGATGAATGGATGTATAATTGAACTAATTTTACTTTAAATAATATTTAAAATATAATTTAACTTTATAAATAAATTAATTGAAAGGATATTTTTCAATTAAAAATCAGTATTTTTCACTATTCACCCAAATTAGATACTTTTTAGAATAACCATAAAAAATTCACCCTAAGATAATTTATACATCCTGATTTTAAAAGTAAATTATATTTTATAAAATTAATTTTCAAGAATAGTTAACTATAAATTTTATTATTATTCAAAAAAAGGCATAATTGTTTTTGAGGAAATAGTGTTTTTAAAACATATAATTTTTTTACCAAAAATTGTGTATTATATTATCAATATATTTTATTTATATAAAAATATTATAAATAATAATTAAAAATTATATATTAATGTTAATATTTATATGTTTAATAGATAAGTTATATTGTTTGTGTAATAATAATATATCATGGTTTTGTTAAAGCTCAATGTCTAGTTTAATGCATGATATTCCAGTGTTGCATGTAGTGCAAGATTAAATGGGTGTTTAGTATAATATAATATTACCAATGAGATTTAATTTATTAAAAAAATTCATAAAAAATAATGGTGTTATATTCACCCACTTGAAAATAAAACATTCCCTCAAAATTAATCACTCTAATACAAAATATGAGGATACATTTTCTACATATTATCCTTAAGTTCACACATAGAATCATTAAATATGTTGTTTCACCACAAACATTTTTCTATGTATGTGGTATTTTTTCAGAAAATTTTTTTACGATCCAGAATCTCTACTGGTTTTCCATCATAAAAAAGATCTTGTTCTAGTCAAATGAAATCTGAGTTCAGTACATGTAAAGGATCATCTATGTACATTCTCAAGAGAGACGCATGAAAATCATTATAGACTTGAGAGAGGTTTAGTGGAAGTGGAAATTGTATTGATACCATCTCAATAAAGTCAATAATTTCAAAGGGACCGATTTACGTAGGTATTATTTTCCCTTTCTTCTTGAATCTCAAAACCTTCTTCCATGGAGAAATTATAAGAAAATACATATAAACATATTCAAATTTTTGATTAGATCAACAAATATCCTCATAACACTTTTACCGACTCTGAGATACCTTGATATGTTTCTGAATGAGTCAAACCTTCTCTACCATTTCTTCTGCTATCTTAGATCCCAAAAACATTGTTTCTCTATCTTCATCATATCATGTTGGAGCTCAATATTTATTTCCAAAGAGATATTAATATGGATCCATTTGAATGCATGATTGAAATATATTTCTATATGAAAACTCAACTAGTGGAAGGTGTTGATCCCAAACACCTTTTAAATCCAAATAAAAGGGTATAAAAATACCCTAGAGTGTTTTAATTGTTCTTTCAGACTGACCATATATTTGAGAATGATAAGTAGTGTAAAAATCAACTTCAAATCAAGATCTTGTTAAAGACTTCACTAGGAATTTGAGGTAAACATCATATCCTAACCATAAAAAATCGAATGTTTTACTCCATGAAACTTTTCCACATCATTAATTTATATCCTAGTAAGCTTATCTAGAGAGAATTATTCAATGATAGTGATAAAGTATGATGAATTATTAAGTTGATCCACTATAACCAATATATAATTATGTTATTTAGATATTTTGGGGTGCCAAACTACAAAATACATGGTGATTTTTCCCATTTCCATTATGGTATGGGTAATGGATGTAACACAACCATAGAAATTTATATTTCATCCTTAACTTACAAACATACCAAGCATTAAGATACAAAATCCTTGATATCTTTCTTCATGATATCACACTAGAAATACTCTTTCAAATATTTATACATCTTCATACTTCCTGGTTGAATAGAAAATGAAAAACTATGATCATCCTATATCAACTCCTTCTTCAAATCTGGTATGGACGAGAATCATATATGGTCCCTAATATTTTTCATTACATCATGATCGAGGTTAAACTTAGGAACATTTATAACCTTCTTTTTCAGCTCTTAATTTATTTTTCACCTCTTTAATCTACACTTGAATGGATGGTTGAACATTTAATTGAGAAATAAAATATTTTAACCTTCCATCAGGATATATAGATCTGACCTTTAAAAATATAGAAATATTATATTTTTTTTATATCTGATCATGGATAAGATGGCATGATACTTTTGACTTAAAGTATCAACCCCCCTATTCGCTTTCCAACAATGGTATTGTATTTATAAGTCAACATAATTAATCAAATCTAACCATCATGATTAATTCATATTCACGCCTCTTGTGTGAATATGTACTTTAAAATTTTATTGTCAGTATATATATCACAATTTTCTCCATAAAGATAATACCTCCATATATTTCATTCAAAAATTACCATCACTGCAAAATAAAAGACATATACAAACCGAAATTCAGTGACATATAATATATCTACTGTAAGAAATGAGAAATTCTAATAGATACTGAGTTTTTTTTATACTGAAATCAAATACCAACATTTAGTTTTACCAACAAATATATTTGATTTTATTAATTGTTTAATACCAACAAATATTTTACAGAAAATTTTTTTTTTCACTTTATCATATTAACATCGATAGTTTTTTACAAAAAAATATAAATATTATTAATAATTACTATTACAAATACTTTTTTCTTCATATAATCATGTTATTATTTATTCAATTCAAAAAAAAAATTGTTCAAAAATAAAAATCTTTGTTAACACCAATTAGGTGTTTATTAAAAAAAATTATATTAAAAAATAATTTATATGAAATTTTTTATTTAATTTCTATAAATTATATACACATTAACAATATGATGTTAATAAATATTTATTATAAATTTAAATTTTCATTTACGATCTATTTTATATGAAACAAATTAAAATTATAACTTTGATATATTTTATGTGGATGAGTATTAAAAAAATAAAAAAAAGTTAAAATGAAAAATAAAATAAAAATATCTAGAAAAAAACGATCCCCCATTAATGTTTTACCCAAACTACCATGAATCCCCTCTCTCAACTTCTTCATCAGTTGTGTCTCCAAACTGGAATCCTCTACGAGCACAGGAGACGCTTACATGCTCTGTTCCTCACTATCACCTGCATCGACATCCACACCCTCAATTATCCACCATTTCCTATACCCCTTCATCCACCGATGTTCGACAGATTTTTTCCTATTTCAACTATAATGCTGAGAATTTGGAAAGAGCATGGACCAAAACCAATTTCTCATTTAGTTGGTCTATGTTTTAGGATACATGCATTTATTTATTCTCTTAATGTTTAAATCACATGTAGTCATGGAAATATAATGTTTGAATTCAATTCCAGTTAGGGTTTCTTCGAAATTAAGATTAAATAATATTTCGTATTTAATTGTTTTATGTTTTTAATATGATAATTTGATAATCCAAATTTGTTTTGCTTATTTTATCACCTCCAACTATTTGGATCATCTTAAAACCAATTACTCCATTTATAAATTTTCATGACATCAATTCGGTGTCTCAACTAAAAAATACACTACAATATTATTGTACTGCACATTATATAAATCCAGTGAGGAGGTGTCACTGATGGTTCTAATTGAATTGAAATACTTGACCACTACTGCATGTTTTTCACAGTCTACATTTACTACCTTCTTCATTATTTCAAGGCTCATGATTTGTATGGCAGGGTGGTTGTGTTTTAGCACATATTTTTTCAAAAAATATTTTGAATAAGCTTCTCGTGTGTTTTTTCTTATCCATACATTCGATTAAGTATTGAATATTTTGGGAAATTATTAATAACCATATTTTCATGTAAATTATCACTGTGGAAATTCTTAACCATATATTAATCCTTGTAGGTTTACATTGAAGGTAATGAATAAAAACTAGTGGTTATCTACACTTACGATTATATACATATTGTTAAAAGATTATTTCCTAGTATAGATCCTTTGGCTTTGGAATAACATTAATAATGGGGGAACTCTTTTATTCCAGCTCTCTTATATACTTTTTTTAACAAATGAGTAGTTGGTTATTAACAAATTTGGTCCTTATGAGAATCCTTGACAAGCCTAAAAATTACAACCATCAAATAATGAGTTATGCGTCAAAATCTTTTTTGAACACCTTAACATAGAAGAATTTTGTCTAAAGAAATATTAAATATTATCCTTTTTGTTTCTGTAACACTTTCAAGTCGTGAATCTTAATTTTCCTTTGTACTAATATGTATTGGCGAGTACCATTGGAAAGCGATGATGGTTTAATTTTTAATACATACTGGTTTATATGGTTTCTGTACCTGAAAATGTGATTTGATGTTTCTATTTTTCCTAGGTAATAAGGTCACATATTTTTTCATACCCACTTTGCAGTAGTATCCTTGTTATTACAAAAATAATATGGTTTTACACAAAAACTTACGGGACATTATTACTGTTAACTATATCTAAATGCACTTATAATAACAATCAGACCTTCTATTTGTGTTTTTGTTAGAAACTTCATTATTTCTAGATGAAAAACTATTGGACTCCTACATAAATCATGACTTTTATTGCTGTAACATCAATCCTAACCATTATCTCTGCAATCAGAACACTTAAGAAGATAATTTCTAAAACATTGTTTCTAAATCCATATTCATTTTCTGTGTTAGATTAAAGGAGATCCCGAATTTATCCTATCATGTCCCAAATGCATCGCATCAAATATAATTTGGAATAATGAATGGAATTCATGGAATGTTTTTGTAAATATGGAAGCAAAATCCTTTCCACTGCAATACTCTAGGAAGAGGTAATAAAATGAATTTTAAACTTTTTTATAGCTCATATACATTTCAAATAAAAATTTATTTAACACTATTCATTTAAATTAAAATGAGATATTAAATGTTTATCATGTTATTTTAAAAATTCATTTTAATGCCATAAAAATTAATAAATGAGAAATAACAATGACTTTTATTTTAACTTAATAAATTAAATTCATTATAATAATAAAAACATAAAACATATTTTTTGTCATAAATTTATATAAAACATTCAATCAAAACATAAGGTCACACTAGTACCCCACCCGTGCAATTTCCCAGGACAAAACAACATGTAAATCAATGAAAAATTATATCTAACTAATAAAAACCCAAACATGAATTAACATGAGACAAGATAAGTCAAATCTTATCGATAAATGAAATATATAAAGAAAAAAATTGAAGAGTAATTATTAGTTAATACAGAAAATAAAACAAAAAGCATTGAGTTTCAGTCAACCATCAAAAGGTATTGCTAATTAGGGAACCAAAACATTTCTAGAAAATATTTTTCTATTTGATTTTACTTTTCATCTTGTATTGATCTATATTGACTTTATTATTAATGTCTTACGATGTTGAAGTGTCTCCAATGAAATCATTTTGGACATACTCTCTTTCACCAAAGCTCTTCTAATCAAAATTCTATAATGTGTTTACAAGGAAATTTTTTGTAGCATGTCAATAAAAGGTTATATAGTAAAATGATATCAATGAAGTAGAATATGTTTTTCAATGTGAACTCAGTGAAGTGCATCCCATAATTGATACTGTACAGTATTGTTACATGGTTATATCCAGTTATAAAATTGTCTTCCATATTTTAATTTCAAATTTTTTAGTATATATCCATCTGGTTTTATTATATTAGAGGTAAACTATTTAAATAGTCTATAATGTATATGAATATTGTTTCAATTTCATAATTCATTTGCAAAAATACATTGGTAAATTCTGTTATAACTCTTTAGGAAACAAAATCTGTAACTCATAAGAATAAACTGTATGCATATATATGTAAAATGTAACAATATATTGTACATGAATATTGAGTAATAAAACTTTACATGAATGATGTGGATCTCATGATACTGTATTGGATAATCTCACAAAGAAATCTCATATATCAGATGAAATGTTATACCCAATTCCATATAATGAATGGGATAAACCATTAGGCAAAGGATCTATGTATGAGTTAACTTTATATATTGTACAAGAATGATGTGGATTGTTTCAAACTATATAAATATATGAGTTAACTATGTATATATGAGTAAATTTTCTTCATATATCTTATTAATCCATAATTTGAAGTGTTTGCATTAATTCATTTTCAAACTTTATGAATAATTTTGTTCTATAATTCATATGAAAATTGTACACATATATCATTTACATATATTTTTGTACAAATGAATAAATCATTATGCATATAGTTTCATTTTTGAATATTTTCATTTTCAAAAAGATTCATTTTCATATTTAATTTGCATACAGTTTCAATTATTGAAACAAACTTCTACATATTTAAATTTTTTATTGATGTTATTCAAAAATTATTATGTATAAATAAAAATTTTCATATATTTCATCTATGTACAGTTTCAATTATTTCATCTGTGTAGAGTATCTTAATGAAATTTTCTATAGATTTCTTACACAACACTTTATTTCCTAGAAGAATGTATTTTTTATTTCCCCCCATTATGTTAGGTAATTTTTCATTGATGGATATCCTTTGTAAGATTACATGAAAGATAAGAACATCAGACATTCCATGGAATTTTCTTAAAGAATGACCAAAAGCTTTTAAATTTCTATGTTCATATTTGTGGTATGATATCCTATCATATTTTACATGTATCTATTAAAAGTAGGAATGCATAGATTTAAAATTACATTTATGTTTATGCATATTTGGGTGTTCTCTAGCCATTACTGGAGTAATGGATATATTTCAGTTCCATAGGCTCCCCATAGGATAGTCTTTGGGATCTTCTCCTCCAGTTTGATGGAAATTTTTTTTCTAATTTATGTTAATTGAGGTGGTTTTTATTTTTAGGACATGTCTGGATTTTTTATTTTGGTTTAGGGAAAAATGAAGCGTTTCCCTGACTTATTAAATAGAAAAAATATGACATTGACTGATAATTTATTATAAGCTTTGAAGTGCATATTTAGGGTATATATAGTTTTGTAAATGAATTAATGATATGTCATGTTTTTGCATTTGTAATTTCTTATTTTGAGTATGGTCATTATAAATCAAAGGAAAGTGAATATTTATAGTATTTCAGTTTTTTAAATACACTATTGATTATTCATGTTTTTTCATTTGGAATTTATTCTATGATGTTTTAATCAATATTAGCTATGGTAATGGACATTTTAGGGTGTTGTGAAAATGTTACCAGTCATTCGGAATGTTATTAGTTGGTAATTTGGAATTTAGTTGGTGATAGGAATTTGAAGAGGAGTCCTGCTATACTGGACACTGGTTCTTTTTATTTTTTTAGAAATTGAAATAATTTTTTAATCATGGTTATATTGGATACATCTAAATCAGTAAATATTGTTAGTTCATATGGTTTTTGGTTATTGATTTTTTGGTTTCTAAAGTAGTAGGGTCCTTTATTAAAAAAATCACTGGTTGGTAATTTCAATTTTTAAAATTTTTCAACATTTTTAACTAAACAAACCATTTTCTCAGCCCTACAAACAAAATAGGGAAATCTAATTTGATTTTAATTTTCATCTCATTAGATTTCTTTTTGAAAAGATTTGAAACATAGATGTAGTGAAAAGAAAATATTTTACCTTCTATACTAGAATGAATTAGTACAAGAAATAATGTTTATTCTTCTTATGATTTATCTTATTCTTGTTTCCAGAAAATTTCTTATGTTTATATAAATCATATTACAAAAATATATTGGCCTAAAATCTCAATATACATAATATCATTCATGTGGCGGGCATGTCCTGTTATCTCCATATGTCTTGGAAAACATGAATCTCAGGGCACATTGCCTTTAATCTCAAAACTCCAGTTAGTAACACCATTTTTCATTTATCCTAGTAGAAATTTAAAATTGTACTATATGATTACTTTCATAGATCATAATTGTTGAATCGTGGACTCATATTGCGACTTTAGTTTTATGGTATCACCATCCTCTATCTTATTGAGTACTGAATTCAATTTTTTGATACAGTATTTATACTTACAACATGTTTCTATTTGTTATACATTGTATGTATTTAAATTTTCTTTAATCTCTATATGTTTTAAGGCCTTAGTTTTTATATACTACATGATATATATGTTTTTCTCTATAATTCATGAGCTCCATATTTTTTGAGTCCCATTAAGTATGAAGAAATATCATACAATGTCTCAATGCATGTCTTCTTTAGTAACTAACAGAAGTTTTTACATACATAACAATAAATTATATTCTCTAACTGCACTATTTGTGGTTTTGTCTTAAGTCATGGTTTGTGCTGTAAGGCCCAAACTGAGACTTTTATGTATTTTATGCTTCTTTTTTTCTCCATCTTCTTTATTCTTGGATTTTTATCTCTTTTTTAGTATGAGACATTCTCTTTTTGGTATTCCTTTTTATTGATATTTTTCTTGAAAAATTCTTGAACATATTTTTCTGGGTATGTGTTTAGTATATAGAATGTTTTATGAAATAGGTAAAAAAGAATTGAGATTATTAATTATGTTTGACTTGAATATAAAATTTCCTTATGTTTCGTGATATTTTATTTCTAAACATGTTAAACCCTTTGGATCTTCTTTATATTAGTGTTATATTGGAGATGAACTCTTTTCATCCACAAGTGAATGAAAGGGGATGTGTGTGTGAGTGGAGATGAATAGCTACTTCCGACCACCGGTGTGAACCAGGACAACGATGACTGATGTTTAATAGAAATAGATTGTGGATGAAGTGCTAGAGCTAACTCACTGGTTGGACCTTAGTGTTGGAATTGGCACGGAGTGTTGGAGATGACTAGGTGGCTAGAGCTGACTCATTGGTTAGTCCCTAGTGTTGGTCCCTTTCATGGAGTGCTAGAGTTGACTCTTTGGTTTGAGTTGGCCTAGAGTGCAAGAGATGACTCGCTGGCTGGTCCCTGGTATTGGATCTGGATAGTTGGAATGGCATGGATGCAGGGGTAGATCTTGTTGGGGGGGATCCAGTTGAGGACCTATGTTTTTGTATTAAATTTCATTATTAATATAAATAATTTTTTAACATGTTTTTAAATAATATTTTGTTTAATAATATGATAAATTAATAAATATAATATAAAATTTTATTAGAAATAAAAATTTATAAATTTTATTCAGATGTAACTTTTTAAAAAATATTATATATTGAAAATATTATTACAAACAGAGAAATTTTTCATTAAAACCTTTTTCTATACAGATTACCAACATATATATTATCTGTTTGTATTATTATAATTGTAACAGAACTATTTTATTTGACTTAAAAAAATTTAGTGATATAGTTTTTACTAATAGTTTAGCTACAGGGACATATGTGTTGGTAAAATGTTTTACCAACAAAAAATAGAATTTTACCAATAGATATTCCCCTATTTGAAAAAAGTGAAATTTTTTTAGTTCATAGATTACTCAAAATCATGACTTCCGTAATTTTGTTTATGAATATTCAATTTTTCGTGAGACAAATGATATAACAAATCCATTCTATAAAATAACACATCTCAATACCATCTTGTACTCATCAATAAATATTAAAATTCCTTCTCAACTATAGGGTAATATAAGCATAGGGGAACTGACTAATCTTTTCTTCGGTTCCATGAAATATTCCTCATATTCATATGTCTAGAGGAACATGCCTCCATTCCATATTATCTCGTTCTGAGAATTATATAGTTTTGAGAAATTCTCCACAAACTGTCGATAATATCTCTATAAACCAAGAAAACTATGGATCTAAGTCATCGTGGTTGGGTTGGCCCAACATTAAATATCCTTAATCATTGATGTATCTACCGATATACCCTTTCCTTAGATAATATGACCAAAAAATTAAAACTTTTTTATCCAAAATCTACACTTTGTAAAATTTTCATAGAGTTTATCCTTAGTGTATTTATTAAAATTCTCCTGTGGTGTTCATGCTCTTCCTATCTCTTTGAATATATAATAATATCATCTATAAAGACTACCACAAACCGATCAAGGTAACCTTTAAAGAAATTATTCATTAAATCCATGATGTTAAAAGTGAAGTTAGTAAAACAAAATGGAATCACTATATATTCATAATGTCCGCAACTTGTATAGAATGCTATCTTTGGTATGTTCTCTTTCATGGACATAAGTTGATGATATCTAGAATAAAGTTAAATATTGTAAATGGAATTTACATCTGCATAGTTGATCAATGAAGTCATCAATATGGGGAAGATGATACTCATTCATAATTTTGATCTTGTTAAACTCTCAAAAATATATGCAGAGTCACATTGATCTATATTTATTTTTAATAAAATGAATAGGTTTTCCCAAATGCGATACACTTGGATGAATGAATCCCCTGTTAAGGTTTTCCTAGAGTTTCTTCTTCATTTCCAGCAACTCAACTGGGGACATTCTATAGGGAGTCTTTAAAATTAGTGCATCAACATGTATGATTTCAATTGAGAACTCAACTTCAAATAATAGTTTAATAATAGGAAAATATTAATTAAATATATCAATAAATTCGTGAAAAATATCTATGCAACCAATTTCAAGTTTCTCCCCAACAGTATGAGAGAAAACTCATTTTTAATGGTAATTAAGAACCATACATCGGATGTAATCTCAAAATTATGTTCATACTTATTTTCACATTGGTATATGATCATAGGTTGGTTTGGAATATCTAATTTCACTTACCATCCATGATAATTATTTTTGGATTTATATAGATAAATCCAATCATTTCTTATGATAATATCAAATTCTACTACATGAAGAGTGAAATGATTTATGGGAAACACATTCCCATAAACATCAGTTGGAGATGAATAATATACATGGATTTTGATCATCATACCATAAAGGGGTTTGACTACTAATTATACATCTAATCATTTTGGTAGAATCTTGGTACCTTTATAAATATCATCATATATGAATAAATGTATATATCCACTGTAAAATTAGACATTAACAATTCTTGAGTGGATAATAAGTATATCTTTCAGCATGACATTATCAAACCTTCATCATAAACAATGATAACATGACATTTCCCAATATCCCATACCATAAGAGGTTGATATTGTTGATCACTGTCATTAACCCTTGGATTTGGGAACATGTTAGCATAATTCCCAAACTCTTTACATTTGAAATATTAGAGTGTGGGTGGTGCATTTTGTGGATCTTTATCTCTATTCACACTGTTATCTAACTTATTCCCATCACTTCAAAAGTCAATATCCTAATTAAATTACCTTCCACACTTAAAAAATTTAGTATTCTCATTAATATAAATTTCTCCATGCTTATTCACACACTTTGAGCATAAAGTAAAGGTCGTCTTCTTATATCCATGGTTCCAATATTTTCCATTGAATTCCATTTTTCTATTCTTATCAAAACCAAGAGATTAATACATAATTCCAACATCCAATACCCCTTATTTTCATAACAATAAATCAATTCATAGTTACCTAATTCCATTATGGATATTTACCTTTGGTGACTTGGTGTTAAGCCAATGAAGAATCTATCAACCTTACATTCATGTAGGATGATAATACTAGAAGCATATCTCACATGTTTTGTAAAATTTCCCGCATAACTATCAATAAATTCATCATCCTATTTTATTCATATAAGGGGATTCCTTATAAATATTCATATGAAGAATATAAGGAATGTAATTATTTAAAAATATGTTCTTGAACTCTTCCTAATCATTGGAGACAATTTCATAATGTTTCCATATACGCCTAATAATATTCTTTCATTGATCATCTTTTCCTTTTAAATGATAGACATCAAAAATTGTTTTATCTTGTTCTGAACATTATAGGAAAAAAATATAATTTTTTTTGGTGATTATACATTGTTTAGAAACTAATGGATCATAAGAATCACTGAATGAAGGTGATAATTTCCAACTAAAGAACTCAAAATAATGTTGTTCCCTCATTTGATTGGATGGCGATTATACACATAAGTATATAAAACCATATATAATCCTTTTATTACCACTAAATACCTATTTTGATATATCCATATTAAAATATAGTATCCAATCAGGGATGTAATTTTTTTGGAAACCACTCAATCTATCCTTTAACAAAATTCCATGATATTTTCCTATACTTTGACTCATCCTTAGACTTATCCTTAAACATGTCCTTATGTATCTCACAAAGGTTTTCTCATGCTAGTTTCAAAATGATAAATAAACCTAACCTATGATACCAATAATGGAAACATATTATTATAATTATATATATATGTATAATCATTTCTGATGAACATTAACTACATTACACAATCACACTCTTGATGACCATAACAGTTTGGAGACTTTAGAAACATGGGAACATAAATATCTGGTTCATAAGTGAGCTACATCATCTCCCACTATGATATTCATATCTAAAACCCATTATATAAAAATAAAACATAATATGTATCTTTATAAACTAGGGATATGAAAAATAAGAAATGATAAGTTCAAATGATCAGTAAGAATAAACAAGGGAGATAAGAAAGCATAGCATGAACACACGGGTATGAGATCATGAGAATAACATTTTAAACTCATGGCATGAAAATAAATGATCATAATATTGAGTCATGGAATAAAGATTAGTAATTCATGAGACATGAATCATAAGGAAATCAAATAACATGAACCATAATATCATAACATTGGAATAATACAATGTTTTGTCAAATACAAGAATGTAAAGAAAATCTTATGTTAGTTCTACCCACTAAGACATTCATAACATATTTGTCTTTGGATAACCACTTATGTTAATAATTTGGGATTGGGTTGAACTCATGTGTACACTATTTTGGGTTTCACCTAACCACACGTGTATCCTTCTTTTTGGGCTTGGGATAATCACCCATATAACTTCTTTTTTAGGCTTGGGCTAACCACCTGCATACTCTCTAAGATCATAGTAGATTTATCATTATCCATTTCATTGGAGGGAGATATAGGTCCCCCTAATAAAATAATTAAAATCATACATATTCATAATAGAATATAATTAAAAATTATTTTACCATAACCCATGAAATGAAATGAGTTTTATAAACAATTCATAATAGCATAACTGGTGGAAAAAGAAGCGGGTTACGTAAGAATTATATCATGGTATAACCTGGGGAAGTGAAATTCATTTAATAAAATTCACTATATTATAAAGATAAAACATTAAGGAAATAAATAATAATTTAATCCTAGGATCATATTCCCATCAAGGAATTGGTAACATCAACAAATGTTATATTAGACGGAAAAAAAATTTGATCAATCAATTTAAACATTAATTGAGGAAAATATCGTTTTAACTTTGACTTTTTTAAGAAATAATACATTTTGGAATTTATTTTATTTGAAAATAACCTTAAAAACGTATAAATTAATCTTGGAGGAAAATAAGTTTTATGACAATGGGAAGTATCATTCATTATGTTCATATTAAAACAAATATTCCTTTCACATTTTCGGTAAAATCCTAATGGGAATTGTTTGGAAAATAATTTGAAATTACTTTCAATTTTTTTTGTAAAAATTCCAACATGGGGACAAATTAATTTAATGATCATAGAATAATAATAAATATTTTTTGAAAACATTTTTATAAAAAATAGTTTTTGATGAAAATGGATTTTTTTTAAGGGAGGAATAAAGTCAGATTTTCTTTAAAAACATTTCTCAATTATTTTATATACCAAAGAGTGGAAAATAGTAATATTACATTAAAATATCATGAATAAATAGTGGATAATACAACTCATGAGTTCCATGAGATATGTATTATAAGATTATATCATCAGAAACATAATCATAAAACTTTCTCGACAAATGATAAGATAGTAACATAAAATCATTACCACTTTGGTATCTTTAAATCGTAATACCCATGAAGGAATAACATAATGTGGATATAAAAATTTGATTATTATAAATTAATTCATGATATTACATGTCAAAGGTTATATATATACGCCTCACTAATGAATATTGGTTCATAACATAACTTGCATATCAAAGAAGGAAAATTGAGACAAAAATCCTTTACCATAACTCTTGACTTCCATCATACATGTTAATAATTATTGTAAAATAAATATATGTTTATTATACATATTTGTTTTTAAATTATATATATCATACTATAAATTATTTTCTTAATAGCTTTTATAACCCTTTTAATAATAATTCTATGTTAATGTAACATTTTGGGTAATAACCGCTTTATTCTTTATATATGTTTTGATTTGTTCTTTTTTTGTTCCTCTATTTTTAATCATGATTTATAAAAACCAATAATTTTAACCATTATATAAATATCATATATATTCAGTATATTTTAATTTCGATCAATCCATAAAATCTATAGATCAAAAGTTAAATACACCGTTTATGGAGATGGTAAACTGTACGTATACATGAACATTGTTTTCATTTCCTTATTAGATTGAAATAAATTAAGTCAAATTATATATTATAATTATAGTATAATTTTAATGTAATATATATTATATAAATTTATTAAACCCATCCATATTACCTTTAATGTAAAGCATAAAAAAATCACATCGCTTTGCTAGGCGTCAATCCATCGTACACACGAGCGACGTTATTGAATTCCTAAAAAATGGGAAGGTTGAAGTTATGTGTCATATATAATTATTAAATAAGAATTATGATATCATAAATATCAAAAAATAAATAAAATAAAGTTTTTGTCCAATAATGAGAGGTGGTAATGAAAAAATGAAAGACATTAGATAATGAGGTGGTAGTACGCCATACACACGAATGATGAATTCATAACCCATTATATATAAGTGGATATGTTTCTAGTTCATACCAATAAAATAAATAAATAAAAGTATATGTTAGATACTGAGGTTATTATATAATCATTTTATAATAACACTTAAAATAGTGGTATGAATAAATAAAACAAAAAGTCACATTGATGAATGTTACATCTTCATTGGGTATCCTCCTTAGGTTAGCACCAAAATCCCTTATAGGTTGGGTTTATGTCCAAAGTAAGGATTCTATGATGAGATGAGATAATTCATGAAATTATTTAGTTAGGGAATGGAAAAACCAATAGGTTTTTATAGTGTGACTAAGATATGACAAGGTGTGGCGTTTTAAAAGTTAGGTGAGTAGCGTAATTGAATTTATTTGAAAGAATGAATTATGCCGATGTTTATTTCCCATCAAAAGGATCCAAAATTGATTGTGCTATATCCTATAAGACATAATGTGGAAAAATGTCCATCTAATGGGTGTTTGAAATGATTTATGTTATTTTTAACCCTTATATTTTTAGTTTAACCCCCAGTAAACCCATTGTTACCATAACCACAATAAAAAATGTTTATTGTTCATTTTGGTCAAAAATTAAGTACAAAATATTGGATAATTGTAAGATAATGAGTTTTTTAGTTACTTTTGTACCAAATTATTTTAGTGGCCAATCTTGTTTTGTAAACAAATATTCTTTTATAGAGAAAATGACCTCAATTTGGAGATATATGCTTGTTTAAATTAATGGAGTCTGGGTATAAATGAGTTAAGAGTTTAAAAATAGAGGAAATGGTGAGTCTAGAGGATTTAAAAGGAAAATGGTTAAAAACATTAACTAAAGAACATTTAAACATCATGTAATGGGATCACACAATGTATAATTGTTCCTGGATTTTAATAAAATAAATCATAGGAAAAATATTCTTAAGTGAAAATGATTAAAAATATTTCATGACGTGAAACTGAATTACACGTTATGTAAATTCCCACCTTGTAGTTTTAAAGTTGTTGTGTGGCAGATATTTTTTCGAACTATCATTAGCTCTTGTCCTCCCGACATAGGGAGACCCTCTATGTGATTTTAGAGTGCCAAACCCCCTTTCAAACGTTCCTTTCATGAGATCAATCCCTGGTAAATATTTTTGGCTGGATTTTCCCTTTACCTTATTTCTTTTTCAACAAATTATGGTGAGACCCCTTGGAAAATTGTGTTATTGGTTTTTATTATGATCAATACTTATCTCAGAACCACTTTATAACCATCATAATCTTTCCTCATGTACGTTGGCTGTTGGAAATGTTGTTGAATCATAGTTTAAAGGTAGGTGTTCTAAAATTGAATTCCCAAAGTTGAGATTTTAATTATGTATATTCAGGTTGTAGAATTAAAAGAGTTTTTTAGAAATTGAAATCTCTAATTTAATTGATTAAAGTTGTAAATTAATTAATTGAGATGATTGTAAAATTATGAGATTTAGGATTGATAAATGAGATAATTAATTATAGATTTAATTATGAGATTCTAAAAATTGTGGAATTTGGATAATTAATTGATGAATTAATTATCAAGTAATTAATTGTGGAATTGAGGATTTTAATGAACTTCAGAAATTATAGAATTGGGGTAATTAATTGATGATTTAATTATCAAACTATTAAATTAGGATTTATCGGATAATTAAATTGCTGATATAATTACAAAATTTTTGAATTATAAAATGATAATAATTAATTGTTGAATTAATTATTAGATGTTGAGTATTTTAATGGTTAATTAATTTTCAAATTCAATAATGCGATAATATAAGTGATTGATTAATGGTCTTGTATTAATTAATTTATAAATTAATTAATGGTTGATAAATGAGATTCTAGACATTAGAATCAAGGATGATGAGGATATACCTGCATAGTTGTTAAATGGGGGATAGATAAGACAATCTATTCCAATGATAGATCTATTAGTAGGGTTGATAAATGGAGTACTGGACATGATGGTCTACCCCAAAAATATATGTTCATAATTGATATCTAGAGTGATATATAAGATGATCTAAACTAATGGTAAATATGATTTATTGGGAATTGGGGCGATTGATATGAAATTATACTCGCATGATAGATAAATAGATATATGCATGTTTGAAAAATAGTATACTAGACATAGAGTTCTACACCAAATACATTGGAAATAGAACATTGGGATAAGTGGTTGAAATAATGAAATATGGCATGATTATGTTATATGGTTCAGACCCGATGTGGGACAAAACAGGTATTGAGTAACAGGTGTCCTCGAGAACTCGATATTTTGTGTAGTTTAAAAAATATTAATTGTTAATTTGATAACCGTTTAACTATGTATTGTAATTACTCTTTATAAAAATATATACACATGTTTCTAATTGGATTTATTTTAGACACCGTTTATGGTGGCCTACTGATTAGTACTCACAACCTAATTGGGATTCATGATTAGTACCCAAATGGATTACCTAGATGAGAAACAGGTTAAGGGAAAGGGCCCCAAGTTATATGGTTGAGTCAAGATGGCGGATGGTTGAGCGAACTGGACATGGTTTGGTACCCACTAGGAGTAGTCATTCTTTTTCTTTTGGTTTTCATTTTAGACACTTGAAATTTAAATTTTCATGACATGATTTGTACTTTAGCTATATATAATAGCTATTGCATTGTTTATTTTGATATTAGAATCTTTTTATTATTATATATATGCTTCATATATTGTTTATTTATTTCCACTAGTGTTCTAAATTGATAAAAGAGGGTATAGTGTCTCCATTATTGATGTATCAGACCCTCACTGGTAGTTCTAATACTCATGCATATGGGGAGGTTCACTTGAGGTCATGTGGAGAACCGGGTCAGGGCACTGTCATGTGGCACCAAGGTCGGGATATTAAAAAGTGTTATCAGAGCATCGGTTTTCTTATTTTCTTATTTTATCTTAATATTATTGAAAGGTGGACATGAAACTAGAAACATTAGAGACATGGTAATAAGATCATGTGTTGGAGTTTCAAACCCATGTATGGGGAAAAAACCAAGTACTTAGTGTGGTATTGTTGTTATTTTTGTTTGCTCTTACAGTTCAATGTTATTTCACCTTGGGTGGTGCTCTTGTTATGTGATGTGATAATTTTTGTTAATATTTATGAGAATTGAATCATGGTCTCGAAGTGAATGAGAGTTGATTCTACATGCCTCATTATAGGAACTCAAGATTATTTTAAAAAAATGGATCATTTTAGACATGAACGGTAAAATAGTTTTTGGGTAAGTTGTTAAACTTAGGCTATTTTCCCTCTCTTGTGAAATTGAACTGAAAATGGTGCCTAATATGAATTGAAAGTTGTAAAATAATAAAAAATAAGAATAAATGGGCGTATAAATGAGAAAAGTGAATATGAAAATGCGAATACCCTCTGATAATCAAAGTCTATGTGTAGGGTGGTTATGTGTAGTAATAGCGCCTTAGTTTGAAATTTGTGGTGCGACTTGGGGAAACGACTTATTGTGCCTTGTTGTATCTTTTCCCATAACATAAATGTCATAATGTTTTGTTATGCATACTAATATTTTTTTTTTGGAATTGTAGATACATTCCTCCATGATGAATTCTATTAAGAGGTTGGAAGAAGAGAGCATCCATGTTATTGAGATTGAATTAGGGGAACATGTATGTGATTTGCTATACTAAACTCTTTACAAAGTTGAAGTGCTTTTTTCCAGCATTGGAAGATGATGATTTTACATAAAAAATGATTTCAAGATGGAATTGTAAGTGCAATTAAGTCAATGGGGAATGTCATAAAGTTTAAGAAGTTATTGAATGTGGTGAATAAGACTCTCATTTCAGAGGGGAACCTGAAGAAGGATTGTAGTGGTTGGTATTTGATTTCTTCTGGGTGATCTCGAGGCACGCTTCTAAGAGGAGGAAGTGTCATTTTGAAAGCATTACCTAGAGCAGTGTAAGGAAGAGTGGCCAATTAGGGTATCAGTTATGTATGATCTTTCCCTAGTTCTTTTCAACCAGTGTGGTAAGTTTGGACACTTTCGTAAACATTATCCCTATCCTTCAATTGAGTACTGAGACAATGAAAATATGGGACGTCAATAATGGATCTGTAGGAACCTAAGATAGATGGTTAGTGATGGAGGAGCTAGATAGAATCCGGGTGAGGGGAGGGGTACTTTTACACCATATTCATATGGTAGTTGGATTTCTACAGGATGAGGAGGTAGAGGTAGTGGATGTCATGATTATGGAAAAGAGTGCCCAGATCAGTAGAGTGGTGGAACTCAGGGGAGTCAGATGAGATCACAAGGTATAGGTGTAGGAAAATTACATGTATTGTAGCATACACTTGTGGACAGTGTAGTTGGGATATCAATAGTGAGCGGTACTATTATTGTAGCATCTACTAACTAAAAATTAATTTTTATTTTATTTTCAAATAACTCTTTATGGTTGATTGGAAGCCGCATAATAGGCTGGAACCAACAATGGTTACTCGATTTTAGATTTCAAAATTCAAAATGTTTCCAAACACCTCAGGAGTTCCAGATATGCGTATCACCTACATCACCCAATGTTTAGTTTCCACACAAAACTATCATGAGTTACCACTGTTTTCATTTCAATATATCATTGCATCAGCACCACTATCTAAACACCTCACTGATCATCGATGACCGTCATATATCACTGGAAATTCTGTAAACATCGCACCAATTCATCGTCATTCCTCATCAATCCCATAACAACCTAATATTAAAACTTGGAAAAAATAAGAGAATCAATTTAACCCACCGAAAAACATCACACCACAATGAGTCATCATCATCCCCCAACAAACCAGAGAGAAACCAAACACCAGTACATTGCAATCATACCTCAATAGAATGAAATCTACATGGTACTGTTGAGAGAAAACCAATAATTTTCACTAGGGAAAACATGAACAATATTGAACTATAAATACAAATGTAACACCATTGAGAAACAATAAATTGATTAACCACTGATAAGAATAAAAAAATAACTTCTCAAAAATATGAGGGGGAGATTTGGGAAACCAAATCCATCAATGAAGAGTGCAATCGTGAAACATTGAAGTCCACTGAACTACACCTCCAAAAACATAAATGTTAGAAATACTCCATATCCAACCAGGATAGGAGTAGTGGAACATGATGCCAAGGAAGAGTTTGAAGTGGACGAGGGTTCTAAATTACTACAACATTGACGAGAAAGACCATCAAGATCTTTTAAAGTAGGAGAAAACCGATCCAGGTAGTGCTTTGAGGCAAATTGACAGTCAAGTCATGAAACCCAAAATCTATTTGAACCACTTCTCCATATCCAACCTAGATAGGAATTGGGAAACTGTTGGCCCGAGCTGCTAGAGGAATGTTTGAGGGAATCAATAGTGAACTACCATCATCGGGACCCCAAGATCTCTTAAAAGGAAGATGTCGGCAAGAAAGAAAAATAAGATCATAGAAAAGACACCCTAAATAAAAAGACCTATAGGGGGATATGGGAGAGAAAAAAATAATTAGAATAAGAATGATAGCTCTCATATGTTCCATAAACTTTGAAGAAAATGGTCTTAGTAGGAAACCCTATGCATATCTGAGTTCGAGAGGGGGATATCCAAGAGGGAATGGAGACATCCTATTGATGAAGCTCTTATTCATATAGCTTCTACATTATTTATTGCCTTGTTTGATATTAGTTCTTCTCATTCCATTATATATGTGAAACTTTTAAATGGTTTGAGATTGGTGGTGGAGTTTGTGAGAAGGATGATAAATATAAATACATCATTGGAAGTATGGTATATAAACATCTATTTGTCCATGGGATGTTCTCTTGAAGTTCGGGGATATTATTTTCTGTGGGATATTTAGATTCTTGAAATATCATGATTTGACTTCATTATGGGTATATACTAGCTAACAGCATATAGAGACTATATTTATTTTTACCACATGATAGTTACTTTCCATCTCGTAAGGGTGACAATTACATTCACCAGGGATAGTGGGATATCTAGGTGGGAAGAGTAGGGAAAACCACTCAAATATTAGAGGATATCACAACCTCGGTTTCTAGTATATTTCTACATAATGGGGGTGTTATGCAAGAGGTCCTTCAACCAGTAGTGGAACTATTTCAGGATGTCTATTTTGAACACTTCTCAGGGATTCCACCTGAGAGTGATATAGAAATCACCATTGATCTCATGCTAGGGGTTGATCTATTATCTATTCCACCATACAAAATGGAATTTAAAGATATTAAAGAAAACAAGACTTAGCTGGAGGAGTTGGAGGATAAATGGTGTATGCGACTGACTACATCTCCTTGGGGTTCAATAATGTTGTTTGAAAAAAAGGTTTATGGGACTCTAAAATTATGCATTTATAATCAGACGTTGATCTAAATGAATGTGAAGAACCATCATCCTTTTACATGTATCAATGATCTGTTTGACTTGTTGATGGGGTTTTGTGTATTCTCAAAGATTTAATTTTGTTTTGGTTATCATTAGCTGAGAGTTTGGACATCTAATATATTAAGGATTTCTTTTAGAATTAGGTATGGACTATATAAGTTCGTTTTAATGCCCTTAGGGTTAATGAACATACAAACCATGTTTATGGAATTGATTAACATGATCTTCCATTCGTACCTAGATTAGTCTATAATGGTGTTTGTCGATGAAATCTTTGTGTAATCCATGATTGATGACCATCATTCCCATCATCTTGACATCATCTGGAGTACACTAAGAGAGAATATCCTATATTACAATATATATAAGTGTCAGGTTTGGATTGATTAAGTAGACTTCATGGGTGACATAATCTAATAGGAAAGTGTGTTTGTGGACCCTGATGAATTTCAAGCATTTGTATCTTGGGAGAATCCAATGAATGATATTGATATATGAAGATTTCTGGCGTTAACTGGATATTATCCTAGATTAATCTATGTATTTTCCCACTTGGAAACACTACTTATGGGCATGAAAAAAATGTTATGAAGTTTTATTGGTTTTATGAATGTGATAATTATTTACAAGAGTAGAAGAAGTGCTTATAATCATCACTAATCTTGATCCTACCTAAGCCAGGTGAGGATTATATGGTTTATTGTGACACTTCATGGATTAGACATATAGTTTTGTTGATTTTAGAAGATCATGTTATGGTGTATGGGTCTCGATTGATGATGCAACAAGAATAAAAAAATACTATGAAAGACCTCGAGCCAGTAGTAGTGGTATATAATTTGATGTTTTGGTGGCACTATTTGTTGGGAGAGAAGTTTACAATGTTTACTGATCATAGGAGTTTAAGGTAAATATTCTCACAGTGAGATTTTAATCTTCGGTGGTAGAGATTGGTAGAGTATATGTAGTTTTTAAATTTTGTGCTATCATACATGACTAATAGGGGGAAAATTATTCTTATGATCTGAGTAGGAAAACATAGAATTAGATGGTTCAGGAGTCTAGTGATGAGTAAAATATAACGAATTTGATGCCTGAAATGCATGTGGTTATTCCGGGGAGTCAGGATCAGATGAATCTTGTATCATTCTCAACAAAGTTAACACATTTGAGACAGATCTGAGACATAAATTATGAGGATCCTGAGTGTTTTAACTTGAGGTAAATCCTAGAATGTGTGGAGTCACCTTCTGATTGTATCATAGAGGTGGATAATATCATACATGTCATGTATCGAGTTTTTGTGCCTATGGGCATGCAAGAGGGGCTCATAAAGGAATTTTGTGCCTTGACAGGGGTAGTACATCCAGGTGTGACCAAAATGTACCATGACCTACATTGAATGTTTTTGTGACTAGACATGAAGAAGGGGATAATATAGTTCGTGACACTATTCCACACATATCGGTTGGTTAAGGTAGATTATTAACAACCTAGAGGTTTTGTACAACCATTCCCAATTTCTAAATGGAAGTGGGATGATGTAAATGTGGGATTTCTGGTGGGTATCTGGATATGATTAGGTATAATGACACTATTTGGGTTGTTGTGGATCGAATAATGATAGTAGTGCATTTCTTTCCAGTATGGGTGACTTTCTCAGTAGAGCAGATTGGAGATTTGTATGTTTAGAAAATTTCCCATCAACGTGGGGTACCATAGAATATATTTTTAGACCATGAATCGTGTTTCAATTCACTCTTCTAGAAGTGAATATATAAGGTTCTTTGAATTTATGTTTTATTGAGTATGGCCTTCCACACATAGATATATGGGTACTTATAGCGTACAATATGGGTGCTTGAGGATATGTTGTGGGTATGTGTTCTTGACATTGGTGGGTCTTGGGAGAATCACTTAGGTTTAGAGTAGTTTTGCTATAAAAATCGTTATCAGGAAACTATAAAGATTGTACCATACAATGCTCTTCTTGGTAGGAAATGTAGATCACCGTTATGTTGGTTAGAGGCAAGTGAGTCAGAGATACTAGGACTGAGTCTTGTGTAGGAGATGTCAGATCATGTACATCTAATACAGAAATGTATAGATACATCTACGATTAGGTAGATGATGTATGTTGAAATAAGTAGATTACCCCTATAGTTTACAAAGGGTAATCATGTATTCCTTTAGGTTTCATCTAGGTTGGGGCATTAAAGGATACATAGCTAAGGTAAGTTGGTGCACATGTTTTCTAGACCATTTGAGTTTGTAAAGAGAATCAGGCTGGTGGAATAAAATTTGTCTCTTTCATAGAATATCAGTGATATGCATGATGTTTTCCATGTATCTCATATATGGAGGTATCACCGCGACCCTTCGCATGTGATTGATGTGGTTGATTTTGTGCTTCAGATTAATGTCTCCCTTGAGGAGCATATGATATGTGTCTTGGATCACAGTGAGAAAGTGTCATGGTGAACGACAATGCTAATAGTTCTTAAATTATGGAAACATAGTCATACAAAGGTGGAAACATGGGAAAAGTAGAAGATATATAGTCACAGTGGATCGATATGTTTGACTCAGAATCATGAGATGATTGGAAGTGCAGGTCAAGGATGAGCTGTTATACAATAGGGACATTATAAGATCTCATATTTTTCGTGTACTTTTCTCCCAAAGTTTTTTTAGCGGTGCATTCTGGTTCACATATAGATTTCCTTTACTGGAGAAAATGACCTAAAATTTTGGGATATTTTTTTTTGTGAATTAATGGAGTCCAGGTATAAATGAGTTAAGTGTTAAAAAATGGGTTCATGGTGATTTGGGAGGATATAAAAGGAAAATGGTCTGAAAATAAACTACATAACATTTACACATCATTTAATGGGATTACACATAATGTAATTTTTTGTGGGGTTTAATAAAATAAATCAGTGGTGAAGAATTTTTCAGAGAAAAAAATTAAAAATCTTTACATGAAGCGTAACTTAATTATACACAATATAAATTCTCAACATGTAGTATTAAAGTGGCTATGCAGTTGATTTTTCTTGGAACCTACTCCATCTCTTATCCTCTTGACCTAGGGTGACCCTCCAGGAAATTTTTGAGTGTCAAACCCCCTTTTAGACATTCATTTCAGGCGATCAATCCCTGGTAAGTCTTCCCGGTTCGATTTCTTGATTCTCATCCTTCTTTTCCCACCAGTTGTGGTGAAACCCCTTAGAAAATTGCATTGTTTTTTAAATCTTGATACATCTTGATCTAGGAACCTCTCTCCAACTATCCTCATATTTATTCATTGACATTGGTTATTGGAATCATTATTTTATCTTCAATTAAATATAGGTGTTCTATAATTCAATTCCCATAGTTAGGATTTTGATTACATATATGGAAGTTGAATTAATCAATGTGGTAAATTAATTAATATAGATGATTGTGGAATTTTGATATTTTAGATCATTGAATGAGATAATTAATTGTAGAATTAATTATGAGATTATAGAAATTTTGGAGGAAGGGTAATTATTTGATGAATTAATTATTATGGAAGGAATTAAGGACTTGTGGACTTGATAGAATATTGGGAATTGTGGGGATAGTTAATTTATTATTTAATTATCAATGTATTAAATTATTGTTTTTGGGATATTTAATAGTTTATTTAAATATTTAATTGTTGAATTGTAAAATGAGAATAATTTTTTGGTGAATTAATTATTATATGTTGAGAATGTGAATGGTTAAATAATTGTGTAATTGATTAACGGAAAAAGATATATGATTAATTAATGGGGTTGGATTAATTAATTTATGAATTAATAAATCATTGATAAATGGGGTTTTATACCCGATGATCTATGATGATGATGATATACATGCATAGTTGTTTAACAGGGGCTTTATAGGATGATCTATTCCAATGATAGATCTATCAGTTGGGTTGATAAATGGTGTTATATACATGATGGTATACAACGATGATATATGAACATAATTGAGAGGTGGGGGTCTAGACATGATAATCTACACCAATGGTATATATGCAGGTTTGGCAATTGGGGTTCTAGACATTACATTCTATACACTTGATATATATATATATATATATAGATATAAATGTTTTATAAATGGGGTACTAGACATGGCATTCTACATCCAAAACATTCGAAATGGAATACGAGGCTATGTGGTTGAAATAATGAAATATGAATTGATTATGTTATATGTTTCATACCTAGTGCGGGATGAAGGAGTATTGGGGAACAAGTGTCCTCAATAACCTGATGGATTGTATATTTCAATAAATTTGAATTGATAATGTGATTAAAATTTACTTATGTATTGTAATTATTTCTGTATACAACTACATACAATTGTTATTTCCTAGATGTAATTTAGAAACTGTTGGTGGTGGCCTACTTTTTTGTACACACATTTTACCTGGGTTGCTGGATTGTTACCTAAATAAACATTATGGACACAGAACATGTTAAGAAAAAGGGCCCCATGTTAGATGGATGAGTTATGATAGAGAATGGGTGAGGTAACCAGACATTGTTGTGGATCTACTAGGAGTAGTCAGCATCTTTCAATTTGATTTCATTTTAGACACATGACATGCAAATTAGCATGGAATGGTTTTTCACATTAGTTGGATATAGTAGTTCCATAATTTTTTATCTTGAGATCAGTATATTTTTATTGTTATATATATTATTTACATTTTTTTTATTTTCAAAAGTGTTTTACTCTGATAAAATAGCGTATAGTCTCCTCTTGATGAACTCATCAGATCCTCACTACTAGTCGACAGCCTCCAGTGTACGGGGAGGCACACTTGATGTCATGTGGCGAACCAGCTCAGGGCACCAAGATATGGAACATAGGACATGATGATATGATAATAAAAATGACTATTATTCCAAAAATTAAATTTATTTTTCAAAATTCCATTCAGAAAATTTTCATTATATATTTAAAAAACAATTCTCCAAACTTGACGAGAAAGCATGTTTTTAAAGTTAAAATGTTCAAAAGTTTTAAATGTTTTTATATACAAATTTAATATTAAATTCATCCCAATACTTAAATTAGATTAAGGGATGTAAAATTAAAAATATTTTACTTTAAAAACAATTTAAAATATAATTTTATCTTATAAAAAAATTTTATGAGAATGTAGTTTTCAATTAAAATTCATTTTTTTCAATATTCATCAAAAATCGAAACATTTCAGAAACACAAAACAATTTAACCAAAAGATAATTTACAAATTATTATTTAATAAATAATTATATTTTATCAAATTAATTTTATATAAGTGTCAAAAATTATTTTGATTATTATTTTTAAAAAGATATAAAAACATTTTTTTGGGGAAATAGTATTTTTGAAACATATAAAGACATTACAGAAAATGATGTATTCTTTTATAAATATTTTTTATTTATATAAAAAAATTATAATAAATTTTAAAAAATAGATATTAATAATAATATTTCTAAGTTTAGTGGATATGTAATATTTCCCTTGTAACAATAATATATCATGGTTTTATTAAAACTCTGTGTTGTGTGTGATGTATGCTAGCACAAGGTATCGTGCAGTTCAATATTAACATGGTATTACATGTAATGAAATATTATAAAATAAATTTAATTTATTTAAAATATAATTTATAAAAACTTGGGGTGTTACATGTTATGATAAAAATGTGTGTATGATTGAATCTTTTCAAAAAAAATTACAATTGTGTCATCCTCCGCACTTATAAAAGGCCATCCCTTCTCATATCCACCTTATTCATACAAACCCTTTTGGGTTGGAAAATAAATACCAAAATTTGTTATTAAATTCACTACCATAACCCTATAATCATTACTTTAGGCATAAATCTAACCTAGTATGTATTTTGGTATAAACCTAAAGAGGATACCTGATGAAGAGGTAACGTTCTTCAATGAGCGTTTTTATTTTATTTCTTTCTCCACGTCATTAAATTTCCATTTAACTATGATGATATAATAATATCAGTATATTAAATATACTAGTACGTTTCTATAATAAGTTAATACAACCATACCCACTTCCATCAAATGGGTTATGAAATCATTGATCCTGTCTATGGATGACTATCGTCTCACAAACCAAAATCATTCATTTTTTCCACTACCTCCTATCACGGTTGGGAATTCTAAAATATAAAAAATATATATTTTATAATTATAACATAATTATGACTATATAGTAATTATATCATATATACATTTTTTACATTCCCTTCCTTAGGATATAAGATAATGTCTCATGTCTGTATGGAAGACTATCGCCTTGCGAATCGATGTGATTCATCTTTCACTAACGCTTTACATGGAAGGTTATAATGATAATGTTAATTATTATATATGATATTCAAGAAATAATAATGATATTCATGAATTATTTAAAATTATTGAAATATAACACATATCATTTTATTTCTTAATTTTTCACTCAATGAAAGATGATAACGTCGTTTATGTACGTATGGACTACAACCATCACAAAATGATGTGACTCTCTTTTAATCACCACACCATATAGATGATATATATAGGTATATTTAAAGAAATAATATGGTATATATGGTATTATTATCCATTCCTAAAGATAAAATATTCATTACCTCCTTTCCATAATAATCATTAAAAAATTGAAATGTTACTCATGCGTACTTATGACCTACCATCTCCATGTTTGTAACGTACTTAATTTCTCAAAACCATATTTAATTATTTGTATTAAAAGTAAAATTTATGTAAAAATATGATAATTATGAAATTAAAATAATTCTTTAGAGAATGAAACATTAAAATATGTTCAAGAACTATATCTTTCATGAAAAAACATGCATGATAAAACAAGGCAATTAACACCCAAAACAATAAAAATAATGAAATATTATTGACAAATTAGTGATAATATGTTATAATTAGATAATATATGATATTAATATTATATATATGGTTCGGTAAAAAGTTAATAACTTGTTTGAAACCACTATTCAAGAGGATACATAATGATCAATCAAAAGGATGTGTGGTGTAAGGGATTTAGTCTTAATTTACTTTCCATTGATAATTAGTTGTTATTTTGCACCAATTCACTTTTATATGGTGTATATACTACCCCTTTTGTTAGGTAATCACATGATACATTCGTAATTAATGGTATTTTAAGTTTCTATTTGAATCATTTCAGCCAAGGGGATTTTAATTGAAAAGTACTAAGTAGTAAGTTTATTATGCAATTTGAATTTCTTTTGTGATTCTTAGCTTTCTATTAATGCAATAACTTTCTTATTATACTTTTTCATTGGAAATTACATTTATCTAAAATATAAATATTATGTATTTATGGATATTATTATTTCTTAAAACATATGTCATTTTTACATATTGTGTATACATTGAAAGATATTTAATTAATTTAGGAAATATTGATAAATCTGTATCTGTATATCAATTGGGATATTTATTGATAAGACAAATTTCTCAAGAATTAAATAGAATATTCAATATATATTTAATTTTTTGGACATGAATCCATGGGTGGGTCCTAGTAATAGATACTAACTTGATGCATTGACAGGTATAATGAGAAAAATCAGTTGGCCAAAATTAAATGGATTTCTACCAATAGTTTTAAATTGTCTTGAAAACATATCTTGACCATATAGTTTTTATGTTCCTGAGAAATAAAATTCAATAATTAAAAATTTTCATAATTGATAATTCAATTATCTTATTATCCATGAGACTTTCTCTATGATATTATATTTAGATGCATTTCATTATCAGTTTATTGGTTAAATGACATGTGTTTTAAGTTATTTACCTTTCTATATTGATTATGAATTATATTATCATGATATTAAAGTTATTGAAATGGAATATGTGTTCATTTATTTACCTTTATACATTGATTATGACTATATATTCCTAGTATCTTCCATTTTATGTGACCCTTATTGAGAAATTGATGTCACCCTTATTTTGTTTCCATTCTCTAAGATATGAAGAAGAGATCTTTGAATGATTTCTCAATGATGCAGTTCATTTTATTTTTTCATGTATTATGTTTTATTTTATATTCCCAATGTGAAATGGGTATCATGTATGTATTTAGTTATCCAAAACATCTAAACTGATTAGTCCTTTAAAATATGAACCTTTTTATCTATTCCAATGTAACAAAGTAAGACACCAACTTTGGATTACATTGGTTGGGGTCATTACATTTCCACCAAGACTGGTGATGGGATAAGAAAATATCTAGTCCCAATGATCCCATATCTATAAAAATAAATCCAGGGAAGAAGAGAATCACCATAAAACAATGCTTGAAAAGAGTTGAATACCCAAAACCCCACCCTGGAACATGATAGATCTATAATTTAAGCCAATGGGGAGAGAGAAATTGATTTAATAGAGAGAAATTGAGTCCAAATATGCATTAAAACCCACCATTAAGGTTTAATGTGGATAGAATAACAACCCCATAATATATGAGGCCATTCGAACTTTAAATAAATAAAACAACCACCACCACGGTGTGGTGGATTTTCCCAGAAGACAGATCACTAGGTCCAGCCATGGTGCGGTGCTAAAAAAATATTCCATTTCAGATTGACCATGACCTCCACCATCACATAGAGAGGTCCATATGGATATGTTCAACAAGGATAACCCTAATGTTCTATACCCTCGGCTAGAGCTAACTTCTTGGGAGTCTTTGACCTAACTATTTTACACAGGAGGCCCAAAGGAACTCCTTGACCTCTACCATGGTCATGGCCATACTCATTTTTCACCAAAATAGTTCAAAAACAAATTTTAATCCAATAAGAAACTAAAAATATTCCAAAATAAACAATAAATAACTTAAGGATGAAAATAAACATACTTGCAACCCAGAGGGCATCACAATTGTCCCCACCATTAATCAAATCCACCACCAAAAAGTATTAGGATCACAAAACTAAAAAGAGACAAGTCCATTTTTATATAATCGTGGCCTTAATCCCCCCATGTGTCATGATTTTTCCTACCGCACTTCCAATTTTCTTAAATAAGTTGGACTATCTTTCCATGAAATGTATTATCCTATCGGTCAACTTTCTGGATAAGAATTTCAATCACTGAGGTGTCAGGTTTGATCTCAATGTCATCCCACTCAATCACATGGGATG
The DNA here is from genome assembly GCA_963277665.1 of Viscum album. Classification (NCBI taxonomy): domain Eukaryota; kingdom Viridiplantae; phylum Streptophyta; class Magnoliopsida; order Santalales; family Viscaceae; genus Viscum; species Viscum album. The sequence continues at coordinate 313,228,283 of OY728126.1, forward strand.
GATCCGACAATTACTTATTCTGCTTTGAAACATGGAACACATCATTGATCAAAGTCAAATGATTAGGAAATTCAAGTAGATAAGAAACCTTCCTAAGTTGCTTCACAATCTCAAATGGGGTGACATAACAAGGTTCTATCCTACCCTGCCTCCCAAAACATTTATGTACCAAATGAGGAAAAACTATAAGGAAAACCCAATCACATACCTAAAATATCATCCAATGATGATTCTAATGGACATATGAGTTTTAGTTAATTTTATCTATCATTATCCCTTTATAATAAATTGTCTAATATTCATCATCTTCTGAATGATTCTTAGTTCAACCAAGGACTATTCTCCAATATCTTCCCAACTAAGATATGGTCTGTAAGGCCTCTCATTGAACACCTCAAATAGTACTATCCTGATTAAAGACTGATAAATATTGTTATAGGAAAACTCCCCTAAGGGAGATTGTTTCTCCCTTGATCCATTGAAGTCATGTATGAATTTTTGAAGATGTCTTCATGGATCTAGATGGCTTACTAAGTCTGGTCATCTATGTGTGGATTATAAAACATGATCAACATTATCTATTAATATATCATTTCATGAAATCCACTCAAAAATCAAGATGTAATGTGAGGGTCCATATCCAAAATGATAACTGATGTCACCCTATGGGATATGACAATCTCATTAACATACAAGTACCTAAGACCTTGTAACTTCACCGACTCCTCGATAGGTATGAAATTTATTTATTTCATGAGTTTATCAATAATCATATATATCGTATCCTAAGCACTAGGATTACGAGGTATCTCAATAAAAAATTTGATGACTATCTCATATAATTTTAAAATAGAAAGGGTAAGGATAGAAACATGTGACATCCCAAGTCAGATCCACTGATAAGTGACCCGACTAAATGTCCACATGACCTCAAGAATACCACCCTATATTCCAAAGTCTTCTGGGGAGTTGAGAGGGTCTATGGTAGTAGTACATGGAGTATATACCCTAATAATCAGAGTGTATAAGAAACGAATGTAATAAATAGTAAAATAGATCAATAATAATGATGTTGTGGAAAATAGATCATATATATAATAATAAAAATAACGAAGCAATAATAACTAGTATCATATAATGAATAATTATGACATGATGAAATACAAAAATGAGGAATATAAGGGGAAAAAGATATCATTAATATGACATGTAAATTCTATAAAAACATATAAAAGACCAGAATCTATCTTCAATAGAATCGTGATCACATTCTCGATCCTCTACTCATGCACCCCATTATAGTACATAAAATCAAGTGACCATATCTGAGTCATCTTTATCAACAATAAAAAATTCCTAGCATTAAATCTTCTATGAATATGTAATGTTAATCATACATTTATAATAAATAAGGTGGTAAATAAATAACCATGTTGACATGAGTTCCCCATGGGACACCTATTTGATGCTACCTACTATTGCATAAGCCAAAAATGTCTCTATTATGTTTATATTTTACATTATATTTATAATGTGGGACTTCAGTCATACCCCCAAGGTGTACACATATATTCATAATCATAAAAGCTTCTATAATTTCCATGTAATTTATGTTTTATAAGATGGGTGAGTCCACATGGGTGTACCATGGGAAATTCACCCTAAAAGGGGAAGTTCTACCTATGGCCTATGATCATGGCCTAGGTAGCCTCAGTGTGATACTTGAATAGAGAACAAGGAATAATCCAAGGTGGTCTGTAATATAAAGTTGAATCCAAGGAGAACCACTTAAGGATTCATTTAATTTTGGGAAATATAGGTGAACACCCAAGGATAAGTTTATTCTTTCTCAAACTAAGAAAAATATTGAATCCTTGTGTAGTATTTAACTTGGAAGGTGCATCAATGAATAAGTCATTATCCCATGATTCCATTTAAGGAAATCGACAATGGGAATCCAAGTATCACACATGACATGCCACATATTTATGTAATTTCAGGTCCAATACTATAATCAATCATTATTTAATTATTCATCATGTATCCATAATATTAATAATATCCATGATCATACTTCGTAGTCAAAAAAGGTGTAGGTTACCAGGCCATACAATTAAAATTTCATTTAAACAATTAATTGACTTAATTTATAATGTGAATCAACACACCTTTAAAATAAGTTTAATTAGATAGCCTAGGCTTAGGTTCCTAGTAAGGTATCACACCATTCCATTTTACCTAATTTATACATTCATTTATAAGGGAAAATACTAAACCTCAATGTATGCTAGATTACAAAAAAATATGTCACATTCATTGGGATTTTATATATAGCACCATAAGGTGGTGACATGCATCACATTAGAAAACCTATGATGATGTAAATCATGTGGTAAGTGAAACCAATTCATGGTGATAACATTTTATTAATTTAATTTGATATTAAAAAGTTTGTTTCATGGAAGGTTCAGTACATAGAAGGAAAAACATAATATAGACAAAAAAGTATTTAGTAAAAATAGCTAGAACTCCTAACATATAATAGTATTGAACTCCACATCCAGTATCAGCCTATATACTTGGATAAAACATGAGAAATCAGATAAATAAAAAGAAAAAACGGAAAATATGGCATATTCTCTGAAATGTAAATAACTTCCAATATAGAATGATAAATTGGGGAAAGAACAAAGAGGAATTATAAAATTACCATTGGCTAAACAACAAGATAAATGGTGCCTGAATCAAACACCAAATGGGTGAGATCTCTCAAATCCAAGCTTGAAAGGAGAAACAATGACATTTAAAAGGGGGAGGGATATTTTTTGATTTGAGTTAATACAAAAAGAGGATATGAGTTATTGGTTTGGATATAAAAATTGAAAATAAAAAAAAAATTAACAGGTACACGGTTTGGTCACACTGTTGGCCAAACCATTCAACACCACTATCTAAATTGTAAACCCATTCACACAGTTAGATGCACAGTTAGAATAACCACATGTCAACCATGCACATTAACATTGTAATTACACTAAAGACTACTTAATTTTTATGTTTTCTCCATTTCATGGTAAAAGAAACCATGATCCTATATATATGGGTTTCACAGTTGAGATACATTGTTACTACTAACAGTGTACCAACCACGCACCTCATTTTGCTTCTCTAGAAATCACAGATCTATGATTCGAAAAATACTCAAATGCTCCCAAAAACTCTATAACCTCATTAGGAATTCCTATATAGATGAAATAAATATTTATATATAATTCAAAATGACCCATTCCTCTTAAAAATCCAGGATCATACTACCTACCCATATTAAAAAAAATGTGTCTCTAAGTTTCCTTTCTAAGGGTTGTTAAGAATAATCTATGAATAACTTAGCCACTGAGTACATAAATTAGACCCTTTATCCCAGGTGTCATCATATACAAAGTCACACTTCTATTACACCCAATCTAGAAGAACTAACATTACTGGAAGAGCCTTCTTTCTATGATCAATGATACATACCAGATACTTTTTAAAATAAGAATAAACGCCCAAATCAACCTCATCAAGATGAAGGATATGAGATGTGTCTGAATGGTAATTGTGAAGTTGTGAGACATGGAAGATTTAGTGCAAGGCATTGTTCCTTTGAGGTAAATCTAATATATGTGATACCAAATTGACTCTATCTAAGATCTAAAAAGGCCTCATTAACATAGGTACTATCTTCCCTTTTATACTAATCCATCGATGACCCAGCCTACATAAAACATGACTGAATACTCGATCCTCATCCTAGATCTATAGAGGTCATTGATGATGATCAAAATAATAATTTTTCCTAACTGAGTAATATCCATACACTTCCTAATAAGATGTACATGATTTGATGTCTCATAAATTATATTTGGCCCTCATATTACTACTTCCCTTTCCTCTAACTAACAGAAAGATGATCGACATGAACTTCCATATATGTCCCAATATAGATCCATCAGTATAGTCAACAAAAATATGTTATTATAAGAAAATTCCACAAGTGATAAGGGTTTCTACCATGAACCTCTAAAATCAAGGATGTGAGGACCCAAAATATTATAAATAAAACTCCCCCATTTTTTTAAATTTATCATCATGAAATATGGTTATAGAAAAATAATGAACTTATTTTGTTTTATTATATCCAATTGGATTTATAAGACCATTATGTATCATTATCGTTGATAATATAACCATTGAACAGTGATCACATTATTAGTATAAATATATGGTTTTAACAAATCCAATTGATATAGACAAATAAATTGATGGCCTCAACCAGTAGTCTCATACCCTATGAATCCCATTTATTGGAGATTTTAAGGGAGATATAATCTTTATGATTTTCCCTAGACCATGCCTAAGCCTAGATCCAACAACCTAGGCATGATCGAAACTGTTTACTGCAAGAAGTTTAAGCTCACCAAGATCACAACCCAAATCATGTTCATGAAACCACCACATGAATGTCCCACCATCGTGAACCTTAATCTTAGGGTGTTTTCTACTTTATTAAAGTAATATTTATCAATACACTATAAATATGAATATTTACTTTTTTGTATATAATTATTAAAATATTTTAATCATATTATTGTTACTTAGTAAATGATTTTTATTCTGATACGATAAAAAAATTATATTTTTTGTTAGTATTCAAATTAAATTAATGAATTTATTAAATAAATAATTTTTTAATAAATAATATTTTAAATAATTTTTACCAAAAATAAATGATCATATAATTTTTATCGTGTAAAATGTAATTTTTTATAAGGGTTTGAAAACAGTTATTGAAAAACCCAACATTTCTAAAAAAATATCAATTTCATTTTAAAATTTAAACTTCACTTATTTATAAAATTATTTAGATAGAATAAATATAATTTTTTAGAATCAAAAAAACAAAAATTTCCAACAGTTATTTTTTCGTATTTTTCGGAGACAGTTAAATTTTCAGGATAAAATTTAATACCGTATAAATATACCTTATGTATTATGACATCATGATGACCCCAACGTGATGTTATAATTACGATAAATGGGATTAATGAACAAATATACGTTTTAAATTTAAAATAATGTAATTTAAAGATAATTTTACTTGTTTTTTAAATCCATTATGAATCCTCCAAAACTGATAATCTATTTTACGGTTTTAAAATATCTTTATTAATAGTGTGACTCACCTAGAACTAAGAAAGGGATTTTTTTTAATATATTAGGTATGTGGGATTAAAAAACAATAATAAAACTCCAATTTTTTATAGGATATGGTAAAAAAACATTGGATGGTTTTTGGTTTTTTATATGTTATTATGTTGAGTCCATAACAAAAATAATAATGAAACCCCCCTCTTTTCCTATATAAACCCACCCAAGATCCCATTTTTATTCACTAAATGAACTTTGAGCATGACCATCCTCTCACATCCACTCTGTATAGTCCATTAAAGGTTCCCAAATCTCTCAAAAATCCCCTCAAAGCTTTTGGAGTCATGCACTCAAGTAAGGGACCTTCTTCTTATCCTTTAAATTAAAAAAACTTCTTTGAAATTAGTTGTTTTAATCTCAATTGGTTATATTTTAATTCATTTATAATTATTACCTTATAGTATAATTGATTTTATTTTAATTATATATCATTTATCCTCCCTCATTTGGACCCTTACCTAAGTCATTACTATGCCAAAATTCTATAAGGGGCCCACACCTTCTCTTCTTTATTCATGTTTCTTTATGAAGTTATGCATTCCATTTCAATTTACCAAAGTCAGGAAAATCATTTTTATGTCCCTATCACTAAAAATTTTATTTAAAAATATAAGATACCCATTTCTCTCTTATAAATAACTTTTATGAGTTATTACGTAATGTTGTTATGCTTTTGAAATTTCATCATGATTTTCCATGCCAAAAAAATTGTGTAGTGAATACCATGCCCTTTTTTCTTTCAAGGGTATTCTCATTTATTCTCATATACTTATTTATTGGGGAAATAAATGTACTTAGTCCACATTACATGATCATGGAATAAATTATGATGATTAATGAATCCATGTTTTATAATCTATGTGGCTCACTTAAGCAAGAGAATGAAATGAATAAGATGGGTGTGCCGAGATAGCACCCCAATGCATTGGGTAATGTTTAGTATCATGATACATCACATTGGAAAAGTGAGTGAGCCTAATTCATTAATCGATCTTTTCTAACCATTATGTCTTGGTGGGTTTAGACTTGACCTATGTTTATTGTTCAATGTTTTATAATGTTTCCACATTTTCCATCTTATGATTATCATGATATATCATTCCTTATTATTTATATCCTTTTATTCCTTATTAATATTTCTATTGTATAACAAGTATAAATTATTAAATATGTATTAACTTAATGGTATTTAAATTTAAACTCTTTCTTATGTATGTCCCTAGGTTATCAGATGTTGTTTTAAGTTAAAATATGTATTTTTAGCCTGAGAGAGAATTTTTCCATAAATATGTTGTATTCCCTATTTTATGTTGTAATGTAATGTTCCTAATTTCTATAGACACTATAATTATCAACCATTCAATTTTTATTATGATTATTTTTATGTAATAAATCAACTATTGATATTAAATAAAGAGACAAGTTTTCATTCTTGATATCAAATGAAATGTTTTATTATTTTTGGGATTATGATTAGAATACTAGTGAAAGATCATTTGGGATAATAATAAGTATAAAAAATAAATCCGTAATTTTTTAGCATAGAGTATGTGGTTTTTCATGAAAATACATCACTATCTGGATACCACATGTGTATGTGGTCCTCGAATATATATAACTAGGAGTAACAACATCGACAAAGTGTTATGGGCCTGACTCAGGGTAACCTAGTATACAATAATGAGCCTTACAGTACATGTAGTTTGGCACCCGCGATGGATTTTATTTGAAAATTCATAAGATCATTAAAAAAATATTAAGGGAAAAAAATCCAATAGGAATATATGCTAGGAAATAGATCAAGGAAAACATATATTTAATCCATAAGATTCATAATCTAAGGAAATAAATTTAATTTATGTGTTGTCCCATTAATGGAATTTGATTCCCCTTTATGTGCTTAACATTTTAAAAATAATCATCCAAACTTTTATCTTAATTCTAGGAAATTGATGAAATTATGAGGAATGAGGTAAAAAATAGATGTAATGGGATATGAGATGACTACCCCAACTAGATTTCCAACTCAATTGGACCATGAATCGTGAATTTTATGATGATACTCTCTTATATGACTGAGGATATGATTAGAAAGCCGGATCAAGATGAGTTCCTAAACCCCCTAAGAGAGAAAAAGCCACAATCATGATCTTTATGACATAAAGGGCTACTACATTAAATGGATCATTTGTTCCCATAATTATTGAATAATGGATCAAATAAAATGAAAATATCTTCTCTATCATTCTATTTTGTATGAAAGATAAGGTTACAATGGTTTTTTATCATATGGAGATAAAACATGATCAGGGGTGTTCCTTGATCAAGAATAATAATCTTTAAGAAGAAATCAATGAGAAAGAGTGGAAGGAATTTCAGAAAAAATCAATAAATATTTTTCTCGTACTCTCCAAATTAAAATATAAAGGGATTTTGTTTCTATAAAGAACAAAAGATGATGAATCTATTAGGGTGTATGAGGAAAACTTCACAAGACTTACATGTTATGCCTCTAGCATTTTTATTATACCCAAATGCCAGGTTGACCACCTCTTTGGTGGGATAAAACCTAGTCTATAAAAAGACATGGCGATCCATGACTTTGATAGCTATGAGGAAATTGTTTAATGTTCCCTCAAAGTTAAAATGGATATTGGAGAGTCTCAAGAGTATCACTGGGATAAAAATTATAATGTGTAATTTAATTAAATAGTCTGATGAAGAAATCAGATTGTTAATAGAAATTTTTAAATCCCACTAGCCAAAGGTGTGGGAAGAAGAACCCAGAAATATTATAAAGGGAACGAAGAAATGATTTAGGAATGGGATAGAATGAATCCTAGATAAAATTTTCTGATAAGATAGACCCACTAATGCAATTGTGGAAAGGGATTCTCTAGTCCACACTTAGTACACAGTTCATTTTTTCAACAATAAGGAACCATTGAACTTTGCAAATCAATTCTATAATCCAAGGGGTTTTTAAGATAACCAATAACCTCTACGATATAAAGGGTGAGGTTTTACCATCACAACTACTAAGGTGGATCCCAAAAATGAAATATTGATAGGTGAACTAGTTATTTATTTCAGAATAGAAAATGTACTTTTTTATTCTAGTTCTATGAATTCCTTTATATCATGAAATTTTAGTAGAACAATTCAAACACCACCACAAATAATTGAAGTATATATATTGGAGAAAATAGAAAATGAAGAAAATTATTTCATCCCGTGTATATAACTACTCCCCTGTCAAATTTTGTGGGTTAAACATCCCAACAAACATTTTCATCCTTCCTTTGGTTTAAGTTTATGAAATTTTTGGCATGGATTGGATTTCCCAATGTTGAGCCAACATAAATTTTAATGAGAAGGAAATAACTCTCCATATTGTGAATCAACCCCCAATTTTGTACATGTTCAAGGAGGAAGATAAATCTTCTTTAGCACCGTCATCATAAGAATGATTATTATTTACCTATGAGAAAGAATATCTCGATCATGTGATCGAGTATAAGTAAAGAACCACCCATGAGTACATGCCTATTGTGAGGGAATATGCTGATGTGTTTTACAAAGAATTACATAGTCTTACTCCTAGAAGAGAGGTAGAATTTTCATTCAAGTATATACTAGGTGAATTTCCATTATCCAGGAATTCACAATGAATGATAGTTTTGGAACAAGAGGAGCTAAGGAAAAAACTATATGAGAATCTGGATAAAGGTTTCATATGCTAAAGTGCTTCACCATGGGGTGCACCAGTCCTCTTCATCAAGATTAAGGATGGATCAATGCTTCTTTTTATCAATTATCATGATATCAATAAGATAATGTTAAAGAAAAAGTATCCTATACCTAATATTTATTACTTCTTCAATAATCTATGTAGAGGAAAATACTTATACACGGTGGATCTTCGTTTAGGATATTATCAAGAAAGGGAGAATAAAGAAGATATCACCAAGATCGCTTTTCCATCAAAGTACGAGCATGTTGACTACAAAGTGATTTTATTAAGACTCACTAATGATCTAGAAATAATCATGGATTTGATGAATATATTCTTCAGAGATTTCCTTGAAACATTTGTGGCAGTCTTTATAGATTATATTCCAATATACTCCAAAACATGGAGGATCATGGGAAGCATCTGGACATTGTGTTAGACACTACAAGATGAGAATATTTATGCCAAGTACAAAAAATGTTAGTTATAGTTGAAAGAAGTCACTTTATTAGGGAATATCATCACAATAAATGGGATATATATAGACCCATCAAGGATGGAATCAATTGATGGATGGTCGATGCCAGCATCTATGACATATATCTAGAGTTTCCTTAGGATTGCTGGGTAGTATCACCAATTTGTGAGAACTTAATCATGATTATCAAACCCTCATACTAAGATAACTTGTGTGGGAGTCGAGTTTTCATATAATAATGAATGTGAAGAGAGTTTCATGATTTTTAAAAAGGAGGCTCAATACTATGTCTGTGCTCACTCTACCCAAAAGTGGGGAACTCTTCTTAGTATTTTGTGATGCATTGAAGAATGAATTGGGCTATGTATTAATGTCTAATGAAAAACTCATAACATATGATTGAAGTAAGTTGAATATTAATGAGAAAAACTACCTCACACATGATCTAGAGTTTTAATCTTTGATCATTGCATTCAAAATATGGTGGAATTATCTCTTTTGGGAGAAGTTCGAACTATTTTTGGATAAAAAAATCTTCAAGTATATATTCACACAGAAAGAGGTGAATATACACTAACGAATATGGTTAGATATGTTCAAGGACAATGACTTCTCAATCCCCTACCATTCTGGTAAATCAAATAAAGTAGTATATGCTCTAAATATAAATTATCTATCTATTAAATCATTGATTATAATTGAAAAGGATTTGATGATCTTAGACATGAAGGGGAAGTAAATTGGAATCATTAAAGAATTAACATCCTGAATACTTTATAAAATGATTCTCCAACTATCCCTCATGAATAAAATATTAAATTCTCAAAGAAATAATGGAAAATTCAAAATAAGGTGAAATCCATGAGAAAGGGGAACCCCTCAGTGTTTTATCTTGATGAAAAAGGAACTCTGAGATTTGGGTTAAGACTATGTGTTCCATAAAATCTCGAGTTAATGATTGAACTTTAGGATGATTCACATAGTTTATCTTCCTTTAATTACATAAGAACCACAATGATGTATCAAGATTTTTGTGAGAACTATTGGTGGGATAATATGAAGAAGGATATCACTAGAATATAAATCAATGTTCCTAGTATTCCATCAAGTAAAACAATCAAATGTCTAAGGGTATGATGTACCCATTACACATACCAGCATGGAAATAGGAGAAGACCACCATATAAATTGTCATCAGACTTCTGAAGACATATATGGGAAACAATTACATATGGGTTTTTGTGAATCATCTTATAAAAAAGGTAGCTTTAGTACAATTCTAGAGGATTCTCATTAGATAAACTTACACAGATATACAATAGAGAAGATCCATGGCTGCATGAAGTACCAATATCAATTTAATATAATCAAGATCAGAGATTCACCTCCAAGTTATGGAAAAGTCACCAGAATTCCCTACACACTAAGCGGAACATTAGTACAGCCTATCATCTTCAAACTAAAGGACAATATGAGAAAAATATTTAGACACTAGAATACATATTGTGAGCATGTTCTAGGGACTTCAGAGGAACATGGGAGTAACATCTCCCTTTGTTCAAGTTCTCTTACAAAAAATATTTCCACTTAATCATACCAATGGATATAATCACCCATACTTTACATAAATTGTTATTAATTCAAAATTGAAGCACACTTATTACAACATATAACAAAACCACAGCAGGACCATATAGGTATAATGTCTTTAGAAAATGGGAAACATAAACAACTGGTTCATAAAGCATCTACATTGTCTCCCATTTATTTCATCATATATAGAATCCCTTTTTTGGAATATCCTACTTAATACCCTTCTTCTTGACCTAGGGAAAAGAAAACATACAAAAGGGTGATCTCAAATTCTCAGTAATGGTAAACAAAAGAAATATTATTCATATCATATTTATAAGAAAATAACATTTTGAAAATCATAACCTGCAAAAGAGATCATAATATCATAACATGGAAAAAATCATAGTAGTTAAATGTAAACCCAAAAATCATAACCTAATACATGAAACTTTGTGGAATACAAACATAATCATTGAAAATCATTTCCTATTAGTCAAGACTCATTTCCAAGACTATCATAGCGCACAAAGTCCATTTCTGATCCGAGTTCACTCCTCGTTCTAGTCCTGTATCACTGACCCAGTTTAACTTGCAGTTCTAGCCATGTCTATCTCTTGAGATATAAATATTTACCCAATGCATTGGAGGAAGATATAGGTCCCACCCATATCATAATGATACCATTATTATGTGTTCCACATGATCATAAATCAAACTTCATAGCATAACCCATGTAATAAAAATGGGGTTCTTAAACCTCATGCCATCATAACATAATCCATATAAGATAAAAGGACATAATAAAAATAATTCCATAATAACATAATCCAATAAATGTAAAAATATGAATAGAAACCGAACCCTATATTATCTTAGATGGAAATTAATTTTGATTAAATGCTTGAACTCCATTCTTGAGGAAAATATCCTTTCTACTTCAAAAACATTTATCCTTTCTTAACATGTCATAACATTTTAAACTAAAATAAGTTAACTAAAAATAAACTTGAAAACATGTAGAGGAAAATTCATGGAAATAAGGTTCTATGAAATCATAAAAATCCAGTAATGCAGTTTAAGTTAAAAAAACATTCTTCTCATACTTTGGCCGGAAAAGTCAAAAAGTACCTCGTACTAAAAACGACAAAAGATTCCTTTCATATATTTTACAAAAAACTCACCAATGGATAATATTGGATTTAAAAAATTTTAGGTGGATATAAATAATATTAAATGTTTAGGAAACATGGATTTGGAAGATAAATACGCCCCACTAAATACCAAAGTATAGACAATCTCGGCTGAAAATGAGATTGTGAGAGTTTCCCTTCCCTTAGGTCTAATTTTCTTCGTACATGTCTGAACCTTCTGTATAATGATTTAAATAATGTTATTGACTTATTCTAGAGTTTTACTCATTGTTATGATATCATATATGGTCATATTCTTAGCTTCTTATTAGTAATATTTCATTGTTACTTGTTATTCGGGTGATTATTGCTTTTTTTGTTCTTATATGTGTTTTGTTGAATAAATTCTTATTATTTATTTTAGGTTATAGATACCTCATTTCCGGAATGGTATTAGGGTAATATATATCATATTTATTCATTCAATTCATTTATATAGTCATTATTTAATGAAGATCATGTAGAACGAGTCACATCACATCGTGGAGACGGTAGGCCGTACGTAAGCACGAGCGATGATATCATTCTCGTGATGATGTAATTGTATTGAACTGTATGTAAACAATTTAATAATCAATATCACTTTAAAATAATCATATATAGTTATTCTTTACACCATTATACCCATCCAAGTAAGGTGGTGGTGGAAAACAGATTACACCACAGTGTGAAGATGGTATTCCGTACGTACGCACGCGCGGTGATTTCGTTTTCTGTAGGTTGGATAGAAGGGGAAATAGGGTTGTTTAATATTTATAATAACATATAAGTATATTAGTTATACTGATGTTAATACTTCATAATGAAAAAACTAAATAAGAGAATGTACAACAAGAAATAAATTTGAAACAATCAGTAACGGACAATACATCTTCTTTGAAGCACCTCTTCTTAATCTCCTCTTAGGGCACTGGAGATGGTATTTGAAGAAGACTAGTACATCTAGGATGTTTCTAAGGAAGTTTATAAGAGAACTTTTCAGGGGTTGGCCGAGCTTGAAGGCTCAGAGTGGTGTGAGGAGGAGAGGGAGGAGGTTCCCATTTATAAGGGAGGAGAGGGGCACCCTAGGAAAAACATAAAATATTATTTTATTATAAAGTCATATTCGGTATATTAATAGCTTCAAATTGATTTATTTCGAAGATAAGGTGGGGATGGTTCGAAATACTCTCAACCAATATATTTTAGTCATGTTTAAATTGTTATATTAACCTTATCATTTAGATTTAACTCTAAGTTAAATAATGTAACTTTTACCGTGTCTTCTAGTTTTCTTACAATATATGGTTAATAAACATACTATAACAAGCCAAATGAACCCCAAGTGGTTAATTATTATTATATATAATCTTATCTAAGTTATTTTGTCGAAACATAGATTTTTATGGATAAAATAACAATTAATAATATAATATTTTTTTTAAAAGTATTTTATGTCAATTTTGACACTATTTGGTAATTGATTTTTGTGAAAATCATAACAACATTATTAGTTCAAAAAAAGTTAATTAAATGAACACTAATATTTCATATTAATCGATAAAATTAATGTAATTCTTAAAAATTCTCAAATTACATTTATTTGGGTATTTATAATATCAATTATGTTAATATTTCCTTAATAAGGAAATTACTACATCATCATTGTGTCATAAATAAATTAAATTATTTAAAGAATAAACATTATAAATAAAATACCATTATGTATGAAATATTTTTATCTTTTTAATGAATAATTATATTCGAATTTTAATTATTTATAATCCTATATTAAAAAATGTTTTAGTTATTAAACTTTTATTTTAACTAATTTAACTCTTCTTTAAAGAAAATAATAATAAATGACCTAATCTAATCTAAACGGACCTAAAGGGTAATATTTTATTCCTAAGGTTGGTTTCAGTCTAATTACACTTATACAATAGAATTAGGACATTTGTTTGGGTAATATTAATATCATTTTCCCCATAATTACCCTATTTACTTTTAACCGTGGTAAATAAAAGTAAAAAGGTACTATTCACCAAAAATTATTTTTATCTTATTGAACCACATTTTACTCCTTGATATTAACCATTTATCTCGGATTTTCAAAATTCCACTCATAGAAGTGGTAAAATTAAGTTTTATGTACATTTGGAAATTCTCCTAGGAGGTGGGAAAAAGACAGTGAAAAGTTTAATAAAATTTTTACATATCTAAAATCATTATAAAATGACTCCAATGAATTAAATTGAACTTATATAGGAATTATGTATCAATTTTTTCCTAAAATAAATTTAAATAAATTAAATAAATTAAATAATTATTTAAATAAAAATTTGGTTTTTAAATAGTAACCCAGTGTTTTCACTATTCATCAAAAAATTGAATGTTTTTAGAAAAATACCAAAATTTTACCCTAGGCTATTTTCAATATTCCGAATCCAAAAATGAAGTCAATTTTGAATGCAAAAATTTATAAAATTTCAAAAAGTGGGTATTACTATTCATAACGGCTAGTTTTAATAATATTTTAATAGCATATCGTTGTTTAGTGAAACACGGTATTGCGTACAATGAAAGCTATTGAGGAAGGCCACGATTGCATGTAATGAAAGGAAAGCTAGTGTTGTGTGCAGTGAAATTTTCCTTTGATGATGTATATAACAGGAAAAAAAATATTTCTCATAAAACATCAGCTGTTACATTCTACCCCCCTTAAAATTAATTTCACCCTCGAAATTTGCCACTTCGTAACAAACAGATAAGGATACCTCTCCCTCATCATATCCTAAAGCTCCCATGTAGATTTTTCTAATTGGTGGTTTCTACATAAAACATTCACCAAGTGAGTGGACTTGTTCTGTAAAACTTTTTCGCTACGATCCAGAATATCTAACAGCTTTTCTTCATAAGAAAGATCTTGCTCTAGCGGTACAACTTGTGAGCTTAGTACATGTGAAGGATCGGGTATGTACTTTCTCAGGAGAGATACATGGAACACATCGTGAACTTGAGAGAGATTCGGTGGAAGCTCCAATCAGTAAGCTACTTTCCCAACACGATCCAGTATTTCGAAAGGACCGATATACCTAGGGTTCAACTTTCCCTTCTTTCCAAATCTCATTACTCTCTTCCAAGGAGATATTCATAAGAACACTTTATCACCCACTTCTAACTCTAGGTATTTTCTTCGGTTATCAGCATAGCTTTTTTGTCGACTCTGAGCTTCTATTATGTGTTATTGAATAGATCAGACCTTTTCTGCTATCTCATCAACAAGATCAGGTCCTAAAAGATTTCTTTCCCCAACTTCATCCCAACAAGTTTGAGTCCTGCATTTCTTTCCATAGAAAGCTTCATAAGGAGACATCTGAATACTGGAGTGAAAGCTATTATTATAAGAAAACTCCACCAAAGGTAGGTGTTGATCCCAACAACCTTTCAAATCCATAGTGCAAGCTCTTAACATATCTTCTAGAGTTTGAATTATTCTCTCACACTGACCTTCTGTCTGAGGATGACAAGCAGTGCTGAAACTAAACTATGTATCCAGAGTATGTTGAAGACTTCTCCAAAACTTTGAGGTAAACCTCGGATCCCAATCCGATATAATGGAAAGCGGTACTCCATGCAATCTTACCTCTTCCTTTACTTATATCATGGAAAGCTGATCCAGAGAGAAATATTCTCTAATAGCAATGAAGTGTTCGGACTTCGTAAGACGATCAACCATGACCCAGGTAACATTATTGACTTTGGATGTTTATGGAAGTCCGGTAAAAGAGTCCATAGTGATATTTTCCCATTTCCATTCAGGTATGGGTAATGGTTGTAACATCCCCTTAGACTTTTGTCTCCCAACTTTAACTTGCTGACAAACCAAGCATCGAGAGACATATTCAGCAACATCTCTTTTCATGACATCCCACCAGAAGTACTCTTTCAGGTCTCTATACATCTTCGTGCTTCCAGAATGAATAGAGAATGAATAACTATAAGCCTCATCCAGTAGCTCCTTATTTAATTTTGGGATGGGTGGAACACAAACCCGATTCCTGAACCTTATTATCTCATCACAATCAAGGTTGAGTTCAGGAACATTTCTCACCTTCTTTTGTAACTCTACATCTTCTTTTTGTGCCTCTTTAATCTTTACATGTATAGATTGTTGAAAAGTCATTTGATAAAGATAATATTTCACCCCCTCCATTATAATTCCAAGATACATCCTTTGTAAATCGATAAATATTGTATCTTTTGTGATCCTCATCATGGATAAGCTAGCATGGTCTTGTCAACTTAATTCATCTACCACCTGTATGCTTTCCCAGGGTGATAATGAATTGAGAAGTCGTAATCCTTAATCATCTCCAACCATATTCTTTGGCTCATATTCAGCTCATTTTGTGTGAAAATATACTTTAAAATTTTATGTTCAGTATAAATATCACACCTTTCAGCATAAATATAATGCCTCTATATTTTTAATGAAAACATTACCGCAGATAACTCAAAATCATGATTTGGGTAATTTTTATCATGTATATTCAACTATCATGATGCATAAGATATCACCATATCATTTTGCATGAGAAAAAAACCCAATCCCTTCTTAGATGCATCACTATAGATCACAAACCTTTCTCCACTACAAGGAAGTGTGAGCACAGGTGCACTGGATAACCTTATTTTTAACTCCTTGAAATTTTCTTCACATTCCTCCGTCAAAAGGAACTTAACTCTTTTTCAAGTCAAACTGTTGAGTGGATTAGATAATCGTGAAAAATATTTCCGAAAACGTCGATAATATCCAGCCAAACCAAGAAAACTTCGAATCTTAGTTACTATTGTTGGTCTTGAATATCTTTTGATAACCTCTGTTTTTGATGGATCCACATATATTCCCTCTTTTGAGATTATGTGATAGAAAAATGAATCTTTTTGAAGCCAAAATTCACACTTGGCAAATTTGGCATAAAGCTTCTCCTTTCTCAGGGTCTTTAATACAATTATCAAGTGATCTTTATGTTATTCTTTGGACTTTTAATAGACAAGAATATCATCTATAAATACTACCAAAAACTGATCAAGATATCCTCTAAAGACTCTATTCATCAGTCCATAAAGATAGCAGGGGGATTAGTAAGACCAAATGGCATCACTATAAATTATTAATGCCCATACCATGTACGGAAAGTCGTCTTTGGTATATCCTACCTTTTGAACCTTAATTGATGATACCCTGAATGAAGATAAATCTTGGAAAAGTATTGAGTTCCACATAGTTGGTCAAATAAGACATTAATGCGTGGTAGAGGATATTTGTTCTTGATAGTGATCTTGTTAAGTTCTTGATAATCAATGCAGAGTCTCACTGATCCATCTTTCTTCTTAACAAACAGAACAGGTCCTCCCCAAGGTGATGCACTAGGGCATATGAATTCTTTATCAAGATTCTCTTGGAGTTTCTTCTTCAATTCCTAGAAAACAATTGGGTCCATTCTATATGGTGTCTTTGAAATAGGTATAGCACCCGGTATGAGTTCTATTGAAAAATCAACTTCACGATTTGGTGGAAGACCTAGAAATTCCTCCAGAAAGACATTATAAAACTCCCGTACAATGGGCACATTCTTAATCATGAGTTTCTCTCCAACCATTTGAGATAAATATCCTTCATTTAGTGGAATCAAGACCCATAAGATGGAAGAAATTTCTACCATAAGTTTATGTTCATCCTTGCATCGATAGATGATCATAGATTGATCTGGAATATGAAATGTGACTTCCCTTCTTTGTAAATTGATATGAGATCCATATAAAGAAATCCAATCCATGCCAATAATCACATCAAATTCCCCTATAGGAAGGATCACAAGATTTTCAAGAAGTACATTCCCACAAAATTCAATCAGAGAAGAATTATAAACTTTTGATGCGACTGTTGTACCATTAGGGGATGTCACAGCTATCTCAACATCTAATTATTAAGGAAATACGACGATACCATTAGGAAATTCTTCAAAAATAAAAGAGTGTGTGGATTTAAATCATAAACCACTAACTCCAACATGATATGATTCATAGTGAAATTTCATTCATGGGGCCTCCAATATCAAAACCTATACACCATAACTCAACCATCCTTCATCAAAACTGCCCCAATACCAACACCAGATGCATAAAAAAAAGGTATACTTTTTTTTTCTGGATCAGTTAAGATCAAAATAGGTGCAGTACTAAGTTACTTTTTTTTCTCTTAGAAAGAATTATCATATAAATCATACCATTTAAATAGGATGACCTTATTAGTTGAACCCAATAGTGATTCTCCCAAGAGGGAGATGTCTGATAAAAATTCTAAAATATCCCCCTAAACCAAGAAGAATTTGGATATCAAAAAAGTTCTTGAGATATTCCCAAGATAAAAAAAATCTCACTTTCTCCGGGTCCACAGACACACCTTCCTCAAAGATAATGTGAACCAGAAATTTACCATGTTAATCTATGAACTGAACATGGATAGCTTGCCGTATAGCTTATACTATCTTAGTATAATCATGAATCTGCCAATGGAATGATATTCATGAGTCTTAGAGTACCCCAAGATTTCATCTAAGAAGAAAAAAATGATCTAGATATGGGTGAAATTTTTGGTTCATTAAGTCCATAAACACAGCTGGTATATTGATAAACCCGAACGACATCACAAAACACTAAAATGACCCGTACTTGCTTCTAAAGGTAGTCCGTGGTATATCTGAAGGTATTAAACTCATCTAGTGATACACTGACCTCAAATAGATTTTGGAGAACACATAATCACCTCTCAAATAGTAAAAAAGATCCCCAATTCATGGAAGATTTTATTGATTCTTAATCATCATATGGTTTATCCTCCAGTAATCAACACTTAACTAAAACTATCTGACATCCTTCTAAGAAAATCGAACTAGAGATCCCAATGGAGAAATTTTTGGATAAATGAACCCTTTGTTTTCTAATAAATCCAACAGAATTTTAAACTCTTGGAGTTTTACTGTTGAAATTCTATATTGAGAAATAGAGATTATTTATTCTCTCAGAATTAACACTAACATCAAATCTACATATCTATTTGAAGAAAACCCTGATAAGTACTCAAAAAACACATCTTGAAACTAGCCCACTATAGGGGGAAAGAAAATTTTGTTATAATCCTTATTCATCAAGAATAATGCATGCTAATTCGGTCAAGAGTTCTACCAACAACTAATAGACAGGCCCTTCCTACCAGGCTCAGATATCCTATTCCCCATTATGAACATATATAATCACTTCTTGGGATGTGAACATTACCCTAAGGAGGTAAAAATTAATATGGGTCTGGTACAACACTAACTAATCCAACCCAAATATAATATCAATTCCTAACATTTCCAAAACCAAAAATTCCCATAGAAAATAGTACCCTCCAACCACAATGGAACACCCATTACATTGCTGTATATTTTCTACTCCCCTCCATAGCAGTGTATCAATCAATATATCCCAATACATATGTTCCACACAAGGACCAACAATATCAAAATTTTAGTAGATATAAATGAATGTGATCCATATGTATCAAATAAATCAGTAGTAAATGTGGAATCTACAAGAATTATACCTCAAACTATCAAAGGTCCAACATTATCACCGCCAGGTGTAGGATAAACTACATAAAGATAACCTGTCCCTCTACCCTGGACTATGGTCTATGAAATAGGTGGTAAAATTCCCTATTGGTATGGATGATCCCATATTGAAGTACCACATTCACTACCCCACTAGTACAGCCCATCGAGATCAATCTACTTAATTGATATAGGGTAACCCACCCCCAGCCTGCCTTATGCATCAGCCCTAATCCTACATAATTACCTATCTTCTAAGGGTTTCTATAGAACCTCTACACATTCCCATCCTATCGTATGCTCAACACTCATTTGTTGGATGGCTACACAAACCTTTCATGGGTCCCAGTCTGCCGCACTTGTAACATCATGAGTTTTAAGAAATAAAAAATATGTTCAATAGCATACATGATACGCTACATCAAGCTTAAATGGAAAACTAAATATTATTATATAAATGTTACCATTATAACATAGTAATAGTAATTTTTGAATGAACAGTATTAACTAAATTATGATAATATGTTTTGGAAATGTTTATATAATGATTCATTGGTTACCAAATTTAATAGAAAAGGAAATAAAAACCAATAGAATATAAATAATGTGTATTCTTAAAAACATATTTAAATGAGAGTAATTGTATTTATAAAATCATATCACTCTTTATGGAATGTATTAATAAAATATATATTGAATTTAATATTTAAAATTAATTTTATCTATTTTCTAGACAATTCTTAGGAAAAAATTCAATTTTTTGAATAAAAGAATAAATTTTTAAAAACGTGCAGGTTTACCACATATTCACGGGGAACCCATTTTAAATCTTGTTTTTGATAACTTTATATGATATATTTTACAAAATAAAATTATTATCTTTAAATGGGTCAAAAAAGTCTACTTCGTTTGACTTTTTGGTAATTTTATGATTAAATCCATATTTTAATGAATAGTGAAAAATACTGCATTTTAATTCAAAACTGCATTTTCATCTTATTTTTTTATATAGTAATATTTTCCTTTTCATTGGTTTTAAATTATAATTAAATTTTTTCCATTTAATCCAATTTTTTTACATTAGATACAATTTCAATTGAAATTATATATAAACACATGTCAATCTTTGGATGATTTTTTCTTTTAAAAACACATTTTCTCATTTTGACAATGTGAATTAATATTAAATTAATTACTTCCACTTCTGTGATTTGAATTTGGAAAAATGGATTCCATATTTGGAATCATAATTGAAAAATTATTTAAATATTTCCCTTTTATTTTTGGACATTGTGAATAGTAACATTATTAATTATTTTTATTTACCACAATTAAAGGGTAAATCTGGTAAGTAAGGATAAACAAAATATTATAACAATATAAAAATCTCTAAAACATTTCATAATCATATAGGATGAATTATTTCTGACCTATACAACCATTGGGATGAAAATTTGTCCTTTGGAAGCCACATGGGTTTGATTATGAAACTTATAAATTTTAATTTAAAGTAAAGGAAAATATGTTATAAACATATATCTTCTAACTAAAACAATTTTAATATGGGTTTATAAGTTATATATAAGACTCTATGTATTACATGAAAATATAAAAATATATCCTACAACATGTTATTTTATTTATTATTTTTATACAATAAATAAATTTAATTTTAACACAATGATGATGTAGTGATTTCTTTTTTAATAAAGGAATCAAATAAATGATAATATAAATAATAAAATAAATATTATTTGACATAATTTATGTCATAAATGATCTTAATAGGTAAATATTATAGGTTATAATACTAGTCAATACTTTGGTTTCATGTTATCTATCTGTTTGATTTTATTTAAATTCAATAAAATGAATAGTATAAAATTAATAAAATTGATGTTGTTTAAAAATAGTAATTTATTAAATATTTAAAAATCATAAAAATATTTTTAAATAAAAAATTACTATGATAAGGTCCAAAAGTTCATTATGTGTTCAATTATGAGAAATTGACCCCATATATGTAAAATTAATATCCTTTTAAGAATTAAAATGTCATTACCACAATTAAAATTAAAAGAGAATAATTCAAGTTAAACCAAAAACAAAAGGTTTAAAATAAAACCAATACATGTATAAAAATTATTTAATGATATTATTTCTAAATATAAACATCTTTTCTTCAACATATCTCAGATTTTTTGCCTTTTTAATTAAAAATTTAATTTATATTAACTTAATAACTTAAGAGTTTCCAAGGGTGCCCTTCCATGTCCTATAAATTAGTTTCATGCCTTCTCCAATAATCAGAATTCAATAACCCTTTTCTTACGAAAATCCCTACCGAATTTTTTTTTAGAGTCCCTACCCTCATCCATGAAGCATAACTTAGGGCAGAAATCCTCCCAAGGAAGCCTTTTGGAATAAACCAAAGGAAGTTACCCAATTAAGAGGTAACACCTTCTGTTATGATTTTTAGTTCCATTTCCATTATCCTCTCCAAAAACTCTTATTGGTAAATTATTACATAAAAACACTAATATCATAAATATACTAGGATTTTTTTATGATAAGTTTCGATTATACACATACACACTATAACGACCCATACTTTACATACATTGTTAATACTTCAAAATTGAAGCACACTTATTACAACATATGACAAAACCACAAAGGACCGTATAGGTATAGTGTATTTAGAAACTAGGAAACATAAACCACTGGTTCATAAATATTCTACAGTGTCTCCCATTTATTTCATCATATCTAGGGTCCCTTTTAGCATATTCTACTTAATATCCATCTTCCTGACCTGGGGAAAAGAAAACATACAAAAAGGGTGAGCTCAAATGCTCAGCAAGGGAAAATAATGAAAATCATATCATATCTTTTTGAAAATCATAACCTGCAAAAGAGATCATAATATCTTAACATGGAATAAATCATAGAAGTGAAAATGAGATCCCCATAATCATAACATAAAATGTGAAACTTTGTGTCATGCACACATAATCATGGAAAATCATTTCTTGTTAGTCATGACTCATTGCCAAGACTATCTTAGCGGAAAAAGTCCATTTCTGAACCGAGTTCATTCCTCTTTTCAGTCCTGTATCAGTGAACCGAAATAACATTCCGTTCCAGCCATGTCTATCTCATGAGATATAAATCTTTACCCAATGCATTGGAGGGAGATATAGGTCCCACCCATCTTATAATGAATCTGTTCTTATGTGTGCCACATAATCATAAATCATACATCATCGCATAACACATGTAACAAAAATGGGATTCTTGAAACATCATGACATCATAAAAAAATCATATAAGGTAAATGACTTCATAAAAATAATTTCCTCAAAACATAATCAAATCAATGTAATAAGAGTGATAAAAACAGAACCCTATATTATCTTAGATGGAAAATAATTTTGATAAAACTTTTGAACTCCATTCTTGAAGAAAATATACTTTCTACTTCAAAAACACTTTTCTTTTCTTAACATGTCATACAATTATAAACTAAAAGAAGTTGATTAAAAATAAACATGAAAACTTATAAAGGAAGATTCTTGGAAATAATGTTTTAAAAATCCATTCTTTCCGTATAAGTTAAAAAAAACATTCTTCGTACTTTTGTCGGAAAAGTAAAACAGTACCTCGTACGAAAAACGACAAAATATTCCTTTCATATCTTTTACTAAAAAATCACCGAAGGGTAAAATTGGATATAAACTATTGTAGAAGGATGGAAATAATATTACATATTGAGGGAACATGGATGTGGATGATAAAATACACCCCAGTAATTACCAAAGTAAAAAGAATCCCAGATAAAAGTGAGATTGTGATATTTCCCTAACCTTAGGTCCGATTTTCTTTGTACGTGTCCGAAGATCCTATATAATAGTTTTAAATAATGTTATGGACTTATTCCAGAATCATACATATTGATATGATATCATATATGGTCATATTCTTAGCTTTTTATTAGTAATATTTCATTGTTACTTGTTACTCGGGTCTTTATTGCCTTTTGTTCTTATGCGTGTTTTGCTGAATAAATTCTTATTCTTCTTTTAAGGTTATAGATAACTTATATCCAGAATGGTATTAGTGTAACATATATCATATTTATTCATTCAATTCATTTATATAATTACTATGTAATGATGATCATGTAGAACGAGTCACATCACATCGTGGAGACGGTATTCCGTACGTACGCACGAGCGATGATATTGTTCCCATGATCGTGGAATTGTATTTAAGTGTATTTATACTATTTTAGTATCAATATAACTTTATAATAATCATATATAGTTACTCATTACACCATTGTACCCATCCTTGTAAGGTTATGGTGGAAAATACAGTACACCACGGCGTGGAGACGGTATTCCGTACGTACGCACGCGCGGTGATTTCATTTTTCCGTAGGATGGATAGAAGGTGAATTAGGGTTGTTTCATATTTATAATAACATATCAGTATGTAATTAATACTGATGTTATTACTTTATCATGAAAAAACTAAAGAAGAATAAGTTGAAGAAGAAAGAAATTGAAAACATCGGTAATGGATATTCCCTCTTCTTTGAAACGCCTCTTTGAATCCTCCACTTAGGGAACTAAGATTGGTCTTTGAAGAAGACCAGGAACTCTATGATTATTCTAGGGAAGTGTAGAAGGTATTCTGGCAGGGGTTGGCCGAGCTTGAGTGCTCAAATTGGTGTGAGGAGGAGGGGGAGGAGGTGCCCTTTTATAAGGGAGGAGAGGGGCACCTTAGGAATACCTCAAAATATTATTTTATATTAAAGTCAAAATCGGTTTATAATGGTTCAAAAGGGTCTTATTTCGAAGTTAAAGTGGGTATGGGTCGAAATCCTATCAACCAATAAGATTTAGACAAGTTTAGGTTATTATTTTAACCTTATCAATTAGATTTAACTCTAAGTTAAATAATTTAACTTTTACCGTTACTTTTTGTTTTCTTACACTATATGGTTAGTACACTTACTATAACATGCCCAAAGAACCCCAAGTTGTTTAGTATTAATATATATATCCTTATCTATGTTATTTGGCCAAACCTTAGATTTTTAGCAATAAAATAACAATTAATAATATAATATTTGATTTAAAAAGTATTTTGTGTCAATTTTGTCACTATTTGATATATGATTTTTGTGAAAGTCATAACAGAATTATATGTTCGAACCAAGTTGATTCAATCAACACTAATATATCATATTAACCTAGAAAATTTGTGTAATTCATAAAAAGTCTCAAATTACATTTATTTGAGCATTTATAACATCAATTATGTTAACATTTCCTTAAAAGGGTAATTACTGCATCATCGTTGTGTCATAAATAAATTAATTTATTTAAAGTCTAAATATTATAAATAAAATATCATTATGTAGGAAATATTTTGAGCTTTCTAATGTATATTTATAGTCGAATTTATCTTATGTATAACCCCATATTAAAAATGTTTTAGTTATTAAACTTTGATTTTAACTATTTTAACTATTCATTAAATAAAATAATATTAAATGTCATAATCTAATCCAAGTGGACCTAAATGGTCATATTATATTCATAAGGTTGTTTTTGGTCGAATTACACTTATCCAATAGAATTAGGACATGTGTTAGGGTAATAGTAATATCATATTTACCCTTAGTTACCCTATTTACTATTAACCGCGGTAAAAAAAGTAAAAAGTTACTATTCACCAAAAAAATTATTTTTATCTCATTGAACCACATTTTACTTACTGATATCAACCGTGTCTGTCGGATTTTCGAAATTCCATTCACAAAAAACGGTAAAATTATGTTTTATGCAAAATTCAGTTTTTAACCTACCACTAAGTGGTTTCACTATTCATCAAAAATTGAAAGTTTTCAGAAAAATACCAAAATTTCACCCTAGTCTAATTTCGGTATTCCGAATCCAAAAATGAAGTCCATTTTGAAAGATAAAATTTCAAAAAGTGGTTATTATTATTCATAATGGCTATTTTAAATAATATTTTAATAGCATATCGTCGTTTAGTGAAACTCGGTATTGCGTACAACGCAAGCTATCGAGGAAGGTCGCGATTGCGTGTAAAGTAAGACAAGCTAGTGTGTAGTGAAAGATTCCTTTGATGATATATATATAACATAAAAACAAAATATTACTCATAAAAAGCTCGGGTGTTACATTCTACCCCCTTAAAAAGAATTTCGCCCTCGAAATTCGTCACTTTGTAACAAACAGATGAGGGTACTTCTCCCTCATCATATCCTCAAGCTCCCATGTAGCTTCTTCAAGTTGGTGGTTCCTCCAAAAAACATTCACCAATCGAGTGGTCTTGTTTCGTAGGACTTTTTCGCTATGGTCCAGAATCTCTATCAGTTGTTCTTCATAAGAAAGATCTTGCTCCAGCGGTACAACTTCTGAGCTGAGTACATGTGAAGGATCAGGTATGTACTTTCTCAGGAGAGATACATGGAACACATCGTGGATTTGAGAGAGATTCGGTGGAAGCGCCAATCGGTAAGCTACCTTTCCAACACGATCTAGTATTTCGAAAGGACCAATATATCTAGGGCTCAACTTCCCCTTCTTTCCAAATCTCATAACCCTCTTCCAGGGAGATATTCGTAAGAACACTTCATCACCCACCTCAAACTATAGGTATTTTCTTCGGTTGTCGGCATAACTTTTCTGTCGACTCTGAGCTTCCCTTATGTTTTGTTGAATAGATCTAACCTTTTCTTCCATTTCATCAACGAGATCAGGTCCTAATAGCTTTCTTTCCCCAAATTCATCTCAGCAAGTTGGAGTCCTGCATTTCTTTCCATAGAGAGCTTCATAAAGAGCAATCTGAATACTGGAGTGAAAGCTATTATTGTTAGAAAATTCCACCATAATTAGGTGTTGATCCCAACCTCCTTTGAAATCCATAGAGCAAGCTCTCAACATATCTTCTAGGGTTTGAATTGTTCTCTCAGACTGACCGTCTGTCTGAGGATGATAAGCAGTGCTGAAACTAAATTCTGTATCTAGAGAATGCTGAAGCCTTCGCCAGAACTTCGAGGTAAATCTCGGATCCCGATCAGATATAATAGAAAGTGGTACTCCATGCAATCTTACCACTTCCTTTACATATATCTTGGAAAGGTGATCTAGAGAGAAATCCTATCTAATAGAAATGTAGTGTGCAGACTTTGTAAGACGATCAACTATGACCCAGATAGCATTATTGCCTTTGGATGTTTTAGGAAGTCCTGTGACAAAGTCCATAGTGATGTTTTCCCATTTCCATTCGGGTATGGGTAATGGTTGTAACAACCCCTTAGAATTCTGTCTCTCAGCTTTAACTTGTTGACAAACCAAGCATCGAGAGACATATTCATCAACATCTCTTTTCATGCCATCCCACTAGAAGTACTCTTTCAGGTCCCTATACATTTTCGTGCTTCCAGGATGAATAGAGAATGAAGAACTATGAGCCTCATCCAGCAGCTCCTTCTTTAATTCGGGGATGGGAGGAACACAAACTTGATACCTGAACTTTATTATCCCATCACAATCAAGGTTGAATTCAGGAACATTTCTCACCTTCTTTTGTAACTCGACATCTTCTTTCTGTGCCTCTTTAATCTTCACATGTATAGATTGTTGAACATTC
Organism: Viscum album; assembly: GCA_963277665.1. Classification (NCBI taxonomy): domain Eukaryota; kingdom Viridiplantae; phylum Streptophyta; class Magnoliopsida; order Santalales; family Viscaceae; genus Viscum; species Viscum album. Next base: position 313,255,841 of record OY728126.1, read on the forward strand.
ATTTGAGAAAGATAAGATTTTTCCACTTCCATTATAATTCCAAGATCCATCCTTTGTAAATCCATAAATATTGGATCTTTTGCAATCCTCATCATGGATAAACTAGCATGGTCTTGTCGACTTAATGCATCTGCCACATTGTTTGCATTCCCAGGGTGGTAATGGATTGAGTAGTCATAATCTTTAATCAGCTCCAACCATCTTCTTTGACGCATATTCAGCTCCTTTTGTGTGAAAATATACTTTAAACTTTTATGATCAGTATAAATATCACACCTTTCACCATAAAGGTAATGCCTCCAAATATTTAATGCAAAGATTACCACAGCTAACTCCAAATCATGTGTTCGGTAATTTTTCTCATGGATTTTCAACTGTCGTGAGGCATAAGCTATCACCATATCATTTTGCATAATAACACACCCCAATCCATTCTTGGATGCATCACTGTAGATCACAAACCCTTCTCCACTATAAGGCAGTGTGAGCATAGGTGCACTGGATAACCTTCTTTTCAACTCCTTGAAATTCTCTTCACATTCCTCTGTCCAAACAAACTTAACTCATTTCCGAGTTAACTTGGTTAGTGGATTAGATAATCGTGAAAAATCTTTTACAAAACATCGATAATATCCAGCAAAACCAAGAAAACTTCGGATCTCAGTTACTGTTGTTGGTCTCGACCATCTTTCGATAACCTCAGTTTTTGCTAGATCCATAGATATCCCCTCTTTTGAGATTATGTGACCCAAAAATGAAACTTTTTGAAGACAAAATTCACACTTGGTAAATTTGGCATAAAGCTTCTCCTTTCTCAGGGTCTTCAACATAATTCTCAAGTGATCTTCATGCTCTTCCTTGCTCTTTGAATAGACAAGAATATCGTCTATAAATACTACCACAAATTGATCAAGATAGTCTCTAAAGACTCTATTCATTAGATCCATGAAGATAGCAGGGGCATTAGTAAGACCAAATGGCATCACTATAAATTCATAGTGTCCATACCTTGTACGGAAAGCCGTCTTTGGTATATCCTCCCTTTTGACCCTTAATTGATGATACCCTGAATGAAGATCAATCTTGGAAAAGTATTGAGCTCCGCGTAGTTGGTCAAATAAGTCATCAATGCGTGGGAGAGGATATTTGTTCTTGATAGTGATCTTGTTAAGTTCTCGATAATCAATGCAGAGTCTCATTGATCCATCTTTCTTCTTAACAAATAGAACAGGTGCTCCCCAAGGTGACGCACTAGGGCATATTAATCCCTTATCAAGATTCTCTTGGAGTTGCTTCTTCAATTCCTGCAACTCAATTGGGTCCATTCTATAAGGTGTCTTTGAAATAGGCAAAGCACCCGGTACGAGTTATATTGAAAACTCAACTTCACGATTTGGTTGAAGAACCAGTAATTCCTCCGGAAAGACATCATCAAACTCCCGTACGATGGGAATATTCTTAATCGCGAGTTTCTCACCAACCATTTGAGATAAATATCCTTCATTTAGTGGAATCAATACTCATAAAATGGAAGAAATTTCCACTGGAAGGTTATGTTCATCCTTGCATTGATAGACGATCGTAGATTGATCTGGAATATGAAACGTGACTTCCCTTCTTTGGCAATTGATATGAGCTCCGTATAAAGAAAGCCAATCCATGCCAAGAATCACATCGAATTCCACTAAAGGAAGGATCACAAGATTTGCAGGAATCACTTTCCCACAAACGTCAATTGGAGAAGAATTATAAACTTTTGATACGATTGATGTGCCATTAGGTGTTGTCACAGCTAACTCAACATCTAATTGTTGAGGTAATACGGTGATACCCTTAGAAAATTCTTCAGAAATAAAAGAGTGGGTGGATCCAGAATCAAATAAAACATTTGCTACTTTAGAGTGGATGGTAAGTGTACCTTTCACCACTTCGTTATCGTACTCCACATCGCTGATAGAAATTGCTTGTGACTTTCCTTTGTCTTTATCCTTAAGACTTTGTTGACGTCGACCATCATCATCAACCCTTGGATTTGGGCATTGATTGGCATAATTTCACATCTCCTTGCACTTGAAACATTGATGTGTATTAGGTTCATTCTGTGTATACCTTCCTTTTTTTGCATCATTAGACATCTTCTTCCCATTATCGCGGCATTCAAATGCCCGATGACCTTCCTTTCCACATTTGAAACATTTACTTGTCCCTTTAAGACAACTCCCTCTATGTTTCTTTCCACACTTTGAGCATAAGGGAAAGCTCATCTTCTTTTCAGTGTGCTCTTTAGATTTTCCTTTGAATTCCATTTTCCTCTTCTTATCAAACCAATATGACTGATGGGTTACTCCAATCTCCATCTCGACTTTGAGAGCACATCGAACGATTTCCTCGTAGCTATTGAAGTCCCTTATGGCTAACGCCCTTCGAAGACTTGGTTTTAATCCACTAAAGAATCGATCGATCTTACTCTCAGGTTGGATAATAATACCAGAAGCATACCTTGCAAGTCCTGTAAAATTTTCTTCATAGGTACCAACAGATTCATCATCCCTTTGCTTCAGTTCAAGAAACTCTTTCTCCATCTTTTTTCGGAGAATACGAGGGAAGTACTTATTGAAAAATAAGTTCTTGAACTCGTCCCATTCCATGGACTCAATTTCATCCCTTTTCCTCGTATTCTTAATAAGATTCCACCATTGATCAGCATCTCCTTCCAAACGATACACTGCTAGGATGACTTTATCATGTTCAGAACATTGATGAACTGAAAATATCTTTTCAGTAGTACTAATCCATTGTTCAACAAATAATGGATCAGTAGACCCGCTGAAAGAAGGGGGACGCTGCCTCATGAAGGATTCAACAGAATGTTGCTCCTTCCTTTGCTCGTTTGGAAGTCCTGCATGATTCATAGCTTGAGAAAGTTGTGTGAGCATGGCTACAAGATTTTTCATTCCAGCTCCCATATCGTTTGGTTGCTCAGGGGGACAACTGCATTGCCCATCGCATTCCGCATTAACACGGTTCCTTCGGGTTCCATCCATTGACTAAAACCAAGAATAATAGTGTGAGCAAAACTAATTATAATAGGAAAACCACATAATTCAAAAAAATTCACGCTTAAGGTCCTATCCTAGGTTATTCATGGCCATTTCTAAAACACTAAGATTGTGTTCTATGCTTAGACTTATCCTTAGGGTTCTTACTAAGGCTTTCACATCCTAGTTTCCAAAGGTTCACTATACCTTTCCTCTGATACCAACTATAACGAACCATACTTTACATACATTGTTAATACTTCAAAATTGAAGCACACTTATTACAACATATGACAAAACCAAAAAGGACCGTATAGGTATAGTGTCTTTAGAAACTGGGAAACATAAACAACTGGTTCATAAATATTCTACAGTGTATCCCATTTATTTCATCATATCTAGGGTCCATTTTAGCATATTCTACTTAATATCCATCTTCCTGACCTGGGGAAAAGAAAACATACAAAAAGGGTGAGCTCAAATGCTCAGCAAGGTAAAATAATAAAAATCATATCATATCTTTTTGAAAATCATAACCTGCAAAAGAGATCATAATATCATAACATGGAATAAATCATAGAAGTGAAAATGAGATCCCCATAATCATAACATAAAACTTGAAACTTTGTGGCATGCACACATAATCATGGAAAATCATTTCTTGTTAGTCATGACTCATTTCCAAGACTATCTTAGCGGACAAAGTCCATTTCTGAACCGAGTTCATTCCTCGTTTCAGTCCTGTATCACTGAACCGAAATAACCTTCCGTTCAATCCATGTCTATATCATGAGATATAAATCTTTACCCAATGCATTGGAGGGAGATATAGGTCCCACCCATCTTATAATGAATCCTTTCTTATGTGTGCTACATAATCATAAATCATACATCATCGCATAACACATGTAACAAAAATGGGATTCTAGAAACATCATGACATCATAAAACAAATCATATAAGGTAAATGAATTCATAAAAATAATTTAATCAAAACATAATCAAATCAATGTAATAATAGGGATAAAAACAGAACCCTATATTATCTTAGATGGAAAATAATCTTGATAAAACTTTTAAACTCCATTCTTGAGGAAAATATCCTTTCTACTTCAAAAACACTTTTCTTTTCTTAACATGTCATTAAATTATAAACTAAAAGAAGTTGATTAAAAATAAACTTGAAAACTTATAAAATAATATTCCTGGAAATAATGTTTTAAAAATCCATTCTTTCTATATAAGTTAAAAAAAACATTCTTTGTACTTTTGTCGGAAAAGTCAAAAAGTGCCTCGTACGAAAAACGACAAAAGATTCCTTTCATATCTTTTACTAAAAACTCACCTAAGGGTAAAATTGGATATAAACTATTATAGAAGGATGTAAATAATACTACATATTGAGGGAACATGGATGTGGATGATAAAATACACCCCAGTAATTACCAAAGTAAAAACAATCTCGGATAAAAGTGAGATTGTGATATTTCCCTTACCTTAGGTCTGATTTTCTTTGTACGTGTCCGAATCTCTTTTATAATGGTTTAAATAATGTTATTGACTTATTCCAGAATCATACATATTTATATGATATCATATATGGTCATATTCTTAGCTTTTTATTAGTAATATTTCATTGTTACTTGTTACTCGGGTCTTTATTGCCATTTGTTCTTATGCGTGTTTTGCAGAATAAATTCTTATTATTCTTTTAAGGTTATAGATAACATATATCCAGAATGGTATTAGTGTAACATATATCATATTTATTCATTCAATTCATTTATATAATTACTATGTAATGATGATCATGTAGAATGAGTCGCATCACATCGTGGAGACGGTATTCCGTACGTACGCACGTGCGACGATATTGTTCCCATGATCGTGGAATTGTATTTAAGTGTATTTATACCATTTTAGTATCAATATCACTTTATAATAATCATATATAGTTACTCATTACACCATTATACCCATCCTTGTAAGGTGATGGTGGAAAATAGAGTACACCACGGCGTGGAGACGGTATTCCGTACGTACGCACGCGCAGTGATTTCATTTTTCCGTAGGATGGATAGAAGGTGAATTAGGTTTGTTTCATATTTATAATAACATATCAGTATGTAAGTAATACTGATGTTATTACTTTATCATGAAACAACTAAATAAGAATAAGTTGAAGAAGAAAGAAATTGAAAAGATCGGTAATGGATATTACCTCTTCTTTGAAACCCCTCTTTGAATCCTCCACTTAGGGAACTATGATTCATCTTTGAAGAAGACCAGGACCTCTAGGATTATTCTAGGGAAGTGGAGAAGGGATTTTTTCTGGGGTTGGACGATTTTGAGTGCTCAAATTGGTGTGAGGAGGAGGGGGAGGAGGTGCCCTTTTATAAGGGAGGAGAGGGGCACCTTAGGAATACCTCAAAATATTATTTTATATTAAAGTCAAAATCGGTTTATAATGGTTCCAAAGGGTATTATTTCGAAATTAAAGTAATTATGGGTCGAAAAAATATCAACCAATAAGATTTAGACATGTTTAGGTTATAATTTTAACCTTATCAATTAGATTTAACTCTAAGTTAAATAATTTAACTTTTACCGTGACTTTTTGTTTTCTTACACTATATGGTTAATAAACTTACTATAACATGCCAAACGAACCCCAAGTTGTTTATTATTAATATATATATCCTTATCTAAGTCATTTTTCCGAACCATAGATTTTTAGGAATAAAATAACAATTAATAATATAATATTTGATTTAAAAACTATTTTGTGTCAATTTTGACACTATTTGATATATGATTTTTGTGAAAGTCATAACAGAATTATATGTTCGAACCAAGTTGATTAAATCAAAAATATTATATCATAGTAACCTAGAAAGTTAGTGTAATTCATAAAAAGTCTCAAATTATATTTATTTGAGCATTTATAACATCAATTATGTTAACATTTCCTTAAAAGGGTAATTACTGCATCATCGTTGTGTCATAAATAAATTAATTTATTTAAAGTCTAAAAATTATAAATAAAATATCATTGTGTAGGAAATCTTTTTAGATTTATAATGAATATTTATAGTCGAATTTATCTTATGTATAACCCCATATTAAAAATGTTTTAATTATTAAACTTTGATTTTAACTATTTTAACTATTCATTAAATAAAATAATATTAAATATCATAATCTAATCCAAGTGGACCTAAATGGTCATATTATATTCATAAGGTTGTTTTTGGTCGAATTACACTTATCCAATAGAATTAGGACATGTGTTAGGGTAATAGTAATATCAGATTTACCCTTAGTTACCCTATTTACTATTAACCGCTGTAAAAAAAGTAAAAAGTTACTATTCACCAAAAAATTATTTTTATCTCATTGAATAAAATTTTACTTACTGATATCAACCATGTCTGTCAGATTTTTGAAATTCCATTCACAAAAGCGATAAAATTATGTTTTATTCAAAATTCAGTTTTTAACCTACCACTTAGTGGTTTCACTATTTATCAAAAATTGAAAGTTTTCAGAAAAATACCAAAATTTCATCCTAGGCTAATTTCGGTATTCTGAATCCAAAAATGAGGTCCATTTTGAAAGATAAAATTTCAAATAGTGGTTATTACTATTCATAACGGCTATTTTAAATAATATTTTAATAAAATATTGTCGTTTAGTGAAACTCGGTATTGCGTACAACGCAAGCTATCGAGGAAGGTCGCGATTGCGTGTAAAGTAAGCCAAGCTAGTGTGTAGTGAAATATTCCTTTGATGATATATATATAACATGAAAACAAAATATTACTCATAAAAAGCTTGGGTGTTACACACACACCTCCATTTATTGGGTAATGAACATTTTGTTTATGTATACAGTGAACTACTGCCCCACAAAATGATGATTGCTCAATTTTCCCCTACCACCTAACATAGATGAAATTAAAATGGAAACTATCTTACATATGACATATTTTATATTTATAGTTTCTATATTCTTATGTAATTTTTATTTACAACATACCTTTATTCTTCCATGTTGTGTAAATACGATAAATTTGTTTGAGGAAGTGTGGACTACCACCCCTCAAAGTGGTAAGACTCATTCCCACTACAAATGGAACATATAAAGGATGGTAATATTAAAACTATGAGACATAAATGTCTTTAGTATAATATGTTTATTATAATATAAATTTAATTATCAATCTTATAACATGAAAAGGAAATTAAAGTAGCGTTAATTAGTATATATGACCTACCGTCTCCATGTATGGTGTTTTTCATTTCTTAACAAAAAATATTATGGATATTAAAAATACATATATAATTGATATATATGATATTTAATTAATGAATACTATTATGTAGATGATTTAATTTTGAAAAAATGTACAATTTACATCAAAATAAGTTCATTTTTGACTCAAGTACCAAATATCGACAAAACGTCCGATATGAACCTATATAATAATGTAATTTTTATAACATGGTTACAAGTGATGTAAAAGTAATAATAAAAATGAAAATGGTTATCAGAAAAGTCAAAAATAACCTAAGTTTTTTATTCAAGGATAGAATGATTGTATGTGACGAGTCAAACTCAAGGAAAGGGGTTTCTAATCTCACTTTATTTTTCATGAGAATTCCATTGTTTTCCACTTATTTCTTGTTTATGGTGTATGTATTATACCTTTTGATATATAATATCCTGATTATATTTATATTCATGGTATTAAATGATTCATTTTATTATTGTTAATTTTTGGTCACATTATTCCATTGATTGTAATGTGGTAAGGGAAATCTTAACTCAATCTCCATTCATTGAGTTAAATTTCCATGTCATTTTTTTTCTTTCCAAGAATACATGTAAATGACCTATGATTAGTTTAAATTGAATATCCACATATATTGGGTGTATTTACATTTTTCACACATAATTAGGTCATTGATTTATCCTTATTCAAATGATACGATCTTTGTACAGGACTTCATCTCAATTACATTTCACTGGTGCATATCTTGATGATATTCACCTTCAATATCCTATAAGGTGTATATAAAACCCTTTTGGAAGTTCATATAATTAATTATTATATTATCATGATATTTAAAGTTTTTTTTAATTTTATTCCTTAATTATTTGTATTCAGGTGTTTCTTAAGTGGTAAGGGACTCTTTAACTAAAAAATTGTTTTAAATGTTTTAATGATTATTTCTTTTAAAACCTTATATTTCTTGTCCATGTTTTCAAAATGGTTTTTATGAATTTATAATTATGGACATTAATGTATTAAAATTTTAATTTACTTCAAAAAATTTAATGTTCTATGAAATACTATGATTTAAATTTTTTTATTAAATGTTTTAAATTGTTTTGAAAGTGGATTAACTATTCTGATATCTTGAAATGATTTCTTGTGATTTAAAATTAAATTTTATGAGTGAAATTTTATAAATTTCTATCTTTTGTGTATTATTATTCTGTAATGTTACTTGTACATTTTTTGGGTGGTTGCGTAACAAACAAAAGATGGGTGGTTATGTGATAAACTAAAGATGGGTGGTTCTGTGATAAACCAAGGACATGTGGATACATTATAACCTCCAATGCATTGGGTATTGAATTCTATCGTATGGTAATTCCATTTAGTGATATTTTTGGAAGTTGATAAATTGGTTATTCCATTTAATTATGTTTATTTCCCAAGTGAACTTTATATGTTATATGTTATTTTATATGGGTATATGGTAATATTTTGATTTTAAAATGGGTAAGAAATGTTCTTATATTTAGTGAAGTGTAATTACTACTTCATAAGGTGGAAAGTATTACTTTATGGTATAGTATTCATGGTTTACATATTTTCCAAATGTTGAATAGATTTCCTTAATTATTTATCCCTTTTTGGGATTGTTATTCTCTTATAATGTTTTGAAATGTTTTTCACGGGACTTAAAGAAGAATGGAGTCAAGGATGGGATCAAGGAAAAGTTATTCTATAATACGAAACAATGTTTCTTTTTAATTTTTTTTTGTTTTATGAAAAAAAGGATAGTGAGTAGAAGTGTGTACATGTAATATTTAGGTTGTTATGTATGTGTTAGGACCTAATTCTATAAACCTAAAATCATGAAAAGAACCTCAATGTGAATTAATGTAAAATTATTGAGTAATATGAAAAATAAGTAATGTTTAGGATTGGGGCATTATAGTTATTATAAGAAGATGGTTTACAAAAATTTGGAGATTATGATGTTTTATTAAGAGTTCGGTACATTATCATGTGTTTATAATTGTTTTCACTTTGGTCATAACTTTAACGTCCTAGAAACCCCTTTTGAGGCTTTATGTTATGAAACCTTAAGGTGACTAATGTTTTTTATTGAAATTTACCATTGAGGAAATTATGGGCTTTTAGTTATAGTGATGGAAAATCAGAGTTATGAAATAACCTTTCAGAGTAAAACATGTTAGAGTTATATTTTAGGTCTTTATAATTTTTTTAGAATATTATGTGAATTATATAGTTTTTAAAAAAAGAAAAACTGCACGATGGGTGAAAACTCGTCGAATCTTGAATGTCCGTGGGGATCAAACACATAATGAAAGGGTGACAAGGGTTCATTGACTACCACTGGCCTCTGTGAATTACCTAATTAATATAACTTATTTTTTTAGTTAAATAATTCTATAGAATAAGAATAATTTGATGTTGGTTAATTATGTTTTATCAAGTGGATATCCTTAGTGTTGAAAAATGATTTGGGAATTATGTGCTAAATGTTATTTTAGAAGATCTTAACTATTGTTGGAACTTTATATGATTATGATAAATAGAACACTGTAGGATTTTAATGATGTAATGGTTGAAAAATATTTTTTAAGAATATATGATTTTAATTATGGACTTGTGGGAATTAGGTTATGTATGAAGATGATTATCCAATCATAGAGAATATGTGATTAGGTTAATTAGTTTTCTGTATGAGACTTTAAGAGTGGTCGATGTTATATAGAGATAAATGTTCAGAGTGTTTAATGTTATCAAATACTTCTGAATTTTGGGATTCAATCTTACTTTATATTATCATGAGGAATTTTATGGACAATTATTTATCTAATGGACTTTGTTGAAATTCAGATATTATTGTTGAATTTTGGAGATTAAAAGTAGTTTTTATTCATAAAATGATTTATTTTTTTAGGGGAATTATCTGATTATATCCAAACCTTTTTTTGGTTACTATTTTAAGACATAATGAAAATATTGTTAATATTTTATGGATTATGTGGTTTTATAGAAGTTTATTCTATTGCTTCATGTTCATTTGGAGAAAATCTAAGTTTGTTGTAGAAGTATATTAAAGGATGAAACTCTACATGAAAAATAAGTATGTTTCCCTACATTCTTAGTCAAACTCATAGACAAATTCCTTGACATTATGAAAATGATCTTAAAACAAACAATGGTTTCCATTTACTTTTCATACTTTGAAATCAAATAACATTTAACCAATAAAATGTGTGTGGTTTTTTTAATTGTAAACTTTCTCCAGATCATGATTTCTATCAATGTCTTTCAGATATTGACACATAGTTTTTCTTCCATATACATGTTTTCATACATGGAATCATAGTCGGTTTCATCTCATGTGACCTTTGTACTTATCTTTTATTTAATGTGTAAGTTTTATTAACCATTGTTCCGATGTGGGGTTTAAATAAATGTATTTTCAATAGTCCAACCCTAGTTACCGACCCCAAATTCAAATTTTCAGGATGAAATTTTTTAATGGTGGGATGATGTAACATCCCTAGTTTTAATGAAGAAACAATATATTCAATAGCGTATATGATATACTACATTGATCTTAAATGAACAAATAAATATTATTATCCATATATTACCATTATAACCTAGTTGTTGGAATGGTGGATTGAACAATATTAACTAAATTATGAAAATATGGATTGAACATGTTTATATAATGATTTAGTGGTTACCAAATTTAATAGAAATGGAAATAAAAACAAATAAAATATAAAGGATGTGTTTTTATGAAAACATGTTTAAATTAGAATAATGGTTATTATAAATTCATATCATTATTTTTTTTATTATATTAATGAAATATATATTCAAATTAATATTTTAAATTCATCTTATATTTTTTCTAGATAGGATATTGGAATAAATTCAATTTTTCGAATAAAAGAAGTATTTTTAAAAAAATGTAGTTTTACTATCAATTGATGAAGAAAAAATTTTAAATATAGTTTTTGACACTTTTATACATTATATTTAAAAATGTAAAATTATTATTTTTCATCAAGATATAAAAATTTACTTTTGATTATTTTTTGGTGTTTTTGTGATTAAATATATATTTTAATGATTAGTGAAAAATAATGCATTTTTATTCAAAACTACCTTTTCATATAATTTTTTATATAGATATATTTACCTTTTTATTTGTTTAAAGGTATAGTTAGATTAATTTTTTATCATTTAATCCAATTTTGTTCATTTTAGTTAATTTCACAATGAAATTAGATAAAAACACAATTCAATATTATGATGGTCATTACTTTTAAAAATGCATTTTATCATTTTAACAATGAGAATAAATTTTAAATTAATTACTGAAACTTATATTTTTTGAATTTGAAAAAATTGATTTCTTATTTTGAATCAGAAGGTAAAAATTATTTAATTAGGTCCGCTTTATTTTTTCACATTATGCATAGTAGCATTAGTAATTATATTTATTTATAGCGATTATAGGGTAAGTCAGGTATATAAGGGTAAAAATAATATTATAATATTTTTAAACTACCATAACACATGTCCTAATCCTATTATTTGAGATTTGAAAAACCATGAAAACCCTTGTGATGAACATTTGGCCTTTGGAAGCCAGTTGGGTATGATTATACACTTATAACTTTTAATTTAAAGGAAAATTGTTTCTAAATATATATCTTCGTACTAAAAGAATTTTAATATGGGTTTATATATGTTATCTCTTAGAATATAAATAGTAATTAGAAGGATAAATAAAATCCTACATCATGGTATTTTATTTATAAGTTTTTATTTTAAATAAATTTTATTATAAAACAATCATGATGTAGTGATTTCTTTATTAATGAAAGAATCAAATTAATAATATTATAAATATTAAAATAAATTTTATTTATCATAATTTATGTCATATATGAATTTTCTAGGTGAATATATCATTTTATATGGGTATTAAATGCTTTGTATCGAATTTATCTCTCTTTTTGAATTTTATATAAATTTAATAAAATGAATAATTAAAAAAGTGACTTAATTGATGTTTTATAAAAATTGTAGTTTATTATATTATTTAAAAATATAAAAAATCTTTTAAAATCACACTGTTAATATGATAAAATCTAAAAGTTCATTAAATATCCAATTATTGGAAATTTACTCCATATAAGAAAAATTAATTTCCTCGTAATAATTAAACTTTTATTACCATAGTTAAAATTACGAGAGAATAATTATGGTTAAACTGAAATGATAAGGTTTAAAATAAAATCAATACATGTATAAAAATTATTGGATGAGATTATTTACATATATAATCATATTTTCTTTGATGTATATCTGGTTGGAACCTTTTTAATTAAATGATTTAATATATATTAATTTAATAATTTAGTACTTTCCATGGGTGCCCTTCCGTCTCATATAAAAAGATACTCTCTCTTCACTAATACTATCACTTGATGAACCGTTTGGTTTAGACAATCCATGGAAAAAAATACTACTATAATCCCTCCCCAAATCCTCGAATCATTCTTCCGGGCATAAAGCCTCCCAAGGAAGCCCTTTGTTATAAATCAAAGGAAGTTACCCGATTAAGTGGTAACACCTTCTCTCAGGCTTTTTAGTTTCATTTCAATTCTCCACTCTATAAACTCTTATAATTCTATTATTAAATAATAAAACCAGTAGAAAAAACATACTAGAATTTTTTATGCAATTATTATGATCTAAAATTACAAACACATCTATTTAATTGGCAACGATCATCCAATTTCTATTTACGGCAAACTATTTCCTCATGAAATGATGATTGTCCAATTTTTCCATACTACCTCACATGGGAGACAATTATAATGGAAACTATTTTACATATTATATATATTAAATTTATATTCTCTCTATTATTCTGTAATTTTTATTTAGAACATACTTTTATGCTTCCATATTTTTTAAATACGATAATTTCGTTTGAGTAAGTGTGGACTACCGCCCCCTCAAAGCGATATGAATTGTTACCACTATACATGGAACATATATAGAATGGTTTTATGAAAACTATGAGGCATAAATGAAACTAATATAATACAGGTATTATAATATACATTTTATTATCATTCTTTTACTATGAGAAAAAAAATAAAGGAGCGTTCATGTGTATGTACGACCTACCATCTCAATGAACGGTGAATTTCATTTCTTATCTCAATATATTATGGAGATAATAAATATATTTATACTGGAAATATATGATATTTAAATAATTTATATTATTATTTAGATTATATAATTTTTACCACATGGAAAATTTACATCAAAACAAGTTCATTTTTGACTCAAGACAATTGATCGACAAAACATCCAATATGAACATAAATATTAATGTAATTTTTAAAACATGTTTATAAGTGATATAAAAGGAATAATAAACTTCGAAAATTTTATCAATAATGTATAAATTAAACTATTTTTCTTATTCATGTATATAATGATTGTACGTGATGAGTCGGACTCAAGGTAAGGGGTTTCTCATCTCACTTCTATTTCCATGAGATTTCCATGGTTCGCCACTTATTTCATGTATGTGGTGTATGAATTCTAAAATTTGATATATAATATATTGATTATCATTATATTCTTGGTGCTTAATGATTAATTTGATAATTATTAATTTTTGGTCATGTGATTCAGTAGATTATAATGGGGTAAGGGTTATAATAACTCAATCTCCATTCATTGAGTTAAATATACAAGACATTGGTTTTGTTTTTCCAAGAATATGTGTGAAGCACCTATGATTATTTTACGATAAATATACACTTATATTGAGTGTATTTATATTTTTTACACATAATTATTTCATTGATTTATCTTTAATCTAATGATACTATCTTTGTAAGGGACGTTATCTCAATCTCCTTTCATTGAGGTGTATCTTGATGTTATGAACCGTTATTATCCAATAAGGTATACATACAACCATTTGGACATTTTATATCATGAATTAGTATATTATAAATATATTTAATGATTTGTTTATGGTTATTCCTTAATTATTTTTATTCAAGTTTTTCTCAAGTGGTAAGGGACTCATTAACTAAAACATCATTTTAAATGTTTTAATGATTTATTCCTCTAAATCATTATATTTCAGGTACATGTTTTAAAAGTGGTTTTTATGAATTTACTTATATGGACATGGATGTTTTAAAATGTTAATTTCATTCAAAATATTCAATTTGGTATGAGAAAATTTGATTCAAAAGTCTCTTTATTAATTATTTTAAATGGTTTTGAAAGTTGATTGACTATTTCAATATCATCAAATTATTTCTTGTGATTGAAAATGAAATTTTATGAGTTAAATGTTGATAATTGAAATATTTTGTCTGTTATGATTATATAATGGTACATAGATTTTTTACATCTAGTTACATGATAAACCAATGATGGGTGGTTATATAATAAACCAAAGATGGGTGGTTCCATGATAAAACAAGGATATACGGTTAAATTATAAAATCCAATGCATTGGGTATCAATGTCGTAAGTATAGATATTCCATTTAGTTATATGTGTGGAAGTTGACAGTATGGTTATTCTATTTAAGTATTTTTATGTCTCGTGTTACCTTTATATGTTACATTTTTTCTTCTATGGGTTTATGGTGATATTATCATTACAAAAAGGGTAAGAAATGAACGTATATTAAGTGATGTGTAATTTTTTACTTATCAATGTGGAAGCTATTAATTTATGCTCAAGTATTCTTGTTTTTCATGTTTTTATAAATACTAATATTTTTCCTTATTTATATCTCCATTACTGAACATATTATTTTCATACCAACTTTTAAATTTTTTTTCACAGAACATAAAGAAGAATATAGTCAAATATAGGATCAAGGAAAAGATATGGTATAATAAAAAATTGTTTTTCCTTATAAAAATTGTATGTTTTATGAAAAAATGGATCATGAGTAGAAGTGTATTCTTGTAATATTTAAGTTGTTATTTATGAGTTATAACCTAGTTCTATAAAGATCTAAGTCTGAAAAGATCCTCAATGTTAATTAAACTCATATTATTGACTTATCACAAGATTAAGTAATGTTTAAGGACGTGGCCTTATTTCACTATTAGAAAAATATTAAATCATCACCCTAAGAGGCTGGTTCACTTTTCTACCTACTCTATCCACCACTGTCCCAATGTAAAATCTTAATGTGGTTCTTCCAACAATCAAAATCTACAACACTAGGTCACCCAATCGAAAATACAAGTCTACCTCCAAAAGCCTAGTTGAGATTTAATTCTGAAATAATGACCCGATCTACCACTTAAGAAAATATTTTCCTGTAGAAGATATTCACCTATGACTTGATCTCAGGACTATGTACATCCAAGAAACATCACGTTCCATCTGCCTCATCCCTTGACCTCTCTAGAATAAAGTAATGTGGGTCTATGGCTATCATAATTCATCAATGTCATAGTCCCCTAAGTTAAACTCACAAAATCTTCCACCTTCCACTTCCTTAAGGTCTATAGATAAATATTGTCTAGGAAATTTTCCTATAAACCCTTCCACAACATACCATATACCTACTTAATCTGGACCAAGGAATCCCCCCAACACTTTATCTTCCCCCAAAAGATGTAAGTCACAAATTTTTCCCTATTCTTTGGCAGAGTCTCAAAGTGATCAAGAATCATCTAGGTAGACTCAATCCAGAACATCATTGCATAATGTCTACCCTCTCTAGAAAAAGTTAAAGGGAGTTGTAGTTGAAAATATCTTGTTATCTTGAACATTCTTGCTATGACCCACCCAAGGTATCATTCCATCATCTATATAAAATGAGAAAAGTTCTCATAGAACTCATCCTATCCTCTATTACCCTAGATCACTAGGGTTTCACTACCCTCTTCTGGATGAATGTTTTTAGTGATATACTCTTATTTTCCAACTGACACACTTCATCATGGTTTTATTTATCTACAATGTAAAACACACACCTCACAACACATGACATAAAGCACCCAACGTTTTAACAAAGGAAGGCTCTCTAGTAGCTATAAAAACTCATTCGGCATACACTATCCCAAACATACATCATTTCATATCTATAATTACGCTTATCCATCCACACCTTAGGTCATTGTCTACATGGGGTAAACTAACTCACAACTTATTATTACCAAAATTATAACCCACATATAACCTTTATTTAGGAACAAGCCTTTAATCGTCATTTCACATTTTTTCCATTTACCCATTTTCATAAAATTTATTAGACACCCCATAATTAAATATTCAAATAAAATTAAATTCATTCTACATTCATGTAACACACATCCTCCCCATGTGTCCCTATAATTATGCATGCCACCTGTATCCCTAGGTTCCTAAATTGATGCATGAATACACAACATCACACCATATCGGCAATGAAAAAAATTATTAATTAGTCACAATACACAATGAGTGCATCACAAAATATTTAAATATCATTAAAATGTAAGAGAATACATCAAGAATAATAATTCCCACAATGGATACTTGGTGTTTCCCTTATACATGGGTCTCCCATGCAAGAGATAATTTTAAAGGCCTTAAACATCCTAATATACAGTCTAAAATTCCAATATAGTAATTAAATATAAAATAGCATGTCTTTAATATAACTTTGTAACATCCCCAGACCTGATCCCACTAAATTGGTTCCCCAATCCAGGTCACCACACAACCTCAGGCACGCCTCTTCGTATGCTAGAGGCTTACAAAGAGCAGTGACGGTCTAATAAGTCATTTAGGGAGACTATACCATCTTGATCAGAGTAAGAAGCAATAGATAAGGTATGAAATAATGAAAACGGAACAAAAAAAAAGGAAAAATAAACATTCATTTCAAACCCTCTCCCAAAATAGGGTACAATCTCGCAACCAAATATTAACCACATTGTGTCATGTGATACAACTCCAAGTGTAAGTAAAACAAAAAATAAAGATAAATAGAAGAATCCCCAAAATGGGTCCCAACTCCATGTCTAGATCCCTCCTCCATGCACATCCCATTCCCAAGTCAACCCTCAATAATAGGGCATTTTCCCTTGTCTTGACCCGAAACCATAAAATCTGCTCAAGTACCCAATGCCGACCAGATAAGTGTGTGAGTAAAACTCAGTAGGCCACAACCAACGATGTCTAAAAAATATCCAATCCAAATAGATAATGTATGATTGTACTAAATGAATAACTAGGTAAATAAGTATAATGAAATGTTATTAGTTAACAATATTCACATAAACCATTTCCATTATTTATCTCAAGGTTCAGGTATTTTCTTCAATCACACTATGACCTATTCCGGTCAACTACTATGAATAAGAGGGTGAATAAAGTTCCCTATCTCACTTGGAAAACACTTCACAATAATTAAATCACACTTACCTTACAACTTCATTTGAAGCAGTATCATATAATGGAACCGCTATGTGTATATAGAATCATTCAAAACCACTATCCCTTGTGTTCTAGGGCTGCTGTTTAGAGCCTCAGTTCCACTTGACACGTGTGCATAGAACCTCATGCCAATACTGAACAAGCCACCAATACATGTGCACATTATTCATTAATCACAACACATTTCCATCATAGACAAAAACCATTTAACACATTCATCAATTACAAAAAAAAAGTACATTCAACACATAATACATCATTATTCTATATCCCATTTCACATTCTCATTTACATCCCATATCCCAATTAACCCATTAACATTATACCACACAACCTTGTATTCAAAATTAACAACCAAAAACAAAATCTATTAGTTTTATTTCATAACCGAAGATAACAAGAAAACACATAATTTATGGGATCTATGTCATAACAATTCAATACTGCATTTGACATTTCAATATCTTTGGTCAAGAAGTGCACACCCCATGGGTAGTCCTTAGCCCAGTAAAATATACCTCAACTCATCCCATAGAGAAGATGATAGATTTAATTAAACCTCTACTGAATCAATTAATCATTTATACCAAGGAAAAATAAATGGTAAACACAACACCAAAGAACAAACACGTACACAGAATAACCAACAAGACAATAAGATATAACATTTTGACCACCTACCTCAATTTTAAAGATGAACATTCTATCAAACCTAGAAATTGGTTTGGATTTGAAAACCCCTTGAATACTTATTCTAAGATCCACCAGAAAAAGGGGGTTTTAGGGATTCTTATGAAGATGAAAAACCACACAAGCCCTAATTCTAAAAATAGAAGGAAGATGAGTGTTAGAATCTCCTAGATCATCGATTTTCAACAAACTATGCTCCAAAAATCATAGAAATGATAGAGAGTGATCCCTAGGAAGATTTGTGAATTTAGGATTATCAATAGGGATGTAGGATTAATAATTGTGGGAAATACCCAGTGAGAACACTTACTTCTCGAGAGGGAAAATGGTAAAATCCCACTATTTAAACAGATCACAGTTTGGCTGCATGGTTGGCCATGTCATGGACAACAATGTTCCAGCCTCTCTCCCAAAAGGTCCAGGTGGCATGATTACCTAGGAAGCCTACATAGTTTGACAATCTATGTGATAACCTTAGTGAATGGATCTATCCAAGCCTATATGGTTTTTCCTTCTCCCTAGCACAATTTACTCAAATCGTGTACCCCTTCCCTAAGAATACATATATTGGGAACACAGTCAGTACTAACCATGCTCCGACCATGTAACAGGCAATAGATGGCCTTATTCTCCCTTCTTTCTTATTTCTAACTCTCAGAACATCCTGAAGCCTCCACATACACCTGGTAAACATTCCTTTACCCAAAACTAAAAAGACTTTAGAAAAAACATGAACAATAAAATAACTCTAAGGATGTACAAGATATTACAATATTATAATTATAATCATCATATTTAACCATAGTAATATTTTTATAACCATCCTTGTAGGTGGAAAAGAAAAAAAATTACGTTGCTCATGGAGGTGGTAAAGAAACCATATTGTGATCAAAGTTTTCATTTATGAATATAATAAAGGGATAGTAGAATAGGGATATTCCATTAACAAAATAACATTAAAATATATTTATAATACTAGATTCATTATTTTGTGTTGGATTAGGTAGTTGAGGATAAGGTATAATTAGAAATGAATTTAGAAGAGTTATATTTAAAATATTACCTCTTAAATGTCGCCTCCTTGAAATACTCCTTAAGGAAAATAGAATATCTTATTTCGTGATACCAGTAACCCTAGTAAGTGTGGTAGTGGTTTGAGAATCTATATGGATAGATATTTAGCAAGTTATAAGTATAAGAAGATATGGCGAAAAGGGGTGGGGAGGGTGGGATTTATTAGGGGATGAGAAGGCAGTTTTTGAATATTATATCCACTATTTTATTATTTTGGATCATGACTATCAATATTATTGATTATTGAGACTATATAATGTAAATTATCCATTCATTTATAATTAATGGGTTCTTACCCCTTCCATGAATCAATAATTCTAATATTTTGCTTATAATTTTAAACACTGTATTTTCAAAACATTTCATTATTCACCGAAAATTTAACTATTTAAAAAAATAAAACAAATCACCTTAACAATTTTACAATTCTTAGATTTCAATTATAAAATCCATTTTATAATATTTTTTCTAAATTTGAGTCATTTAATTTTTAAATAAAATCCTATTTTATCAAAAAAATACGAATGTTAATATTATGAACTATTTTTTGAACCATTCAAAAATTAATTATGGTCACATAAAATTATATCACCATTGTAATAAAACCTAATATTAATATATAAATCCATTTTATAATAATAAACATTATTTTAAATCATAATATTTATTCATAAAATTGCATTTACGACATTTATCTTTTTTTAACAAATACTAACACTTAATTTATCAATTTTAAAATATTTATTTATTTTACCATGGTATAAATATATAATATTTTAATTCCATAATTTACCAAAATATTAATTTACACTTCCATAGGTGAGGATTTTATTCTAATGATTAGATTACTAAACCTAGTTATCATATTACTATTCTAATAGCCAGGTTACTATTCCAATGGTCAGATTACAATTTCAATGGTAATATTTATGATGGTCATATGAGATTCATAATTCCAATAGATACCTCATTTTTTATTTATTCTTCATTCAATTATATTTTTTCTCAAGGTAATATATATTTTCATTTTCCTGATGAATATTATATTACTAATATTTTTTTATTTCTATAGTGTTGTTCATGAGTGCAGTAAATTTGATGGACTGGGAAAACCCAAGTTTTCATATTTTAATTATCTTATTTTCAGTTTTTTATCCCATTATAATATTTTCAATTCTTATTGACATATCTATTCTCTAACATTAATGTTCCAATTATTATAATAAAATATTTTTGGTTATATCACGTGGTTCTTGTGCATTATATAATACCATATTAAAAAATTTGAAATAATAATGTATTTATAATGGAAATTTAAATGATAAAATTATAGGTCATTACATTATACTTTTTCTTATTATTTGATATTCATAGAATTTTTATAACATTATCATGTTAGGTAACTAATTTCCTGGCACACAAATACTAATCTTAAGAGAATATATGTGCTCAATATCCCCCACAACTTTTTCAAAATTATTTTGAATGTCAAAGATCATTGGTAATTTAAAATACCTTTGATATTAATTCATTAATTTTTTTTATTATCCTATTTTATAAATATGTCATGAATCAAACATTTTATATGCATTTCATTCCCCAAAATCCACATCACATCTCATACTTTCTAATCTTTCATATCTTTCAACTATTCCATGAATAAACTGTTATTATTTCTTCTATTTTCTTCTATATATAATGAAATATTATGGACTCATCACTCCTTGAAATCTATACATTAAATAGGTATTCACAAATCTATTTCATATATGCATTAGTTGTGGTCGTGGTTCCCTTTATTTATGCACTCAACTCACGTCATCTTCTTCTTTTCTTTTTCGGTTTCACAAAAAAGGCCTCTTTGAACTCAATCATAATCTTCACATGAAATCAAACATGTGTTTTTGTTATAAGGATTCCTAACTTATGATGTGGAACAAAGGTTATTTATTAATTCCTTCACACACCTAAAATTATCTATGTCTTGAAGGAGTATGAAAATATGAAATGCTTCACCCTAGTCTTACACACATTCCATTATCAATCTTTCAGCCATAATAAATTCATATTCTAGTGAAGTTATATTATCATGAATTTTTTATTTTACTATATTAATGATTTAATATTATCATGAAGTCGTATTCCTCACATTTTATCGATATGATTAACTTCAAAGTCTAACATTCATCTTCCAAAGGCTTACAATCATGATAAACTACAAAAATGACTATATCATCTTCAAAACATCTTCTTAGATTTGATTATGTTCAATTTAAAACCATTTTTCTTCAATATAGTTGTTGAGTCATAATATCATTATGAATTTTAATTAGGGAAGATTAATATGAGATAATCGAATGAAATCTACTAATTTAGGCAATACACTGTGTAAAAAACATCATAAATTACCTATATATTCATCTATTTTCAAATAAGAATCATAATGTAAATTATCATGATTTTTGGTAAACTGAATCATGAAATACCAATAATCAAATGAAATATATATGTGATAAATATCAATAACTCCTCCCCTTTATTTTCAATGCACAAATACTCTGCAGTTTTTAAAGAATGATGCATTTATTGATTTTTATGATCTTTATAATGATCATAATCATCGTTGTAGATTTGAATTACAATTATATTCCTCTCCTTATTTATTTTTCACTAATCACTATAATTATTATCATGATATAACCATTATTGAATAAAATGTCTCCTTTAATCCACTGAATTAACCATCTCATACTAGTTCATCCACTAATACTGCTATGTGTTTCCATAGTTACTTGAATTGCCTTGTGGTGGGTTCTCCTTCATCCATGTGATATGTTAAAATTCATTTATATAGAAGTTTATCTTTTATTTATGTGGTATTTTTTCTTTACATCATGGGGTATGTTCACATTCCTTTATGTGGTTGGTTTTCATTCCTGCATACGATGGGTTTTTGTTTTTTTCATGTGATAGGTTAAAATTCCATCAGCTGGTTAGTTCTCATTACTTATTGAGGATGATTCTCATTCCTTTATATAGTCATTTTTCATTTAATTATTTTATTAGTTGAATCAACCTTCATACGGTAGGTACTTCACTTCATGCAGTCACTTGAGTGATCGTGTGACAACCATTCACAAATTCTTCATCAATATTTGGATTTAAATATATTTCAAAGATAGCCATTCCATTAACTACATAAATTTTATAAAATAAAATCTTCTAAGATATTTTATAATCATGAAACAATTTATTGTGTTCTCATCATCTTCACCAAGATTTGTTTTCACATCATATTGAAATTTTTGACAGCCATTATTTAAAATTAAATAAAACTCACACAAATTAGGATAACCACAATGATAAATTGATCCCTAAGATCCAGAAGTGTAAAGGTATAATTTATTAAAATTAAAAAATTGATGGGGTTTAATTAATTATGAAATAATCACCTTTCAAGGAATATCCCCCGATAAGTTTGTTTGAAAGAGCTTATAATTACTCTGATTGTTTACTTTATATTTCATTACAATAATTGATATTTTACCATTATAGA
This sequence comes from Viscum album, assembly GCA_963277665.1. Taxonomy (NCBI): domain Eukaryota; kingdom Viridiplantae; phylum Streptophyta; class Magnoliopsida; order Santalales; family Viscaceae; genus Viscum; species Viscum album. The sequence continues at coordinate 313,278,985 of OY728126.1, forward strand.
ATCAGAAAAATTAAATTAATTAAGCATTAATGTTATATTAAATAATTAAAAAATTCCTTGGAATAATAAAGATTAAAAATAACATCACCATTCACATACATATAGTAAAAACACAACAAAGAGTGATGCTTTCAAAAGAGTTGTATAAATAAGAGAAACCCAAATATATATGTAATTGTTTTAATAAACAATTATACTGTAATTATTAAAATTTCTTATGGGTTACATTTATATATCAATTTTTAATAATACCATAGTTTTTATAAAAACACATTTTTTGAAAAGGAACCCACATTTTGAAGTATAAACGACTTATAAAAATGGTTTAATGAGACGTAATTTATAATATCTAATAAATAAGAGATAATATGAATATAAAATCATGTTAGAATGTTAAATTGATGGTATAGAGACAAAACTAGTAAATAAACCTTCATTATGGTCTTTAATGATCATATGAATCATCCAAAGCATATCTTTCCAGAGTGTCTAGCCAGGTGTGGAGTCTTAGATCCACTCATCCTGCACCGAGTAGAGATCGAGTTTAAATTCAACCATCACTTTTTAAGATTATTATAACTAAGTGGATATATACTATATCAAAATCCACTTTCCAGAAACCATACTGGATGTATGTTTTTGAAAACAACACATTCTTTACTTTACCAACATTTTGGATGTTTTATAATCGTGGGGGTATATTAGCATTATAATAGCTTATGAAGGTAGTATAATGAGAGAGAATAATTATATAAAATTTGATATTGAATTAATAAATTATGTAATTTATAATAATGAATCATAATATAATTCATTATTGATATTAAAATTAAATGGAAAGGGTTTCATAAATAAGGCTAAATAATTGGTTATGAACCCTTACATGGACATAGTAACGACTTCGGAAAAGGATATATTGAGAGGTAATGAGTAATATATTATTGAAATTATATCATAAGGAACATAATAGAATGTAACTAAAAATATTTCAGCATCTGAAAAATAAATTTGAAATATATTATAATAAAATAATTGAAATTGAAAAGGAAAGACGATGATTAAAGACCCACACTTCTCTTGATCTTCATAGCATAGTGTCGACCATTAAAACAAAAAAACCTCTTCAAGATTTAATAAAGATAAGATTAGGAGACTAATTGAGAGATATTTGATAAGAAAAATAATAACTTTTCTATGAGAAAAATGAGAATATGAGGTGGGTATTTATACGTTAGGAGGGGGAATTTTCGTGTTAAGATATTAATTATTTTGTTATTTGAGCCACACAATTTTGGGTAGCATTGATTCCAATTAATTTTGGTTGTTAATTAATGATTAAAATTTCAGTTAAGGTCCTGAAAATAGTCAAACACATATGACTACATGATGTTATCATGTATTTTGGCCTTTTTCATTTTAATATTAATAATTTTACTTATTTTACCATTATTGGGTAACTCATCTTTTAACAACGGTAATATTTTTGTGCATAGAAATTAAATTTCACTTACTAATTAATTTGGATCTTATTATTACAAATATTTAATTCATTTTACTTGATTATATTTTTTAGGATGATAAATTTTTTTTTTGAAATTGTGCATATATAACAAAAAACCCCTTTTTTTATCATCCAACCAAGAATATTCTTTTTTAAAAAAATCCAATAAACTCATAGAAATATAATTTTTATATGTTGGTTACAAAAATGAATAAATTTTAACAAAATAATTTTCTAAATATGATAAATTTAATTTTAAAATAAAGATCCTTATTTATTGAATAATACCAATTTTTTCTTTTATAACAACAAATATCCATTCCATAGAATAATTAAAAGAGGTTATGAAATTAATATTATCATTTATATAAAGATATATTTTATTTAATTTTTTTGAAAAAAAATTTTATTTCAAAAAAACACATATGTTTTTAAGAGATAAAATGTATTAATAGTCTCTTTGGGTCAAGCGTTTTTTTATCATATTTAACACTTTTTATTTAATTGTGTTGGGTTTTAAATAACATTAATATTTAGAGAAGTGAATTTTTTTATACCATATCCTTAAATAAGACACTCAGAACAGTTAATTCATAAGGGAAATTTCATTGATAAAGTCTTGATTTTTTACATTCTCCTCCCATTAATGAAATTGTGTGCCCATAATTTTACCAATTGATAAACACTTTTTAATTAAAATTTTTTCACTTAACTCTTATTTATAATAAGAACAAATAATGAATCCTTCAGAAATTTTATTATTATGGGGCCATACTAGTTATAATTATCTGAGTAATCGATAAAAATTGTTATCTAAATAAGTTCCTTTACACAAATATTCATAATTCTAACTCCCAAATTTAACCAAAATTTTCTTTGATACTAACTGAGGTTCCCCAAACCCACACATATTTATCTTGTGATAAACATAAATTATTTTACATATATTACAAGAGTTATAACAAACATTAAATATAAAATGTTATGTGTCTTTGTGATCTATGTATATCTACTTCCTTAACTCTCAATACAAAGCATATTCGATCAATAAAAATTCTGCACACATATATCTATGATGTACATATATCTTTGATTTTAATTCCCATATAAATGGAGAAATATAAGAATGGGTGAACTCAAATAATCAGTAATGGATAAATTATTATCAATCGAATATAAAAAAATGAGATACCTAATTTTGAAAGAATAATTATGGAATTTGATTCACGAGGTGTAACATTATAAATAAGATAATCTCTAATAAATATAATCACATAGAAGCATGAAACAAAGAATAAATATCCTAGGTCATGGTGTCATATGAATTTGGAAACATGATAAAACATGAAATCATAATCATAATTAAATACTCACTACTAAGTCCATCCTCAATTAGTAGATATTTTCCCATATAACATAGAAATGTGGGAACAATATAAAAATGATAGATTAATAAGAATATCACCAAGGTTCATCACCAAGGTGTCGTATAAAATATTACCATGTTTTTTTCTGAGGTATCATAAAATTTTACCAAGGAGATCTTCTATGATTTTATAAACATGGTGTCTATAATGATTTATAATTTACTCAGTGTAATAGTGGACTATCAGGTTTCACCTTCTATATGAAAAAATTCACTTCAACCACACTGATAAAAAACATACATATACCCATCAATAATCATGCTATGATAATCCCATTGGGAATTAAATGGATATATAATGGTAACATTTTATATAAATAACCATCAATCAAAATAAATATTTATAGGTTATTTATAATTTAAAGATAAAGGTTATATGATTTATTTAATTATTTACATATTCAATCAATGTATGGGTATATCATTGAACAATGTTCTATTAGAATAAGAATTCAATGGTATTTATGAGAAATGAAATTGGAAGAAAAAAATGTTTATACATTTCTAAAGACAAGGGAAAAAAATCATTGATGGATCATTTATTTATATATTTAATTTCTACTAAACCACATTTATTGATGAATAAATATATATTCAAGAGAAATATGAAGAGTGATGGAGATCATAATCACAATATAAAAGATAAGTGGGAATGAACCATCCTAGACAACATAAGGAATGAACTATAAATATTTAAGTAGGTGATACAGACCATAAATTTATTAGAGATGATGTTAGAAAAATAATATGAACATATTTGAAATTTAATTTGATTCTTATAAGATAATATAGGTAATAAATGAATAATAATTGAAAATAAACTGTTACTTCGAGTCAAGGATCGATTCGTATATCCTCTAATATTATGAGAAATTATGTTATATTATATATATAAATTCTTAAGAAAATTATCATTATTATTTTATTTATATTATTATTTTTAATTGATCTATTATCATGTTTAATTCATTTAAAAAATTATTTTAGTTCAGGTTGATCATTTTGAGGTCGCTCAATTTATCGTCAACAAAACCACTATGGTATATTTTTTATGTTCAAAGATAATTTAAAAATGGATCCATAAGATCAATATGTAAAAAGGTATATTTTTCTTAACATTAGATAATTTAATGGGATTAATTTATTATGAAATAATTACCTTTCAAATAATCTTCCTTGATAAGTTTATTTTAAAGCATTTAATATTACTATATTTATTATGTTTTGATTTCCATAATATAATAGAAATTTTAACATTATTGAGTCATAGTAATAAATTAATTAAAAATTAAGGATAAATTTAATCATGAAATGAGTTTTAAATAATTTTCATACTATTCAAATGTTTTAAAAGACATCTTTGTTCACATAGCGTAAAACAAATATAAAATGGTGATTCTTTTGGAAGCGTTAGATAAATAAGAAAAACCAAATATATATTAGAGTATTTTTTTAAAAAATATTATAATTTTATTTAATACATTTGGGGATACTTTTAAAGATCAGTTTTTAATTGAAATATTAAGACCATTATTTTGATGAAAACACATTTTTTTGGGAAACAAAAACCACATTTTGGCATAGAAAAAGCTTATAAAAAAGAATAATGAGTGGTAATATTTATTATATCATAAATAATATATAAGGTTATGGTAAATTAATTGAATTGTATAAAATTTATTGTGTATTGGTATAAATAATAAGTAATCTTTCATTATGGTTTTAAAAGAGCATGTGAATCATGCAAAGCATATCCCCCAGAAGTGTCTGGGTAGGTGTCTAGTCTTAGGCTCACTCATCATGCACCAGGGAAGATAATGTGGATAATAATCTAGAATTTATCTACATGATTACCCCAAGGTGAATCTATTAAACAACCATATACACTTTCCAATATCTATATAGGGATATAATTTCTGGGAAACCACACACTCTACCAAAATTTAGGATATTTCATGTCTATGGGGGTATTTGAGAATTATAATGCCTTGTGAAGGTAATATAATTAGAGTGAAGGATGATATTTCATTGGTAATTCATTTATGTAATCCGTAATATTTAATCATATTCGAAATTATTACAGAATGAAATGTAATTTGAAATGGTTTCAAAACTATATGTAAAGAAGAGGTTAGGGAAACTTAATTCATCATAGTAACAACTTATGAAAAGGATATTATGATATGGAATGAGTAATGTATCATTGAAATTATTAAAAAAAGATTATAATAACATGTATATAAATGAATTCATGTATATAATAAATAATTTTAAAATAAAATATAAGAAAATAATTGCAATTATAAAGGAAAGGGGATGATTAGAAACCCATACTTCTCTTCAGATTTTTAGCTTAGAGACGAACCTTTGACCTAAAAAAAATATTCCGGATTAAAGGGAGATAAATAGAAGAGACTCTTTAAAAGTGATATTTTTATATCACTTCATTTTGTTTTATGTGATTATGATAATTTAGGGTTGGAATTTATACATGAGGAGGGATATTTTATGGTTAAGATGATTATTATTTTGTTATTTAAGACAACATATTAGGGGTGACGTTGATTCTAAAGATTTGTTTTAATAAATAATGATGAAGATATTAGGTCTATTAATGAAAAACACGATCCCCATATCAATATGTGATGTTTTAGGTATTTTTGGCCACAGTTTCCTTTAATCCTAACACTTTTCTATATAATAAATTTATTAGGGAAACTCAAATTTTAAGCACAATATATTTTCTTTTCCTAAAAATGAAATTTCCATTATTAATTAATATAGAACTTATTATTACAAATATAAAATCCATTTTACATTATTTAGATTATAAAAGAGATAAAAATAAATACTAAAATGATACATTTATAAAAAAAATGGTATTTTCCTTATCCAACCAAAAATAAATTTTTTTTTCGGAAAAATCCATTAAGTTCACAGAAATATAATTTTGACATAATGTTTTCAAAAATAATGTCAATTATATCAAAATAATTTTCTATGTATGATAAATTAACTTTTACATAATGATTCTTATTTATTGAAAAATACCATTTTTTGAGAAGATCAAATTTATAATCCTTAGAGGATTTGACATGTGGTTAAAAAATTATATTAATATTTATATTCAAGTATATATGATTTTTTGGGAAAAAATTATTTTAAAAATAAAACATATATGTTTTTTGGAGGGAAAATGAAATTATAAATTCTTTTTGTCAACATTAGTTTATCATATTTAAAACTATATTTAATATCTTTGGGTTTTAATTAACATTAATATAGAGATAAGTGCATATTATTTATAATATATCCATAAATATGATGTAAATGGGTAAATTCAGAAAGGATATTCCAATGATAAAATATGAGGTCATTACATTTTTCCCCACTTAAATAAATTGTGTCCTCACCATTTTACCCATTGATAAACACTTGTAAATTAAAAGTGTTCTCTTAAATGCTATTTATTGAAAGAACATATCATAAATTCCTATTAAATTTTAATTTTATGGGGTTATACTATTTATACTTATCCTAGTAATATATAGTTAATGGTTATCTATCTAAGGATATATACCCAAATATTCACAATCCTAATCCCCCAAAACAACTAAATCCTACTCTGATGCCAACAAAGATGCCTTAATCCCACACTAACAGATCATGTTCTAAACTTACATAATTTTACATATATAATAATAGTTATAACCAAATTACAATATCAAAAGTTTGGTGTCTTTTGGAACTACGTACATTTATATATTTAACTCTCAATAAAAAGTACATTCCATCTATTGAAATTCTCCAAACATGCATCTCTTCTATACATATACCTTTAAGCATAATTCCTAATGAAATAAGGAAATATAAAAATGTTTTCAATAAAGTGATCAGTAAGTGGTAAATCATAATCATTGAGATATAAAAAAAATTAGATACCTAATCATTACAGAAGAAGTATATAATTTGATTCATGAGTCATAAGATGATATCATAGACAAAAAGGGTCATATATAATCACATGGAATAATGACCTAAATATAAGGATATATTATAAGTTTTGGCATTATAAAAGTGTCGAAACATGAAAAAATATGAAAGCATAAGAATATGTCAATGATCACTACCAAGACCATCCCCACATAGTGGACATAGTCAAATATTACATATAAATGTGGTCCCAACACAAAAATGAGGCATTTATAAGTATATCACCAAGGTTAATCACTAATTTTTCATAAATCATTACTGAAGAAAGATTAAAAGGTATCACTAACATTATATATTTTAGATATTACCATGTTTTTTCCCTAAGGTATCATAAAAGGGTATTTATGAAAGGTTCCTAGGTATCATAAACTTTCTATCTTATATAGATTACTTATTTACACAATGAATTGGAGATCTATTTGGGTGAACTATTTATATGAATAAATTATTGTGTACTGTGTAGATAAAATCATATATAAATACATCAAAAATTTTGAAATGATAAAACCATTGGAAATTAAATGGGTATCAGATAAAATTAGGTAAATTTATAAGAAAATACACATAGATAAAGATAATAAAGTATAACGAATTTACAATGTATAGATAAATTGTATAGAGTTTATAAAATAATTTTACCAATCAGTTGATATATGAGTATCTAGGTGAATATTGTTCAATCAGAAGAAGATTGTAAGGGTATTCATGAGGAAAGGCATTGGATGAACATATATAGTTATTCATAGCTAATAATAAGGAATGAAATAGGTAGTGATGGGTCATTATAATTTTATAGATTTCAATTACACCACACTGCATATATTTAAATGGAAAATAACGTCAAGATAAATAGGAAGAGTGATGGAGAACATAATCACAATATACAAGATACGTGGGAGAGAACCATCCTGAATTATGTAAGGTACGGAATATAAATAATTAAGGAAGGCATAGATACCATAAATTTATAATAAATTCAGTTAATAAAGTAATATAAACAATTATGACCTTTGATTTAGGTATTATAAGTGAATAAAGGAACAATAGTTGAACATAAATCCATACATTGAGTCACGGATCAATTTAAATGTCCTATAAATTTTTATGAAATTAACTATATTAATCACTTCCATTATTAAGAATATTTTTCTTATTCATTTTATTTTTATCATTACATTTAATTCATCTATTATCATTTCTAATTTATATAATATATTATTATATTTTAAGTTGATTTTTTGAGGTCAATCTGTTCTTAATCTCCAAAACTACTTTGGTATATTTATAATAGTCAAAGAGTTGGATTAGAGATTCTAGAAAAAACTATTTGTACATAAAAATTCATATATATATATATATATAAGGATATGAATATTAATTAAATATAATATTACACATTTTTCATTATTCTATAAAACTTTAATGTAATAATGTCCAAGAGTATATGTCACATTGAATTGGATATAGAAATTCATGGGTATGAAAAAATCTTCAAATTATATAAAGATATTCAAAAATATTGTTTATATGATCAGATAAATTTCTATGAAGGACATATAGTATTTTTAATTGAAGGTGTGAGTGATCATAAGGGAATGAGTCTTCATTTGATGAATTTTACACTTTTTTATCTGTAACATAAGATATTATGAGAATAAAATTTCTTATAAGAAATACACTTATTTATGAGTATTTGAATATTATTATTTATGATCACATGTAACTATACATATAATTTAATATAATTATTAACTCACACCATTAATTGTTTACTTTGAAGAACTGTCCAAAACTATGATCTGATGTGTTCGCAGAAAGTAGGGTATAATGGGTGAATCATGAATGATATTTCATGAATTAATAATTTTAGGAATAATTTTCATTTCCATATTTATGGAAGATGATATTGAATCACTTTTAATAAAATGGAACCATTGCATAATATTTTACGAAGATGATGAATAGATGTGGTAATTTCTGATAGTAAAAGAAAGATGTATCAACACATAAGTTAATGAAATGAGTGTATAACCTACTTGATGAAATATAATGACAAAGTTATTATATTTAATAATTATAATTTTTATATAGTTGTTATCATAGAGACATATCCTTTTACACTATAGGTACCTTGACTTACTAATATATCGTAATTTTAGCTGTTAGAAAAGCCTACGTATTGACACGGAGTAAGAGGCCTGGAAGGCCACACATAGTTTTTTTTATCTCAGTTAAATATTACATAGTTTGAAATTGGAATAAATATTGTTCTCTAGACTATTAATTAATATTTATTCAAGATTTATTAATAAATATAAATATTTGAATAAATATATATTCATGATGTAACTATTTAATTACATGAATATATAATATTTATTTATCTATTATTATTAATAAGGTAATAAATAAATATTTATACATTAATAAATTGTCTATATCATTACATGAGTATTAAATAAATATTTAGTCAATAAGAAATGAATTAAATATTTATTTAATTATTTATTAAATAACATTTATTTACTCAATAATTCAATAAATGCAGTGAAGGATTAGTGTGATAAAATTTTTATAGTGATAAATATTCATTTACTAGAATTTATAATAATATTTTATCATTAAATAGGTATTAAAATTCTAGTAGTTAAAATAATAAAAATATTATTTTTCATGAAATGCAGTTCTTTATGGGTTTGATGTATTATCAAGGGTATTTATGAAATTAATTAAATATTATGCCCTAATCTGATGTGCATAAATTGATTTCAATGTCATTTATGATGGAATTAATCATTGAGCACAACATTCATCTCCATTTCTTCCCCTCGTATCTTTATATAAAGATAAATAAACAAGATAGATTCCTTAAATCTCTAAGGAACATGAATCTATTATGAAAAACAATGCATGATGATCAATTAACCATGATAGGGTTCAATGTTTCATTGAATTTGTTCAGATATAAAAAGAGAACATTTGAATCACCTCTGGAGGGGATCTACTTTGGGTCCTCGTGATGAAAAAATATACACCAATAAAAATCAAATGATAAACAAAATCAATAAAGAAAAAACTCTAGACATTTATGGTCCATATTATTGTCTTCAAATTAATAATAAACTAATCTAAAAATATAAACTCTTGGTTCTAGTGAATTCAGTTGTCATTATTTTTGGAAATCTTTTCATTGGTCATGTAATTCATCATCATGTTCATTTTGGATGGTTTGATGAATACAAATAAATCAAGATTGTCATATGTCAAAAAGGTGCATCTGTTGAATCTAGAACCAACAAGTTGTATTAGAGCAGTCACATTCAATTTATAATTATTTACTAATTATTTATTGATTTATGTATTTAATTATAAGTTCTAATTGTTTTAATTCATTATAATAATTTTATTGTCCTAATATATTATTCATCAATTAATTTCCTCGATATATTACCATGATCTGGCTAATATTTATTAAATAACATCCAACAAAGACATTCGGTGGTGCTGGTGATTCCGACAAGATAGTACCAGATTACATGAGGTGTATCCCGAAGGTACACACATTGTATCCCATTAAATTGATCAATGAATTACTTCGATATCCATGGGTCATCATTAAATAATTTCATCTGGATGTATTAAATATTCTCTATGTGTTGAAAAGAATTGGATGTCACACAACATGTCAAACTACTTTTTGTGTAAATGGCTTACAAACCATGTCATACACATGCTTTAATGGGGGGAAACATATGGTAATATATGTTTTTTGAATTAATTTCATGATTTTAAGGAATGATATTCATGTAACGGGGAGGTTACATGGTTTATTCCAGCTATAAACTTCATTTACCTTAGAAATGTCCGTGAAAATATATGCACCCATTCCCTAGACATGTATCAAGGATATACAAAAATAGAGATACATGATGTACAACAGGATGCACACATAGAATACCCAACCTATTTTCATAGAAAATTATAATTAATTTATTACTAAAATCAACCTAATTACCTGTTACATGTGTCATTTATTGAATCATACACTCTATATAATAAATTTCATATATATTAAATTATTAAATATTTGTTTCATAAAATTTTAAAATATATACCAGGTATAATTGTAATACATCGACTACTCTACATACATTAAAAGAAATAAATGCTATGTTAATTAACTAGTGTTTCATGTGTAATTTATTGAATCATTTAATCCATGTAATTATATGAATTATATGTATTCAATATGAGGAATCAGAATACTATATAATTTCTCAATACAAGATGAGTTGTTTGAATAGGTACTCATTGATTTGTTTCCAAGAAGAAGTCTTGTACGTATTTTATTAATTTTAAATAATATTAATTTATATGACTTAATCTAAATAAAAGTGGTTGTGTATTACTTAGATATATTTAATGGATTTTATGATAAATATAATTAGTTGATTAATTAGATAATTAATCTGATTAACTCATGTGTGTTTTTATTAAGAAAAGAACAAATAAAAATAAATGTCATCTAGTTAGTTTGAATATGTATTAATTGAAAAAAGTGGATGATCATGAAATTTTACTCACCAGTGTTTTTGTGTGGGTCTTTTAATTCAATTATTTCATTGGTTTTTTAATTATTATTGTTAAATTAAATTTATGGATTTTGGTTCATCCCTCCCTCCTTAGTATGTATGGGCTCTCATACCTATGGGTTCCTTATGAAAACCCCCTCTATGGGTCCCCTTCAACGACATGAGAATTAAATGAATTTTCAAGATATAGATCCAAGTTTCATGGAGTTAGTTCAAGATATAGCTAAGGAAAAACCAAACCAAGGAAATACATATGTTAATGGTATAATACTACAACATGAACCCTTATAGGATCAATGATTTTCCCCTAGCGTCAATGTTTGTATATTTTCTACTTAATTAACAAACTACTAGTTAAATCTCAGGATCATGACACAATTTATTAATTTTATTACTGTATGAATCATGATTTATTTTACAGATTTAAGACCATGATCACAGAAATAAATTGATTAATATAAAATCATAGATTAAAAATAAATAGAAATATCTGTAAATATTATTTTTGATAAATTTTAATTTCATACATAAAAACCACTTAATACCAAAATGTATGTAAAATGAAAAAATAAGAAATTTTTTTGTGTAATAAGAAAATACCACAAGTTAATATTAAGTATACTCACCTCCCATTTCTAGATTTAGAATGAAACCATAAAATTAAATGTTTGAATGACCCATGTCTGGAAACATACATTTATGAGGGAGTTTTAATACTGGATATGTGGATAAATTAACTAAGATTAAATCTAGAGAATAATCCCTTGCTAGACATTATTTATCTTGGTGAAAAGTGTTGAGGAAATATATATCACAATTTTTATGATTATGGAGTTTACTCAACAAATCTAGAAACCACATGCTCGTAATAGGTATGAAAACCTACATAAATACCTTTGAGTAATTGAATAAGTCCTTTCTTGTGTTTTGATAATGGAAATATGGATCCCAACTGTAAGAACCCAGATCTTATTTTCAGCTACTCTTTTCCTTTTTCTATAGTTTTAATGAAAAATGAATTTTCTGGAAATTTTCGATGTACATGCCGTGTAGTTTCTGAGTACACGCCGTGTACCCTTCTCTAGCTCAAAGTCGTATGCTTGCCATGCCTGGGCCACACACACCGTGTGTAGGGGTGATGTGGAGGCCATTTTTAGTGGGGTACGGAAAACCCTATGCACACCGTGTACTTTAAAAATACACACCGTGTACTTTTTCATTAAACTGATTGGGGTCGCGCTTAACCCCTGATTTCACCTTCTTCTGTAGATTTCGTCCACCCGAGAGGGACCGTACAGATGGATCTTCGATGAGCTCCCACCTCTTCATCCTTTCTCTAATTCGAGCACGGTTGATTGTGTTGGAATCCAAGTGTTGAGATCTCCCTTCTGCTTGAGTCTTGTTTCTTGATTCCTCCTTGTTTTCAAGTTATTGTAGGTTGACCATTTTGTGTGTTTTCTCAGACCTACATCGTTCTAAGTGGAATCTATCATCATCGTTCATGTAAATCGATCTCCTAGGATCGAGGTAGGTGGTTTGTGCCTTTCTGTAGGGAGTTGATGAATATTTTGTGCAAATTCCACCAATACCCTTGAACGGGGTATTGTGTGTTCCTATTTTTCCCTTGTTGTGTTGACTGCTTTGCTTGATTTCTTGAATAGATGTTTTTCCTGTGATTATGGTAGCTTTATTATACCTTGGATGTTTTCTATGCTTGTTCTGACTGTTTGGCGTTTTTTCAGTTGCCATGCTTAGTCATACGACAATGGAGCTGCTACCTTTCTATGTTGCTGAGCCTTAGTTGATAGCCATGTATTTCTTGAGGTTTACTTGGACGATGTACACACGCACTGACCACGTTTTACCTTTCACTCAGGACTCTGAGAACCTAGAGTAGTAGACCAAAGGGAGAATTGATGGAAGGGCTTCTCTAGAGTATCTTTTAATTACGACGCAATACCACAGTGGGAATTGACGTTGAGTGCTTCCTCAGAGAGTCTGTAGTTTCTCGACGCAGGCCACAAGGGGAATAGACATTGACTACATCCCTAGAGAGCCTTTAGCACGATATGAGACTATAGGGGGAAGTGACGGTGAGTGCTTCCCTAGAGAGTCTATTAATTTCATAGCTGAACCAGAGGGGTGAGACTTTGTGTGCCTCGTAGAGGGTTGCTAGTACTTATAGGTTGAACCATAGGGGTTAGGCTGTGAGAGCTTCCCAGAAGGTTACCTGTTTTCTCCTTGTTGATGGATTTTACTTATGTACTTTATTTGTTAGAACTGTGGATTGTAGCTTCTTGTGTTTTCCTGCTTACTGCTTCTTGTAATATTACTAACTTGTATTCATTGACTGTTAGGAACAAATCTTTGGGTGGTTGCCTACTGGGATTGTATCTCACACTCTGTTTGGGCCATGCTTCTGGGCCAAGAAGAAAATGTTATTGCAGCTATAGATAAGGGCAAGCGCCCTTCAAATTCAGGTTCTTGATTGCGCTAGAGCTGGGGAGCATGGGACCGAGCCGTGGCTCGCGATGTTGAGGAGTTTATTTTGTTTTTCGTTTGCACATTGTTTTCAGTTTTATTCCAGCACGTTGTTGTGTTTTCTATTTTCAATAGAAACTTGTACCTGCTACATCATTGTCATCATTGAATTATATATATTCATTGCTTCCGCTGTATGGTTTTAGTTGTTGCGTATTGTTTACTTCTTCCAATGTTTAATTTTTTTTTTCACACCTTGTATACCTTACCGAATGAGGGCATAGTTACCCCAATAACATACTAAGGCCCTCACTGCTAGTCAGCAACATCTGGCATTTGGGGAAATGTGTTTGAGGTCAAGTGGCGAATCGGGTATGGGGCACCAGTGGAGGGGCTCTGGATTCGGGTTGTAACAAAGTGGTATTAGAGGAGTTCTTTTCTCTTGCTTTACTTTTTGGAGACTTTAGCCAGGGATAGAATGGATTCGGTACTTGGTTTTAAGCTATGCTCGGGAGTAGCTAACCCATGTACAGGGAAAAGCCATACTACCTCATTAAATGCAGTTTTCTAGTTTTGAGTTTTTATGGTTGATATGCTTTCACCCAGAGTGATTCGCGTGACATGTGCAGTTATTGTTTTGATAGTTCGGTTCTATTTCTGTCGCAAACCGATGAGATGAGGGTATGCCATCTCATGCATCATATAGGCACTTGTAGAATCACATTCCATGAATTCTTTCAATGCCATCAAGGGTGAATTAGTGATTGCATGCTATTGTGATAGGCTTTGTGTAGATTATGCATGCTGTTGTGATAGATGCTTGATAGTTTCCCTGCTGTTATGTTAGAAAAATGGCTGTTTTGTTCTTCTCTTAAAATGAACGCCAAATTTTGGTTCTTGAGGTGTTATGGACCCTCATTGATCGGAAATTGGTGGATCATGGTATTGTTTGCTCTTGTATATGAATGCGGTAGATGCCAAGCTTTGATTCGTGGGTAGTATGGTCCCTCACAGATCGAAATTTGGAACCTCTCTGCAATGTTTTTAGTGTTTCTAAGAGTCTAAGAAGTTTCTAAGCTACTGCCCCAAAAAACCCAGAATACACGGCGTGTACTTTTTGGATACACGCCGTGTAGTTTTCAGGCCGTGTCACTGACCGTGTGAGAAGAACATGGTGTCGTGAATGTAACCACGGGAACACGTCGTGTACGGTAGGTACATGCTATGTAAGTTCTGAGTCGTGTACCCAGATGTGTCACTAACAACACAAGTCAGGGATACTTGGGTAGAGCACACCGTGACTAGAGAGAACACGCCGTGTGGTCATGTCCTGGTACTTGGCCGTGTCACGAACAACACGGGCCGACGTTACCTTCTTTCCCACACTCCGTGTTTGTTCGGAACACGTTGTATAGTCTTGTTCAGGTACCCGACTGTGTCGCGAACAACACGGGAATTTGTTACCTCCACCTATACACGCCGTGTTTGTTCGGAACACACCGTGTAAGGTTCATCCATGTAGATGGACATGTGTTTAACAACACGGGCCGCCAAAGCCTTGTCCACTATACGCCGTGTCCTCAGGAAACACGCCGTGTAGTCTCAATTTAAGAAAACCGTGCGGGTTAGCCGTGTGGGGGACTTGGGCAGGGGAATAGTTTTCAAGTACACACCATGTGTGGGGTCAACACGCCATATAGTTTGAGGGGTACATGACTTTTAGGGCAGGAGTACACGCCCATGTCTGTGGTTTAAGAAGACACGCTGTGTAGTTTTTATACATGCCATGTAGTCGTGTTTTGAAATCTTGTGTGTTTTCTTCCCCTGTTCCCGTTTGGTATTATTGTGTTCTCTGTCCTTGTTTTCCTGATCTAAGGTGTTCTTTTGATCATTCCGAGCTATGCTTCTGAGACATCCTCTTGTCGTACATCTGTCATCAGGCAGTGATCAATCGCTAGATACGGCTGATCAGGGACTTCCTGCCGATCCTCCAGTCAGGCCAGCCTTGGCACCGACTGTTATACCAGTTGCAGGCGCTGATGCACAGTTCAGGGAAGGTTTCTTGAGGATGATGCAGGCCTTCTAGGGAGCGCTTCCTCCTGCCACGACTATGGCATACTTGACGCGGGTTTTTCAGCAGTATCATCCTCCCATGTTCTCGGGGGAAGGAGGACCTCAGGATGTAGAGTCATGGATGGAATCCATGCTAACAATCTTTGAGCATCTAGAGATGCCTCTAGAGAGTCGGGTCAAGCTCTCCACCAACATGCTCCAAGACTCCACCAAGAGGTTGTGGGACATGATCTCACAGGCGGGTCAACACCAGGCTATGGCTAGGGAGGATTTCTAGCATGTGTTCTAAGAATACTTCTACCCGAAGACCCTAAGGGGTGACCGAGCCTGGGAGTTCATGAGCTTAGAGCAGGGTACACTTTTTTTCATGGAGTATTCCGTTCGTTTCACCAAGCTGCAGCACTTCACAACCCTTCGGGATGGTAGTGGGGTGTTCTTAGCAAGGAAGTTTGAGGATGGTCTCAGGCGGGAGATCTGGTAACAGGTGAACATCATCCAGCTGACTTCCATTACTTCCATCATCAACCAGGCACTGATTGTGTAGCGCAATCTGAGAGACTCTGGAGCTGCGAGCCTGGACGGTTCTACTTGCAGAGCTAGATTGCCTACAGATGACAATAAGAAGTGTCATAGAGAGCCTACATGCGGTGATCCGAGGAAGCGAGATGCATTATCAGACAGCCAGGTGATATGCTACCAGTGTGGCCGGTCAGGGCACACGAGGCCGCAGTGCCTGAGGAACCCCGTGGAGTGTCAATCTTGTGGCAAGATGGGTCACCTTCTGTGTTTCTGTAAGGTTTTCTCACCAGTAGCTGGTGACAGGGGTTCTTCCATGACTCCTCATTTAGGAGCAGCACCACTATTTTCTCACCAGTAGGGGAACTGGAGGTCTTTCGGCTGTTAGAGCCGAGGTGGGGGTCGAGGTCGTGGTGGTCAACCACTTGTTCCTTAGCACCAACAGGGAGGTTCACCTCAGAGTGGTCGTCCAGGGACGTAGGGCCATGTTACATGCCAGTCCTTCACTATGGAGAAGACTTATCAAGAGTAGGATCCCGACCCTTCTACTATTCGAGGTACGGTTTTAGTAGCCTTAGTTTTTTCTTCATCCCTTTTCGATATTAGTGCTACGCATAGCTTTATCTCTGTTGCTATTGAGGAGAGACTTGGACTCTGCATCTTTTCTTCTGCCGACTCGTTGACACTAGACACACCCTTGGAGACGAGGACATCTAGTGTACGCTAGTGTAGAGAGTTACCTCTCGAGGTTGCAGGGTATCACTTCTTATGGGATCTCTATGTCTTAGAGATGAAAAGCTATGATGTCATCCTCGGTATGGACTGGTTGATTCCCTTCAAGGAAGTCGTCGACTGCTATCATTGTAGAGTGAGTTTTGTCTCACTAGAGGGTGAATCTTTTCTTCATAAGGGCGAATGGGATGTTCAGGTGAGTCAAGTAGGACTCGAGAATCATGGGCTAGGAAGGGTGACAACCTAGATTACTAGTCTTTATCTGGATGACCAGGGGACTCCATAGTTGGAGTTTCCTCCAGTGGTGGATCTCTTCAGTGACGTCTTTCTAGATGACTTTTCAGGTTTGCCTCCGGATCATGAGGTATACTTCTCTATTGAGCTCGTTCTAGGACTGGCACCAGTGTCCATTCCTCCCTATAGGATGGACACACCTGAGTTTTAGGAGCTCCAGAAGCAGTTGGAGGAGCTACAGGCTAAGGGTTTCATCTGAACCAGTACTTCTCTCTGGGGTTCGCCTGTCCTATTTGCGAAGAAGGAAGACGGTACCCTTCGGCTTTTTGTGGGTTATCAGAAGCTGAACCAGTTGACGGTCAAGAACCGATATCCTTTGCCGAGGATTGATGACATTATCGATCATCTTAGAGGATCCCGGGTGTTCTCGAAGATTGACTTGAGGTCCGGTTATCATCAGTTGCGCATTATACCATCAAATATACCTCTGACAGCCTTCAAGAGTAGGTATGGTCTATACGATTATACAGTCAGGTAGTTCGGTCTCACAGACACACCTGTAGTTTTCATGGAAATAATGAACCGAGTGTTCCATACTTATTTGGACTCATTCATCATGGTATTCATGGATGATATCTTAGTGTACACTCACACTCGACACGACTATGACACACATCTTGAGATTGTTCTGAGTACACTGAGGGAGAAACAACTTTATGCTAAACTCTCGAAGTTCCACTTCTAGATGGATCAGATTCACTTCATGGGTCACGTCATCTCAGAGGAAGGAATATCTATGGACCCAGATAAAGTGAGAGATGTTGTTTCATGGGAGAAGCTGAAAACGTTTTTGAGGTACAGAGCTTCCTAGGGATGGCTGGATACTACAAAAGCTTCATTCAAGACTTTTCTCGTCTAGCAACAACTTTAACAGGTATGACCAAGAAGGGGTCGATGTTCTTATGGTCAGATTCTTGTGAGTCAGCCTTTCAGGAGTTGGAAGGGACGTTGACGTCAGTAGCAATACTAGTCCTGCCAGATCCAGGCAAGAGATACATTTTTTACCGTGATGCTTCGGGTATCGGGCTGGGAGATGTGCTTATTCAGGGAGATGGAGTCGTTGTGTATGGGTCTCGGCAGCTTAGGCCACATTAGAGGAACTACCCTATGCATGATCTGGAGTTGGCAGCTGTTGTTCATGCCTTACGATGTTGGATACACAATCTGCTGGGGGGCCACTTTGTGGTCTTCAGTGACTATAAGAGTCTCATATATATCTTCAGTCAGCGTGATCTGAATCTCAGGCAGTACAGGTGGGTTGAGTATCTACAGTCTTTTGACTTCGAGCTCGCCTACATGCCAGGAATGGGAAACGTAGTGGAAGATGCAATGTGCAGGATAACTCAGATTCAGGCAGTTCAGGAGGCCAGTAATGAGTGATAGCTGATGGCACTGTTCTATGAGATGCATCTGGAGGTGCACGACAGACAGGGACAGACTTACCTTTCTTCTGTAGTTGTTACCTCTAAACTTCTTGATCGGGTATGGATGATGCATCTATCAGACTCCGAAGGGCTAGTCCTACGTGAGAGTGTATCATGAGAGGACCCTCTTCCTGGATGGACAGTGGGCAAAGATGATATCTTGTGTTTCCAGGGATGTGTATGGGTGCCAGCTGACATACGCAAGGAGCTGATGTGGGATTTTCATTCCTCTGTTTGGGTAGTTCATCCTGGCGTCACCAGGATGTATCAGGATCTTCATCACCAGTACTGGTGGCTAGGTATGAAGAAGGATGTTTCTGGTTTTTTCATGTGATATTAAACTTGTCAGTAGGTGAAGGCAGAGCATCAGTGACCAGTAGGCCTTATACATCTGTTACCCATTCCGGAGTGGAAGTGGAACGACTTTGCGATGGACATCATGATTGGGTTGCTGAGGTCGCCTCGAAAGAACGATGTTGTTTGGGTTGTCGTCGATAGGTTTACGAAGGTTTCTCACTTATTGCCTATCATGGAGACCTTTGGTTTTGATGATCTAGGATGACATTACATCCAAGAGATCGTTCGTCTGTATGGTGTCCCACACTCCATTGTTTCAGACAAGGATGCGCGTTTTACCTCTCAGTTCTGGAAAAGACTTCATAAGGCCTTGGGTACATAGGTACATTTGAGTACAACATACCATCCCCAAGCTGATGGCCAGTCCGAGCACGCGATCCAGGTGATTGAGGATATGCTCCGAGCATGCATCATAGACTTTGGAGGTTTTTCGGAGAAACATGTCCCTCTGGTGGAGTTCCCCTACAACAACAGTTTCTAGGCGACCATTCAGATGGCGCTATACGAGGATTTGTACAATAGGCCATGACGACCACCCTTATGCTGGCTGGAGGTAGGATAGGCAGCTTTGCTGGGACCTCGTATTGTTCAGGAGACCTCAGAATAGATAGAGCTGATTCGGAAGAGGATGACTACAATGCAGTCTTGACAAAAGTCTTATGATGATCAGCGGAGACGGCCTATGGAGTTCGAGGTCGGTGATCAGGTTTTCCTATGTGTTGCACCGAGGTTGGGACACAAGAGGATTCGGAGACAGGGTAAGCTTTCACCGCGGTACGTTGGGCCATTTGAGGTATTGGAGAGAGATGGTCCGGTCGCCTATCGGTTGAAGCTACCTCAGAGGTATCGGGCCATGAACAATGTCTTCCACGTCTCTCAACTCCGATTTTACTTTTCAGACCTGTCTCACATCTTTCATCCCAAGGAAGACGAGCTTGACGCAAATGTATCATTCGAGGAGAATCCTATCCGGATTGTCGATCTCAGTATGAAGGTCTTCCATGGGAAGTCTGTTCCTCTAGTACGGGAGAAATGGTAGCACAGGCGAGTACATGATGAGACATGGGAGAGGGAGGCTGATGTACGATCGTAATGGCCAGAGCTGTTCGAGGTTTCTTCTTCTCCCTCTCATTAGGGAAATTTGGGGAACATTTTATTTAATGGGGGAAGTTTGTAAGAACCCAGATCTTCTTTTCGGGTATGCTTTTCCTTTTTTTTGTATTTTTTATGAAAAATTATTTTTCAGGAAATTTTCAAAGTACACGCCATGTACTTTTTGAGTACACACCGTGTACTCTTCTTCAGCTCGAAGCCATGTGATGTCCATGCCCGGGCCACACACATAGTGTGTAGGGGTGACGTGGAGGTCATTTTTAGAGGATTACGGAAAAACTCACTACATGCCATGTACATTAAAAATACACGCCGTGTACTTTTTTTTTTCATTAAACGGACTGGGGTCGCTCCTAACCCCCGATTTCATCTTCTTCTCAAGATCTCATCTCCCCAAGAGAGAATGTATGGACGGATCATCGATGAGCTCCCGCCTCTTCATCCATTATCCAATTCAAGCATGGTCAATTACATTGGAATCACAGCAGTGAACTGTCCCTTTTTCTTGAGTCTGGTTTCTTGATTCCTCCTCGTTTTCAAGTTATCGTAGGTTGAGCGTTTTGTGCATTTTCTCATATCTACGTCGTTCTAAGGGGAATCCATCATCTTCGTTCATGTATATCAATCTCCTAGAATCGAGGTAGGTGGTTTGTGAATTTCCATAAAAATTTGATGAATATTTTGTGAAAATTCCACCAATACCATTGAACGGGGTATTGCGTGTTCCAGTTTTTCCCTTGTAGAATTGCCTACTTTTCTTGATTGATAGAATAGTTATTTTTCCTATGATTATGGTATCATTACTGTACATTGGATATTTTCTATGCTTGTTCTGCCTATTTGGCATTTTTCTAGTTGCCATGATTAGTCATAAGATAGTGGAGCTGCTACCTTATTATGCTGCTGAGCCTTAGTTGATATCCATGTAGTTCTTGAGGTTTACATGGACGATGTACACACGCGCTGAGCATATTTTACCTTTCACTCAGGACAGTGATAACCTAGAATAGTAGACCAAAGGGAGAGTTGATGGAAGGGCTTCTCCAAAGTGTCTTTTAATTACAATGCGAGACCACATGGGGAATTGTTGTTGAGTGCCTCCTCAGAGAGTCTATAGTTCGTCGACACGAGCCACAAGGGGAATAGACGTTGATTGCTTCCCCAGAGAGACTTTAGCATGATACGAGACTATAGGGGGAATTGACTGTGAGTGCTTCCCCAGAGAGTCTATTAATTTCATAGCTGAACCGGAGGGGTGAGACTGTGTGTTCCTCCTAGAGGGTTGCTAGTACTTATAGGTTGAACCATAAGGGTTAGGCTGTGAGAGATGCCCAGAGGGTTACCTGTTTTCTTCTTGTTGTTGGCTGTTTACTTGTGTACATTATTTGTTAGAACTGTGGATTGTAGCTGCTTGTGTTTTCCTATTTACTACTTCTTGTTATATTATTTCCTTGTATTCATTGAATTTTAGGCACAAATCTTTGGGTGGTTGCCTACTAGGATTGTATCCCACACCCTGTTTGGGCCATGCTTTTGGGCCCAAGCAGACTATGTTGCTGTAGGTATAGATAATGGAAAGCATCCTTCTACATTAGGTTCTTCATTGAGCTGAAGCTGGGGAGCATGGGAACGAGCTGTGGCTCACGATGATGAGGAGTGTATTTTTCTTTTCCTTTGCAGTTTTTTTTTCAGTTGTATTCCGACATGTTGTTGTGTTTTCTATTTTCCATAGATACTTGTATCCACTACATAATTTTCATCATTTCTATATATATATTCATTGCTTCCACTGTTTGGTTTAGTTGTTGCATATTGTTTACTTCTTTTATTGTTTATTGTTTTTTTGTTACCTTTTACACCTTACCGAATGAGGGCATAGTTTCCTTAATAACTTACCAAGGCCCTCGCTGCTAGTTGGAAGCCTCTGGCATTTAGAGAAATGCGCTTGAGGTCATGTGGCGAACTGGGTACAGGGCACCAATGGAGGGGCTCCGGATTCGGGTTGTTACAACAACCACTATAATTTCCACATGATGGGACATTTCTAGTTTAATGGTAAGATCTATTGAGACTTAATATAATGGTTGAAAAATTAATATAATTAAAATTATTAGCTCCTTGATAATGTGTAATAAATAATATACAAATAATATACTTTTATATTTTTTTTATAATAATGAAAACTTCACTAACCACGTTACCCCTATGACCAATTATGGGGAAAGAGCATCTCATAACTGGAAGTAATTTACATTAACTTTCAATAATGGTTTAGATGCTTACTGGTTGTGTTGTTCCATGAAATAAAGTCTTAAATTCTAGAATCCACTATCCTAGATCTTCTTAATAAGTAGGTGGGTGATGAGGAGATCACTATCTACAAAAAGAACCAAAATTAGTTGTTAAATTTTCATTTTTTAATGTTATCATTCATTCTGAGTGAACTCTTATAGTCGTATAAGAACACAGGTTCTCATAACATTCTCTAACATCACCATGATATTTATCAAGAGTGAGCTAGATAGGTATTTTATGAGTTCTTGAAGGCAGTAATCATAACAAAACATAGAGTGGGTGTGCAAACTGGGCCTCATACAATCAAACATATTATATATATTGAGCTCTTAGAGGTTATAGGGCTTAATATAATAAATGAATTTTACGCTAATATAATTTTTTTATCACTCCATAAAATATTTTTTTATTACTTTTAATATGAACAATATTGAGAATTCTCTCCCATATTTTCTCAGTCAACATCGCTAAATTGACACATATATGAGGCAAGATAAACCTTGTGGATGATAAAAGCAAAGGGAAAGAGAATATATCCAAGACTAAATCCATTTATTAATCTTCTTCACAACACCATTTCATGAAGATACTGATAATGTGGGAATAAATGGAACATGATGCTATCCATTTCACATGTGGAAACAAGGGCCATAAGAAGGAAAATGGTTCCCAACAAAAGAACCAAGGGGATGCTTTAAGTGAATTTGTTATCAAGTGAAGTATATATATATTTCGACATATTGGGTATTAAATTCTATATGTGGTAATCAAATATTTATTAAAATATAGGAACCATGTACATTATAAAATATATCTCATAGTTATTTGGATCTATGTGTATCTGATAAAGCCAAACATTTTATTGTGGCTATTATAGAATACATCCTCAAATTGCTAAATAAAATGATATTTATTTTGAGAATTTGTTATTATGTTTCATCAATTTCCAAAAACATCATTTTGGTGTCAAACTTAATACAAATTGATATTTTTTTCAAATTTTGGAACAAATATTTCTTCTTTTACATGGTAATAATTTGTTGTAGTAAGACATATTTCAATAACGGTATATTTATATTAGATTACACGAGCCATGTGTTGGTAACAAATAATGAAAATAGTTCACATGGATCATACCACACCCAACTATGTAATCACTTGCTTGGTCATGTAAACTAATATATTTTTACTTGATTACATAAATATGGATATTTAGATTCATTTAAACAAAAACCACTTGGTTTTTTTACAGAAATGTTTTTATGAAAAATGGCCAAATACACATTTAGTGAAAATGGTGAGAGGGCCACATAGATCCCTATGTTGGTTCATACTAATGTGTGTGGTCCATTTTCAGTTGATTCTAGTGGTGTGTGCTCATACTTCATAACTTTTAATGATGAATTCATTTGATATTTAAATAAACACTTAATGTGGTATACTTTAGATGTGTTTGACTGATTCAAGCATTATAAGAATGAAGTTGAAAAACAGCTTAGTAAGAATACTAAAAAAATTTCTTTAAACCATGTATGAGATTATCTTAATTAAGAATTCGTTGATTATTTATAATATTTTTGGATTTTATCTCAAATCACCCTTTCTAATACACCACAATGACACAGTGTAAGTGAAATGATTATCCACACCCTATTAGACATGGTGAGATAAATAATAAGGTAAGTGATTATTCCATTATACTTTTGGGGATACATATTACAGAAAAAAATTCATATACTAAGCCAAGTGAAAACAAAAATTAAAAATGGTATTCTATTTGAATATTGGTGTGTATAGAAATATTTATTATCAAATTGACATGTTTGGGGAAGTAAATCGTTTAGTAAGGCCTCTTTAGGTAAAAAAATTTCACCTTGAGGAAAAACTTTACCTTTATTGGATACCATATGTAATACAGAGGATATTACATATATGACCCTTAAAATAAAGTGGTAATGACGTAAAGAAATTAAATATTCTTTAAGAGGGTCCACATATCTAAAAGAGATAGTGGTAGAAACATATAATTCGATGAATTCATGGATCTAGATACACAAGAGTCGATGTAAGAATAAATAACACAAAGAGTTGTGGAAGAAGTTGTTTTGAGACATATGTACTATGTAGGAGTAAAAGTGTAGTTAGAGAACCAGAACAATATGTATCTGTATATAATGAGTATTATTACTCATTGTTATTTGATAATAATTATTCTGTAACCTATATAAGAGTAGTGAGAGGCACAGGAACCACTAAATTACAAGAAGATTTGAATTTCAAAAAGGGTTCTATTTACCATTATTATATATATATATATATATTGGTATATCCTTTAGTGGATTTAAATCACATTGGATTGAATTGTGTGTTCAATAATAAACATTACATGGATGGATTATCCAGTAACCATATGACATGACTGGGTGTGAAAGTGCTTAAAAAAATCAATACATAGAATAGGATGTCAGTTTTTCACCAATATCTATAATGGAATCTATAAGAATTATAATTTTAATAGTGGTATTATTATACTAAGAGATTTTAAAAATGGAAATTAAAATGTCCTTTATGGTATTCTTCAGAATGATATCTATGTGCCATAACCATAAGTGTTTGTGAATCCAAAGGATGCTAAAAAACAATAAAAGTTGCAGAGATCCATTTATGTATTTAATAATTATTCTTGTTTAGTGTTAATTTATTTTGATGGATCCATAATATAATTTGGTTTCATGATGAATGAATTTGGGACTTGTGTACATACATGGTTTTGTAAGAGTGATGATTTTTTTGAATAGTCTATGTCGATGATATACTAAATATTGGAAATGAAATATCAGTCTTATAATATGCTAAATCCTAATTAAACATATACTTCACTATGAATGACATAGGTTAAGCAACATATATTCTTGAGATCAAGATCCACTGTGACATATCGAAGAGGCTTCTTGGACTATGTTAAAGTACATAGAGAAACAATATACTGAATAGATTTAGTATAGAACAATACCATAGGGGATTGTGTATAGTGTCACATGGAATTAATATTTCCAAAAAAATGTTTCCTTGGAAACTTGAGAAGATAGAGATGATGGAAATTATTCTATACATTTCAACAATTTGGTCATTCATGAATGTTATGTTATGTACCCGTCAAGATGTTGCCTATGGCTTTAGTGTGTCATAATGATAAACATATGATATAGGTGACCGCCATTGTATGGAAATTAATACTATCCTTAAGTATTTAAGGTGTACTAAGGATATGATCTTGGTATATAAAAAATAAAAGGATATATTCATCAGGTGATATACAGCTAATAGATTCTAAATAGACTGATATGATTAGAAATCGTAGTTGGAAAACAATTTCACTGTCAATAAAGGTGTTATGAGCTAAAAGACATCAAAAAAATATATGGTAACGGATTATAAAATATAATTTGAGTATAGTTCTACTTCTAAGGTATCTAAATAAGTGGTTTGTATATGTAGCTTCATCTAAGAGCTGGACGTGATGCCAAGAACTAGAGATCCTACCACACTATATTCTGATAATAATATAGCAATGGATCATGTGAAGGATCCAAGGACACATTTTAAACATGGGGGAATACTCTATGAATATCATTTCTTGAGGGTTTTTCTTAGAGATGTGATGTTTTTGTTGGTAGATCGTCCATAGAAGACAACATGGTTGAACCCTAAACTAAGGCATTAAATCAGAAGAAATATAATCATCATGTGAGATCAAGATGATATAAAGTCATTAGTAATTGGATCTAGTCCAAATAGAAGTCTTTAGGTGTAATTATTCAAAAACAAATTATTAGTATTGATGATTGAATATATATATATATATATATAATTATATTGAATGAATTAAATATTAATAAATTATCTTGTTATATAAATTTCATTATTCTTCATGACTCAAATTTAATAACGTATTAGAGTATGTATCGCATGGAAATTGTCAGAACGGTTCCCTACCATGATGAGAATATTTTAATAATATAAATAAATTCTTAAAAATTTTCTATAGAAAGATAAAATTCAATAATTGGACACCAAATATATTGAATGTCATGAGTGGGTTCTCATAAGTATATGAGATTTCATCTCATGTAGATCACACATGGAAATTTTCAAGATAGAAGATTATGAGAAAAAACCTTCATATAGAACATTAACATATTTATGTGTCATTGGATATTCCTACATGTGAGAATATGGGATGATCCTTAAAATTTATTATTAATAATAATTCATGTCATGACTCACCTACTCTGGTGTACTAACAAATCTAAGACTCCATATATTCGTGGGAAGTAGGGCATGTTGGGTGCATCTTAAATGATATGTTATTAATGAATATATTAAGGAAGGATTTTTCCCTCTTTATTTTTAAAAGATGATATCCTAGAAGATTGGTTGAATTGGAACCATCAAATTAAATTCTACCACCATGACGTATAAATGAGCTCTTTTTTATAGTCAAATAAATATTTATCAGGAAAATAGGTCAATGAAACATTTGTGCAACCTATTTTGTGAGATATCATGAAAAATGTATTATAAAACATAGTGAGAATTTATATTTGGTTGTTTTCATTGATATATATATATATATTCTTCCTCTATGGGTGGCTTGACCCATTTCAAGTCAATAATCTAGGACCTTAGAAATAACCTCCTAATGCCACTAAGGAAGATATCTATAGGGTCACACCCAAAACATTTCATTGATATAAATTAAATATTCATTATTTAATAATTGGGATAAATATTATTATCTATATTGAGAAGTAATATTCATTCAGGACATATTAATCGATCTAAAATATTTTATTAATATTTATTTTTGAGTTAGTTATTTAATAACATAAATATATAATATTTTTTCTCTCTTATTATTTATAAGGTAATAAAAAATTAATAATTAATTAATAAATAATTTATTTCATTATGTAAATATTTAATTAATATTTATTTTCTTGACTATGAATATAATATTTATCTATTTTTTTTGAATGAATTATATTTCTTTATTTTAGAATTTAGGGAATATCGGGGGGATGAGGGGATTAGATTTTTCTGGTGAAAAATATTTATTTTCTAGACAATAAAATAATATTTTATCATTGTGGGGGTTTTTTCACACCATGTTTTAAAATAATAATAATAATAATATTTTATATAGAGTGAGGTTCCATATGGGTTTGATATATTATTAAGGGTCTTTATAAAATTAATTAAATATTAAACTCTAACCGTATGTCTATAAATAGACTTATATGTCTTTTGTGAAGGGATTAATTGGTGTACACAATGTTGCTATCAAATTTATCCCCCTCAACTATTCCTCTCCAGACCATGAAGTGTTATGTCTCGATATATGGAACGATTTACTGGGGGTGAATAGTCTATTTAAACATTAATTTATTAAATTTAATTATATGTGTGATTAATAGTGTGTATTGTGTAGTGGAAGACAAAAAAATTACATCGAATATTTTTTATAGTAGTTTAGATCACCAAGATCCTAATATAATCTTAAATATTCTATACATAGTGAGAATACTAAAATTCACTAATTCCTAACTTTTGATAGGGAGCAAAAACATAAGTAATGATAGAAATGTCTTTTGTTCATTTGGTTGTATAACCCTAAAATGACATTTAACATAAGTTACAACCAACTTGAATATTGTTTGGGTGTCAAAACCTGAACTTCCTTCTAGAAAAGAGGAATAACCTATTAAATATACTTTGAAAGGTAGAATATTAATCTAACTCTAGATGAACTAAAAACAATAATAAGAATTAAAATGATGAAATTCTTGCTTGAATTTAGAACAAGAGTAGAGCAGATGATATTGAATATCGATGTAGCTCAAGATATTTAATCACATTAGTATTGCATGATTTAAATGATTAAGTAATTCATGATCAAATCAATGGAATATTAGTCTAAATAGATTTTGAGTAGTTCAAAATTCTTTTATCAAAGCTGTATTTTATCATCTCTGTAATCTTATCAATTATCATCATCAATTTGGATTGAGTAGAAATTTTCATGTTTATTTTATCACAGTCCTTGAATCACAATGAAATTTCTAATTGAAAGACATTAACTCCAATATATTGGAAAATATTAATGGATAATCACATAAAGACATGTTAGAAAAATAATAAACATCATAATATATCTATTTTCTGTAATTTGAAATAGCACACTCATACATAATGAATCTTCCTGCTCTTTTATTCCTGTATAGAATATCTTGGAAATGATTAAAAATATCATTAAGATCAGAATATTTTTTCAATTAATTAAAAAAATTGAGAAATATTTTTCTACCAATTAGTAATTTTACATTTCAAAGTTAAGAAAAATAGGGCATAAAATAATTGATATGAAAGTTGACTTTTTAAAATTACTTTTGATATATTTTTTATTAAATATTTTAGAGCATAATCATTATAAAGTATATTTATTTTATCAATAAATTTAATTATTAAAATACATTCACAAAAAATATTGTCATCTATATTATTAAAATATTGTTAAAAAATAGTATATCAAAAATATAATTTTTCCAAATAAATGTAATGTAAAGAATTTACCTTGTGAAGCTCTATTGTGTGATCTTATTATTTCAGAAGGTATATGAACTATGTGACATATTTATCATTTGGATGCTATATTCACAGTGTCATCACTCACTATCAACATACTGAGATTCTTCATGCATGGTTAGTATAATGATCATGCGATGCAACTATTGTATGGTCATACTACTGGTCCTGTGAGTACTTGAAAATAAATTATTGCGGCCAGTTAGAAAAAAAATTAATCTAAAAAAATGTCAAAATTTTGAAATAAATTGTGGTAACATTAAAATAAAATGTGTACCTTTATGGTCGGTACAGTAACTCTTGGTTGGTTGCCACACCCTTTTCATGGTAGGTTTATTATGGACATTTGGTAAATTTACAGACAACAATGTCAGATTGATCTTGAGGTAACTTGTCAAAGTTATTCAAGGTAGGATCCTCTACACAAATAGTAGGTAAAATTACATGAAAATTGGTTCAGAGAAAATTCATTGTAGGTATATAACTTTACACAGTAAATCATAGTAGGTTCACCAAAATTCTTGGTAGGTATATAATTTTCATGTGGAATGTTCTCATACAGAATCATCAAATTGATCTTGTGGTAACATGTCAAATTAGTTCATGGTAGTATCATTTTCCTAATAAATAAGTTAAATACCTTAATGTTTAGTTCATATGGAATTCTCGGAATGTATGCACCTTTAATTGATAACTCTCGATGTGTTCTCCAAAACGCATAGTAGGTACTATAAGATAACCTTAACTCTTCACAATAGATTTACTATATCTATAGTATGTTCTATTTTTATCCATGGTAACTTCTTGTATACTAACCATAGAAGTCGTTGATGATGGGGGTTTTCATGTACGCATGATGAAGGTGAGAACTACACGAAGATGTGTGGCTGAAGATGTGTGGATGTGGTGCCACACCAAAGCGTGGTGTCTCGCTTCAGGGTATATGTGTATGGTGTCACACTGGATCAAATGAGGTGGCTATTGTGATATTGTCATGCATGTTGTTGAGCAGAATAGAAAATCTCATACAGGAAAAGCTAGTCAAAGTGCATTGTGTATTATCATGATACCAACACAATATAATTGAGGGGGATGAACTAGTGATAGTTCGTTTCTCATGAATAAGTGTCATGATGATGTGTACATGAGCAGTCATTATGCGGCCACATTACATCCATGGAGGAGTCGTGCGAGGTACTTTCACTTGGTGAGGCACACCGCAATGGTCGAGTTGGAGGCATGGAAATATGAGATACAATTTAGGCATGGTGGAGCCACAAATGACATGTCTTAAAGAGGGATCGTTCATGTGGTAAACACATTCGAAGTAGCCTGAAGGTGCGCATTGGATTTGATTTCCCCAATCGTCAAGAAGATGAAAAAGGTAGATATATCTATATATATATATCTGTGTGTGTGTGTGTGTTTGTCTTCATACCATTTATAATTATATAAAAGTCTCGATGTATATATATATAAATTTATATATGAAAAATAAGTGCTTAATTATATTATAATAATATAACCACAAAAAACATGATATATATGTACATATATATGTTATGCTATATATGTTATGCTATATATGTTTTTAAAAAAATTAAAAATGGAATAATATATATATATATATATATCTCAAGACTATTACTAGATATATAATATGTAATTTTAATGAAAAAACATAATTAAAAAATGACTGAAAAAACATTTCACATACATGAATTAAAAAGAGAAAATTTAAAATATGAAAAAAGTTAAAATAATATTTTATAGTAAAAGATTTTAAATGATAGGATTTAACAAAACCATTAAAAAATTAATAATATAAACTATCATGTCAATAATTATCCCCTATTTTTTAAATTAAAAAACAAAAAAAAATATTAGTTTTTAGATATCTGAAAATATATACCACTTTTTGAAATTTATCTAAAATAAAAAAAAAACATAACAGTGGCAGTCGGGAATAGTTGAATTGATTTTTTTATGTTTGGAGGGAATGAATCTTGGTGTGTATGATAATTAAATGCAACGTTGAATTGATAATGTTTAATTAATATTTAATTAATTATCATAAAGTGAAACTAATAAAAAGGGATAAATTAACTTAAGATATCTATTTGAATGGTTGTGTACTTATAGGATATCTAGTCTTAGTAGCGGCAGTCAGGATTCAAAGATATGTTAGCTATAGTTGAGTCTAGGACTAGGTTATTCCTGTAGTATGGTTTTGAGCTATATTATAGTATGTATGTTTTTATTTTCTTTATGATACTCCCCATTTTTTGGTATGGAAAACTGAAACCTCAAGGATACTTAGCCAGGGGGATGGTTTCCCCGATATTACTGAGGGATGATGGATGGATGACTACCCACTTTAGCAACTCTCTATTATATTGGTAGTTACTCTTTATAGTATGCACGGCGGTTAGTTTTACCTATATATGTGTGTAGAGGTATCTAATGTCTTGTGGTTATTTGACACACATATTTTATGGATATAGTTTTCTAAGGAGTATTATAGGTATAACATGTTTAGTCTGTGGTGGATTTAGGATCATTAATTAATGTATGGGAAATAATGGACTGAGGTATAATACCAAAAATATTGTACATGTTATGCAAGCTGTGGTGGATCTCATAAACTATTTAGTTGCATTGGCTACTTAGATGTGGTTGTGTAATGCACGAGGTGCGTGTTGTAGTGCTTCACCCAGGTGTCTGCAGGAAAGCCATTTTCGAGAGAGATGTTAAGGATGTGTGACATTGGGGCAATGTGGAATACCAGTTGGGAAGTGGTAGTGGGGTACCATTAAAAAAATTATTATAATATGTATTATTTCATGAGATTCTTGGTGATAGTATCCATGGTGAGGCTCAGAACACAGTATAAATGTTTAAATGATGAGTTAGTTTCACTTGTGGTTCACTGTGCTTTAACATTATTTATTTACTTTTTCATGATAGGATCTAGGAAGGATCCTAATGAGTATACTATTATACTGACCATATGTTATACAAATTATTTTCAGGTCACTTAGAGTAGGTTGTAGATTAAGCTAGTTACTAATAGCTTAGGGTTGGAGGAGGTGTTCGGGCTTTATGGTCACTTCCATTTTACTTTATATTTATACATGCAGTTTTTCACTTTTAGTAGTAGTTTTTATTACACGAAATTACATATGGGAACTTGTGTTTATTTTACATTGTGTTATGATCATGATATGTTTATTTTCTATCTTATCTCTCCCTTTCTAATGTGTTCTCTTATAGGGAAATGCCTCATATCTATGTGTTTAATATACCCTCGGTGCTAGTCACCAACTTGAGGCCTACTGAAGGCAAGAATCAGTGTTCATTATCTCTCTCATTCCATTTCTATCTCAAGAGGTGTAAACATTGTGGGTATGGGGTCGTGACAGTGTAAGACCATTTTTATTCTGAAAAACAAATTTTTAGAAAAATTCAGTTTTTGTTGTATAAACTACTTATGAAAATGGATAATTTAGAGGAAATTTTTTATCTTTTATAAATGATATATAATATAAAGATGAAATAATGGATATTTATGAAATTTATGCTGTATATGTATCAATATAATAAAACCCTTAGTACAGTTTTTAATGATCATGTGAATCATCGAAACCATATCCCCATTAGTGTCTATCCAAGTGTGAAGTCATGAAACCACTAATCATGAAACTAGTGATGATAGATTTGATACTAAATTAGCCTTTTTTATGGTGATTACCACAAGCTTAATCTATTGTATAATGAAAAAAAAAATTTAGTATCTGGGCAGGGATGCAGTTTTTTAGAAATAACACACTATACCAAAATTTTGGATGTTCTATGACAAGAGGGTTAATTGAGAATTATAACGGATTATGAAGGTGCTATAATGAGAAGGAATAGTGATATATAATTTATAATTAATTATTTAATTTATAACAATAAATAATAATATATTTATTATTGAAATGAAAATGAATTGGAAAGGGTTTCAAAAATAACATGAGAAAGTGGTTTGTAACCGTTACTTCGGCATAGTAATGACTTAAAAAACATATATAATGAGATAGAGTTTGTTATATATCATTGAAATTATATCAAATGGATTATAATACCATGTAATTAAAAAATTTCTAGTTTATTAAATATAATTTTAAAATATATTATGAAAACATATT
Source organism: Viscum album (assembly GCA_963277665.1). Lineage (NCBI taxonomy): Eukaryota > Viridiplantae > Streptophyta > Magnoliopsida > Santalales > Viscaceae > Viscum > Viscum album. Next base: position 313,312,617 of record OY728126.1, read on the forward strand.
TCCAATTTGAAAGGAAAGCGGATGATTAGAAACCCTTATTTATCTAGTACTTCTTAGCTTAGAGTTGACCCTTCAATCTAGAAAAAAACTATTTTGGATTGAAGAGTGATAAATTTTTGAGTCTCTTTAAGAGATATATTATTAATAAAATTAAATATTTTCATGGTAGAATAAGAAGAAGCCCTAGGAATTTATATTATTAGAGGGGAGTATTTTTGGGTTAATATATTGATTATTTTTACATTTAAGCCAAAAATATTGGGTGGAATTTATTCCAATAAATTTGGTATATAACCAATTATTAAAAGATTAGATAAGGTCTCTTAATCAAAAAAACCCCTATTAATATGTGATTTTTTAGGTATTTTAATTTTTCTCCTTTAATCTTAACACTTTTCCTTATTTTACCTTTACTATTGAATATCATTTTAAACCACGTTAACATTTATCTATATAAAAAGGAAATTTTCCTTATTAATTAATTTTGAAGTTCTAATTCCAAATATTCAATCCAATTTTATATGATTAAATTTCTAAATGTGATAGAAATAAAATCTAAAATTATTCGTGAGAAAAAAATGGTATTTTCATTGTCCACCCAAAAGAAATTTCCCAAATAAACCAATAAATTCACTATAAGATAATTTCAACATGCTGGATCTAAATATTTATTTCATTTTACTAAAATAATTTTCTAAGTATGATATATTTAATTTTAAAAAAAATATCGTTATGTATTAAAAAATAATTTTTTTTTTATTTATTAAAATTTGAAATCTCTATATGAATTAATTGTGTTTACAAAAATAATATTGTCAATTATATAAAAATATATATTATTTAAAAAAATGAAATTACAATTTTATTTAAATTGTAAGAGATACATTCATGAGATAAAATTGCATTATAAATTCATTTCATCATCTATTTTTTATCATATTTCTTAATTTTTATACAATAATTTTTCATTATAAATAACATTAATATAGAGACAAGTGTATCTATTTTATACCACATCGGGAAATATGACACACATAAGTCAATTTAAAAAGAAAATTCCTATTGATAAATGCCTGGGTGATTACATGACTTGTTCCACTGTGCTGATCATCATGTGAAAGGTCACCCATCCATTCCACATAATATGTTTGAGTGGTTAAAGGTCCAATTGATAGGTTTAAAAACACCCACCACTCTTTTGATCTTCCCATTAAGCAATACCTACTTGTTGCAACACTGAACAACTTACATGGCACACCACACTGCCTTATGGGTCCCTCCATGCTTCCTTTTTCCACAATAAGTGAATTCCCACAACATGGTCCATTATATTTTTCATAAAAGACCCAATAATCCCTCTTAAAAGACTGATACTATTATTTGAAAATTATTTTGGTAAAAATTTATGGGGTGAATTAACAACTCTGGTAATCCCCTAATTATAGACATTAATCAATAATAATAACAACAAAAATTATATATAATAATTTTAAAAAATTAGAGTTGTTATAACAATGGTTTTCCAAAACTATGGTAGTAACAAATTTAGGTCATGGTTTGGGAAAACCATTGCCATAATGAAAACTCTGGATCAACATATGGCCATTTTGTTCAAAACCATGGCTATAGGTCCATGTTATTTCTATGGTTTTTTTAAAACGATGGAAATAACTTCCAACTTTCATAGTTTTCAAAAACACTAAAAAATATGTAGAAATAACATCAAATTATATTATAATTCAGATACCATTATCTTAATGCCTATTTTAAATCATAAATACCTCTCTTCATCTTATTAACCAAATGATCATGTCCCTTTTTATAGAACCATATAGCAGAACAATATAAACAATTATAGTTAGATCACCATTAGAAAAAAAATATTTTGACATCTATTTGATGAATCTATAAATAGAAATGATCTACTAAGGATATGAAAACTCAAAAGGAATATTTAGAAGAAACATGCAAAGGTGGTTCTTTATAACCAATACTGCCTCTTTGATTATATCTGTCGAATACTAGAAAAGATTTTCATCTTTTAATATTTCCAATTTGATCATGCTTTTTCATAATGAACCATATAAAAACAAAAAGATTAAAAGCTTTAAGAAATTCAATAAGATCTCATATGATATTATGTGATGTATATGAAATCATATCATTCATAGCATCTTTCAATTTCAAAGAATGATAACTCAAAATGAAATCATCAAAAGGGATAGGATCTTAATTATGATTCAAATAATATTTATACCAATAGAGATACATTATATAGTTATTAGATATAAATGGATTAATAATCCTTTGAAATATTCTCAATGAAACGTTTTTAGTTAATTAATCAAGTTCTTATTTATTGAATGATGGTGAAATCATAATTTACTGTCTAATTATAGTGATTTGATAATGATCTATACCGATCAAAACATAACAAAGAAATAAAATATATGGAAATATACCTTCAACACACCCACAATAAAATTTATCTGATTTGGAGAGTAATTTGTTCCATCTAGATCTTCCTTAAAGAATATAACATGACTAGATCCATTGATTCTCATAGAGTGAGAAAAAATAAATGTTTCTCTTTAAAGAACCAATATAGTATCAAATAGTCACACCATAGATAGTTCTAGGTACAAATTCTTGAAGTATGAATTTTATAGCCTCTCTTCTACTTAAAATCCCAATACATAAAAATATGTCAGAAAATATTTCTTTCCCATAATCATATCATAATGTTTTATAAAAAAATATTTTATTTTTATAAGATTTTAAATATATATATAGTTATTAAATCATCCCCTTATAGAAAAATTGTAAATTTTAATGAATGGTTAAATATCCTACCATTTTAGTATGTTTATGATTTCATATTTTTGACACATCGACTTTTTTAAAGGTACCTTACATTGTGTATTAATCCTTAAGTCCATATATATTAATGTGAATCAAAATAGAAACATGAAATGATCTTCTTGGTCACTTATTTCTAAATTTATTAATACTTTTTCCTCCATTAAAATAAATAAAATTATTAAAATTAAATAAAAAAAATCAAAAAAATACCTTATTTTATTAATATTTCAATTTTAGGTCTATTAAAATTCCTCAAATTTTTATGCCACAATATATATGTTTTTTCATAAATTATAATCTTCTTCTTTCCAGTTATAGAAATGAAAAATGTGTCACACAAATACAATATGTAAAATCCATTTCATAATACTCCAAAATAAAAAATAATGGAATAATAAGAGATAAAAAATTTTCCATTTCATAATTTAAAATTACATCCACAACAATCTAAAATCAAAATATAAATAAAATCTATTCTCGTTGAGGGATCATAAACAACATATTTCAACAAAATAACATATCCATATGATAATTTCAAATATACTACTACTATTTGATCTATATAATCTTTGGGTCTATCACCCATAATTATTTTTGAATCAATATCACATGGAATCCTCATTTGTTTGAATAGTATAAGAATTTTAAAATATATATTATTACACCTGAAGCTAAAAATAAGTATTGGGTGGAATCTTCACCACATATGATTCAAAAAAAAGTGAAATCTAATAGTATATATTATTTATCATTCTTAAATTTAAGGTTATCCATTCTCATTATATGTTCTTTCAAACTAACACCATCATATTTAGTCTTTTAATTCAAAGTGATATACAGATATTTAAGGAATTCTTAAAAGTTTATGATTTTTTTAGAAGAAATATTTTAAAAACATTAGCATCATTACTCTATGATACACATTATCTAAATTAGTTATCCATGGTGTATTTCATTACTATCAAATAGAACCTATTTGAGTGATCCTCCTTCTCATGAGAATCCTTTTGAGTTAAATTGGTACAAGTGGTATGAGATATAAGTTTATTTTCCCACAATGTTATGTTTATATTTTTAATATCCAAATAACAATTGAGAGATTAGAATTTAGTCTCATTTACAACTTTGAATGACGTTATTAATATTTTTCATATTAAATCAAGAAAGGAATCATTTTATATTTGTAAAAATAAATGCATTAAAAAATGATTCTTTATGTATTACAACTGTTCCTTTTCTAAACTTTTATCTATCATGATTCCCGTATAAGGGTCTCATATCATAATAAATAAAATGATAAAGACATGATGAAGAAATTTTCTATATATATATATAATTTGATAAGGTATTAAAAAAAATTAATATTATTTTCTAAACAAGAACACATCCCATCAAAAAAAAAAGTAAAATACTAATAACATATCAATATGATACCTTTATTATTAATCTAACATAATCACATAAAGAAATTATAATATAAAATTTTCTCCATAAATACGAACATGATATGAAAGTGAAAATTCTATAACATATCACAACATTATATATAATCAAATATTTTTAAACATAATATAAATTTAAATATTTTTAACATCAATTATTTTATGAAAAATGGAATGTAATAATATTGTGAATAAAGAAATTTTTTTAAATCTTTTTACACCCATAAATATACAATCAATTACATTAAAAAAAATAAAATAGTATTTATTAATTACATTGAAAAAATATTTAGTATGGTTTTAATAGGTTCCTTTAATATAATAAAAGAGAGTCAAACTATAAATATGTATAATTTCAAATAAGTCAATTCACTATGAATTACATGCCATCAAAAAATTATAGAAATAACTAAATATGGTTTTTTAATTTTAGGAAAGAAAAGAATAAAAATTTAATAATCAATATTGTTATATTTGATATGTAATAACCAAGGGTATATATATATATAATGATTATAAAAAATTAAAAATTATTTTTAAAAGGAAAGAGATACTTCAAATTTTTAAAAAAATAAAAAAGTATCTGAACAACTCACACACACACACACATTTTACATTCTACGCATTGAACATGACATGTGATAATATGTATTTATTCTATTATAGGCAACATTGATAAAAGTAAATAAAAAATCATATCATGATCAACATTGATATCAATAAATAGAAATTAAACATAGCATGTTATTTTAAACTATATATATGATATATGATATAATATATTTAAATTAAAAATAAAACTAAACCAATTTTTTGTATATCATTTATATGTATCAAATAAATTTTATGAACTTTTATTTAAAATTTCATCCAAATAATTTTAGTAAGAATAAAAATTATGGTTTATTAATATCTTTCTCAGAATTTCTATAATACATTGTGAAGAACTTGACAGTGAGGTGATTTATATAGACAAATCCTGACGAGAGTAAGGACCATTCATTAATATAATGAATGACATGAACCATCAAATAACATTCATGAAAAAGAAAATGTGAAAGTCACTTAATTATTAATTAATGTATATAACAGATACATTAGTGGATTAATATATGTAACTGAATCATTTATGTATATAATAATTAAATTACAAATTATTTTTTAAAATAATAATTTATTCGTATAAATCCATTAATTTTAAAAATAATTATTTAATAAACATCAGCTAAGTGATTCTATCATTTATATAAATAATAAGAAATATATTTTTGTTTATTTTCAATTAGATTTATATTTTCTAAAATTTAAAAATTATTTATAATCATTTATGATATTATAATTATTTTTACATATATTTTCATTTTAAAATTATTATTTATATTTTAATTATTTTTTTTAAATTAAATTTGATAAATTAGATTATTTTTTAATTTTTTTGTGTATAAATTAAGGGTGAAAGAGAGGGGGAACATAGTTTGTTCACATATGTGTTAATTGAACATATTATAAAGGAAGTAATGTATGTTATATTATAAATATAGTTAGTCCTTATTCTAAAAGAAAAACATAAAATTAAAATGAATCCTTGCGTTGTGCGACTCATATTAAAAAATGAAGGCAATCATAATTCTATTCATTTATGTGATATTTCCATTTATATATAAAAAATTAGAATTAATATTAATTTAAATAGAAAACCCAAAAAAACACCAATACCACTATCTGAAAATATATCATCTCCCTTAAAAAATGAAACTTTAATGCACTACTACTCTAAAATAAAAACAAAAAATGTAATGATAATCAACGTAACACAATAAAATTAAAATTTTATAATACAAAACATAACTAATATAAAGGGACAACCTTTAATATTTAAATATATTTTCTACTTTCTTATCTTATATAAATCAAAGTAAAAAATATAATCAATTTATTTAATTTTATAATAGTAAAATGTATTTGAGCTTTAAATTTATACATTTTTCAACTGTTGAAAATCATACAATGTAGAACTTGTGGAAAATAGTAAAAGTAAAATTATTAAAAAATTATAGACTTAAATAAAAAATATGAGGTTCAAAAAATTCTAAAATATAAGGGTAGATTTATAATTATAAATAATATCACTTCCTGAAAAATGACTTTAATTATAATTTCAGTATTGTTTGTATAAAAATAATAATATAATTTATGATGAGACCCTTCGTAGATCCTCAAAACTAGAATAAAATGCTGTAAACATGATATGAATATTTATTTGGTAGATTCTTAAATTTCATAGCTGAAATTGAAAACATCTTTCTAACCCAAAAGCATGTTACCATCTAAAATTATTTAAAAAAATGTATTATTTACAAACATTAATAAAATTCCCTCAACAAATATGTTTTTCTTGTGATCTATATACATATCAATTAAGTTTAATTATAATTTATCATATAGTATCATTATAAAAATAACAAATAAAAACACATGATATTTTTATCAATATATGAATAATTTCAAAATAAAACATATACATAAATATGATATTTAAACTATTCCAAAAAACTCAAAATAGTATATATGAAATAAATAATTTATTTATAAATCAAAAATCATTACCAAATATCAGTCCCTATAATTATATATCTTGATTACAATGAAAATGATTTTTTAAATATTACTATCTTTGACATTTCATGAAAGTAGAAAATACACTACTGTAACACCCCATGTTTTATGAATTAAAATTTTTCAAATAAATTAAACTTTTTTGATGTATTTTGTTACATGAAACATCAAGTAAATCTTTCATTATGTGAACATCTAAGTAATCTTTCACTATATACAAAAATTGGTTAGCTTGCGTGACACACGACGTTGGGTTTTAACAAGACCTCAACATATTATTAATATAGTCATTTAAACACAAAAGTTATAACCTAGACTTTAGACTTATAAAAATTAATAATAATACATTTTAAATATTAATTATAATGGATTTACCTAAATAATACATACTGATAAAAAATACGAAATTTTTGTTAAATTATTTATATGTTTGAATATACAATTTTCTCAAAGAAATGTTTTTATCTATCTTTTGTGAAATAATAAAATTAATTTTTAAAAATATTATAAAATATAATTGAAAAAATAAACATATTTTATTTTTGAACGTAAAAATTAACTTATGTTGAATTTTTGGTATTTTTCTAAAAAGTTTCATTTCTGATGTATAGTGAAAAATACAAAATTTTTATTGAAAACTAAATTTTCTTTTAATTTATTTATAAAGATAATTAATATTTTACTATGGTTTTAAAATATATTTTTTTCAATTATTAATATTCTAATCCAATTTATCTGATTTAATAAATTTTATATTTAAATTGAATATATAAAAGTTGTAAACATTTGATCATTTTAGATTTTAAAAACCAATATTGTTATCACATATGTATGATTAACTTTAAATTAATTTTTTACAGTTATGGGATTATAATTTTTAAAAATTGATTCCCTAGTTTAGATCATCATAATTTATAATTTATAAAAAGGTCAAATTATTATTATTACTGAACTGATTATTGAAATCAATTAAAATTAAATACAAGAATTAAGACAAAAAACAATATTACTTAGTGGTTAAACTTAGAACATATGGTGTGAAAATGACTCAAAACTTATACAAACCAAATTTTATTGTAATATTTTGACATAACCATATTATTTTTTAATTTGATCTATTATGGACACATTTAACATATGAAAAACATGATTGAAATTTTCCCTTTAAAAAAATTACTAGTTTTCCACTCACATCTCTTATGAAAGGCTACCCCTCCACCCTCTATTCACACCTTCAAAACAAATTAGTTCAGAAAAGAACTACCCAAAATACTTTTCCACTTCACTACTCTCATATTATAATCCTGACTTTGCGTATAAATACTACCATGGAAGGCCCTTTGTGTAAACCAAATGGAGATACATGATGAAGAGGTAACATTTATCAACAAATTTTTGTTATTTAGTCCTTGAACCCCTTCAATTATTTTTATATAATTATTATATAATAAACAAAGTATATTAAATATAAATTTATTTTTTATGTTAAGGGTATAACCTAAAAATACATAAAATTATATCAAATGGGTCATTAAATTGGTGTTCATGTGTACAGAAGACTACAACATCACAACCAGAGGTTCTTCATTTTTATATTATCACAACTAAAGGTTTCTTATGATGATGTAAATAGTGTTTAAATAAAATATTTATTCTATTAAATATATTATTATTCATCTATATTTTTTATATAATATATACTTTTAGGCTTTCAATTTTATATAAATACGATAATATCGTTCATTTGTACAACGAACTACGGCCTCACGAAGCGATGTGATTCATTCATACTATACATGAAATTTATTATGGAATATGTTAATAAAAATATGTGATATATATCAAATAAAAATTAATATGTAATTATTATATATAATTTAATTTTTTTTCTTTCAAGCCGACATGAAAATGAAAAACAATGTTCTTGCATATGTACGACCTATAATCTCCATGAATGGTGAATTTCATTTTATATCATTAAAATTTGTGGATTAGTATAATTAAATATATTATGAATATATATAATATTTATATCATCAATTAAATTCTGGATATTATTAAATAATGATAGTTTTAAGAGAATAAAAAATGCAACAAATGAAAACTAATAGGACCAACAAAGCGGTTATTACCCAAAACATGACATTAACATGGTATTATTAATAAATGGGTAATAAAAGGTAACAAGAAAACCATATATGGTATGATATATATGAATATAGTTCTATAAAATATTTACATTAAAATTATATTTATATATATTATTTTTGAATGAATTTCAAGAGAGTTAAGACTTAAGGTTAGGGATTTTCATCTCACATTAACTTTATGTAGGGAAAATGACATATTCACCAAATGTTTATCTTATGGGGTGTATATACTTCCAAAGAATGTATTTTATGATTATTATACTAAAATATATTTTAATTTACATATCCATTTCGGTATCTATCTTTCAAGGGGTTTACAATTCAGTAGTTACAAAAACAGTAAAGGGTTTGTGGTCTCAGTTTTTTTTCTTTGAGATGTTTCATATGATATGTAGTTATTTTATTTCAAGAGGTGTTTATACATCACATTTTACATTTAATATTATGAATTAACATATACTCCTTATATTTTTAGTTTCTTTTTATGTGATCATTTCACGAGTATTACGATTCCAGGTTACTAAAGTGGTAATCTTTCTGTTTCAATATCATCATTTATCGGAATTGCTTATGATTATGCTTCCAATGTGGAAATATCATTATATAATTATCAATAATTATCATTAATGTTTCTATACTTTTGTTATTTATGATATAATCCAGTTATGGAAGAATTTTTCTACCATTTGGTACGTTATATTATTACGAGAATGGTTTTAAAAAAATCATACTTTACCTATATCTTCGATCAGAAATTTATTTTCTTTAAGAATCATGTTTTATAAAAATGTTTTCAAATTTTTTTATTACTCTCTTATAATGTTGGAAAATAATTTTTACCCATTTTTGAATTTTTTAAATTTTTATGAAATAAATCTTAACATATTTTTCCAATACAAATATCATCTCTCTTTTACTAATAATGTGAAAGGGATATTCATTTTAACATAGACAACATGAATGAAATTTTAAGACATTGTGATCAATCACTACTTCAAAGGTTACTTTATAAATTTTCAAATTTATTTTAAAATATTTTTTTTTCAAAATTATTATTTATTAAAAAGGGGTTTTTCAAAGAATAGATGATATTTTTATCAAGAAATGTTTCAAAATTGGTTTCAATGATTCCTTTATCCTTAATGGATATTTTCAAACAAATTTATTTTAAGAAAGGATTTATTTTTAAAAAATGATTTTCCAGGAAAAGTTATTTTCCTTAGGTAATGTTTTAAATGGTCGATCAAATTTATTTACCATCTAATATGATATCCTTTGATGTAACTTATTATTTACTGGGGATATGATCCAATGATACCATTATTATTATTTTTATGAATGGTTTATATTTATAATGAAATATTTTTTGTGAAAACCATTTATCTTCCATGGGTTATACCATTAGAAAATTCTTATGAATCCAAAATATTTTCATGTGTCATGATATGATGAAATGATTATAAATCCTGTCTATTTATCACAGGTTTTGATATGATGAAATGTTTATGATAAAAATTTCATTTCATGAGTTAATATATGATAAATATTTGTGATCTCATGGAATAAAAAATTATGGTTTTCATTATGTGATGGTTGGGACTAGTATCTCTATCAAAATTCATTGTGTAAATATTTATATATCTCATATGATGGAAATGGATGAAATAGGGTTTGAAACTAATAAAATACAACAAGATTGAAACTGGGTATAGTTATGTGTCCCACCTAGGTAGTCTATCCACCTACGCATACACCTCATTACATTTTCAAAATATTATTCATGAACCTGATTACATTTTCATAATTTTATACGTGAACCTTATTACATGTTCAAAATGTTACTTGTGGACCTGGTGGCATGTCCATATTTTATGATAGGTCCAGATTTAATGTCCTTAACATCATGAGTATGCCTACAACTATTCACACATGTTTACAATTTTATAAGATTATGTGTAATCCCCACGTCCATGTCTTAATCCGATGTTGTAGTCTCATGACTCATGTACATTGGTTTTTTTTATGATTCATGTCTTATGAACTACTAGTATTTATGGTTTAATTAATGTTTATTATCATTTATAAGAAGGGTATATTTTTCCAATGTTATGTCAATATTATCATACCCTCATTATTATGAAATGATTATATATTTTTCTTGTTTACCCTTACTGAGATTTTGAGATCACCCTTTCTTATGTTCCATTGAATAGGTTTTAATGAACACTTTCAGGTAGGATATGTTTGTGAGTAATAATAAAGGGAAATGTCTATATGGGAGATGTTGAAAATATTTCACCAGGTTAAAAGATTACATTCCTTAGTGTAGATTTTTTAGTCTTATTTAATGGTTGTAACCTAATGTAATTGTGTTATTAAGGAATGAAATGGAAAATTCAATAATTTTACTCCCAAGAAATAGAATATCATGGGAAATGGAATGAAAAACCATGTTTCTATGCTTACATAACTTTCAAAATCCATTAAAAATTATAAAAATCCAAATGAGAATATAAGGAAAAAAAATTCATTTGAGTACTTCATGAGGAAATAGACACCTTCTTTTATTGGTTTTATGATTCTTTTTTTTATAAGAAATGGATGAGTACCATGGAAAAGATATATTCCATTCTCTATTGTTCAGAATGAAAAAAATTCACTTTAGTAGTCTACGGCCCTGAAGGTGAGGCAGATCCATGGTGGAATCTTATTAATAATATGATGTAATAAGAGGAAATTGACTTTATCAACTGGGATAAGTTAAAAATATTATTTTTCAATAATTAATTTCTTCATATTAATCATAAAAATATGTAGAATGAATTACAAGATCTTAATTAGAAGGATGATGAATCTTTTGGCGCCTGTAATGAAAATTTTACCAGACTTGTGTGGTAATCATCATGTATTATAATTAAGGTTGATCAATCATTTAGTTTCTTGGAAAAAAATATTTGATGGGATTTAGCCATAAGGGACTTTGTATTACATGATGAAATCATTCTATGTGCACAAAAAGTGTAATTGGAATATAAAAAACCTCTTTCTTCTAGTGATAAGAAAAATAAAATGGGGTTCCAAGGTGAATCCAATAATATATCCCATGGAGGGAAGAAATTTTTTCAAACTTATACTTTCTAGAACTATGGGAATGAAAACTTTGGTGAGTTCCTAGAAAGAAAAAGAATGTGTTTCATCTATAGGAATCTTTTAGATCAAGAAAAATATATTAGAAGTCATGTGAAGAGGCATATCGGTGAAATGATTAGAGATAGTGCTGAAAAGAATGAACCACCCACACATCAGTGTTTCAATTTCAAGGATTTTGTTCATTATGAAAATCAATTCCTCAATACAAGGGATAATATCGATGATAATCAACAAATAACTCTAAATATAAATGATAAAGAAAAATCTTATGCAATAATAATGGATTATGTAAATCCTAAAAATTTGGTCATACATATCCTCCCTTACATAATTAGGAATTTAATGTTTGATTTTGTTTGGATGAGCCTTATGAAAATCTGATTGTTCATCATTTAGTGAAATGTTATGTTATTATCTACCTCTATATGGATTTTGGAAAAACAAAATCACATTTTATATTCATTAGGTATAAGGATAAACCCAATATTCCCATGAAAATATTTTTGATTTATTTGAGAGCTTATATAAGGAATAAAAGGGACATAACTTTTTTAAGTGTCTATATATCCATGTAAAGTTAACTTATTAATTAAGGATACCATACTTGGTTTATGTGTTTAAGGATGAACATATGTACAATGTTATTGAATCCACTTTTTAGGTTTCATGTGATGGGAGTTTATCATAATTAAGGATATTTTAGGGGAAAAGTATTGTAACTCAACCATAAGGTTTTTTTCTTTATTTTAGTGAAAAAGTTATTCAAGGGAGAGTGACTATAAAATTTTTGAACATAAGATTAATAGTACAAGTAAACATTATGGTTTACCTTATATTTTATGTAGAGGTAAATATGGGTTGTAGTCAATAACCTTACAAACTCATCACAATTAATCACTATCAGAGAAGACTTCTCTTTAGTTCCACCTGACTGAATATTCCTTAAGAATGTAGTAATATTTCATCAATTACCATAGTCAATTGCATCTGATCAATATTTTATGTTTATGTCAATGTTTTAGAGAAATATTAAGCAAGATAATGATATAATTTTGAGCTTTAGCATTCCGATACCAATTAAAACCCCATGGGATATGCTGAGATCTTATTTAATGGATTCTAAAGGAGGTTAGGATCAAATAATTACTCAAGTTGAGTTTTCTTATAAGTATATATTTCACTTGATTATTAATATGGATCATTATGGATCCCTTTCTTGAAATAAGTATAGAACTAAAAATTACTAGAATGAAGTTGGAAAACGAATGTTTTTGGGACCTAAGAAAGATGATGAGATGGTAGATAAGGACTTGACCAATATTAGAGAGATTTTATGATGATATCCATCAGTGTGATCTAGAATTTAATGTTGTAAATAATGTATTTCTATTAATTTTCTTCTTGGTAGAATTAAAGAAAAAATAATACCAATGTCTATCAGTCCCATCAAAATACATGATCATATCAGGATGGTAGTTTATCATTTTGAGGTTTCATTGAACCACTATCAGGATCACAGTGTATTATATGAAATACTCTTGATTAATTATATACCTGATTCATCACATATACTGTACTCATAGGTCATACTACTAGAGAAATTTATTTCTTATGAAGAAAAACCGGTATAGATTCTAGATTGTACAAAGAAATTTCAATGAAACAATATAACTCACTTGGTTAATGTTTTGGGGAATAACCTCCAATTTGAGTAAGATATGTGGGATATTGAGGATATGATGAGACAAAGTTATCCTTTTTAACAAGATATATGGACTTTGAGGTTGAAATACAATTTATGGGGGTAGAATATAACACCCTGATTTTTTATGAATTAAAAGTTTTTCAAATAAAATAAATTTCATTGATGTATTAAGTCACATAAAAAATAATTCAATATTATGTTACATGAAACCATGGGTTATCATTCACTATACACAACACTCAGTTATCCTTCATGACCCATGAAACTGTTTTTTAATAAAACCACAAAATATTTTTAATATAGTCATTTAAACGGGACCACTATAACCAAGCCATTAGAAATAAAAAATTGAAAAGAAATAAAAAACTATTTAATATAATATATAATGGTTTTATATAAAGGAGATATAATGAAAATAAAATAAATAATATTTGGTAAAGTCTTCATATATTTGAAAATACAATTTTCTTAAAGATATGTTGTTTTATCTTTTATGATAAATGATGATTGTTTTGAAAATTTTAGAGGTTTAATTTAATAAATTAAACCCCATTTTTTATTTAATAATCTCTAAATTAACATAGGGTGATTTTTTAGGCTTTTTCGAAAAATTTCATTTTTTTGATGAATAGTGAAAAATACAATGTTTTAATTAAAAAATGCCTTTTCATTGAAATTTATTTATCAAGTTAAATAATATTTAAATTTCATTTTAAATTATATTTTGTTCAATTATAAATTTATTAATCCAATTTAGAACACTTTTCTTAATATAATATTGAAATTTAATATAAAAACATTGTTAACTTTTTATCATTTTCTCTTTAAAAGAATTTTTTCTCATCATGTATGCGGGATAAATTTCAAATTATTTTCTTCCACCTATATAATTTGAATTTTTAAAAATAAATTAAATATTTTGTATAAAAATTATTTATAATATCTAATAATGTCATCTTAATTTTTTACTAAATTGATTTGTGAAACAAATTAAAATTAATTACAATGATTAACATAAAAAAAGATTACTTAGTTGTTAAACATAGAACACATGGTGTAAAAATGACCCAAAACAAGTCTAAAACCCATTATATCAACATATGTTGACCTTATAATGTATGAAGTTTGAATTTGATCCATTTTGAAAAAAGAAACCATATGCAAAATGTGGGTGGAATTCTCTCTGTAAATTTTTTTCAAGGTTTCCACTCTCCTCCCTCATAAAAGGCTAACCCCTCTCCCCTATCTTTAGACCTTCAAAACAAATTGGATCAGAAAATAACCATACAAATAAATTATCCAATTCCATTCCATCTTCTTATATCATTAATTTTTTATTAAATCCTTCAACGGAAAGACTTTAGTGAAAACCGAAAAGAGATACTCAAAGAAGGGTTAACATTCATCAACAAAAATTTTTTGCTTCATTTATTCCTCAAACCTGTTATATTATTTTTATATAATTATATATTTTTATATTAATGTTTTTCCCTACAACCATACTCTTTTCTATAAAATGCGTTATGAAATCATTATTGTCTGTATAATGGATTACCGTATCACGAACCGTTATCGTACATTTTTCCTTCACCACCTCTCAAGTATGGCCATAATTATTTAAATACTATTTGTATATTGTTTTTATGATATTTAAGATAATAATATTATTTTATAATTTTTATATCACACATACCTTCTTTCCTTCAATTTTGTCAAAACACGATTACATTGTTCATGTGTACGACATGCTACCACCTGACGAAGCGATGTGATTCATTTATTCTTAAATGAAATATGATTGGGATGGGTTAAATAAAAATATCTAATATATATGAAATACATATTATTTTTAATTATAATATATCACTTAATTATATTTCTTTCAAACCAACAATAAAATGAAAAGCAACATTCATACATACATAGGGGCAACTATCTCCATAAATGGTGCATTTCATTTCCTATCACTAACTTTTATGGATTACTATAAAACAATTTACACATAATGTATATTATATTTAAATAATGTATTAATAGCTGAATATGGTGAAATAATTATCAATTTAATAGATTAAAAAATTTAACAAATTAAAACTTATACAAAACATAAAGAGTTTTTTAACCAAAACATTACTTTAACATGGTATTGCTGATAAACAGGTAATAAAATTTCATAAGAAAACAATATATGGCATCTTATATATGAATATGGTTATATTAAATTTTTATAATAATATTATCTCTATTATAAAAGATATTTTAATGAGTACGATGAGATTCAAGACTCATGGTAAGGGATTTCTGTCTCACTTTTACTTTGAGTGAGACAAAAGCCATATTCACCACATGTTTCTATTATATGTTGTATTTAATGACCATTATTATATTGTATGATTATTATAATAATATTTATTATTATTTATATATCCATTTTAGAATCTCTCTTTCATGAGGTTATGGTTTAAAATTAAAAAAAAATCGATAAATGATTTTTGTCTCAATTTTCCTTCTTTGAGATGCATGTTATGATATGAACAAGAATTATTTCATGAGACATATATAAATCACCTTTGACATTTAATATAAAGAAATTATATATACTCGTGATAATTTATGTTCCATTAATTTTATTACTTTTTTGGATTACGATTCCAGTTTACTAAAATCGTAATGATTTTATGTTACAATCTCACCGTTTATCAGGATTCTTATGATTCTGATTACAATATTGAAATATCATGACCTAACTATCAAAATTTATCATCCATTTTATTATAATATGGTTATTAATTATATATTTAATTACTGTTACCATTTTTCACTCTTTGGTACTTAATTTAATAAATAACATGTTTTTAAGAAAAGTTGAATTTATCCCTATCATTGGTTGGAATTTTCTTTACTTTCAAAACCATCATTTCTAATTTTTTTTTAAAAATTCGTGTTACAATCTTAGAATTTGTGAAATAAATTTTTACCAATGTTTTAATTTTTCTAATTTTTTTGAATGGAATATTCATATATTTTTTAGAAAAAAGTCTTTTCTATGTTTTACCAAAAATTTTAAAGGAATCTTCATTTTAACATGCACGATATGTATGAAATTTTCTGACATCATTACCAATAATTGTTTTGAATCCTTTTTTATATGTTATCAAAGTTATTTGAAAAGAAAATGTTTTTAAAACTTATTTTTTTCATAATTTTTATTTATCAAAGAGGAAATTATATTTTCCTCAAGATATGATCCAAAATGAATTTTAATGATTCCTATATTCAAGGGTTTTTTTTCAAAGAAATGGATTTTTAAAAAGGATATGTGTTTTCAAAAATTAATATCCATGAAATTATGTTTTTCTGAAAAAAAGTTTTAAATGATTGAACAAAATTATTTCCCATCTAATATGACATCCTTTAATATAACTTTTGGTTCTCTAGGGATATGATCCAATGATTTCATGGTTATTTTTTCTCTTAATGGTTTACTTTTAGTAGGTAATGTTTTTTATGAAATTTATTTCTCTTATTTAGGTTATACCATGGTGAAATTCTGGTGAAACCTACTTCTTTTCATGGGTTATGATATGATTAAATGCTTGTAATACCCGTTTCATCTCACAGGTTATGATATGATGAATATTTATGATTTTTTAGAACACATAAATATGGTTTTTATTGTGTGATGGGTGGGACCAATTTGTCCCTAAAATTCATTAGGTAATGATTTATATAACTCATGTGATATGTATGGATACAATGTGGAGTGATCCTAGTACAGAAAGATAGGGCTTACAATGGGGATAGTGGTGTGTCCCACCCTGGAGGTGTAGCTACCTATCCGTGAAGCTGTTTATACGTTCACAATGTTATGAATGGACTTTATTACAGGTTCACAATGTTACTAAATAACCTAATTACATGTTCATAATATTATGATTTGACCTTGTAATGATATAAACATTTATCAGTGCAATTTTAACCTTCTTGTAGTATTATCATATATTATAATCACATAAATTCACACTAGGAAACACAATACCGTGTCTTGATTAAATAAAGTACTAAATTATATGTGTCCTTCATACATAATTTTTCCACTTCTCTAATTTTAATTGCAAAAATATGACATACACAGTTGCGATCAGTATGATGTTTGGAGTCTGATATGACAAACTTAGTTTTTGGTGAATAGTAACATACCCTTAGGAAGAATAATGTTACCCTTATAAATAGTAATATAAAGCTTATAAATAGTAAACTAGGAAAGTGAATAGGAACCTTACCAATGATACTATAAATAACGCTTTTCAATCCAATAAGTGATAATATGATATAACTATATTATAGTGTTGGTGTTTTTGTACGTCGTTTCTATTTACTAAAATATTTAAAAATATAAAAAAAATGTGTTTTCAAAATTTTTATTCAACAACTAGTTTTTTTATGTTTTATGATGTTATGGTAATTTTAGGCTTACTTACTTAATTTTTCAAAGTGTAAGAAAAACAATTTTCATTTTAAAATTTGTATTTTTTTTCTAAATTATGTTTTAACTAAAAAAATTACTAATATTCTAATTTTTTTTAAAATGGATTTAATTTTTGAATTCTACACATTGAAAAATAGTTGGGGTAAAATTATTATATTTTTCCAATGTAATGGCTCGGACCTCTCCGGTCCATTACTTTGTGAAAATGTGGTATTGGAGGTGTTCTGGGTGGTCAAGGTGACTTATCCCCAACACTTTGCCAAATTTCCAGTTCTGTGAACAGTGTTTCTAGTTTTATGAACACTATCGGTAGGTGAACAGTGTTTCTATCGGCGAGGTTTTGTGAATAGTGTTTCAATCGGTGAGGTCTATCGGTATGGTCTATAGGTAGACATGTACAGTGTTTTCAGGTCGGTAGACTTGAACGGTGTTTCTATCAGTGAGGTCTATTAGTTATTTCTTTCGGTAGAATTTTACAGTGTTTCCAAATCGGTAGACTTGTACCGTGCTTCTAGATGAGTAGACTTGTACAATGATTCCAGAACAATGAATTCTATCGGTAACCTCTAATGGTGAGGTCTATTGGTAACCTCTAAAGGTGAGTTGTATCAATATCCACTAATGGTGAGGTCTATCGATAACCTCTAATGGTGAGGTCTATCGGTAACCTCTAATGGTGAGGTCTATTGGTAACATCTAACGGTGAGGTCTAATGGTTCCCATTTCTTTCCTTTGCCAAATTTAGAGTATGTGAACAGTGTTTCCAGCTTCCCACAGTTTCACCTTTTTGACGTTTCCATTGACGTAAAATAAATTTAAAGCCTTATTTTAAGGAAAAACGATAAATTATTTGTGATATCATATTGATTAGGTTTCTTGAATTTGGAACCTACATTTAATAAATCTGTTAATTTAAGATGGATTAAAGAGCCGCTTGTCTGATAATTTCTAAAAGGGTTCTTGAGTTACCCTCTGGATTGTTCAAGGGCCAAGAGCCCATTGATGTGATTGTTGTTTTCCCACTGCTTTTGTTGTGATGTGAGCTTGGATGGATGTTGAGATATATGGAGGTAGGGAGGCCTTGTGATTGTGGCATTAGATGATGCCTAGGGTGGCGAGACACATCGGTTTCGGCATGTGGTTGTCGGGGAGGACACCATGTATGATGGTATGGGATGGATATGATGGCTTGATGTTGGTGGTTTTCGATTTGTTTTTTATCTGCTTTACTTTTCCCCACTGATCAAGGAAGTTGGTCTTGCCTACCCTCCTTCTGAAAGAGGAAAAGACACGCGGGGTATTCTACATGCTTTCTGTGTCTAGCCTCTCGAGGGAGAATGGGTTTACGCTCTTTCTATAAGCGGCAAAGACTCGACGGGTAGTATATCTACTCACTATGTTGAGCCGGCTTGGGTTTAGTAGCATAAAATGCTTTTCTAGAATTCCTGGGATTATGGGAAAGTATTTCTTTAATGAATATTGATTAAATGGTGATTATCCATGGGGATGGAGATGTTGGAATCTAATGGTGACGTTGTAACTTTTATAGGAACATTTGATATTGAATGTGATTCCAATGATGTTTAATGTGGGTTTGTTCATGGTTAATTAATGTGCAAAGAGATAATTAACATAAAGTGGATTTGATGAAAAAAGGAATAAAGTGACCTAATGAATTTTTTTAATTAGTTGTGTGCTTATAGGATACATAGTCTTATAAATAGCAGCTCGGAGTCTGAGAGACGTTAGCTTTAGTTGAGACTAAGACTAGGTTATGCTCATAGTGTGGTTGTGAGTTATATATATTCTATACTTTTTGTGTTTCTATATGCTAATCCACCCTATCAGTAAGGGAAACTGACACCCTAGGGATTCTGAGCCCTTGGGGGTGTTTTCCCCAACATTCTGATGGGAGGTTGAATGGATGACTACCCCCTTTAGGCCAGCTCTCTTCTCTTGGTAGATACTTGTGCCAACAGGCACATCGGTATGTTTCCCCATATATGTGTGTAGAGGGCTGTAATGGCTTGTGGTTATTTCACACACATATATTCTAGATATAGTATCCTATGGACTACTATAGGTGTAACATGTATAGGTTGTCATGGCTTGAGAATCCTTACTCGGTGTATGGGATGTAATGGCTTGAGGTATAATACCTGACACATGATACACATTATGCAGGCTGTGGTGGCTCCCAGAAACTTACCTGGTTACTTTTGGCTGTGAGGATAGTGTGGTGCTTTGCCCAGGTGTCTGCGGGCAAGCCTTTGTAGTGCATGAGGTGCAGATTTTGGAGGTTAGCCCAGGTGTCTACGCGCTTGCCTTTGGATAGAGATACATATGACTTATGTCGTTGGGGCAGAGTGGAAAACCAGTAGGGATGTAGTAGCAGGGTACCCTTGATATTCTTTACTATATGATATATTCTTGCATGCATTACTTGGTGAGAGTAGCCATGGTGAGGTTGGGAACTTAGTATACCTGTTTTGGTGACGAGTTAGTTTCACTTATTGTTCACTGTGCTTTAACATGCTTTCTTTACTTTTTCATGAGAGGATTCGGTGAGGAACCTATTGAGTATACTGTTATACTCACCCCATGTATATATAAACTGTTTTTCAGGTCACTTGAAGCAGGTTGGAGATCATGCTGGTTACTACTAGCTTGTGGTTGCAGGAGCTGTTCGGGCTTGTGGTCACTGCGGTTTTTACTTTCTTTTGGGTACTTAGTGTTTTCCCTTTTAGTCGTAGTACTTTTGCATGACATTTCATATGTGCAGTTGAGTTTTCTTTTATACTTCAGTTCTGATTTGGAGTTGGTTGTTGTCTATCTTATCTTCGTCTTCCGTATGTGTTCTCTTAGAGGGTAATGCCTCCCATTTGTGTGTTTATTATACCCTCGGTGCTAGTCGCCAACATAGGGCCTACTAGAGGTGGGAATCAGGTATCATTATCTCCCTTCTCACATTGCCGGCCCAGGAGGGGTACACTATGTGGGGAGGGGTTTGTGACATAGTGGTATTAGAGGGTTCCACAGTTCGCATTTAGCAGTACATCCTGGTGTGACAAAGATGTACTGATCCTTTAGGAGTTAGTTTTGGTGTCCTGGGCTAAAGCATGTGGTTTTGGAGTTTGAGTCTCGATGTTTAGTATGCCAGAGGGTGAAGGCTGAACACCGTGTTTTTGGTGGTCTTCTCCAGCCATTATAGATTCCTCAGTGGAAGTGGGAGGACATATAATTGGACTTTGTTACAGGTTTACCTCATGCTCTGGGAGGACCTGATGCTATATGGGTGGTAGTGGATCATTTAAAAAAATCAGCTTACTTCATAGAGATCAAGGAGTTGAGCTCAGTGGACGTTCTGTTCAGGCAGTATCTGGAGGAGGTGGTGAGACTTCATGGAGTCCCTAAGACGATCATTTTTGATCGAGATCCTTGTTTTATCTCCAGGATGTGGAGGGGTATCCAACATGGTTTCGGTTCTCAACTATGCCTTAGCACAGCTTTTCATCCCCAAACCGATGGTCAAATAGAGCGAACCATCTAGACTCTTTAAGACATGTTGCTCTCTTGTGTTATTGACATTGGTGGTTCATGGATGAGGCACCTACCCTTGGTGGAGTTTGCTTAAAATAATAGTTTTGAGTACACCATTGGTATGGCGCTGTTTGAAGCCTTGTATGGTCAGCCTTTCCGTTCTCCATTGTGCTGGACTGGGGTTGGAGTGTTAGCAATTTTCAGACCGGAAAAAGTGTAGAATACAACAGATATGGTTCAGGTGATACATGAGAGGATGAAGATAGAGCAATAACATCAGAAATCATATGTTGATCAAAGAAGGAGACCTTTAGAGTTTAATGTTAGGGATCACGTGCTTCTGAAGGTGACCCCCCATCGTGGGAAGTGAAGGATTGGTCATGGAATTAATCTTTATCCCCATTTTGTTGGGCCTTTCGAGGTGGTAGCTTGTATTAGAGCTATGTCATATCGAGTAGCACTTCCCCTTTAGATGAGTCAGATACATGATGTTTTCCATGTATCACAACTCCATCGTTATCTTCACGATGACTCTCACGTTATCTATTAGGGAGAGATCGATGTTGATGATGATCCAACCTTCGAGGAGCTACCTGTAAAGATCCAACCCTACATGGAGAAGGTGTTGCGTGGACATTCTATCCCCTTAGTTCATGTCTTATGGCGACACAGTGGCATGGAGGAGAGTACCTGGGAGCGTGAGTCACAGATACGTGCTCATTACCAAGAGTTGTTTAATGTTTAACTCTTTTCAAGTAATGATGTTTCCTTCATGGTTAGACCTTTCATGTTTTATTTAAGAACTTCTTTTTTTCCTTTGGTGGCTTGCGATCTTTTGAGAGATATCTCAATGGGTGGTTGTTCGGACCCTGTTTCATTTTTTGTCTTATTAGGTTGGTTTTGAATTCTCGAGGAAGAGAATGTTTTGAGAGGTATCTGATGTAATGGCCTGGACCTCTCCGGTCCATTACTTTGTGAAAATGTGGTGTTAGATGTGTTCCATGAGGTCAAGGTGACTTATCCCCAAAACGTTTCCCAGTTTCCAGTTATGTGAACAGTGTGTCCAGTTTTATGAATAGTATCGTTAGGTGAACATTGTTTCTATCAGTGAGGTTTAGTGAACAGTTTTTCTATCAGTGAGGTCTATCGGTGAGGTTTATAGGTAAACTTTTCTAGTGTTTCTAGATCAGTAGACTTGAACAATGTTTCTATCAGTGAGGTCTATCGGTAGGCATGTACCGTGTTTCCAGATTGGTAGACTTGTACAGT
Source organism: Viscum album (assembly GCA_963277665.1). Classification (NCBI taxonomy): domain Eukaryota; kingdom Viridiplantae; phylum Streptophyta; class Magnoliopsida; order Santalales; family Viscaceae; genus Viscum; species Viscum album. Next base: position 313,335,840 of record OY728126.1, read on the forward strand.
GTTTTCAGATTGGTAGACATGTACAGTGTTTTCAGAATGGTGAAGTCTATCAGTAACTTCTAATGGTGAGGTCTATCGGTAACTACTAATGGTGAGGTCTATCAATAACCTCTAACGGTGAGGTCTAATGGTGACCATTTCTTTCCTTTGCCAAATTTTGAGTATGTGAACAATGTTTCCAACTTCCGATAGTTTCGTCGCTTTGATGTTTCCTTTGACGTCAAATACATTTAAAGCCTTATTTTAAGGACTTTAAGGCCAATTCAAATGAAATAAATCCTATATTAATTATCTCTATAGCTTGGGATGTTTTTAATTGGTCAAACCACATGGGATAATGTGATCCGCTTTTAATGGGGAATTAAGTGTATTTTAAAACGTCGCCCCATTAAATATTCAAAAGGGACCAGATATCATCCTTCCTCTGTCTTCGCCTTTGTTCTCAGTTATGAGATGCCCATAGGAGTTTCAAAATCAAACCCTACTCCTATGATTGGTTCCACTCTATTTTGGATGCAACCGAGCTGTGTCAGTAAATCTTCTATATATGGTGTGTTTTATCATCGTTCCTTTTGGGATCATCTTATCTTGTTTCTCGCTTCCATATTATACCATGTAATCTACCAGATTCTAATGGGGTTTTCATGGGTTTTGGTTGGTGCTGTCGTACCGTCGCATCCTCTGTTGGATGTAGTTGTCGCGAGAGGAGGATTGTGACCCATTCTGTGGATAAAGAACGTCAAGAATTGTTGAGGTAGGGGATTCATTGCTTCTCTTTTATTTTACGTGCAACTATATTGTTATCATGTTTTAACCTATGGGATCACACTGGAATTGACATAATAAATATTTAAACTGGATAAATAAATTTATATCTATCGTATGTTATTTCCTCTTGTTGGCTTTGTAGTGTGATATCTATAATGGCTTTGTTTAGCTGTTTGTTCTTGATGGAAATCAGTAAAGAACGGAAACCAGGATTAATTAATCACTGTTGGATAAAGATAAAGAGGCATTAAAAAGAATCTGTTTCTTATTGTAATTTGATGTTAATCAAATTAGTACAGTAAGCATGATTAATTATTTGTGATAGCTTACTAATTAGGTTTCCCGAATTTGGAACCTAAATTTAATAAATCTGTTAAATCAAGACGGATTAAAGAGCTTCTTGTTTGATAATTTCTAAAAGGGTTCTGAGTTACCCTCTTGATTGTCCAAGGGCCAAGAGGCCATTGATGTGATTGTTGTTGTATTGCTGCTTGTGCTGTGATGTGATCCTGTATGGGTGTTGAGATATGTGGAGGTAGGGAGGCCTTGTGATTGTGGTAGCGGATGACGCCCAGGGTGGCAAGATGCATCGGTTTATGCTTGTGGGTGTCGGGGAGGACACCAGTGATGATGGTATGGGATGGATGTGATGGCTGGATGTTGGTGGTTTTGGATTGTTTGTTTATCTGCTTTTCTTTTCCACACTACTCAAGGCAGTTGTTCTTGCTTACCCTCCTTCCGAAAGAGGCGAAGACACGCAGGGTATGACACGTGCTTTCCATGTTTAGCCTCTTGAGGGAGAATGGGTCTCCGCTCTTGCTATTGACGGTAAAAACTTGACGGGTAGTATATCTACTCACTGTGTTGATACCCCTTGTGTTTAGTAGCATAGGATACATTTCTAGAATTCTTGGGAATATGGGAAAGGAATTCTATAATGAAAGATTGATTAAATGGTGATAATCCACGGGGATGGAGATGTTGGAATCTAATGGTGATGTTGTAACCTTTAAAGGAATAGTTGATATTGAATTTGATGCCAATGAAGATTAATGTTGTTTCTTTCATGGTAAATTAATGTGAAAAGAGCTAATTAAAGTAAAAAGGAATTTGTTGAAAAAGGGAATAAAGTGACCTAATGATGTTCTTTAATTGGTTGTGTGCTTATAGGATACCTAGTATTAGAAATAGCATCCCGGAGTCCAAGAGACGTTAGCTGTAGTTGAGACTAAGACTAGGTTATTCACATAGTGTGGTTGTGAGTTATATATATTCTGTACTTTTTGTGTCTCTATATGCTACTCCACCCTATCAGTAAGGGAAACTGACACCCTGGGGATTCTGAGCCCTGGGGTGGTGTTCCCCAACATTTTGATGGGAGGTTGAATGGCTGACTACCCCCTTTAGACCTGCTCTGTTATCTTTGTAGATACTTGTGCCAACAGGCACAGAGGTTAGTTTCCCCATATATGTGTGTAGAGGGATGTAATGTCTTGTGGTTATTTCACACACATATATTCTAGATATAGTATTCTATGGACTACTATAGGTGTAACATGTATAGTCTGTGATGGATTGAGGATCCTTACTCGGTGTATGGGCTGTAATGGATTCAGGTATAATACCCGATGTATGATAAACGTTATGTGGGCTGTGGTGGCTCCCAGAAACATACCTGGTTACTTTTGGTTGTGAGGATGGTGTGGTGCATCGCCCAGGTGTCCGTGGGAAAGCCTTTGGAGAGTGATGCATTGGACGTATGTCATTGGGGAAAAGAGGAAAGCCAGTGGGGAAGTAGTAGTGGGGAACCCTTGATATTCTTTACTATATTCTGTATTATTTTATGTGATACAGGGTCAGAGTATCCATGGCGAGGTTGGGAAATTAGTATACATGTTTAGGTGATGAGTTAGTTTCACTTGTTGTTCACTGTGCTTTAGCATGCTTTCATTACTTTTCCATGACAGGATTCGGGGTGGATCCTACTGAGTATACTGCTATAATCACCCCACATATATATAAGCTATTTTTCAGGTCACTTGGAGCAGGTTGGAGATCAGGCTGGTTACTACTAGCTTGTGGTTGCAAGAGCTGTTCGGGCTTGTGGTCGCTGCTATTTTTACTCTCTTTTGGGTACTTGCAATTTTCCCTTTTAGTTGTAGTACTTTTTCATGACACTACATATGTGCAATTGGGTGTTCTTTTACACATCAGTTCTGAGTAAGAGTTGGTTGGTCTCTATCTTATCTCTCTCTTCCGCATGTGTTCTCATAGAGGGTAATTCCTCCCATTTTTGTGTTTATTATACCCTCGGTGCTAGTCACCAACCTGGAGACTACTGGAGGTAGGATTCGAGGTTCATTATCTTCCTTATCACATTGCCGGCCTTGGAGGGGTACACTTTGTGGGGAGGGGGTTGTGACATCCAAAATACATGATTTATTATGAATAGTGAAAATCGATAATATACAAAATATGCTAAATAAATGAACTTTTGCACCATGCTTGAGTCACTGATGATGTAAATGGCCATTAGATTAATATCCCATTCCCTATTTAATTTATTTAGTCATGGAATCATCCCGATTTCTTGTTTTGAGGGAAAATAATAAACTAATGTATTAAATATTGAGAAAACACCCCTCACCTCCACTAAAAATACCACCCCTACAAGATCATTTCCTCACACATCTAAAGCCTTGTTCCATCTCCATATTCTAATCAAATCTGTTCACAATCTCCTCCCCCATGTCTATTATCCCATGGTCTCATAACAATTTCAAAACCTTTCCCCCAAAGAGGCTCTAAAACAAGATATATTCAATAGGTATTTTCTCTCTATTTTCATTCAATTTACTATCAAATTTCATTTCACTTCTTCTCTTATCCTCAACATATCTTGTCAACATGCCATGATAACTCTATAAATATTGATATAATGTTATTCTATCATATTAATGAATTATTATTCATTATACTCCCCCCTCTCCCTCTTTTTTTTATAAAAATGAAATCGTTGCCCGTGATGTGTTAATTTACCTACATCATGGGTGATGCACATCCATTTTCATTCATCTCATTAATAGATGTCAATAAAACCATTCAATAGTTGATAATATATATCGTAATTTTTATTTTTAATCCCTTTTTTATTTTGAAAAAAAATTATACATAATATTAATGACAAAACTAAACATGTTCGTTGTAATCCAAAAACCACCCAAATTAACCCCAAACGATCATCATTAAATTTCAACAAATTATTCTTCCCCATAACCAAATTCATTATAAGATAATTTTAACTAAATTAAGATAATTAATAGCATGAAATAAAAATTCTTTATGTTTATCAATGTTCTACATGAACTTCCATTCATGTGTACAAGTGAACCATTCACAAAAACTAAGAAAAAGATCACTCCCAGGCAATGAATTTAAACATTATAACTCATCTAATGGACTATAAAAGAAACTAATAACACTATAATTAATCATAAAAATTTATACAATGTTATAAAATTTTTAATTAATAAATCTATTGTGATTATACAATATATTAATGTGAATAAGTCATTTTGATACAAGGTAAAGGGAATTCTAGAACCCAAATTTCATTCTTTAGGGTTTTCCTTTTTCACTCCATTTTCAATATGGTTATTAATGAAAAATAATTTCTTCATCATTATCATACCTTTTAATGGGATATACATTTTCCATTAGATTTTATGTCAAACCTAATGTTTTATAAAAGAACTCTTCTTTCAAAAACACAACTATTACTTTTCACTCAAGGTTGATGGCCATTGTATCAACTATCTTATTCTTACATTCATTTGGGAACCCAATGATTATGAATGTATTATTTATAAAGTGAAACCCATTCTTTCCATTGTTTTTTTACGTTCAATATTTATATATGTTCTAAGTAGCATGTAAGATAATAAAAATGTTAAGATATGACGGGTGTGCCCATAATTATATAGCACTCCAATGCATTTTGTAATGTGATGAAACTCATTATTATAGTGAAGTATGTCTTAACATGATTCTAGATTTCTTCAAAACTGTGTGTAGTAGATGACCAAAATGATATGATGTTTCATTTTATGAATTTTCACATTTCATTCTATTATCTAATGCTAATTCTAATGATTATGAAGATGACGTTCTGATTATTGTCACCCCATGTTACAATGTTTATTGATATTGTCTGTCCTATTATTGGGATTTTAGGTCACCCCTTTTTATTTATATCCTAAAGTGACTACTTTTATAAAGAGAAAGTCAATAACCAATAATAATATAGATTAGAAGGAATTAAATAAAATTTTGTTTTGGTAAATTTTATGTATTTTATTAGTTTTCCCAAGACACTAAACCTTTGGATGCTTAATGTGTAATGTTTTTGTATTATTTATCATTTAAATGATGTAAAAGTAATTTATGAAAATCAGCGTTTCATTAGACCAGGTTTCATGTCTATACATTTATGTGAGGGCCTAATTTTAGGTCCTTAACATAACAAGTGAACCGATTTTCATTAAAACCTATTCACAATGTCATAATCTTATGTGTAAGGAAAAATTATATTTATTATTACAAGTTTATTCTCTCATGGCTCATGTTAATTTTTTCCCTTAATATTAATGTCTTATAAACTGGGAATCATTATTACATGATTCATGTTTATGATATTTGATATGTTTGTTATGGTTTTACAATTTTTTTCTCATGTTATCATACAAATATTCTTATTTCATGCTTAGGTATCTTCTTTGATTTCCCTTACTAAGCATTTGGGATCACCCTTTCTTATGTTCCTCTCCCTACGTTATGAAGAAATATTTTTATTAGGGTATTCTTGTGATGTATTCTAAATGAGAAAATCATTATGAGATATTTTGAAGATCTTTATCCAGGTTAGAATATTGACTTTCCAAGTTTACAGAGGCACTAAAATATTATGTTCCTTGGGAATGTGGTTTTATAATATAATTAATATTCATCTAAAAAGAAGAAATACCCAGGTATGAGAATCCTGGGTTTCTATAACTGATTTGGACTTGATGAGTAGTAAATAAACTAATATTAGAAGATTATTAAATCATAACATCATATTAGTCACCATTATATGAATTGATATTACAAATCCACTGTAATGATTTAATTTTTTTAAATTTTTATTGGGTTCTAGTGAGGAATTGTAAAAGACTGATTACCCATTTAGATTTCCATATTTTTTACTTATTTATTTTAAAAACAGGATCCACCTAGTATTTAAAGTAAATAAACTTCCCTCAATTAATACAATTTCATGTTCTTGTAATGAACATATTTTTTTTGGGTTTACCTTACCCTTTGCATTTAATGATCTTTATTTCTACTATACCAAATCAGGAAAAAATTAAAAATTTCCATTATAGATACCATACATATCCTTTAAGAAAATTATAATCGTCAATTTTATATATTTCAAGATCCTTCAATTTTCTTATTTAATTTTAAAATGAAATAAATTTAGATTTTTCTTCAATTACACCTCTATCACGTTATCCTCTTATTTAATTTCATGTTTAAAACTTTACCACAAATATTTTTAATCAAAACACTAATTGGGATTTGTATCCCCATGCATTGTACAATTGTCACACATAACGTCATATATGAACTTAAATTATGATACTTATCATCAATAAGTAAATTAGGAATGATGGATTAGGGTGATATATATGAAGCTATATAGAAAACCCTCTTGGTTTTCAAATCTCAATCTCATTTATAGGTTCTTATAATATCTTTTTTGAAAATATATTTTTTAAACAATTAATAGGTTATTCTTCGTTATTTTTAGGTGTTTTTGGAGGTTTTTAAGCATATTCATAGTTGTTTCATGGTTAGTAAAAATCATGTTACCTTCTTAGTAATCTATACAACTTTTAGTGGTTTGTGACAATTTCATTTTGTGTGGGTGGTGAACTGTTTAAAAACTATGATAAAATATTGTCTGGCCAAACCATGCAGTTCCATTTATTTAATGTGAAATTTTATTCATAAAATTAAAACATGTCCCATTTGTCTCATTATTCCTCTTATATCCTACGATCTTAACTCTAGTGGTTTTACTTGGTGATTTTGGAGATCCCAATTATTATAGAGAAAAATTTTGATGGATCTTGTGCAATTGGATCTAATAAAATCGTGATAAAAGTCATTCATTCATTTTTTTCATTATGGTTATTCTATATCTCCACTCTTTTTCTAGGAATAATCCATAGATCAGGTATGATATTTCATGATATATGTGTTATGACATTATCTGATGGGATTTCTTATAGATCTATTGTTAGAGAGGAGGGTGGAGATCAATTATACCAAGATATTTGTGTGCTTCTTCATGAATTGTCTTGGTAAGTTGTTTCACTTATATATATTTATCTATAGTTTATTGAATATTGGTTTCATGGTTTCATGATCTACTTTTCATTTTAGGTTTCTTTGTTCCTTTTAGCATGTTGATCACATCTGTTTGTTTTAAATATCAAGTGTTTGAGGAGGTTTGTTTCATGAATCACCTTTGTTTATAAACCATGATTGTTTCCTCACATTAAATTGACTTTATTAAATTTTTTAAAGGCATGATATACGTTTCATTAAAAATTTTAGATCTAAATTCTTTTATAAAATTCATTTCTACTTTTTCATTGAAATATCAAATGGATTTCAAAGCATTTTTTATTTTCAATTGGATGGTATTATTGTTGATGTATGATATTACCTTGAAATTATTTTATCCCTGAAAATGGAATCCTCCATGTATGGTCAATTTTGGAAATCAAAATCCTCCATGTGTGTGTTATAGAACATAGTAACATAGGTTAATTATAAGGGGGTTAGTTTGAGACAAGAATCCTAGTATGATTTCAGCCACTAAACATGGAATTATGATACCATAATAAATGAATGATGCTATGAGAGGCGTTTCACATGTTGGGTTATTATTTTAACCCTAGGCCCCTGATCTAGGAATTTTTGTGAACTTAGTAATTTGATCACTGAGGTGTGAGGATCATAGCTAACTCAAACCTAACCAACCATATGACTATTTTCCTTGGGGACTCTTTTGAATAGGTAATATTTTTAATTCTTTTAGAAATGGTTTATTTTAAATTCGTTAAAAATAGATTTCTATGAATGGTTTATAAACTGCTCTAAAATGCATAATATTCCATAATTTATTAAAAAAATATGCATATTTATTTCATGCCTAATATTTATTCAAAACACCATAATTATTGTTTTTTATAAATTATTCTTATGGAGAACATGGTGGGATCCTTCTAGGATTGGTTTTATCACACACTACACATACCTTTGGGTGTGTATAGATATTGTTTAATCGGACAAAATTAAAGATAAGTTGTGGCATGGTGGTGGTAGGTATCCATATTAGTAGAGTGTGGGAGTTTAGTGTTGACATTATGTGATTTTTACCCACCTATTATGTGGATATGGATTTTCTAATGTTTATGAACTTTGGTTTACATATTGATGTTTGGAACCTACATCACCTTGCACATTTTTTTTTCATTTTCAGAATTTTTACTGGCATGTTGTATTTATTCTATATATTCCACCTATTTATTAATTGGTTTTTAAGGAAAAAATTATTCCCAATGGTATTTCTTGATGTTGAAGGTCTTTTTTCTAGCATGTGGTGATTAGGAACACCATATGGGAATTAACATGAGCCAAATAAGAAGTTTGGTTTCGAGATGAACAAAGTTAGCTCATGAAAAAATTACACCAAATGTTATTTTCTTTTACCATGGTATTAATGTCTTATAATTTTTTTGGAAGATAAGAGATTGGATTGTTGGGACTTAGGGGATAGTTTATGATTGAGTTCTTAGAAAACTTTTACTGCAATGATCCTTAAGTTACTATGAGATATTTGGTAGTGTGTCTATCATGTGGATTTGTGATGTAATCTATATTCTTTGATTATGTTCTATATTCTATTGGATTAAAATAAAAATTATCACTTATTTAATGGCATTATTTTTTTAGTATTTTTCCCTAATAAGGATTCCTAGAATTCCCCTAGAGGGTACTATAGATGATGTTCTATGAGAAAAACCTCTACTCAACTAGAATCTCGTTGAAGTGGTAGTGCAAGTGGTTTGTTCTATGGAGTTAGGTGTTTTACCAAAGCTATATCAAGCTAGGTTAGTATGAATAGGGACTGAAGGAGATAAATCTATATCTAAATAGTTTCTCCATAAAACCCCACCATCCTTCTAAAGAATGAATAATCCTTAAGAAGAAAAGGGCTGGACCGAGAAGATCACGTGGGATTTTGACTTCTTGAGAACTCATGATTATTTAAAAGTGAAATGTTCCTCCTTTATACTCAAATTCTCTAGTAGAATATGGTGGGACTTGATAATTTTGGAAAAAACCTAATTTTTTTAGTTGAAAGACTTAGATACCATATTTCTCCAGAAATCTTACCCTGAATCATTAATGATGGATTAAACTACAAATCAGGACGTTCAACAAGGTGATTAGAAAATAATGGAATAGACCAAACTCTTTACTAAACCGGTTTATTTCTCTCCCATGATTGCATCGAGGGACAGGTTTAAGTCATGGAGGTTACTGATGGTATTGGGACCAGATATTCAATCATAGGGTTATATGCTGAAGCTTTCCACCTCATCCTAAGTGCTTTATAATTTTCTGATGGGAATAGATTAGCCTAGAATAATTCTCAACATTATTTGGAATTAACATACCACCAAGTTATAGTTTTAGTGGATCCTTTGAAAAAAAAGGATGGGTAATGAGGTTTTTAATGGAGGTGGAAGTGGATCTGAACCACAAAACTATACCACAACTTTGAGAATAGTCATAAGTGAAACATTTATTTGATACTAGGGTGGAAAGTTAGAGAACATGAGACATGCTTTCCCATTACAACTAAAATCTATAATACAAATGGATTTTGAGGTAAGTCACACAAGTTATTTTATGATTTTACATATCTACATTATTGTACAAGATTATAAACACCTAAAGGGTATGTGGTGTAGTTGGATGGGTTGAATACTATTGTGTTTTAGCCATAGTCTTATGGAAAGAAGTTGTTTCACTCCATGGAAGAGTCTCTAGTGGATGTTAATATGTGACCTCTAATTTTCAGATGTAATATAATTATTATTTCAAATTTAACAACTGATTTATTTGATAATAGTGCCTCTCATTCATTTATATCTAACAAAATTATAAATGTCTTAAAATATACAATGGACCTCATTCAATTTGTTATGGAGTTAATGAAACAAATTATAATTAATATGGAGCCATCTTTTGAGATCTATCATTGTAATGAATCTATTATTCTTTATTAAAAGAATTTAGAATATTTCTAGGAATATTTATTAACCTAGGATTTGAGTCGACACAAGATTTTTGGAGCCCTATGTGGCTGGGTATAGATATAATCAAAATAGTTTAATACATTATAACATGCACATGCATATTTTCAGAAATAACAGAATAAATCCAAAATGTGGTCTTTAATTTGAAATCTAAGACCCTTATTATATCCTAAATATAGGTTTTACAATAAACGTGATATAAGGATGGTTATTATTGAATGTTAATATTGAGGAAACTGTTGGATGGGGAATTAATTTGATTAATTAATTGATTAGATTAATTTATTTAATAACCCAAAACCCAAATAATCTATATAAATACATCATTGTGTAGTATTTCTAGGGATTTCTGTATAATATTAGGAGGATTAGTAGTGGAGTATGATAACTTTTGCACTATTGGTGGATCAGGGATCGACGATGAATAGATCATGGTGGACCATAACACAGATGGTGAATAAAACAAAGTCATTATTTTCATTAATTGTGTATATGTTCTTCACAAAATATTGTTCCAAATATGAGGAAGGGGATATTATTTGTTGTTTATCCCTTCTGATTGAATATTATTCATTTATTTTTATCTTCTTTCTTTTATCGATAATTTTCATTCTTCACATAAACCCAATTTTTAAATTTATTCATTGTTCCATGATTCACCCTTGATTTAACACACCTTATGATCATTGGCCATGATTTTATCATGAAATGATGTACTTTAACTTGTTATTATGATTTCCGGCCAACATTCTTCATGTTATTCACCTTTCTACCATTGGGTCATGGTTCAACATTATCGGGGGGGTCGATCATGACTGAACCCCCAGATTCTTGGAGGTTGTGTGAATGATGTAAATGTCAAATATTTGGAGATGGAATAAGTTAATTGTATTTTATATGTTATTCTTTTTTTATTTTAGATCCATAGTAATAGTAGACATGTGCAAAAATCTGATGTGGATAATCGAACATCTGATCTCTAGAAAACTAAGACTGAATATCGATAGTTAACACTATTTACATTAATTTAAACAGAAATTGACTGGTGTAATAGGCAAAAATGGTGGTAGATATAGTAGATATGGGATATATAATGGGATGCATGGTTTTTTGTAAAAACAACACAACTACGTGGTTGGTATCTCAGAAAGACACATGCTATGTAGTTCCCCAGTTGTGGTAAATAGGGATTTCGATGATGGTAAGAATCACACTTTATGTATAAAACTTAAACATTGGGCAACCCTATGTTTGTGTCTTATAGTATACTCTAAGAGTATATAAGAATGATCTTGTATAGACACCCATCACTAACCAAGAGTGCATGAGCACAACCCAGTACTTAGACACGACCTCAGTACATGGGCATGACCTGAAGTACATGGACATGACCATATGTATACAGGCATGAGCTATAGTACATTGGTATAACCTAGGTGGAAAAATACCATTCACCACATCTAAATGTTGTTTAGTTCCACATGAAATACAAATCCATTCACATGAATGTTTTGTGAATGTATTGTCTCAATAATACTCTATGAATCTTATTGATTTTGATGCTAAATAATAACCTTGGTAGTTTTATTACATAAATTAATTTATGTTTTTTGGCGATTATATTTCATGAGAAATTTATCTTTTTCTAAAAGTTATTTATAAGTTATTTTTTTCTATTTCTTTATGGATATGTTTTTATATAGTTTAAAAACACTATTTACACACTATGTTTTTAAGTAGAATGTATGCTTTGTAAAGCATATGATTGCAGATAAAATTTGGATTACATATCCTATTATATTGTGAAATAATGAATTAGTGACCATAATATTTAGATAAACCCGACATTTTTGAAACTAATATATGGTTCAATAACCCAATATTTTGAAGTTAACCGTATGTTTCCAATGATACATTCAAAGATTAACCTATGTCTGAATTGGTCAACATTGAACATTAAATTCATGATATTATTTAAAATTTATGAAATTATATATATGTTTTTAAATGTCACTTTAAAAATATTTAAATATTTATTCAAAGGATCATGATCAACTGATTAAAACATTTATATTTCAAAGGAATGAAACAAACTTATTTGATTTTTTTATATTTAAATACACATGATTTGTAAGAATATAATTTTTAGATTTGTTTGATCATAATAAAAGTGATTTTCTCTTATTAAATACCAATAATTATATCATTCAAATGTGTAGTAACTTTTGAAAAAGAATAAAAATATATGTTATTTTGAAGAGATACACTTTGAAGACATACATGTTTCGATGTTGTGTTGTTGGACTATTGTTATATTGTTGCACCTACAATTATTTAGTTTCTATATTTCTTGAAGGTCATTTGTAAATTGGATCTCTTAAAATATTTTATTTTTTAAAGACTCATATCTAGGAAGAATAAGATCCATTATCTATCATTTGGTAAGGAAACTGTGAGTTAAACCATTTTCTCATCAAATCTATTAATCTTAATATCTTTTAGTATTGACATATCATACTCTGTCATCGTAGAGTTTCATATTCTAATAACATGCTATATATCAAGAGGTTTTTTATAAATAAACCATACATATGATAAGGTGTTAACTGCCTACACTTAGTTGTGGTTGTTTTATGATAATAGAACATATTTAGAAAAAATTACCAAGCTCGCTAAGAGAGTGTTAGTGGTGTATATTATGGGATCATTGTTCCATAAACCACTATAAAAACATTATCTTATTCTTATCATTTTTTTCACTTTATAAATTTATTAAATAAGATAATGTTTTATATCTTCATAAAATATGAAGATTGATAAAATTTGAATCTATCAATAATCGTATAAAGGTACAATTCACCCCCAATTGGGAATCACAATGTTATTCTGACAAAACAAATTGGTATTAGAGGAGTGATTTTTTGAGAAGTCTGATATGATCTATCAATATTGAGTAAAAGTTTTATATGAAGATATATTTCAATTGAAAAACTAAAATAATGAATTTCCATTATTTATGTTCCTTGCATTAATATCTATAATTGTGGAGGCTGGAAAGCTCCCATTAATATCTATTTTAATAATATTGGATTGAATGTTTACAGGAAAATTGAAAAACCTTATTAAATCCCTAGAGAACAAGAAAAGTGGGATACTACTAAGAAAATTGAGTGTGATATAAATTCAAGATCCATGAATGATATTTAATGTGGACTTGATCTAAGAGGATTTAATATTTCATATCAAGGTTCTATTTCCTATGAGATATTTAAAACTATTTATGAAGGAACTAATAATGTAATTGAATTAAGATATAACATTGGAAACCTAAAATTTGACACATTTATAGTGTATGTTGGTGAAATCGTCACTCATATGAAAAGAATATTGACTTAAATAGTCAATGGTGTTGTTTCCTAGGGAGAACCAATTAAATAAATAGATAATGATTTAAGATTTCTATGAATATTACCCTATAAAAGGAATGGGATATATTATACAATAAGATAGTCCACTCTTATCTTAGAACTAACAATGAAGATGTTTATTATAAATCAAATGATCTATGAAGAAGAAATTCAAGCTAAAGTAGAAGATCACAAGATGATAAAGTGGTATAATACCACCCTTAATGTTTCTACTCAAAAATTATAAATGAAATCAAAATATTATGCTTTATTCTCAAATAAATTATAATACTCAGATTCTGGAATGGGATTGGATCATCTATCAATAAGATTTTAAATATTTTAAAAGAACAAGATAGGATTCAAATATTTGTTCAAAAATATCAAGAATTATGGTCAAGCACTTAAAGAAGTAAGTTACCATGAATTAAATCATATGGGATATATCAGACGTGATTTAACACAATTAAAAGAATAGAAAAAAAAGAAATGAAAAAAAATAAAGTATTAAATGAGAACTGATTGTGATTCCAACGGTAAAAAAGTTATAAATTCTACTTGAAGATTCATTAAATACTCCAACAATACTTCTAAATTAGATTTCATTAATGAACCGAACAATATGAAACAAAATATGAGAATTATGGATAAATAGGAAGATGAGGTACTGTCTTTTTATTCATACGATTTGGATTCTGAAAGTTGTTATAATAATAAATTAGCTTCCTATTGTCCAATTTTGGAAGAAAAGTATGAATCTAGATTAAAAAATCCAAAAAAAGTATAAAATATTAATAATTCTATTTTCACTGAAAAATATTCCATGCCAAAAGTGAACTTAGAATTTAAGGAAAATTTTATCAAATCTCTGTCAAATTACACTATTCAAGGAAATAGAATTGAAGAGTTGCAAGCTAAAGTTGAGTCATTCAAATGTTTTTCCATTATATTAACTAAGGGAGAAGAAAATATTAATCAAATTATTAGTATTTTTTAAAAACTATATATATTTTGAAATAATGGAAAAATATAAAAAATTATATAGAAATTATTTTATTCTATGTTCTAAGAATAAGAAAATAAAGAGTCCCTGGTATTTATTCTAGAATTATAGTCCATTTTACTAAAAAACATTTTTTGAAAAATTATCAAATCAGATGAATAAAAAATTATTTTTTTCTATAAATATTTCTGAATATAGTAATATAATGTTATTAATATTATTAAAATCTGGTTACCCAATTCTTTTCTTACTAACAGAGGTAGACCAAATAACATTAGGGTACAAAAACATGATTTTATTTAAATGTTTTTTGTATAAAAAATCATAGAGAAGACATATAGTATTGTATATGGATTGTAGATGAATAGGAAAAATTATTGGAGAGTCTTACAATTTTCATTCATTAGAAAAAAATATGGTGTCCTGATTACCTTTAGTGATATTGAAAAAGTGGAAATAGTTAGAGTGGGATTAGTTGGAGATTCAAAATCAATTTCAATTAGATAATTACTATATGTTCAACTGTTAAAGAAAAGTTTGATAAGTATTTATCAAATATATGATGATTCTTTTTTATGTTGGTTTATCAAATAATTAATTTTGTAATTCTAAAGATAAACTACCTAAATATTGATCACACATAACTAAAAATGATTATAAATAGGATCTCAATTTGTTATGTCAGCAAAAACTTATCTGTTTAACTACAATTACAAATGAATCTAGGATTTTTAATATAATAATCAGACCTTATAATGTATTTACATTTCACAAATTATCTAAGGAACACTTAATTTATAATTTTCATAGTCTCATATATGATAAGGATATATTTTTTGATGCATTTCAAATAATCAAGTAACATAAGTCATCCATAAAATATATTAAAAAGGTTCATACATCCAAACAACTAGATATTATCCACATGAATTTTTCTGGAATATCAAGAGTAGGAAGATTAGTTGTAAAATATTATATTTTGTATTAGTTAATGATTTTTCCATATTAACTTGCTTTTATTTCCAAAAAACATAAAAGTGAGGTTTTATATTCTTTTGTAACCTTTTCTAAACTTGTTTAAAATGAAAAAGATCATAAAATAATTTAATTGTGAAGTGATAATGGTTGTGAGTTTGAGAGTTAAGAATTTATTTATTTTACTCAAAAGATGGTATGAAACATTCCTTTAATACTCCAAGAATACCTAAAAAATGAAATTATTGAAAGAAGAAATATGATAATTTAAGAAATGATAATAATTGTGTTAAATTAATATAGTATTCATACATATTTTTGAAAACAAGATATTAAAAAAACTTTACATATCATGAATAGAGTCTTGATAAGACTCATTCTTTAAAATACACCCTATGAATTATTGAATAATATAATCCATAAGGTAAAATACTTTTATCTTTTTGGATGAAAGGTGTATATATTGAATACTATGGAAAATTATGCTAAATTTGACCCAAATACTAATGAATGAATATTTCAAGGATACTCTATTAATTTTAAATTTTATAGATGGCATAATAAAATGTCCGAGATAGTTGAAGAATAATTTCATGTGACATTTGATGACAATAACCCTTTTGATCACAAAAAAAGAAGAAATGCATTGAATTCCCTAATTTTTAGGCAATGTTCGACTTGTATCTTCTAAATATGATTTAAAAAACATGAATATGATGTAATTTATTATGGTCCGTAAGAGCATGAAATAAGTGAACCATAAAGTATCTTACCTAGAAAAATATTAAAATCAAGGATTATCATATGAAATTATAATAAGAAATATAGATACAAGAGTTTGGACTAGAAGGAGTGTAGGAAATCAAGATGAATTATCTACCTTCATATCTCAATCAGAACATAACACTATATAGGAAGAATTAGAAGATTAAATTTTTCTACTAACTATACATGAAGAAATTAACCATTTTAGTGAAATTTGTTTTTGAATTGGTTGAAATTCAAACCAATAATCCTATAATAAAAAAATGTATTCTAAAAAATAAGTAAGATTAAAAAATAATTATTACTAAAAATAAAGCTAGATTAGTAGGTAATGGATATAATCATGAATAAGGACTAGATTATGATGAAAATTTTAAACCTATTTATAGGATTGAAGATATTAAATAATTTTATCTTATTTATCATATAAGAAGGATAAATTATATTAGATGGATGTAAAATCAAATTTTGTAAATGGATATTTAGTGGAGGAAGTTAATATTGAATAACCTCTATTTTTTTAAGATCTCCATCTTAAAAATTTTATTTTAGACTTACTAAATTTTTTTATATCCTTAAACAAGAAGAAAACGATTAGTATGAAACATTAGGTTCTATTACAAATAGAATTGTATTTTCTATAATATTTGAATATCCATCTCTCTTTAGGAAAAATGTTTATTTTGATATTTTATAATTACAGTTTTATGTAGATGATGTTATCATTAGTTTAAATAAAAAATAATAATGATATTTCAAAATAAGTATTCAAAAGGAATTTTAAATAAGTGTTATGGGAGGATTAAATTTATTTCTTGGTTTTAAAATTTATGAAAAATATTTTGATTTTTTTAATTAATATAAATAGATTATCGATTTATTGGAAAACATTGTACTAGAAAACAACATGGCTTATAAAACTCCCTTGTGTACCAATATAAAACTTGATTTGGATGAATCTGGAAAACCAATTGAATTATTTTTATATAGGATAATTATTAATAGGTTTCTATATATTACTTCTAGTAGAGAATAAATTATATTTTATATCGTTATTATCACATTATATCAATAAAGCCCAAAATAATCCTATATTACTTATATTAAAAATAAATATTTTAAAGGATATGTTATTCAATCTTTAATTTACCTAAAAACTACTTATTTTAATTTGATATCATATTGAAATGATGATTCTGGAGTTTGTATGTTAGATATAAATGGAACAATAAGATCTTTTCAATTTTAAGGGAAGTCCTTAGTCTCATGGTTTGTAAGAAACAACATTCAGTTAACATGTAATTAGTTGAGGGAGAATATATCTTTGATTAATGTTACCATGTACAAGTGTTGTTGATGAAATAAGAAGTACTATACATTGGACATAATTTTAATAATATTCCTATTTTATGTGAAAATATAAGGGTAGTTAATCTTTTATGAAATCTTACAATCACTAAAAGTCTAAAAATATTAATATAAGGCACCATTTTATAAGATATTATATTCTAAAAAGTGATATATCTTTGGAATTTGTTAATACTAAATATCAACAAAATGAATTTTTCACTAAACCACTTCCAACTACTAGTTTTGAAATTTCTATGGTGAGTTTGTATATTTAATTTCAAATTAAAATTTTCTTACATATAAATTTTCTAATTTAGTATTATTATTTTTTATTCTAATTTGTGTTAAATTGGTGTTTATTTACAAACTATTTATAAATTTTGAATTTTTGACTCTTTTTGAAAAAAAAAAATAATTTAAAAATTAAAATATATAAAGATGAGAATAGGTGTTTTGGATTATGAAACCAAAATAACATCAACTAAATCCATTGAAACCCTCTCTCTTTTTCTCTCACATTCCCTCAATCTCAATATATTTTTACATTCAAACCTTTTTATATCTATGTAAAACCCTAAAAAATCATAAAACTTTCAAATTTTTTGTAATGGAAATGAAAAAGAGGATACGCGAATGATGTCTGAGAGAATCTAACTGATAATTCACTTTAGGAGCTTATATAAGAGTATTTCAATGGATGGTTTTCAACATTGAGTGGTTTTTTATAAAAAAACTATTATTAATGAAATCTATAGCTTTTCATGGTTTAGAATTTATTTACAATGTTGAAAATTCTCAGTATGTTTTTAAAAGAGAGGAAAGGAGTTTTATGAACACACCTAGTTTATATTGGGTTACACAGAGGATGTTGTATCCTCTATGTTATATAATATATAGTTTTTTATATTTTTAATATAAATAACCAATATTTTCTATTATCACCATGAATGGGAGTTTTAACTTTAATCATTGATCTATTTGAGTTGAAAAGTATAAATCTAAGGATATCATGCCTTCTCTTTTTGAATCCACCCAGGTAATAAATAATCTTGTCAAATATCTAGAATTTGAATTGAAGTTACAGGTAAAATTTATTCAATCTATAATAAAAATATAGATTATAGAGGTAGTGAAAATTCTATTTCATGATATGTATATCATTTTTTTATGTTAAGTGAAATCATGTTTAATTTATGTAAGTATATACTAAGGTATATGAATAATTACTATAAAAAGGAGTATAAAAAGACTTTTTATCCACATTAGAGGATTATTTCTCTACTATTTTATAAAATGAATAAGATCTATGATATTTAGAACCCCTTTAAATGTCATCAATGTAATAGTTTTTATACTAGAACCTTAATAAAATTTTGTTTCTTTTGGAGAACCCGAAAAGGATAGTTAATTATTTTTTGTAATGATTATCAAGAAGTATTGGGTCCTCATGCTTAAGGGGAGCAAGGAAATTATAATTCTACTGGATCAGAATGGAATCATGGTGAGGAAATTTGTGAATCCAGAATAGAGGGAATTGTTGAGGAAACTAGGAGGAGAATATGGGTTGATGTTAGTGACCCAACTGCTGAAATATATTTCAATCATTCTCTTAAGGAATCATAAAGAGAATCCAATAGTGAGGTGCTTGTTTCTAGGTTTTGGAAAAGAGAAGAATTTTTGGTTCTTGAAAAAACATCAAAAGATGAAAAGGAAAAATAACTAGTGTTTTTTGGGGTAACAATTAATTTTATAGATATGATAATAAAAAATAAATAAGATCATGAAGCTCATATAGAAAAATATGTCACAAATAATTCACCATATGGAGAGTATGTGTGCACATATATTGTTGAGACTACTAAAATAATTGAAAGTAATACGGTCTCTATTGCTATAGAATCCTAGAAGAAATATATTAGTGAATCTGGTGAGAAAACATAAGTTCTTGGAACTTTATCAGCATCATCCAATGAGAAGACTTAAGGTCATTAAATTTATATAGATGAAGTGGGGTAGCCATCAGGAATATAAGTATTATATTATTTTAATCCCTTCATGATCAAAATGATTATTTTCCGTTGAAAATATAATTAGATTAAATAATTTAATATAAAATTGTAAATTGGTATAGATGTTTCTAGAATATATTTGAATGATTTGAAAAGTTCAACCACTCTAAAATAAATGTTAGAACCAGTTCAACTGCACAATCTATGAGAAAATTATATTTATGAAAGATATTTTGGAACATTTTAGAGATATATGTCTGGCTAGATTAGGAAACTCAATGAAGAATACATTTAAAAGAAATATTCTATAGAATTAAATAACTTCTTGGGAAGTCAATTTGAATAAATAATATGTTTCTCATGTCAAGAAAAGGCTTCTAATCCTAGTAATTTACCTTCTCTTGATTTGATAATATGGTTGGAATCTATTAATTTAGTTATTTCTTTAATAAATGAACAGATTTAGAGTATTCAGTGTGATAGTTTTCCAATTCATATTTTTTGTAATGTCATAAAGATCTTTTTGAAAAATTAATATCTGATGGGATCAATATTAGAAAAACATTAAATCAATTATGTGAGATGCTGATGTAGTTTTTACAGTCTTCAAAGACCATCCATGTGTTTCTAATTGTAAATTTAGATGAAAATATGAAAATGGGATATGATTAAAATATTTTTATAAAAGAGTGGATATGGATGTTTAATCAAAATTTTAAAGAAATGATGGAATACATCATGTATGTTCATCAAGCTGTTCTAGATTCATTAACATCTAACTCTTTATCTAAACTAGAACCTTCACCCTCACTAAAACCCCATCTCAGATTTTTAACCAAATAATTATTCTAATCAAAAAAATTATATTCTTATATACATTATTATTGTGTTTTTTTATTTATTGTTAAATTTTCGCCTATATTGACTGTACATGAATCATTTTTATATTATCCTATAAGTTCATTGTCTTCTAGTTTTGTGCCACATTAACTATGTTATATTATAATTTTTGTCAATTTCCTTTTTATATCACAAAAGGGGGATAAAGTTAGGTAAAAACAATATTATTATGACTAAAATATATTAAAACGAAGAATTATCTATATTTATAAATTTATATATTTAATATAAATCTTTTTGGTCTAGTCAATATAAAATTTTTATAATATTAATTATTTATCCATAGTTTATTAACCTTTAAACGAGGAAACTATTTATTTCAATTTGTCTTTATTTATCTATAATATATGATTATACATTTACTATACATTATGTATGTTTTTTGATATATAGATTTTATGATCATCAAAAAGGGTGACATTGTAGGGAATGTATTATCTCAACAATAATCTATGAATCTTATTGATTTAGATTCTCACAAATATCCTTGTTTCATTTAATAGGGAAATTTGTTTATGATTTTTTAGGATTATATTTATTAAGTATTTTTTAAATTTTTATTTACATATTAATGTTTTTTTCAAAATCATTCTGATTTTTTTAAGTTGCATAAAAACACTGTTTATACCATACATTTGTAAGAAAAATGTATGCTCTTGCAATTTTATATTTGAAGAAGATGTACAAAAAAGATACCCTTCACTGTTATAAAAATATAGATTATGAACCAAACATTTGATAGAAAAAATACCTTTATAAAACTAATAGATGGTTCAACAACCCATCATTTTGAAGTTGACTGTGTTTTTTCGACCTTACTTTCAAATTTATTCCTACATTTGACTTGATAAACAATAGAGTTTAAATTCAGGATATTTTTTGATATTTCTCAATTAACTAGTTGGAATTAAATATATTTTTAAATTTACTAAATACTAATTCAATGGATCATGTTCAGTAGACTAATCCATTCCTATATTTAAGGTAATTTATGAATTTCATCAAACATTTTAAATTTAATTACTCACAATTTGTTAGATATTTTTGGATCTATTAAAATTAAATTAAATAAATTTTCTCTTGTTAAATAACAAGAACTATATCATTTGTAAGTATAATGCATTTTGAAAAATAATAAATGTCTCTTCTATTCATAATAGATACACTGTGGAGATATACATATTTTTATCTAGTGTTTTTTGACTTTTTTTAATTATTGTAGTTGTTATTGTTCTATTTCTATATTTCTTTATGATCATTTGAAACCAGGATCTCTTCAAATAAGTTATTTCTCATAATAATATTATCTATAAAGAAGATAATCAATTATCTATCAGTTTATTTTGCATCTATTAACTACATTTCGTTCTCATAAAATCAATTAATCTCGATTTATTAGAGTATCGGTTGCCTATACATAGTCAGGGTGGAGTGTCAACCTCCCACACTATGTTTTAATTCATATGATTTCATATAAATTAACATGACCTATTGTACGGTTTCAAACACATAAACTTAATTTTGGATGTATTATGATATGAATATCTATTTATTATGAATCACCAAACTCATTGGGAGAGTGTTGGTAGAGGGGACTAGGGCACCATTGTGCCCTAAACCTCTATAAGAAATTTTGAGTTCTTCTTCTCTATTTCTCAATTAAATAACTTTATTAAAGAATGGTATGCTACATTTCTTCCTAACATATTAATAGGGATAAAATTTTAATATTCCAATATTCTTATAAGGATTCAATTCACCCTCTCTTATGAATATTCATTTTTTTGACCTAATAGCAAGGACACAACTAGGTGTATATGTGAGGCTACACACGATGTGACCCAAGGAACATGTTGTGTACCTCAATCAGAAACTTCTGATTTCCATATATCCATCTTTAGGAGTCAGATATTAGCCTATGTGTATCCAAACTAGAGTGTTTTTCACTATAGGATGTTATTTAATCCTTTATTGTGGATTTGAGATATGATGAGAGGTGTTGTTAGCATGATTCTTCTTCAGGTGACGCTTGAACTATGTAATTAATCAGGAAGGATCATTGGATAGATTATGGGTTAGGAATACCCTTGTCACACTAGGGTGAAGGTACCATATATACTTATAACTATTGAGTAGTATCCCCCTGTCACACAAGGTCATGTGTCCTTTATCTACCGAGTGGTAACCCCTGTCGTAAAATGGTGTTGGTCCTCTCATTACTAAGTGGTACCCATGTCATACTAGGGAGCATATACTGCAACTACTGAGTTGTACCCTTTGTCATACCAGTGAACATATCCTCTATATACTGAGTTGTGTCCCCTATCATACTAACGTGTGTGCCCTCCAACTATATAGTGTTACCCCTATCATACGAGGGTGACAGGTTCTCCATCTACTGAGTGGTACACCATATCACACCATGGTTAAGGACCTCTATCTAAAGAGTAGTACACCCTTTCATACCATACCATGGATCCTCAGACTACTGGGTTGCAGTCCCCCTATCTTACCAGGTCACAATCCATATATCTACCGAGTGGTATCACTTTGACACACAAGTGCATGGGTCCTCTGTATACCGAGTGATACAACCTATCATATCACTTCTCATGTCCACTAAATACTGAGTGATACCCCTTCTCATACTTGGGGTGGGTCCTCTATATATTAATTATAACCCATCATATCACATTAGGTCTGTATTCCTCTATTTGATATTATTCCCCCTTGACTATGGAGTGCAGTGGCGAGGTACATGTCCTCTATATGGGTTCATTGTACGAACATGTGATGTGATGGTCATAAAATATGGACCATTAGATATGGTGGAAGACTCATAATTCTTATCTAGGATTTAGAGATGGATATACCCTTCCCATTTCATTTGAGATTATTTTAGACCATATCTAAGTTATTATGTATTGTCTCATTATATGATATACAGACCTTTACAGGTTGAGATTGATATTGTTGTATCATTCTATTTCTCCCTATAAAGCTTATAGGGTGTCCTTCTGGATATATATAAACACATCCCTACATTGGATTTTCTTGTATATTTTGTGTCTTATGCAGATGATAGGAAGATCAATGATGACCTTGGTAGAGAATATCGATACTTGGGTGCATTAATCAAGCCCGCTGGATGGAGTTAGAGATCAGGAGTGGTGATCTCTCAGTTCCCCCATTTGTCAAGTTGTTATCTGGTTGGGACTTCAGTTTGGGTTGGGTGATTATTTTTCCCTTTTATACATTGGATTTACATTTGCATACTCTAATATATTCTCTAGATGTTATGGTATGCATGTTTTTACACTAGATTGTGTATTATTTTTTTATTCCGATATAATTTTTCGTCAATAAATTTTTGTGTGTCTGTGTGTATGTCTACATGCACTTTATATAAAGGCCACCTGTTATTGTTTATGCCTTCTAAATTCTTGTCTCTAAGACCTTTCCTATCAATGGTAGGTATTGGTTTGTCACACTAATATTACCACTGGCTAGGTGGGCCCCAACGGTTTTGGTTGTCATAGAGTGGTATCAAAGGTGGTTTATCCTTTTCTTGGTGTTATAGTGGGACCCCTATTGAGGTATGGTTATGAACAAACAGAAATAATGTCAAAGTGTCTCGAGTGTGGATTTTTGGTTGGGGAAAAAAGTGTTAGTGTGGTAACTGATGTATCTATACACCTGGACTCTGACTACCTTCTAATAAACTCAAAAAATTGAGAAATCAATTATAGGTAACAAATGGTACATGAATCTTATATGATTATTTACTTTGACTATCCTTCTTGACACATATCCCCAAATATACACTTTGACCATGTTATATTTTGATAATTTTATTACTACATTGTGATGAAATATGGTTAGTATTATAAGAAAATGTCATGATAATGACCAATTGAGCAATGATTCCTCAGTTCAAGAAACCATTCATTATGTGTTTCTTCTAGGATGGTACTGAGAAGTGGTACCACACATTAAACAGTTCAGGAACCCTCCTCTAGTGTTCTAGTCAGATGATAAAATACATGATGAGTAGTTAATGCAATTGGTATGATTTGATGATGTTTCACACAGTCTTACCACATTGTATGAGTACCAATGATAGAGACTACTATGGTATTCTAATGAGATAGACCCTAAGGCAGTGGAGGATTGACTTAAGGAAGTGGTCTAGGTTTTCTATCATGTGTGGATCCCTGAGAGATGGGATGGTTGTGATGGAAACCACTATTTACTTCGTGGAGAGATAATCATCTCTGGGGGTACTGACAAATGATAGACCTAATCCAATTGCACATCATAGGTTCTGGAGTTAGAGACTGCCAAATTTTCATGGTGTAGAATACTACCTTCTTAGGTGTTAGAGTACTAGAAAAAGAATTTGGTGTGAAAATACCTCTTGGATAATAACCCTGTTTATGCTTGTCCTTGTGGTGATATTTAGTCGGGTGATATAGGGTGTTGGAAGAGCCTTATGTTGGTGATGTCAATGTGGCTTCATACACACCAGAATGATCGACACTTCCCCCACAAAGATGCATTCTCATTATGTGATCTATAACCGTGTGGGTGTGTCAGTTCTATCCAATGTTTATAGTGTCTTGGTGTGGGGGAAATGTTCCTTTAACATGTATGTTTGAGGTCATTTTGATTTTCTAGGGTATTATAGTGGAACCTGGTTAAAGATGAAATGTGAAAAATGGTAATGATTTTATCAATTAGTAGAGAGTTATGATCTTGAGGCTCTTGGTTTTTTTAGGTATTCCATATATATTATTTTCCTTGGATTCAATTTTTGGTACACAATCCCAAGAAACTTTTCAATGGATATAGCCCCTATTTGAAGAAGATAGATACCATTGGAGCCTTTTTAGATGGATCATTGTTTATGGTTTCTCCTACATAGAGGATTGGGGATCACACAGTTTTATTGATAGTATGAACAGACTCTAGGAGGAAAGGGAGAGCCTCAAATGGAACCTTTCTGTAACTGATGGTGAGTTCCTATGATGTTTTCCATAGTTTGGTCTAGTTGTATACCATCCATGCTTTTTTGAGTGTTACTAGTGGGGGT
This sequence comes from Viscum album, assembly GCA_963277665.1. Classification (NCBI taxonomy): domain Eukaryota; kingdom Viridiplantae; phylum Streptophyta; class Magnoliopsida; order Santalales; family Viscaceae; genus Viscum; species Viscum album. The sequence continues at coordinate 313,361,549 of OY728126.1, forward strand.
TATATTGTAAATATTTTATTTTGATAGGGTTTACCCTTCTTTGGTATGAATGAATTACAAGAAGAGCAGTATGAGCTCATGTGCAGGATGATATAGAAGATTCATTATCAGTTGCATAGTATGACCGTTAGAGTAGTGGATTATATGAGTTTCCAAATCCTAAAACGTGGTATGGATATGAAGAAATTTTCTCTGGGGATTTTTTAGGTTCACTTCCTCATCAATATTTTATATTCTTCATTGTCATACAAATTGTATGGATAAATATCTATGCTTGAATATATGATGACCCAAGGTTATTGTGACATATGAAGGTATAGTTTTGGAGTCTATAGATTAGGGTTTTCTAGACCTAGTCCGCCCGCATATGTAGTCCATTTTTTCCAATAGGTGGAAGATATATTGAGGTTAGTTGTGGATTGATATTACCATAATTAGGTGACTGTTAGTAAGGAGTATCCACCCCTGAGAGACTATGTCTACTTCATCCAGTGGTTGGAGGTGAAGTGGTTCTTAATGTTTGACCTCAGGATTGATTATCAACATATTTAGGTTAGAGAGGAGAGTGGGATGATCATGGATTCCAAGATCAACTATGATTTATTTTGAGTTTTTGGTGATATTATTTTTCTTGTTGGTTTCACCAAAATATTTCAATATAATTATAAAACAGATAATTAAACCTTATGTGATAATTTCTTCTTAGTATTCTTTAATATCACCCTTATGTAATTGGGGTCAAAGGTTAAGCACATCACACACTTGAGGATAGTTCATGACATGATCTAAGAGTTCCATCTTCATTGGGAGATCTCATGTAGATGGTCCTAGATTTTGGAGGTCCACATCTTGTGATATGTCTTCTCAGACATGGTAGTGGCAATGGACCAACAATGGTTTGGATAGTGCCATATTGAGAGTTGTACAGAGGCACAACCATCGTAGAATTTTCTCAAAATTATGTTTCCCGTCCTCTATTATTGCTTGAGGTGATAATGTAGCTAACCTATTTTCAGCTGATCCATGAGGGTGAGGATGTTGAAACACATTTGTAGTCAATGGTTATTATCCTATAACTTTTAAAACATTTTAGGGAGGATTAGCGTGGAGATATCAATAGTGAGATATAGCATGACCAGATATCCAGTATATATAATCCATATATATTTTATGAAGGTTGAGAGCATGTTATCCTTATTTGAGGACAAATGATGATACTGGTCATGTCCTGATATGAGATTACTAGGAGGTTTATATCTCATATTTATACACCAAAGAGAGGGATGTCTATACGGAGTTCCTTTGGAATCATGATTGGTGGATAAGATTGTTTCAACATGTTCCTAAGTCAATTCTTTTATGTATCACATTTATATAATTAGATGTAGTTGTTCTCAGATGAAAGTGGATATGGGATTGTATCCTTTTTATTTTCACAAATAGGGTTTTACCAACATTGAGAATTAATGACACTATATGTGTAATTATATACCAACTCACCGGGTTTTCTCACTTCCTAACCATCTGAGGGAAAAAAATTAGAATTTTTGGGACACTTGTGTATCAAATAAGTAGTATGGCATCATTGAATTTCCTTGATCATTTTGTATTATGATTTTCACATAAAATCAATATTATGGAGGAAAAGTTAGAGGCCTTTAAGGATCATCTCTGGTATATCACAATGTTTCTATGCAAGACATCTAGGTAGGTAATATATATCGTTCAGGTTATGTTGTGAATTCATTGGTTTTTTATCTTGGTTATTTTATATATTTAAATAGATCGTCTACCATTGATGGTGTTTTATAATAAAAACAATTCCCACAAAATCATCAGTGTATCACAATTTTTGGTGATTTATAAGAGACCTTATGATCCACCACTATACTTTTTGGATCTAGTGAGAGACAACACATGTGGGCCTAGGGATGAATCTATCGAAGGTTTTTAAAAGGTTTAGTTTATCTAGGGGTGGATGTGGACATCCTAAAAACATCAAGAGCCTCTTGAGGAATGATGATAATAAACTTTGGTGTTTGACAAGGTGATATTGTGTTATGAGATATCACTTCTCGACATGAATTGTTTAATTTCAGAAAAAGTCAAAAAGTTATCTTTGAGTTACACAATCCATTTTTAGTTATTGCATTGGGATTGGGAGGTAGTGTATCACTTGAACTTCTGACTATAGTTAGACAGAGTGTTCTTTGTTTTCCACAAGATGTACCTAAGGAGGCATAGGCAAAACTCATTGCACAATGTTGAATAGGATGAACCAGATGTTTGGGGTGGAGTTACTACTTCAAAGAGTTCGAGGATCCTAGTGGAATTTGTGAAATAGATGGAGAATACACTTCATGTGATAGTTTTTCCCTCTGGTGTCTGTGTTTGGTTTTCAAGAGAACATTTAGGAGATCTGTGGGAGTATGGAAACTAGTTTTGAGATATGTATTTTAAAATATTTTAGTAGGTTTTCTATTATTAGGATAAAATACCCTGAAGTCAGGGAGAGTGTAACAACTCTATTTTTTCTATGCAAGACTTTGAAATATTTTTAGTAGTATTTTTAGAGATAGGAACTGAGTGAGTGTAGAATTTTCGGTCCTAGAGAGGCCTCATTTTTATATAAAAAAATATTAATATACATTATATCTTTTGAATTAAAATTATTGGAAATAATATAATTACTCAACAATGGAGTCAAAGAATAGAAATTTTATACTCAAAATAATTCAATAATGTGGGGTTTACCATAGGAACAAATAAATCAAGGTTGGCATCATGCGTTCGGTTTGAGGCGATTGTTGGTGGGTGAAATAATGGAATTAATAAATTAATTTAATTTGTTTATTTAATAGTGAAACAATACCCCTCTGTAAATAAATCATTATTATGGTTTTTTATGAATATATTCAAAACCATTGGAGAATTAGAGGACGATAACTTTTTCATCATTGGAGGATCAAGGATCGGTGATGAATGGATCTCGGTGGACCATGAGACAGATGAAGAACACAATGGGATCATCATCTTTATCCCTTTTGAAATTTTTTTCACAAATAAGCAACAAAAACCCATGTTAAGGACCATTATTTTTTTGTTTCATAACTTCTGATTAATGATTATGCATGGACTTATATCTTTTTTATTTTATCAAAAAATGTTGTTCATTGCATGAAAATGATTATTAATTTTATTCATTGTTCCATGGTTCACCCCATATTTTCCCACCTTATGATCATTGTCCATGATTTCATTGGATAAAAATGGATTTCACCTTTTTATTGTGATTTCCCCCACCATTCATTGAGTTCTTATTTATTGTCACATTAGAGTGCGGTTCGATGTTTTAGGGGTGGGTTTTAGAATGATAGAACCCCCAGATTAATTGTGGTTTTGTGAATGGGGTAAAAAACAACGGTTTGGGGATGAATGGATGTTAGTTACAAAATTCAAGTGAATCTTTATGGATTTGGGATCAAGAACTGTGGAATATACATTATAGACTCCCACATATACAATAAAACTTCTAATTTCTAGTCAACAGATTATTATAATTAATGGTAAACATTTTTTCCTTTGATTTAAGTCAAATCAAGTGTCTTAATAGGTAAAAATAATAACTGAAATGGAGGATATGTGATCCATGGGAAGAAATGTGTTTTCCATGAAAAACTGTACTACACTTCGTGTATACTAGAGTTACACATTTTGAGTAGTTCCCCAAGAGTGGAGGCTAGGGTTTTTGGTGAAGATAAAGATAACACACTGTGTATAAACACTAAACAACATGTAAACCCATAAAATTTCTTCAAAATGTACTCCAAGAGAATATGAGCACAGGAATGTTCATTCATACAAGAATGACCAAGAGTACATGGCCATGACCTAGTATTTGGAAACAACCTCAGTACATAGGTATGACCCAATGTAAATGATCACAATAAGATATACATGGCCATGAGATAGAGTATATGGGTAGGCCCCAGGTGGACACGACTTGTTGTTACCATGTGTACATGTCTTGTACTGCAACAAGAATATCCATTATATGTGAAGGAAAGAACCTAAATAGGTGTCCATGTGATGGTACACATCATGTAAATCTAGGTACACATTGTGTACCCCCTTAGACTCTTCTACCGTAAGTATATCTTTAGTTTGGACTCGGATTTTGTCTTGTGAGGAGCCTAAACATATTAATTTTATAGTTTGTACATGATGGAATCATTTTTAGTGGATTTTAGATATAACATGAGGCGTTGAAAGCATGATTGTTCTTCAGAAGATGCTTGACTAATGAAAGTGATTGAGTAGGATCATTAGAGAGATGATGGCATTGACAACGCCAATTTTACATAGTAATTAGAACCATATATTCCTCTAACTATTGAGTGGAACCCCTAATTTCACAACATGGAAAATGTCATTTATCTACTAAGTGGTACCCACTATCATATTAGGGCATGGGTCCTCTAATTCTGATTGGTTCCCACTGTTATACAACGGTGCAGGTACTCTAACTATAAATTGGTACCCCATGTCCCACCAAGGCATAGGTCCTCTATCTAGTGAGTGGAACCCATATCACACATGTTCATGGGACCTCTAACTACTGGGTGGGACCCCTATCATACTTGGGAACATGTCCTCTAACTACTATGTAGTACCCCATATTGTACCGAGGCATGGTTTCTTTATCTATGGAGTGGTATTCCCCGATCACACCAAGGTTTGTGTCACTTATCTACCAATGGTACCCCCTATCATACCAGGGTATGGACCCTCTAACTACTATGTGGTACCAACTCTAATACCAAAAAGTCAGTCCTATACTTATTGATTGGAACCCTCTATCTCTCTAGGTCATGGGTCGTCTATTGGATATTGTTACCCCTAGACTATGGATTGTAGTGTCAAGGTGTGAGTCATATAGACAAGTCCCTTTTATGTAAATTCAAGATGATGGAAATAAGATATAGACATTTGGAGGTACCGGTAGACTCATTAATCATAAATGGGCTATGGATATTGAGATCCCATTTCTCTTTCATTTTATATTATTATTGATTATATCTAGATTATTTTGATTTCTTCTCATTTTATAATAGATAGGACTTTATGTGTTGAGATGAATACTATTGTATCATTATTTTCCTCCCTTTATGGTCTTTGAATAATCGTAATAGGTATTTATATACTCATCCCTACATGAGATTTTTTACATGTTCCATGTATTAAACAGACTACAGGAAGATCATTGGTGACTTTAGTGGAGTATAGAAATACTTGGGTTCATTGAACTCATTCGGTGGTCAGTCATGGATATCAAGATATGGGGTCTATTAGTTTCTTGTTTTCTAATTATTTTTAGGTTGTGATATTAGTTGTGGTTTTGTGATTATTTTCACCATTATTATTTGACTTTACATTATCATAATCTGATGTATTCCATTGTGGTTATTTCATGCATGGTTACACATTAGACGTTGCATTGTTTTTTTATCCCCCTACACATTTTCATGGACATGGTTTTGTGCATACATATAGGTACATTAGGATAATGCCTACAATTAGGTTTTATAATTTCCTAGTTCATTGCTACATCCCATATCCTATTATAGGCAATATTAGGGTTGTCACGCGTAGATCATACATAGTAGTTATTGGAGTTATGATGAATTAGAATCTCTCATGAGTAAGGTATGCCTAGGTAGAGGGATTTTGGTTTGAACTTCCCACTATCTCGGAGGATTGTATATTTTTCTTCAATGGTCGGTGTAGACTACTTATATATCTAAAAATAATCATGTAAAAATATCAATTTTATATAATTGTAATCCTTTACATTAAAAGTTAATATAAATAATGCATACGATGCATCTGAATATGTTTCGACATGTTTGGATTCTATATTTGTGTGATTAACCAATATTGTGGGTTGTATAAAGAGATACACAATCATATATTTCGAACCTATTCATTTTGTAGATGAGATATTGATTCCAAAATGGAATATTTAGAATCATGCATACATAAAGGAATAAAACATAATATAATAAGAATTTCATGTGATGAAATTGTTATGAATTCAGTCTTCATATGATGTGTATTAAATTGGAGGAACATTAAAAATAAAATACTAAAATACTAAGTGTGAGATTCTTCCAAACATGGAACTATTCAAGACCTCAATCATTTAGCATATGTGACCCTTTTTTTAGAAAACCATTGATTTTCAATTATAAGAAAAGAATGTAATATGGTGATCATAACCATTAAGTGCACTATTCTTTGAACCATTCTATTTTCTCTTTAGAATAATATGAAATTAAATTTTTAAAAGACATTTTTCTTATAATTTATTTGATGTTAAACTTATATGAGAAACATTAACCATTATGATACCACAAGAATAGAGTTGATAGAATCGATATGTTGGGCTTCTATAAATATTTTTCATCTTAGGAATCCAAGAGTCATATATGATATAATTGAAGATAGCTGTTAACAATACATAGTCATGGATTATTTAAATGATCAAACTGGATTAATTCATGAAGAAATATGGGTCTTAGTTAACTAAATGGTTATTATGTATGGTGAAATAGTAAAAAAATAGTCTTTAGTTTCAGTTTTTCAAGAACCATTGTTAAAATGAATTTTGATGTTGATTCCTAATGAACTAATATTAATAGAAATCATGGATGTGTTTTAACATTTTTTTAAATAAACGAGGTTAATTAAATCATATAATACTTTTACCTAGGTTTTTTTAATAATTGGGGTTAAAAGAACACATTTAATAACAGTTGTTAATGAACTAGGGTTAAAACAACCACTTCATAAATATTTTTTTTTCAAAATAACTGATGTTTAAAATTTGAAATTAAAAAATCCAAGGATTAATTTCATTTACTAGGATTTGAGTTTAATGGTTTTGGATTTAAAATAGGCCTACCAAGCGAAAGTTATCGCGGTCATATGTTTGAATTCTCTAATAGAATTCCTACTGCCATTGACATTAAATTTTGTTCAGTAAGTAAATTTTAGATCCCAAACTAATCTAATTGAATCCTGGGAAATTAAGTACCACATATTAATTAGTTATTCAGTTTTTATAATAAATTATTTTGAAAAATCACTGTTAAATTTTTTTTTACAAAAAATTTCATCTATTTTTCATGTAACCATCATTAAATATATTTTAAAATATATTTTTATAATTACCTCTTATAAAAAACAATGTTATAAAGACATGTTTTATAATATTTTATATCATTTTTTATAATTTAATGATGTAATAAAAGTTAATTTTAATTTCGGTTATTATTTTAATTGATGTTAAAAGATATATGTCACAATTCTGAGAAATTTGATTTCAATTTCTCTATTGTTGTCATTCAATTTTTGAGTTCCTACTTAAAATTTTTAAGTCCATAAGAAAATAATTTCAATAAACATATATAAAATTTTTCCCCCTTTTTGTACATTTTGGATCTATTCCTATTCAATATACATCATCATTTCACCATCTATTCGTTAAACCATTCCACCATGGTAATTATAATTTATCTCTCCCCATTTATTAATTTTATTATTTGTTTTCCTCATCAGTATGCATTTTAATGATTTTTTATCTTTTGTTGATATTGATTTCTTCAAATCAAGATGAGAAGACAAAACATCCATATGAAATTTAGCAAAAAGAGATTACAATTCCTTACCAACCATAATTGAGGATTCTACACTATTTATTCTATCAATATAAAATAAAAATGAACATTTGATACAAATATTTTAAAGAGTTTAAATAATAAATGAAATTATTTCAAATCTATAACACCATGAAATTCTAAAATAAGGAAATTATGTTTGATAGCATATACAAACAAAACACCTATAATAAATTTAAATAGAACACCCTGATAAATTATGATATATTTATTTTTAAATAAATTTAATATTTTTTATAGCATTTGGTACACACAACCCCATGATTTTATTTGTTTGATTTCATATATAACACGCAATAATTAGCTTAAACTACCTGTGAAATATATAATAGTTATAACCTAACTATGAAATTTGTAGGTATGAATAATTTTAAAGTAATTTATTATATATATATATATATCATAATAAATATAAATTTTTTATAAATTATAAGTAATTAATCAAACAATTTCCAGTAAAGTAAATTTTTTATTCAAAAATAAGTTTTCATCAAATTTTTTTTATTAATTTTCATATAATTTTTTTTAAATGTTCATAAAAATTATTTCCCAAAAATAAATTCATTTTTTAATTTGGAATATAAAAAGTCACATTGTGTATGCTTTTTTTATTTTATGTGAAATACATATTTTTCAATGAATTGTGAAAAATACTTATTTTTATAAAAATGTCATTTATTTTCAAAAAATTAAGTAAATTTAAAATACCATTATGTTTTGAATATTCATTAAAATTTAATAAGTATTAAATATTTATATTTAATTTACTTAATTACATTTAAATCATATTTATATTTTATTTAAGTATTAGTGAATTTTTCGGTTTCAAAACAGGTTTTTTCTGAAAAACTATTTTAATGCGCATAATGTTTCTAAATTTTAATCAATTAAACAAAACTTCATGTGGAATTATTTAAATGAAATCCATATATTATATTTCAATTAATTTTAATTAATGTTTATAAAATTATTATTATTAGTCGTAATGTAAAAATAAAATCATATCTTTCTTGAAAAATACACATCTTTGTAACCCACCTTCTGTCTTGATTGTGGGATTGATTTTAAATTATAATTTTACAAGTATATAAGTATAATTTATTAAAATTTATTCCATATTTTTATCCATCTTGATTTATATTATATTTTATGGTAAATTTAATTTTTTACCATAATAATTAGTGTGAACTGTAAAAATTAATTTCCATGATTAAAGTGTGAACTGCTTGATAGGGGTTAAACAAAACTAATAAGTGAAGAAATGACATAAAAATTGTATGAAACTATTTAATTGAAATATTAATAACCTATAATTTATTATTATTGGAAATATTTTAGTTTTTATCCTTTTTAATGAAAAAAATTCAGGTACACCTTTGTATTTTTAAAATTTATAGGTGTGCACTCACCTCACTTATAAAAGGACACCCCCTCTCATCTCTAATTCACAACATGAATTCCTTTTTTATTGGAAATTAACTTGATAAATTTTTTATTACTTACATACCCACATTCTATATCTTTAATTTGGATCATGACACCATCCTATGATCCCTTTTAGTGCTTACCTAAGGAGGTTGTCTGAAGAAGAGGTATCATCCTTAACCGAGCTTCTTTATTTTATTTATTATTCAACATAAATCAAATTTTATTCAAATATTATATAAAAATAAAACTATATAAAATAAACTTATGTGTTATTATTTTAGTGAAATAACTTAAATCAATATCATCTTTTATCCAATGAGATACAAAATGATCATTCATGTGTACGACTAAATATCATCTCGGTAAATGATGTCATACATATTCCATCATTGTCTCTCATGAATTGATATAAAGATGTATTAAATGTATAAATATTTTTTTTATAAAAAAAATTTATCCTATAAATATGATAACATATATACCTTTTATACTTTTCATTCCATATAGGATACGATAATGCCCCTCATTTGTGCAGTGAACTACCGCCTCGCGATGCGATGGGATTGTTTTTTCACAAATGATTTACATGGAAGCTAATAAGGATACAATTAATAGATATATGTGATATAAAATCATTATTTATGATATTAATTAAATATTTATCATTATAAAAATATAATTTTTCAATTTGTTTCTTACAATGAAAAATAACAACGTCATTCATGCGCACATATGGACTACTATCTCCACAAAGAAATTTGATTATTTGTTTCTTCACCAAATCACAAGGATGCATATATAAGTATATTTAAAGAAATAATATGCTATTTTTAATATTATTATAATTATATAATGTTAAAATAATACATACCTTCATTCCATAATGATCATTGAAAATGGAAACATTACTCTTGCATACGTACGAACTACCGTATCTATGATTCTAATGTAGTGAATTTTTTATAACTTTATTAAAAATTTTGTTTTAAAATTACAATTATTTTAAAAATATTATAATTATTTCATTATTATTATTCCAGATATTTTGAAATAGTGGCCTCTTTGACCATGATCAACACATTGAAGCCATTTTGAAAAAATGAACCGAATGTCCTCAAAACACCAACTCTTGACTTAACAAATTAAATATTAAAATATGTCATTAAAATGAAATAAATTAAATTATTCATTAATAAGATATTATACCTATAAAATTTTCTTAGGAAATAATTAGTTTATGAAATATTATTATATAGTGTTTAAAGGAAACAAGTGGAAATTCAAGACTCAGGGTATGGGTTTTCTCATATCGCTTTTACTTATGTGATACATATTCCATATTCACTAATTATTTATATTTTTGTGATGTATATATTACCCATGAATTTATTTTATGATTATTTTTATGAAAATTATTTAGATTTAAATATCCATATTAGGTTCTCTATTTTCATATGTTTTTATCCTGATATTACAAAGTCTTAAGGGGATTTGTCTCAATTTCCCATCATTTATTCGGATTGTAATATTACACAACTATATTCTTTTAAATAACCATTATTTTCCTTGGAAATTAATTTATATATTTCAATGTTATTTTCAAAGAAAATTATTAGTAAAATTATTATTTATTTTTTAGTTTTTAAAATGATTTTGAAAATGAAAAGGCTATTTTCCTCAATAAGGTTTGTAATGATCATTTAATGGAATTTTTATTCATTAACATAAACAGTATGTGTCATTAATTATTCTTCAATGAGGAAATTTTGTAATGATACCATCCTAATTCTTCCTCTGGATGGATTAGGACTACTTCAAAGAGATTTATGTGGAATGTTTTTCATTTCCATGGGCTATTCACATTTCAAGGAGATTATAATGGAACTCGTTTCTTTTCTATGGTTTAATCATTTTTTTGGATCAAAATGGATATTAGATGGCACAAATATAAGATGGGGTGAATTTAATATTAAAAAAGTATTATTAAAACCTATAGAGAATGTTTTTATATTACTATAACTAAAAAAATTCAAAAAGATTCTTATAAAAGAAAAAAATATAAGACTGACTATCAGTTAGATGATGTAATATTATACTAAGGGTTATGAAAATATTGTATTCTAATTGAAAACAAATATCCGATTAATACAAGTTGTAAATGATTCTACCCTATAGAGTATAGAATCAATACTAAAAATGTAATATATAATTGAAACAATTAATAAAGAATACAAATAGAAAGAAGAAATAAAAGGATTCTCTTCCTATTACAATAATCAGCGAAAAAGTAAAAGGTATTACATTTATTTTATCCCAATGAGTATGGTATCCTTTCACATAGGATAAAATATATGTCTCACCAACATTGGTAAGCCCTCGATATGATGATCGGGTCGTCCGTCTTGTTATCCCAGAAAGCCCTCTATTTAATAGGTATTCAACACCTATTTCTTTCAAATACTTGAAACCCACCAATACGATGATAGGTTGCACCATCAGCCTATCCATGATAGCCCTTAGTCATAATAACCTGATAAAACACACGAAGAAAAAAATCACTTAACGAAATAAAAAACCAAGAACGAGTCATTCACGTTTTCTAATTTCTAGGCTTTCACATAAAGCAGAGAGAAGTCACACAATCTCTCTATAGAACATTGAAGGATCTGAATTTGATCAAATGTCCTGTCTCTATTTCAAATGTTCTATTATTTATAGGCCTCAGGTTCTAATGGTCATATTTTCTCCAATGGTCATATTTCTCCAAAAAACACAGCGGGACATGGACACCTAGAATTGTAATGGTCATATTGAAACAAAAAAACAGGAAATCATTTTCATTAGTTTATAACTAAATCCATGACATAGTTTTGGTTATAAAAATAGGTATATGAAAATGATAACATGAGTACAATTGATATAGAACATGTGTTTTTATGAATTAATAGAAGCATTCATGTGTTAAAATTAAAACATGATTATGCAATGTATTAATATTATATGAAGTGCATAAGAAGCACAATATTGGTATGATGATCATATTCAGTTTGATAGACTAATTAAGTACGATAAATAAAGCCAATACGATTGATAGAGTCAGTGTGATAGACAGAGTCAGTATGATAGACATAGTAAATACGATAGACAGAGTCAGTATGATAGACAGAGTAAAAATATTCAAAGTAAGTCCTTTATTTGAGAAATTATTATAAAGATATTTTTTATTTCCAAAATAGAAGACATAAATGTCAAAAGAATTCTTTTCACTTCACGTTCTCCCCCTTTTTGGAAAGCACAAAATATAATGTAAAACTAAGAAAAAATACATATCTCCCCCTAAGTGATGAAAACTCCTATACATATGAAATTGAATACAACTAACTCCTCATTAGGTGTACACTTTCCTAATTATTGTATTCATAGATTTTCATTGATTTAATGGTATTATAATAATCAATTTTTCCCATTTTAGAAACATTCTCTACATTTATAAAACATTATCCCCCTTTTATAAAATACTCAACCCCTTTGTTATTTACAAAAATGTGGTATTTATGTGTTTCTTGAAATGGTTAGAGAGAAAAAAAATGAAAAACATTTGAAATGAAAACATATAGTACATTGAATTTTAAAAGGAAAATGATTACCAAAAAGACAAGGAACGATACAACAAAACATTCATTTGTTTTCCCTTTCTTTCTCGTTCTTTATCAAATCATGGAGAATGGATTTCATCTTTCTTATCTCTTAATTGTCTTCTAAAATAGAATTACCATGTGATTTGGGAATCTCTTGTTTGTCGGCAAAATGTTGATCCTCATTTTTGATAGTCTATTTTTGAATTCTGATCACTTCCTCAAGAGTATCAATTCTATCTTTCATATTCGTATTTTCTTAAGTCAACATAGTATTTTGCTTCTTCAACAAAACTATTTCATCTCTGAAAGATGAAACCTTTGAAAAATATGACTCGAAAGCATTAATAATTTCATGGAACTCTTTTTGTGAAAGAATATTAGCTCTATGGGGTTTTAAAATCTGATTCAACCTATAAATAATTTCTTTTTCAAGATTATTAAAATCAACTGCCAGATCATTTGAATGTCACTTTAATTATTCAATTTATTCTTCATATAAATTCAATTAGATTTCTATTTTGTCTGAAAATTTATTCATCTTATTGCAAGACTTCTTATGTGCAATATAAATATCACTAATAACTTTTAGATCAGTCTATATTTTCAATAATCTCTATCTGAGCTCTCTTATTGAACCAATTTTTTCACTTTGATTATCTCTAATGAAATCAATATATCCTTCTATTCCAGGAAAATAGATAATACTATTCTTGTTTATTATTAAAACATGAACAATGAAATCTATTTTCTTCAAATAAATTGATTGTTATGAATTAGTATCATCATCATACGATTCAAGTTAATTAGATCAGCATATGTATTCATCAGGTTGTCTTCCTTTTCCATTATCTTTTTCCCTTTTGAATCCATTATTCTGGTTTTTCATCTCTTTCTTCTTAGAATATATCACTGATGATAATTACTTTCTCATTATGAGAACTTTGAGCTTCTTGCTTAAATTGAGATGAAATTCTTTCGGAAAGGGTTTCTAAGGATTGAACTAGTCCTTGATCGGTATGAAGAGTTTTTTTGTATCCATTCACATTTTATTGAAGAGAATATTATTCTATATTTTTCTTATAACTCAAAAGGTTCTCCATTATAATGAAATCTTCCTCTTCTTCACATTCCTATTATGAAGTCGATTAAATAACTTCGTACAATATTTCTTTCCCTATTTTATTCTCTAAAAAAGTATATACGTTTGGTTCTTGTTGAACTTATTATTTTAGTTGGTAACATGCTAACTCCACAATTTTTAGGATTTTGGAAACAAAAAAATTAAGATCTTTTCTTTTTAAAATAATTTTCTTATTCTTCTCAGCCTGTAGAGTATCATCTAATATTATCTTCTCGGCTAGAGCATCAGTTGGTTCAAGAGAAAATTTAGTATCACCTTCTTTTCTATGTTCATTCTCCTTTATCCATTTAGATACAACCTCATTACTATATTTTGTTCTCTTATTAGGATTTTCACTAAATCTAGGATCTGACTTCTAAGAAGATATAAATTTTGCAATTGATTCTAATAGAAGAGGTGCTGATAGATTTTCTGCCGATTCTTCCACAAACTTGACAAAGATTTATGAATTTTCATCAAAACAAATATTCAATTTATTTATCTAATTCTTAATTATCCAAGAAGACTTCAGCTCATTCAACTCTCCTTTCACTAGAATATTACAAGGCTTCAAGCTTTCAAGAATGAACTTTTTCAGAATAGATGGATACATGATAATATGAAACTTGATTGCTCTAAACATCCCATTATTTATAGTTTCGAAAATGTATCCCATTAGATTTACCTTTATCATATTTACTAGGTAATCTAACATAAATATTTGAAAAACCTTAATATTTTCTCTATCCTATTTTATGGTAATTACAAACCCTTGCATCCAAAGGAAAATAAACCGGGTTTTTTGTGAGAAATGAGCTACTATTCTTTTCCCCTCATTGATAAGAAACAGAAAAATTTCATCTCTTTCCATATTAAACGTACCAAATTCCTGATGTAGCTTATCATATGGACAAAAGGAATCACCATCATTCTGAATATTGAGGAAATGTTCTTCTTATTTTACTAACATAGAAACATTTTTTTCACACACGACAAATTTAATCATAATATCCCAATCAAAAGACACTATATTATAAATTTTTCTAGCCTCTTCAACAAGAATTAGATCTTATTATATGCGTTTCTCAACCCACAGATGTTCCCAACTTTGGAATAAAATAATATTTTTTATTGTTGAGTCAAATTTGTCAAAGGAATACCAAGAGACTAAACTTTATCTAAACAAAACATTTCTGGGAAAGCCTTTGAATACATATCAATATCAGTGTTGGAAAAAGGCTGAGACATAAAGAATATTGGAAAAACAATTGATCGTACCGAGTCTTAAGTAGGGGAGCAGGGCTTCACCGAGATGCATGATGAATAGAAGTGGGTTTGAAAAGGGGGCCCTCTATTTATAGGAAAATTTGGATGACCATTGGTCTTCTATGGTTGAGATTCGAAGATTGAGAATCCAATGTTAGAGAATAAAATAGGTGTTTTAAAAAAACAATTTTAAAAAATGATAAACAGTAATAAAAAAGAAAATAAATACAAAATGAAAAGTGAATATACCTATCATTGATTTAAGTTTGTTGCTGGTTTCATAATATTATGAAAGTAAGAACATAATACAATATAAATATATGAAATAATGAAAATAAAATACAATTAAACATTAAATCTATGAAAAATAAAATGAAAATGATTGGTTATCAGACTGATGGAAAATAAATTGAATTCCATTGCTGGTCAAGCCAATGAAAAACAAAGTAATTTCCATTAGTTGTTAGGATGATTGAAAAAAAATTCATTACCATAGGATGTCACTCCTATGGAAAACAAATTCATTACTATAAGTTTTCAAGCCAATGGAAAATAAATAAATTACTATAGGTTGTCATGTAGATGGAAAACAAATTCAATACCATAGGTTGTTAAGACGATGGACAGAATATAAAGATGATAGTCTGATTTTTTAGTCCAAAAGGTAGAAACTATAAATTTATAAAAATGAATTCGAAATACATGAAACAAAAATAGAACAACTAATGAAACAAATAAAAAAAATAGAATGAAAATTTTAAATAATTAAGTTAAGATACAAAATATAACATATTAAAAATAAAATATGAAATAAGAAAAATAAAGCTAAAACATTAAACAAAAGACAAATTTTCTCTCATAGGAAAATGAGTGTTTTAATGGAAAGAGAATTGTAAAAATATAAAGTATATGTAAATTATTATTTCAGTGCAATCATTCCTAGCGTTCATTTAATAAATTCAAATCTATCATAAGGTATTGGTTTTGTAAAAATATCATCAAGTTGTTCTAGCATTTTGATGAATTGTAAAATAATATCTCCTTGTTGTGTGTGATACCAAAGAAAGTGATCCCTAATATCAATGTGTTTTACATGAGAGTTATGTGCAGGGTTTTTATTAAAGCAATGTAAATTGGGTTATCAGAAAATATTTGAGTTTTAGTAAAACTCATATCATAGTCTACGAGTGTTTTTTGCATCCACAACACTTGATCACAACAGCTTCCATCTGCTATATATTCATTTTTAGTTGTGGAGAGTGAAACTGAGTGTTGTTTTTTGCATGACCAAGAAACTAAATAATCTCCTAGAAAATGAAAAGTTCCATAAGTACTTTTTCTATACATTATACAACCACCAAAGGAAGCATCTAAAAAACTTTTTAAATCAAAATAATTTCCAAAATAATAAAAAATTCTAAAATCAAAAGTACCTTTTAAATACTGGGAAATCCATTTCACAACTTTTAAATGGTATTTTTTTGGATTTTCATGATAACTAGAACATAGGCATACAAAAAACATTAATTCTGGATGACTAGCTGTTATGTATAGTAGACTTCCAATCATACCTCTAAAAGTTGTTTGATCAACTGGTTGTCCAGCCTCACCAAGATCAAGAGTGTTTGAGGTTCCAATGGGAGTACTAATACTTTTAGTCTTGTCATGTCTATTCATTTTGAGTAATAATTTGATATACTTATGTTGAGAGATATATGTAAATCCAGGTTTTTGAGAAATTTGACAACTAAGAAAGAATGTTAACTATAGGGCATCAGCCTTAAAACTTACTTATTCTTGAGATATATCAAGATAACACCTTGAGGATCTTTTCAGGTTTAGAGTTTTAGGGAATTAGATCATAAAACATACATTACATACCACATTTAAACAAAGTGGTTACATAAGAGATAGTATTCATTTTTCCCATCAATTGAAACATATTTAAAATAAAACATGGATTCTTTCGTGACACTTCCTTGACACTATCATCACATCATGTACCATTCCCTTGATTGGTGAAAATCATTTCAAAAAACTTGGGATGAGCATAAAAAGCTCAGTAAGGGATATAAAAATATGGAAAGGAAACATGAGTACATATATACGTAATAATGAAATCATACTTTACCCATAAAACATATGCAATTTAACATACCTCATCAAACCATGAATAAATCATAGAAATCATAAGACACAAAGGTAACTTGAGTCATTCATTACATTCTTACGTAGGGAGTAACCCTCTTGGTTACGTTTGAAATACCCATCACAGTATATTCCCTAAATCTCTTCGGAGAAACCTTAACGTTTAACTCCTTCACGTTACCCAATGCATTGGAGATCTATATCGGGCTCACCCGCCCTTAGTTTATCACGGAACCACCCATCTTCATAACAATTCCCAAGAACCATAACATAATTGTATCACATAAAACATGTATAAAGGAAACATAACATTTCCACATTTCAATCACAAGATATCAATAACATAGTGATATAATAAAAACATTATCAAAACCATTTTAAATAATAAAATAAAAGAAAAGTAAAACGTTGTATTTATTTTTCTTTTAAAAAAGGTATGGCTTGTAGAGGAAGCCAAAACTCAAATAATGGTCACGGTGGAAGAGAATTCATTGGCGCTGCATACATACGACAAAAACATTCCCCTTTTTTGTTTTCTAAAAGACTTCATATAAAAAAGATTCATTTTGGATAAACGTAAAATTCAAAGGGGTTTATACACCGTATAAAAGAAGGTTGTGTATAAAATAAAATATACCTCAATGAAAGGAGATTGAGACGAAGTCCCTTACAAAGATCATTTTTTAAATAAATTAGATCTATTATGTGTATTCACTATAAGTACACATAATGAAAGTACAAATACAAGAAGTACATAATAAAATCATGACATAATTTTAAAGTAGGAGATTGACCCAAAGAACGGAAATTGGGTTAAGAAGTTCCCTTACCTTGGGTCCGACTTGACTCGATCGTTCTTTAACCTCCTAAATAATAAACTTGAGTTAATTTATACTTTCTTAAGAACCTTTTTAGAGTTTATTATTCCTTTTATATCACTTATTACCATGTTATGAACATTATGTAATCATTTAAGTTAATAACGGTCGTTTTGTCGATATTTGTTACTTGAGTCAAAAGTGAACTTCTTATATTTACAAGTTGTTCATATAGTCAAATATCCATTATCTCAAGGATTATATTCATGATTTAGATTCCATATATATCATATATATCCAGTATATACATGCATTTATAATATTACATAATAATTTAGAGGTAAGAAATGAAATTCACCGTTCATGGAGACGGTAAGCCGTACGTACACACGAACGCTACTTTCATTTCTATGTCATATTAATGGAATTAAAACCAAATGAGAGATATGTATATTTTAATTCCAGAATTATATTCATCATTTATATGTAACATAAATCATATATATCCATTATATATATGTACTTATAATAGTACATTACATTTGGGGATAAGAAATGAAATGCACCGTTCATGGGGACGGTAAGCCGTACGTACGCATGAACGCTACTTTCATTTATATTCATATTTTATGGAATGGAATCATAATTACATAATGTTATATTATAATTACAGTATAATATCATATATAATATCATTAAATCTATCATTTATACGTCCCACATATGGCATTAACGAATCAAATCACTTTGAGGGGGCGGTAGTCCGCACTTCCTAAAATGAAGATATCACGTATACCGATAATGTAAGCCATAAAGGTATGCCATAAACGAAAAATACAGAAGCTTATGGAAAAAATAAACATATTATATATCATATATAAATATAGTGAATTGTTAATGGCCACATATGAAGGTGTTATATGAGTGTTGGACAATCATCATTTCGTGAGGCAGAAATTCGCCATCCATAGAAACAGTATGTTCATTAACCATTAGATGTAGGTGTGTGTAAGTGTAGCTCTAATACTTATTAAAAAACATCCTAGTATATTAGATATACTGGAGTTGTTACAAAAGAAATGAATAAAAAGAGTTTAGGGGTTTGGAAAATCAAAATAAAACAAAAGAGCATTAGAGAAGACTTTACTTTTTAATCGGGTAACTATTTTTGATTTGAGCTCAAAGGATTCCTTGGGAAGACTTATGCCCAATTTGAGGCTTCAAATAGTAATAGAGGGATTTGGAGAGACAAAATGAGCAGGGATTGGCCGAACCAAAGGCTGGAGAAGTGTTGGTAAGGAGGTAGAGGTGGGGGCCATTTATAAGAGGCGAGGTGGGGCACTCTTGGAAAGTAAAGAAATGTTACTTTATTTCATAATGAGTTTCAGATTTAAAAGGTCCCACATTGATATAATTAGAGGATAAGTTTATAAGGGTTCGAAATATACTTATCCAATAGGTCTTTGACAAGTTTATGTTATAGTTTTAACATTATATTTTCATTTTGTTTAAATCCTTTATTAATGAGGTAATCGTTGCATCATCATGATGTCATAAATAATTTAATTTATTTAATGTCTAAAAATTATGAAACAAATACTATGATGTAGGAACTCTTTTTATCTTTCCAATGAATATTTATAGTCTATAATATCATCTATTTAGACAAAATTAAAAATGTTTTACTCAGGTGATACATTCTTTTTTATATTTACTTTCTTTAAAAAATAAAAAGATAAAAAGTCACTTTCCCACAAAAGTGATTCCATGGGGTCCCCAAGATTGGAACAAGGAATACCATGGTGGGACATGAGACAACCAGTAGCATTAGGACACATTTTGGTGTCATTTTGTATTATTATGATATTATTTTATCATCCTTAACTACCCGATTACTCATTAATCAAGATAATTAATGATAATTACCGTCATTACTGTTCATAATGTCCAAAATCAAAAGAGTCTTGATTAAATAATTTGGACCTTCTGATTCCAAATATGTAATCCATTTTACCAAATTTCAAACACATAAATTTCAATAATTAATTTGAAAATAATTCTCTTTGTCAAAACAAATAGCGGGTATTTTTGAAACAATATCTATAAAAAGTTTGGCATTAGATTATGCCCAATTACAAAGTGAAATTAATCCTAATGACCACCATTGGATTGAATGGTAAAAATATATTCAAATTACACTTTAAGACCAATTAAAAAGATAATCAAATCATATAATTAAATTAGATGAAAAAACAGTTTTGATGTAAAATGCAGTATTTTTTTCACTATTCATTAAAAAATGAACATTGTCAGAAAAATAACAAAAAATTATCCAATGTAAATTTCAATGTCCAAATCTTAAATAATATTTTTATTTTGACAAATATAGCTTATAAAATTGTCAAAATATTGATTTAAAATGATTTTCCATCAAAAGGCAGTAAAACAATCTTTTAAAAATATCAGTGTATTTGATGCTTAAGATTGGATTTATTCTCATTTTAAGCCTCAAAAACACTATCTAATTCATACATATACATAGACTAAAATATCAATTATTCATTACTTACTTGGGATGTTACATCCTTCCCCCCTTTAGAAAATTGCGTCCCCGCAATTTATTTACTTATCGAATAAGTGGGGGTATTTATCCCTCATTGCATTTTCAGATTCCCATGTTGTCTCTTCAATCATGTGGTTTTTTCACAAAACCTTTACCTGATGAATCACCTTATTCCGTAACACATGCTCCCTGTGGCCAATAATCTGAACCGGTTGTTCCTTATAATATAGACTCTCTTCCAACAGAACTACCTCTGGACTCAAAACATGACATGGATCTGGCATGTACTTCTTTAACATGGAAACATGAGAAACATTGTGTACTTGAGGTAAGATCGGAGGTAAATCCACTCGATATGAAACTAATCCAACTCTCTCCAGAATTTCATATGGTCCAATGATCCTTGGACTCAACTTTCCTTTCTTACCAAATCGCATCACACTCTTCCATGGTGAAACTTTGAGAAAAACATGATCACCTACCTCAATAGAGAGATCTTTCCTCCTGTTGTCCGCATAACTCTTCTGCCTGCTCTGAGCTGTTCTCATGTGTTTCTGTATCAGCTGAACTTTTTCTTCCAAATCTTCTACCAATTCTGGTCCCATAAACTTCCTTTCACCCACTTCATCCCAAAAAGCTGGAGTTCGACACCGCTTCCCATATAACGCCTCAAATGGTTCCATCTGTATACTGGAATGAAAACTGTTATTATAAGAAAACTCAACCAAAGAAAGATGTTGGTCCCAACTTCCCTGATAATCCATCGAACAAGAATGTAGAATATCCTCTAATGTCTAGATCGTTCGTTCTGACTGCCCATCTGATTGAGGATGAGATGCTGTACTAAAATTTAATTCAGTACCCAACGACTTCTGAAGGCCTTTCCAAAAGTTAGAAGTAAACCTGAAATCATGATCAGATACAGTGGAGAGAGGAACTCCATGTAAAATGACTATCTCATTAAGATAAAAACGGGAAATTTGATCTAGGGGAAAAGTATCTTGTATATCAAGTAAATGAGCAGATTTAGTCAAGCGATCAACAATAACCCAGATTTCATTATTACCTCAAGGTGTCTTCGGTAATCCCACAATGAAGTCCATGGATATATTTTCCCATTTCCACTCTGGCACTGGTAAAGGCTGAAGCATCCCTTTTGGTAACTGCCGATCTACTTTAACCTAGTGACAAGTCAAACACTTCACTATAAAATCAGCAATATCTCTTTTCATTCCATCCCACCATTAATACTCCCGCAGATCTCTGTACATCTTAGTACTGCCAGGATGAACTGAAAATGTAGAACTATGAGCTTCACATAACAACTCTCTCTTCAACTGTGAATCACAAGGCAGAACACAATCTCTTCCGAAATCTCTATACATAATAATTATCAATGTTGAATTTAGGCAACTCTCTTTTCTGAACCAGCTCTACCTTTTTCTGCAACTCACTGTCTTGCTTCTGTGCTTGCTTGATTATATCTGATAGAAAATATTTCACTAATACCTGAAACAAAAGAGAAGGACATCCTTCACCAACAACTTCTATGCCAAAGTTCATCAAATCCTTAACCGAGGGATCACGTTCCAAACGCAACATCGTTAATGAAGCATTACTCTTTCGACTCAAAGCATAATCCACTTTATTTGTTTTTCCTGTATGGTAATGAATTGCACAATCATAATCCTTGATTAATTCTAGCCATATCCTATATCTCATGTTCAATTCTTTCTGAGTGATTATATACTTTAAACTTCTGTGATCGGAATATATTTCACACTTTAATCCATACAAAGGATGCCTCTAAAATTTTAAAGCGAAAACAACAACAGCTAATTCCAAATCATGTGTAGGATAATTTACCTCACGATCATTCAACTAACCTGAAGCATAAGCAATTACCTGATCATTATGCATTAGGACGCAACCAAGTCCTTTTAATGAAGCATCACTGTAGATAACAAACTCCCCATTCCTGGAAGGTAGTGCCAAAACTAGAGCAATCACCAATCTTCTTTTCAATTCTTGAAAACAATCATCACATTGTTTTATCCAGATAAACTTAACACCTTTCAGAGTTAGCTTAGTCATTGGACTAGATAACCGTGAAAAAATTCTAACAAACCATCGTTAATAACCTACCAATCCACAAAAAATACGGATCTTGGTTTCATTTGTGGGTCTTGTCCATTCTTCAACAACCTTTGTTTTTGCAAGATCAACAATTATCCCATCTTTAGAAATAATGTGACCAAGGAAAGAAATTTGTTGCAACCAAAACTCACACTTTCTGAATTTCCCATACAATTTCTTTTCTTTTAAGGTTTGCAAAATAACCCTTAAATGACTTTCATGCTCTTCTTTACTTTTAGAAAACACCAAAATATCATCAATAAACACAACATACATTTTTCACCTGAGTCAACTGAGCCATCACTACAACAAACTGGTTAGTTCTGATTCATACCATCTCAAGATACTAATTTGAAAGTTCATTTCCCTCTGTATGCCTTCCCAGAAAATCTGTTCTGTTTCCTCTGTGAAAAACCATTTTTAACACATAAATATCATAGGAGAAGTAGCATGGTAATCTTCAAATGCTATATCACTTAAATTTGACCATAAAAAATATTTTTGGATAATCATTTAATAGAATTCTAACTCCTAAAGTTATCTAAACCGACCTTTGATACCAACTATAAGGCCCCAACCTTAAACCTTACCTAATCATGAGATATTTCAAGATTACACCTTGAAGATCTTTTCAGGTTTAGAGTTTTAGAGAATTCGATCATAAAACATGCATTACATACCACATTTAAACAAAGTGGTTACATAAAAGATAGTATTCATTTTTCCCATCAATGGAAACATATTTAAAATAAAACATGGATTCATTCTTGACACTTCTTTAACACTATCATCACATCATGCACCTTTCCCTTGACCTGCGAAAATCATTTCAAAAACTTAGTATGAGCATAAAAAGCTCAGTAAGGGATATAAAAATATGGAAAGGAAACATGAGTACATATATACATAAGAATGAAATCTTACTTTACCCATAAAACATACACACTTTACCATATCTCATCAAACCATTAATAAATCATAGATATCATAAGACACAATGGTAACTTGAGGCATTCATAACATTCTTACATAAGGAGTAACCCTCTTGGTTACGTTTGGAATACCCATCACAGTATATTATCTAAATCTCTTCGGTGAAACATTAACGTTTAACTCCTTCGCGTTACCCAATACATTGGAGAGCTATATCGGGCTCACCCGCCGTTAGTTTATCACGAAACCACTCGTCTTCATAATAATGCCCAAGAACCATAACATAATCGTATCACATAAAACATGCATAAAGGAAACATAACATTTCCACATTTCAATCACAAGATATCAATAACATAGTGATATAATAAAAACATTATCAAAACAATTTTAAATATCAAAATAAAAGAAAATTAATACATGGTAATTATTTTTCTTTTAAAAAAGGTATGGCTTTTAGAGGAAGCCGAAACTCAAATAATGGTCATGGCGGTGGAGAATTCGTTGTCGCTGCATATGTATGACAAAAACATTCCCTTTTTTCATTTTGTAAAATGCTTCGTATAAAAAGATTCCTTTTGGATAAACGTAAAAGTCAAAGGGGTTTATACACCGTATAAAAGAAGGTTGTGTATAAAATAAAATATGCCTCAATGAAAGGAGATTGAGACGAAGTCCCTTACAAAGATCATTTTTTAACTAAATTAGATCTATTATGTGTATTCACTATAAGTACACCTAATGAAAGTAAAAATACAAGATATGACATAATAATATCATGACATAATTTGAAAGTCGGAGATTAACCCAAAGAACAGAAATTGGGTTAAGAAGTTCCCTTACCTCGGGTCCGACTTGACTCAATCGTTCTTTAACCTCCTGAATAATAAACTTGAGTTAATTTATACTTGCTTAAGAACCTTTTTCAAGTTCATTATTCCTTTTATATCACTTATTACCATGTTATGAACATTATGTAATCATTTATGTTAACAACGGTTGTTTTGTTGATATTTGGTACTTGAGTCAAAAGTGAACTTCTTATATTTACAAGTTATTCACGTAGTCAAATATCCATTATCTCAAGAATGATATTCATGATTTAGATGCCATATATATAATATATATCTAGTACATAAATTCATTTATAATATTACATAATCATTTAGAGGTAAGAAATGAAATGCACCATTCATGGAGACGGTAAGTCGTACGTACGCATGAACGCTACTTTCATTTCTATGTCATATTAATGGAATTAAAACCAAATGAGAGATATGTATATTCTAATTCCAGAATTATATTAATCATTTAGATGTAACATAAATCATATATATCCATTATATATATGTACTTATAATTGTACATTACATTTGGGGATAAGAAATGAAATGCACCGTTCATGGAGACGGTAAGCCGTACGTACGCACGAACACTACTTTCATTTATATTAGTATTTTATGGAATGGAATCATAATGACATAGAGTTATATTTTAATTACCGTATAATATCATTTATAATATCATTAAATCTATCCTTTATACGTCCCACATATGGCATTAACGAATCAAATCACTTTGAGGGGGCGGTAGTCCGCACTTCCTAAAATGATGATATCGCGTATACCCATAATGGAAGCCATAAAGTTATGCCATAAATGAAAAATAAATAAGCTTATGGAAAACATAAAAATATTATATATCATATATAAATATAGTTACATCTTAATGGCCACCTTTGAAGGTGTTATATGAGTGTTGAACAATCATCGTTTCGTGAGGCAGAAATTCGCCATCCACAGAAACAGTATGTTCTTTAACCATTAGATATAGGTGTGTGTAAGTGTAGCTCGAATCCTTATTATAACAACATACTAGTATATTTAAGATACTGTATTTTTTACAAAAGAAATGAATAAAAAGATTTTAGGGGTTAGAGAAGCAAAATAAAACAAAAGAGCATTAGAGAAGACTTTACCTTTTAATCGTGTAATTGTTTTTGATTTGAGCTCAAAAGCTTCCTTGGGAAGACTTATGCCAAACGTGAGGCTTCGAAAAGTAAGAGAGGGATGTGGAGAGAAAAAATGAGTAGTGCATGGCCGAAAAAAAATCTGGAGAAGTGTGGGTGAGGAGGTAGAGGTGGGGGCCTTTTATAAGAGGAGAGGAGGGGTACTCTTGGAAAGTTAAGAAATGTTACTTTATTTTAAAATTAGTTTCAGATTTAAAAGGTCCCACATTGATATAATTCGAGGATAAGGTGATAAGGGTTCACAATATAATTATCCAATAGGTCTTTGACAAGTGTAAGTTATATTTTTAACAATATATTTTCATTTTATTTAAATCCATTATTAATGAGTAATTGTTGCATCATCATGATGTCATAAATAATTTAATTTATCCAATGTCTAAAAATTATGAAAAAAATAATATGATGTAGGAAATATTTTTATCTTTCCAATGAATATTTATAGTCTATAATATCATCTATGTAGACAAAATTAAATTTTTTTACTCAGGTGATACATTCTTTGTTATATTTACTTTATTTAAAAAATAAAAGATAAAAAGTCACTTTCCCAAAAAAGTGATTCCATGGGGTCCCCAAGTTTCACACACGGCATACCATGGTCGGCCATTAGACAACCAGTAGCATTAGGACACTTGTTGGTGTCATTTTTTATTATTATGATATTATTTTATTATCCTTAACTACCCAATTACTCATTAATCAAGATAATTAAAGATAATTACCGTCGTTACTATTCATAATGTCCAAAATCAAAAGAGTCTTGATTACATAATTTCGACCTTCTGATTCCAAATATGTAATCCATTTTACCAAATTCCAAACACAGAAATTGCAATAATTAATTTAAAAATAATTCTTGTTTTCAAAACAAGAAGTGGGGATTTTTTAAACAATATCTATGAAATGATTGACATTAGATTATGCCAAATTCCAATGTGAAATTATTCCTAATGACCACAATTGGACTAAATGGTTAAAATATATTCAAATTAAAATTTATAACCAATTAAAAATATAATATACCCATATAATTAAATTAGATGAAAAAACAGTTTTGATGTAAAATGCAGTATTTTTTTCAATATTCATTAAAAAATAAACATTGTCAAAAAAATAACAAAAATTTATCCAATGTAAAATTCAATGTCCCAATCATAAATAATATGTTTATTTTGACAAATAGAGCTTGTAAAATTGTCAAAAAAATTATTTAAAAATGGTTTTCCATCAAAAGGCAGTAAAACAATCTTTTAAAAATATCAGTGTATTACATGCTTAATATTGGATTTATTCTCTTTTAAGCCTAAAAAACATTATCTAATTCATAAATAGACATAGATAAAAATATATATTATTCATTACGTACTTGTGATGTTACATTAACTCACCCATCATACTCAGTTCAAACACATATTTCATTAGATTCACAAATGAATCTGTTAAATAATTTTGAGTTGACCCAAAAATGTTTCCATCAAAATAAATTTGAAAAATCATAATAATTTAGTTTTCTTTATTTGTAAAAAAAATTGGATCATATTTTCCATTAATGTAATTATTATGTAACAAAAATCCTATTAATATATCATACCAAGCTCTTGGTTGTTGTTTAAGTCCATAAAGGGCCTTGGTATGTTTGTAAACATATTCAGGATGTTTTGTATCTTCAAAACCCGGGTTTTAGTCTACATAGACTTCCTTCTTAACATATCCATTAAAATAAATTCTCATAACATCCATTTTATAGAGTTGAAATTAAATAATGATGCCAAGGAAAATATAATTATAATATATTCAAGTCTTTCTACATGAGCATAGGTTTCTTTATAGTCAATTCCTTCCTATTGATTATAAAATTAAGCAACAATTCTATCATTATTTCTTACAATGATACCACTTTGCTTTCATTTGTTTCTGAAAACCCAATTTACTCCAATAACAGATGTATCCTTAGGTTTTTCTACAAAGATCTAGACATTATTCCTTTTGAATTCATTTTGTTTATCTTTCATTTCCATAACCCAATGTTCATCACCTAAGGCATCACTTGTAGTTTTAGGATCAAATTGAGATATAAAATAAAGATGTTATATTTCATTTATTAAGGTGTTTCTAGTCCTTACTAGTTGATTTACATCACAAATGTTGTTATCACTGGGATGATTCCTCAGTAATAACTGATTTGGATTTTGAAAAACCTGGTCATCAACATAAGGTAGAAATTCTTCAGGTGTAATTTTCTCAGAAACAGTTTCATGAGAATTTAAAATGTTCAAATAATCATCTATAGGTTGATAATAAGTTTTGGAAAACACTTCAGAAGTAATATTTTGATTATTTTTTAAAACCAAAGGATCTGTTTCATCAAACATAACATGTATTATTTCTTCAAAAATATAAGTGATTTAGTTAAAAGCTCTATAATCATTAAAAGTGGTGGAATAAACAAAAAATATTCCTTCATTAGTTTTGGGTGAAAACGTATGTAAGTTATTTTTGAATTTAAAATAAATACTTTGCAACCAAATACATTGAAGTATGAAACTTTTGGTTTCAAGCCTTTCCATAACTCATAGGATTTTATTAATAAAAGATCGAATTAAAACTCATTTATAGTATAACAAGAAGTAACAGATGTTTTTTAATTGATTATTCACTCAACATGGTTATTGTTATTTCTTGAAGAATTATATTTCTCCTTTCAACAACACTATTTTTCTGGGGGGTTCTTGGTTTAAAAAAGTTGTCAGTAATACCTTTTTAACTAGAAATTGTTTCAAGGTTAGATTTTTTAAATTATCCCCCATGATCACTTTATATAGTTATCAATGTTATTTTTTCTCATTTTTTACATTATAAAAAAATGGTTTAAAGAAAAAAAAGTATGATCATTTTTTAGTGAGAAAATGTACCCATGTAAATCTAGTATAATCATCAACTAAGAAAAATAGATAGTACTTTCCTCTAATACATCCAATTTATGTTGGACCAAAAATATCCATATGCACTAACTTTAATGCAATGGTATTTGTGACTTCATTGATTTATTTAAAGCCCAAATTATGTTATTTTCCATATTGAAATGGTTCCCACAATTTAGAAGAATCAAACCTAAGCTCAGTTAGACCATTAAAAAGTCCTTTCATATAGTGTTTATATAAATTTAAAAAATTACTATGTCTTAGTATTCTATGACTTAACAATGATTGGTTTTCCATTTCTCTTAAACAAGGAAATTCATGTCTCCTATGGTATTCTATGTTCATAGTGTTAACATTCTCATTCTTTTGGGTAGATTGAATGAATTCATCTTGGGAATTGTGAACTAAACTATTATAATTTCTAAAATTCACAAGGTAACCTTCATCACATAATTGAATTATGTAAATGAGGTTGTTCTTAAGACCGTAAACAAAAAAACATTAGAAATCATGATTTTTCCCAGGAATGTGATATTACATATACTAAAAATCTATCCTTGAGAATTGTCTATGAAGGTAACTTGTCCTCTTATCTTCTTGATAACTTTTTTAAAGAAGTTTATGTTTCTAGTCATTTTCCTCAAACATCCACTATCCATGTAACATGTATTGTTATGGTTTCTTGTTTTTTTTCCCTGAAATTAAAACAATTAATATTTTGGAATCCAAACCTGTTTGGGTCTAGAAACATTATAAATAAAACATTTGGGAATCCACATTTTTTTTTAAAAGTGAGATTTGTGAAATACCATATATTTTGGTTTATTTAAAGAACATTTTCATTCCCCATGTCCACCACATTGACATTTGATGCATAATAGGGCAATTTGTGGATCAAAATAGTAATTATTAGAAACTAGTTTTGAATACGTATAACTAATTCCAGAACTATTTATTAAAAGATGAATTTGAGGATACATTTTATCAAACTCCTTCCTCCCAGTAGTAATTTTTTTTAAAAGTTTCATAAGAAAAAAAATCTCAAAAATTAGTCTGATGAAGAAATTCTTATCATCATTTGTATTATTTTTATAATTGAGTGATTCATACAAAATAATTTTCTCAGAAATCATATTACTAAAATCTTGAGAAAATTTGTTCTTTTTAAAATTTATATTCTCAAGGATTTTAGAAAAACATTCAATATCAGGAGTTTTTGAATCAATATATTTACAAATATCTGATACTTATCTTATTAAAATATCAATACTAGTATTTTCTTTTTCATGTTTTCTAGAAACTTTATAATTTTCATTTTCTAAAAGTTTAGAAAATATGAAAACCTCTTCATAAGTAGGAAGAGAATTATCATTCTCAAATATGGATGTTTCTTCATTAAAAGGATAATATTTATCAAGATAATTAGTACTCAAAGACATACTATTAAGAGATTTATAACTGTGTACCTTGGCCATTACACATTGATAAGAGTTTTTTCAGAAAGACCGATATTCTTGTGATTTAAGGTATCACTATCAGAAAAATCATCAGAAAAATCACCTCCTCTGGCACTACAGTAGTCAATAACATTCCAGAAATTCATTCCAATGGAATTCTAGTATTTTCTCCTATTAATCTCATTATGTCTTTCCTTTCTATCATTTATTTTTAGCATATTAAAATCAGGTCTAATGTGTCCATCTCTTTTACATTCAAATAATGTGACTTTAGAATCTTTCTCAGCCTTGTTACATTTTGAGGTATTTTTATACCTATATTGTACATCCCTCTTTCCCAAAAATTTATTCATTCTTCTAGAAATATTTTCAAGATCATTCTCCGACCGCTAAGTATCCCTAGAATCTGATAAGACTTCAACCTACCACTTTTAAGATTTTTTTCTCACAGGAGATTGTGACCTTATAGGGTTTGATGTATTAGTGAATGCAACTCCACTATTCTTATTTTTCACTTTATCTTCATATCTCTTAATTCTTCCTTCATATTGTAATAGAGTTCCAAAGAGATCATCAAGAGTAATATTAGTTATCTTTCTAGATTTATAAACTACAGTCCTATTGGATTCCAATTCATTTGGAATAGTATCTATGATAATCTAAACTAAAACTTCATCTTATAAATTTTTCTTTCCCATAGTTTGAATAATTTTGACTATTTTAATAAATCTATCTTGAGCCTTGACTACTGGTTCATTATAAGGAAATTCAAAATCTGGATAGTTATCTCTTATCATAACTCTTATTATTTCTACTACTTTGGAAGTACCAAAATGTGAAATATCCAATTTCTTCCATATAATATTTGTGGTGTCACATGAATGTATTTTACTATAAATGTTCTTATTCATGGAAGACAATAATGTATTGTGTACCTTGTATTTTTCAAATATTCGACTTTTTCTTTGTAAGTAAAAGTTTTAACTTGTTTATTGGAGATCTTATATTCACCAGCGAGCATAACAAAGTTATCTACACCAGTTTTTATGATAAAAGTATTCATTCGATATCTTTAATATTAAAAATCATTACTATCAAAAATAGGTGGTCTTATAGGGTTAAGGTTGTCGATTGAATGAATATTTATCATTCCTACTATCATAAAGATACAAAATCATTTTTCCATAAATACAGATTAGTGTATTTAGAAAAAAAAGTAGTGGAAACCCACCTCTAATACCAAGTGTTGGATCGAAATTGATATTATATGGAAAAAATATAAGAGGGGTGAATTTTATATTTAAAAATTAATATTAAAACCACTAGAGAAAGTTTATAGTTTACTATAACTAAAACAATTCACAAAGCCTCTAATAAAAGAAAACACAAGATAAGACTGAATATCAGTGAGATGTTGTAATATGATACCATAGGTTATGAAACAATTGTCTTTTGATTGAATAAAAATATCGGAGTAATACAAGTTGTAAATGATTCTACCATATATAGTATAGATTAAATACTAAAAATGCAAGTTATAATAGATACAATCACAAAAGATTACAAATTGATATAATAAATAAAAGATTCTATTTCTAATAAAATAATTAGTGGAAAAGTAAAAGGTATTACAATTATTTTACCCTAACGAGTAGGGTATCCTTTCACTTGGGATAATTTTTCTGTCTCACCAACACTGGTAATCCCTCAATATGATGATCAGAATGTATGTCTTTCTATCCCCGCAAGCCCTCGATTTTATAGGTAATTGGTACCCTTTCATTCAAATACTTGAAAACACTTAATATGATGACTGGTTTCACCATCTGCCTATCCCCTGAAGCCCCTGATCAAACTCACCTGCTCAGATTCACAAAGAGAGACAAATCACTTATTGAAATACAAAAACTAAGAACGATCTATTCATGTTTTTTAATTTCAAGGCTTTCTCACAAAGTAGAGATAAGTCTCACAATATCTCTCTAGAACTTGGAGGAAGATGAATTTGATCAAATGTCCTCTCTCTGTTTCAAATGACCTCCTATTTATAGGACTCAGGTTCCAATGGTCATATCATCTCCAACAGTCATATTTCAATGAAAACCTCGAAGGGAGTTGGACACCAGGCATTGTAACGGTCATATTGAAATATAAAATATTACATCATTTTTATTAGTTTATAACTAAATCCACAAAATCATTTTGGATAGAATAATAGGTATGTGAAAATGATAACACAAGTATGATTGATACAGAACATGTGTTTTGAGGAATGAATAGTATCATGCATGTGATAAAAGTAAAACAAGAGTATGCAAAGTACTAATATAATATAATGTGAGTACAATGAATAATAAGGGTATGATGAACATAGTCATTATGATAGACAGAGTCAATATGATAGAAAGAGTTAATACGATACAAAGAATTAGTATGATAGACAATGTCAGTACGATAGACAGAGTCAGTATGATAGACAGATTCAATAAAATAGACAGAGTTCATATGATAGACAGAGTCAGTACGATATACAGAGTAAGCATATTCAAAGTAAGTCCTTTATTTGAGGAATGAGTATAATTAGATTTGTGATTTCCAAAAAGAGCATAAAAGTCAAAGGAAGAGTTTTGACTTAACAATTTGTTGAAGAGATTATGGAACCCGTTACTTTTCGATTATTTAATCATGTTTCAAAGTGATTTTTATGAAAACTATTCATTTATTATTGGTTAAGCATGTTATGAAAAGAATAATGTTTATTTATACGAGTTTAGAATGAAATTAAAACTCAATATACATTATTCATTAATGTTACTTGACATTATTGATTTTATGGGTGCACCCAGATAGTGATAGGTGAGCTCGATATAGCTTATATGATGGGTGTGCTCTTCTAACACTCCAATTCATTAGGTAATGATTGTGTTATTGGGACAATTATATTGTAAGTCATCTATGTGGTTATTCTAATTTTTAGGGTTCTATAAGGTTTATATGATTATGATGTTCCAAGATAATAATATGTTTTATCTATGCTTACTATGGGTTTATAATGTTTTGTATGACTAATATTGATATCACATAGCTCATTGTTTTTTTATTTTGATTACGGTCTCTATTTCTAATGCCCTATTCCATGTTTTCATACCTTATGATCTAGGTATTGATTGATATGAATATTCTAATGTTATTCTCGTGCACTTTGATTATATCATCACACCCTCATGCTCTTCTTACGATCACTGATGATATTCAATTGTTAATGTATATGTTTTCCAAATTTGATCATTTTATCTCTCCCTTATTATTTATCCATTACCATAGGATAGAAAAAATGTTGGTGAATGATTTTTTTCTCAAAGCACTTCACATGGATGGTGATGATAAATTAATGTTAAAAAAATATTTTTTTTATGTGGTAGATATTATCATTTAAAGCATGGGTCTTATTTTTGTAAGAGTTTTTCCTATATATATAAAACCCAAAACCTAAATAGTGATTGAGAAAATATGTGACGAAATCTAAACTAATAAATACCCAATGAAATTGGAATTGAATCAAAATAAACAATGTGTTACTAAATAAAATTAAATCAAATCAAATTGAATTGAATGGAGTTAAACCAAATCAATTAGATTTTAATTTAAATAAACCAAAATGAATCTAAATGAAATAAAACCTTTATGTCCCAATACCTCCCAACAATAATTGGAATGAATCAATGTGAATAGAATAAATGAACTATTTCATACCGAAATACACCAAAGTGAACAAAAACAAAATTAAAGTGAACCGAACTGACTTGAATTGATCCAACCTAATACACCCTAAAAAAAATTAAAAAACCAAATTGAAGTATAACTAAAAAAATTAAATAAAACATGACTAATTTTAAGAAAAAAACCAAAATCAAACATTAATGTATTTTTTTAGAAAAATAAAATCAAACAAAAACAAACCAAACAAAATCAATATTAAATGAAATAAACTATAAATACCTAAATAGAATATATCAAATTAAACTAACCTAAAGTAACAAAGTCCAATTTGAAGCATAAAAAATTCAATAAATATGAATATATTTGGAATTATTCTATTTAAATAATTATAAAATAAATAAAATATTATATGGTTCAGTTTTGTTCAACTTGTAGAACCCTGGGACGCCCTGAGATGGGAGTGGTGAATCAAGGTTTCAACATTTTATTTTAAAGTGATGGATCTTGTTCCCGCGTTTGTGGGAATTAATTAAACCTATATGCTATATATGTATATCAAATAAATAATCACATCAAATTATACCACATAACACTTTTACTTGGTTCACCAAAAAAGGGCTATGTCTAAAGAGCATATGTCGACAGTGTGTCGGTCGTACCAAAATCCAATAATCTTCACTAGTTTTGGAGTACAAGAGTTCGGTCACAATCACTCTATGCCAGGAACACTTCTGTTACAATGGTTTAGGGGTAGCTCAATGCTACCCTTAGGTCGCACCCATTCACTCCCCTAGCTCACTTCCTTGAGATTAGTCTCACTCAATTTGTTGACCTAAGGGTCCCTTCAACAAATTTCCATTGGAATCTTTGTCTCATTCCAGCACAAGGCATTAATTGCAACAATGTCCTGGATTGATACACTTGAAAGCACTAAAAACACAAACTAGATATTCAAAAACAGGTTAGAAGCACAAGAATGTACATGCTTGTAATACCTCAACTTGTGTGCATGACTTGGGACTTGTCACGTAATATGTCTTTCGTGAAAACCCTACCTTCCGCGCAACCCTTATATTTCATGCAACTAAACCGAATGGTTCACATGGTCTTTTCAGACTAAAGGACCATATTTCATGCAAGATTAACTCTCTTCCAATATTTCGCGCGCAACTCTTTCACATGGTAGAGCAACCAGATTTTCATTGAAATAACTTTAATACTTCCATGTGGGTATCTGCATATTTTTAGGCCTTTGAAAAACTTGAACGCAAGATCCCTATACATCTTCTTCGGTGTGCGTACATTTCTTTCTGAGTTTTCAACACTCCTTTTAGCGTCGCATTGTGCGTGTAATATTCTTTCGCACAACACCATCTTTCTTGCACATCCATATCTTGTGCACACTTTTTTCATTCTCCATATTTTGATGCACTAATCTCAGAACAATACATGTGCACAAGTTTCTAAACAACCTTAAATATTTTACGCAACTCCCTTTTATAAACACCCATTTCTCTATTTCCTAATTTTCAGCCCCAAAAAATTGGCAAACACTGGGAAACAACACCACCTTCAATACTGATGTCTACTTGAACTGTATGATCCACTTCCTGGAAAACAATCTGAACATCCAATGAGGATTGAAAACAAACAAAAACCAACTCCATTTCCTACATAGAATGGCCATGGTTCATAAACAACTTGGATTGGTATAAATCAAGTATGTTTTCTTAATTTTTATTCAACATTGATGGATTCATTTTGGTTCTATTTGATAAGTTTAGTTTAACTTCATTGGGTTCAGGTTTGTTCAGTTTAGTTTAGTTTATATTGTGTTGGTTTTCTTTTTCTGAAGCCTCTACATATTGGATATGTTTGGTTTGGTATGGTTTTATTTTGTTAAACTCATTTTGGTTATGTTGGGTTTGTTTTGGTTTGGTTTTCTTCTATTTGGTTTGGATTAGTTCAGTTTGGTTCAATTTTGATTGGTATGGATTTTTTAAATTAAATTTTGTTCACCTATTCTTAGTGTTATACTCACACATTATGTGTATAAACAACTAAACCAAAGGTAATTAAATATAATTAAATAAATTAAATCTTAGCTGAATCGAACAGACTCAAACAAAACTGAACTAACCAATGTTAGAACAATCCCAAAGCAACCAACCTGACATATCCTAGCCTAAATTAATCCAAATAGAATAAAATGGAATAGTATTGATGATAATAAAAATAAATTAAACTCAATTAAGAAAAAAATGAAACACATGAACTTAATCTATTAGAATGAATCACAACTAAAACAAACTGAACCAAATAAAAAGAAACAAAACTGAAATAAATTGAACAAACCATAATCAAAATGAATTAAAACAAATTAAATAATAAAAATGAGTGGAATAAACCAAAATATAAATAATATATACCAAATCAAAATAAACTAAACCCACCTCAGTTGACATGAATCAAAACAAAATGAACTAAACAAGCTTGACTTAACTCAGTCAATGTAACACTGAAATAAACGAAACCTAATAAAACTGGATGAAAGTGGTTCAGAAAAACCAAAACTAAACTGACTTATTATACAAAAAATGAATTGAAAAAAATATCATAATACCATGATCATACGCAGACCAATAATAATTGAACAAAAAAGACCCAAACATAATATAATAAAATAGACCCTACCTAGACCAAATAAAAACAAGCTGATCCATAATGAAAAATTGACAATGTACTAAACCAAGTATAACTAAATTGAATGGTACTGAAATTAATTATTTCAATTAGAATTGAACCAAGACACGTTAATTAATACCTAACTGAATATTTTTTTAAGAAAAAATACTAACTCAATATATATCAAAATGAACCTTACCAGAATAAATTGAATATACTGAGCCTTAATTTTTTTTAATAGATCTAAATTGAATTAAACCTGAATAAACTAAACTAAATTGAATGGAATGTAACAAAATAGAATAATACCAAACCAATCCATATGATATAGAACCATCCTAACCCAAACTGACCTAACCCAACCCCAAATTCACCAAACTAAACTGATCCAAACTAACCTGATCCCACCTAAAAACACCTAAACAAGAGATGATAGGATTAATGAAAATTCCACAAAACTAGATTCAAACTAGACCAAACTAAACAAAACTAAACCAACCAGATTAAATCAAACTAAAAAAACATTACATGATACAAAATCAAACTGAACCAAATTGAACTAAAGAATAATAAATTTCATCAAGTAATACTGAACTAGGTTAAAAAATTGAACATGATTAACCATAACCAAAATGAATGGAATGGAATAAGATATTTTTGACTTAAAATTACTTGAATGGAATTGACTTAAATTAAAAAACCCATCCAAACATAAAAAAATAGAATAGAACCAAACCAAACCAAATGAAACTAAATTGGATAGACTTAATTCAAACCAAACTGAACCAAATTGACTAAATTTGAATTGTTCTAAAATAGAATGAACCAATCTAAACCCCCTAAAAAAGACCCATACCTTACGTGAATAAATATTTTCTAAATGAACTAAACTAGACCCAACCCAAAATAATTTCACATGACTTGACCCAACAAAAACAAAATGAATCAACTCATCCCAAATAAAACAGAAGTATACCAAATTTAACCACACAAAATTTCATCAAATCGAACTATACCAAACCAAATTAAACTAAATTTCGTTGAATATAATGAACCATAATGTAATAAAACGTAATAGAACTGACTCGAACCAAATGAAACTAATCAAAAAATTACCCAAACAAAAGATCTACATATGAAACAAAAAAAATAAACCAGAACAAACCAAAATAAATGAAATAGAATTGTCCTAGAACAAACCAAAATAAACCAAATAGAATGGAATTGAACTAAACTGAACCAACTTAACCTAACTTGAACCAAAATAAATAAAATACCAATAAAAATCTCATAGAATTTAATAAAACTAAAATGAACCAAACAAAATTGAATAAAACTGGAAACTAATTGAATTTATTTAAACTAATCAAAATAAAAATGAACTAACCTATCTAATAATGAAATAAACTAAATTTGAATCAAATTTAATAGATTTTAATTAAACAAACATAAAAAAATTGATTATAACAAGCATAAATAAAATTAAATGTATTGTAAATAAATTTATTGAAATAGATATAAACCAAATAGATCTAAATAAAATCAATATGATTATAATTGAACCAAAGAAAATAAAAATCCTTATAACAAAATCAAACAAACATGACATGGACCAAACATAATAAAACTAAACCAAGATGAACATAATTTATCATGACTATAAAAATTGAAAATAATGAAATCAACCCAAATTGAAATTAACTAACCATAATATATTCAACAGAAACCAAAATTAACTAAATGGGACTGGACATAGTTAAACCAAACTAATCCAAATAAAATCAAATTGAACTAAACTAAAATTTATAAATAAAACCAAATAGAAGTAAACCAATATACTTCGAACTAAAATAAATTGAAATGAGAATAAAAACAGCACACTATTCCAACATAGATCACACTATACCTAACAAAACTAGACTAAATATCACTGATCCAAATAAAATGAAATCAAATATAATTGTACCGAACTAGAATGAATGGGGTTGATTGAAATGGAAACAAACCAATCATAATAAAACTAAAAATAACAGATTTGTACATAATAAAATTATGCCAAACCAAAATAAAAAACATTGAATAAAATTTTACTGAAAGGAAGTGAATCAGATTGAATAAATTCAAATCAAACTGAATGAAACTGAATTAAACTAAACCAAATCAAACTAAATGAATCTGAATTAAATGAAACAAACTCGTACGAAACTGAATCAAACTAAGAAAAGTCAATTCAAACAAATTATAATAGATTTGAACCCAACAATTCTATCCTAATAAGAAAAAAACCAATGGATCTAAAATTGTACGATCAATTATAAAGATGTACTAAAATAAAATGATCGTAAATATATCAAATAAAATGATATTGAATCAACAGAAATTTAAAAAAATTGAATTAAATTGAATAAAATCTAAATAACTAGAATAAAATTACCCCAATTGAAGTAAATTGGATAAAAACGTAACTATCTATAACAAAACAATACTAAACTAATTTGAAATGAAATGGCCTAAAAACCAAAATGAACTAAAATGACAAAAACATAACTCAATTTACCTAAAATGAATTGAAAATAATAAAACACACCAAACCGACCTAAACCAATATGAATCAAACTGAAATAACATTAATTAAATTGACCCAAATGAAAATAAAAAATATTAAAGTTAAACAGAAAAAATTAAATTTTCATAATCTAAATATGATTAATGTAAAAAAACTAAATTGAACAAAATTGAATATAATCGAACAAAAATGATCCCAATATATTTTAACCAAAAAAAAACAATCCTAAATGAACTTAATGTAATTGAGAAAATTTAAAGTGAACTAACCTAACTCGAATAAAAATAATGTGAATAGAAAAAATTAGGTAAAATTAAACCAAATCATACTACATTGTTAAAAATAAAATTGAACAAAAAAATAGTATTTATGCATAATATTTTTAAAAAAGAAACCATTTTTGGATATACTAAAGTGTTCATAAAAATAAAAAAATAAACCAAATAGAATTTAATTAACCAAACTTGGCTAAACTAGACCTAAATTGCATCAATTCAAAATGAACCAAGCCAAACAATAATGAACTAAATGATAAAAAAATAAACTAATACAACCCAACTAAGACTAAATTGAATATATGACAACCCAAAAAAACATAACCAAGTCAAACTAAACCTAAATTGATTTCCAAAATGAATGAATCATAATTAAACTTAATTCAAATGACATGAATTAACCCAACCTGAAAAAATGAAAACGAATGAAAATAAACCAAAAACACTAAAGGGAATTGATTAAAACCTATTTAAATTAAACAAAATATAATGAATTAAAATCTAATTGTACTAAAATGAACTAAACTGACTTGAATAAATTAAAATGTACTAATTCCAAACTGAATCATCCTATACAAAACCAAACAGATCAAATAAATTCATATTAGATAAAACAAACCCATATTGATCCAACCTAAATAATACAAAACCAATCTAAACCAACCATAGTAAAATTGAACAATATTCAAAAAAATAGATTG
This sequence comes from Viscum album, assembly GCA_963277665.1. Lineage (NCBI taxonomy): Eukaryota > Viridiplantae > Streptophyta > Magnoliopsida > Santalales > Viscaceae > Viscum > Viscum album. The sequence continues at coordinate 313,401,695 of OY728126.1, forward strand.
AATAAAATAGTCATCAACTAAATCAAAAAATTGACACAAAAGAAATTTAACAAAACTAAATATATTATTACCAATATGAATAGACACTAAACAAACCCAAACCTATAAAATCATATTAAACATGATCATAAAAATTTAACAAAATTGAAATATACTAAATTGATCTAATTTGAATGAAACTAAACTAAATTTAACTAAATAGAACCTATCAGACTAAAATAAAACTTAAACAAACCAAACATAAATTAACCAATATGAACCAAAATGACTCAAACTAAATTAAATTAAACTAACATGAATAAAACTATACTAAAATAAACCAAAAAATATATTAAAAATATACATAATAGAAAGAAAAAAAATTATGTAAAATTAACTAAACATAACTTATCTTAATCAAATCAAATTAATCTAAACTATGATGATTTAAACTGATCCAAATCAATCCGAGTCAAATTGAATTGAATTGGAATTAAAATTTATGAATAAAATTAAATCATAATAGACCAAATAAAGATAAATAAAACCAAAACAATAAACACAAAGTAAAACTAACTAACCCAATCCTTCCAAAACTAATTTGAACTAAATAAAAAAAAACAAAATTAAATAAAATTATATTGTATAGACATGAATGATAAAAAAAATCGATCTAAACTAAACTAAAGTAAAAAATGATGTAAAATGGAAAAAAACTGAAGATAAATAAACAAAATCGACTCAAATAAACTTGAACTAAATTAAATCATCCCCAGAAAAATTAAACATAAATGAGTTAGTTCAAACTAGGCTAAATTTTTATATCCATCAGCCTGATATCCACTAAATGAATGAATCATTAGTTTACTTTTATGAGCTCAACCTCTTGTAAAATTAAACCTCCGGAAGTCGATAAAATTATTGATCGTCTCTATAATAAATCACAAAAAACCTCATATACAATAATAATAAGTGGTAAAATAAAAAAAATTCAAGGTTCAATATCAAATCCTACTTCTTACCATGTTAGTTATACACCCCAACATAGATTCTCTACTAATTCTCACTTTGACTATAACAAGAAATGGTTATACACACCAATCACACAAATGTAATAGTTGGTGACACACCTCAAGTAAAATTATTTATAATTAGGTTATACACCCCATTCATAAACTCCTTCAATTTCGATCTAATGATAGAAATACCTTAATATTTGCTGAGTATATTCTCCACCAATTTTGAATTGATTTTTCTCCATGAAAAGGATTGATCAACAGGTCTTCTCATGTACAATCATAGTAAACATCAACAACATTACTATTATGAAAACTCTTCCCCTGATATTGAGTAATATGGGTCCTCTTCTTCCTTCTATATCATCAATACAAATATTTTATTATCTTTTAGAGTCCTTAAAGAGTTCTTATTAGTTTCTCACAATATCATTCAAAGTCTTAAAAAATCCATTGATTTCAGAATTCTAATTTTTTATTCATAATAATTTCTTGAATATTATTTCAATTTATTCTATATATTATTTCATATTTAAGACCCTAGAACTCTCAAAAGATATTTTTTCTTCTTCTCTAGTCATCAAATCTATATGGGGTTCATTTATTTTCATTTAAACATAACATTTAATGATTTTAAGACTGGATAAAACATCCCATGAGTTACTTTAATTACTAAAGCCTCATTATCTCCAAAAAATCCATTCCTTTTAAATCCATTAAGAAATTTATGCATGTATGAATTAAGAAAGTAGAACTATGATTGAAAAACATCCATAGTATTCTCACCATTTCGTGGTATTATTCTTTTATCACAGAAACTATTAGCCACATCTTTTCTCTATACATGATAATAATAACAATTATGTTTCATAAATCCATACATGTATACTTGTGATCGTTACATCTTTTATTCTTTAATAACTTTTCTATATCACAAATGATAGCATAATATTTATTTTCATTCAATAATATAATACCTTTGACCACAAAAGTATTCTCCATTCATGTTATATTCTAAATATTATAGTTATCATTAAGTCACATAGCATTTGTTTCATATGCATGTATGTAAAATCATATTCTCCACTACCAATATTTCATCTTTTGGTTGATCATCCATCCATGAAGAAATCATGTAGATCAATATAACTTTATATGGTTGGTTTTTCTACCATGTCTACCATGATCGATCATCTTACCATGTCCCCTAAATTCGTTCTTCTTACTATGTCTCATATGGTTGATCTTCCTACCATTTCATTGTGGTTGATACTCTCTATACATGGAGTGATCAATTCATGCAGCCTTATCATTACATACCTTGCACAACCCTTACATAGATGATAGGATTTTTAGTAACCTTTATAGACATTCTAATAGAACCTCACATAGATTTTATCATTTTACTACTACCATTAATTAGCATTTAAATCGTCAACATGACCCTCAGTGAGAGATATATGACCCTTAGAAAACATATTACCAACATGACTTACTATTATGTAGGTATTGAATAACCATTACATAGCTTATATAATTTTTGGATTACATTTATATACTTAGTGTATTTCATATTTTACCTTTAGAAAATAAAAAATTTACTTCATTAACATTACAATGTTCCTATCCTAACTTCATGTAGTTAGAGGAAACTCAATGTTACCTTTATGTGGGTGGTTTTGATATCATCTTACCCTTATAAAAAAAATTCCATTGTAAAGATAACATTAAATAGGGTCTTTAAACAATTGTTTACACATACAAAAATATTAAAATTTACGCAAAATCCCAAAGGGATTTCTCCCCCACGTGTCAAACACTTTAAGACTTTCTTAATAAAGTAATGAGGCCTTCTAAATACTATCCAATGTTTTATTCAATATTATGACCTTCAAAAACTACCTTTAGCTTCAAGATCATCAATATAATCATAATATATATGTTTCCACATTTTAATGAATAACTCTTCTTGAGTTATTCAATATATCACATGACAAAAATTATAGATTTCCATATTGTCTTGATCACATGATATTAAATTCTTCATCCTATATCCTCAAGAAACATAAGGAATTGGATTCATTATCAGACATGACATACAATTATAACTCATTAATATAAAAAATATATTATAGGAATCATAAAATCGTTTCATTACCAAACATTTATTCATCCATTGATAACAAATACAACAATCACTTGGGTACACCAGTCTCTCCCTTAGAATTTATTGGATAAAATAATACCCACTGATTTCAATATATGTGACCTTATAGATTCTTTATTCTCCCCCATATTGAAAATAAATGTAATGTTCAATTCAAGGTGTATTCATGCAACTTATACTATATTTCAAGGAACTCAAAAAAATATTTTATCCTCTTCATTTTTATATCAGAATAACAACCTATATTCACTAGAGAGAAGGATGAAATCCTACATTTTTTTTGTAAAAGAGACATTATCTCTACCACTATAATTATATGTGGGAAAACCCATTCCCGAAAATAATACTATAAAAATAAGGTGGTCAATTTTTCCTATAATCAACAAATATGTGATACCATGCTAAAAACTCACTTTGGAGATACTCAAAATTATATATATCAAAAAATACTTATAAAATTCATATATCTCAACAAACACATTTAAAATTCCATGTGAAAAACATGTAACTCTTCCTTTATACCATGATTTTATCAATAGACACTCCCCTTAATAAGTTCATTTAATACAATCATAATAATTATTGTAAGTTTGATTTTCATACCTCAAAAATCAAGTTATAAATTGTCTATAGAATTTCAAAATTCACAATAATTAAGTAAAATGACATAATCTTATAAATATCACTACCCCTTATGGGGTGTGTTTAATTAATTCATCCTCATGGTAGCTGAAATAACATGAATAAAAACTTATTTTTAGTTCAAACTGATATCCTTATACCTATCCTTAAATTCCATGAAAGTCAGTATAATGAAACTAGAGTATTTATTGAATAACGAGGTACATTATCTGTTCCCCAGAATAAAAATTTAAGCTAAGGGTTTCCTCTCACCCTAGACCCTTATCATTACTTTTATTAATATGAACAATATCAATATATTTTTTTCTCATCTCTTTATTTGTTTGTTTTTTATTCTAAAATGATTTCAGACACCTCAAAGGTTAATGAAATTTCATTTCTTTTTTATTTCATCATCACCATAATTTTCTCCATTTGGGATGGTAGAATTATCTTAAATTATTTTTTGATATGACCAGTTTTTTCATACCCTTTTCGTAACTTCCCTTGAATTTTAAATCTATATTTATTGATAGCTCCTCATTAATTCAAGATTCATCATGTTAAATAACTTATTTTCATTTTTTTTCTTTTGCATCCATATCATTTTCTCCATTTTATTAGTCATCTATATCTGGTTTGTAAAAAATACTATGCATTCATTCTTGACATATTTAGATTATTTTTGTTTCTCTCATTATTTCTTATCCTCCTTGTCATTAAATTGAAAATATTTGTTTAATTTTGACTTCATTCTCTTTATAACTGTATGAAACATTTGGGAGATATCCTAGATTGACATTGAAGCAAGATGGTGCAATAGTCCACCTATTTCATCATAAAAACACAATGAATATTTTCATTCCATATAGATTCCTATCAAACCACTAAATAGAGGATCATCTGACCATCTGAACCTGTATAATTAAAATATCTGAATGCCATCAGAAAAAAAAAAGCTAATGGAAACAGAATATAAGGGGTTGTCTGATCACTAAACCCATAAATTATCTTCACTGGAACTTGAATGAAATCCCATCTAATCATGACACAAATTCATCCACACATAATTCATAAATATTATAAGAAAACAAAAAAAATAGGATTATGTGGTTTGAAAAAACAACCAATATCCATTGTGGAAAACTAAAAATGTTTTAATTAATGATATTCAAGTGAATAAGAAAATAATATCTCACTTCCAATATATTTATAATTTATCATACTATGAATTTATAAACTCACACTAGTTTAGCATAACATCACTACTTGGCCACCAAATCCATTTATAAATGTATTTATCTAGTGAATAGGTTGCATCAAACATTGAGATTCGTGATCAACCCTCTAATGGAATAAGAAAAATCTAATACACTTTTGAACCATCTAAAGAAACTATCAATGGCTAGTACCCAATCACTTTTCCTACACATAGGGAATTTTGGGTGCTTGACATCACCTTATGGGACTCCTTTTGATGGACTCCATCTTACATACCCCATCTGGTGGACTCCGTCCATTACATGTCCATCTACTAGAAATTATCTAGTATACCCCATATAATTATAGAGAATCCTTACCATAAGATTCCATTGGTTATCTCTCTCTAATTAATTCTATCAAAAAAAATTGGTCTTACAAAATTGAAGAATTTTCACACAAAAACAAATACAACATGAGAATTGATTCATAATTAATCCTTCTTCAAAAATTCACTGGTACTCATTCTTTTTCTGATTCACATAGTGGTATCCTTTAAATATTATTAAACAAGTCTACTAAATTCTAAATATTTCCTCAAATATTCTGAGATAATGAACTTTTTATATAAATCAATATGATTTTTCATCCCAGTAATCTTCTGTAGCTACAAATCATTATCTTCAGAAGATTTTGTATAAAGTTATATTTTATTTATATGAATCGTTCTTATATGAAAAAATGGGTTGTGTCATTGGACATGTATGCACATAGGATAAAACCTCAGTGAGGAGGTTTGAGTACTCGATGTGGGTGGAGGCCTACATAGGATTAGTGGATTAGTGGATGGTGATGACTATATGTTAGGAAGGCGGTTCTCATCAAAGAAAGAAACATTTTGTGGTATGTGAGACCATGTGTTATTAGATGAGGCTCACCATGATATTGAGGCTGACAGGATAAGACAATGGAAGGAAGAATATCAACATTCCTTGGGATGTGGGCGGATGAGTTGACATTAGTTATTCTAGAGGATGTTTGTGGGATTTGTGATATCAATATGGGGATTCTAGTTGTGATTCCTATTTTTATTGACAAGGTGTACAATATGTATTAATTATCAGGAGGTGACAGTGATATATATATGTATGGGAGATTGAGGGTTTTCTATTATGAGTGATTGGGGATACATCATTCCATTCTATCATTGGGTGAACAAGTTAAACACTCTCTTATGACTATTGTGTACAAGTAAAGTGGGTTACTTTATGTGGGAGTTGATGAAATTTATTTGTGGTTTTCATACATTAATATAAATATGGTTGTAAGATAGATACAGATTGGTGTTTCTCTACTGATTTTATACTCACAACCCACACAGTCCCCTTGGGGCATGTGTAGTCTTTATGGATTTGAGATTTGGTAATGGATCAGAGTCATGAGTTGGACCTTATTGAGCAGGGATGTGTTGTGAGTGTATGGGATGTATGGAAGATGTAACAAGGGGTTTCTTTTTATTGAGATGGAGTTCTTTTTGGATTTTTGAGTACATACATGTATGATCAGTATCTGTGTGATCATGCATATTTTCTTTCTATTTATCATTAAATTTGGATATTATTAGTTATGTATTGCTGGTTTTCTATTGTCTTGTTATTATTCCTATTTATATATGCTTCAACAGTGTTTTTGTCATTTTATTTTACAGTTCTATTGTTATAATGACCATCATCATCATCATCCTCACTAGAGGTTATATTCTCTCTACTATCACCCAATATACCCTTGCTGCTACTTTGTAGCCTTTTGAATATGGGGAGGAATACCTAAGACATAGTGGCCCTCTATACCAGAGCACTAGTTATGTGGATACTAGGTTTGGGCAGTATAATATTAATCTGTGGTACATTTTTAATAAAATTAGCAATAATGTTCATCTTGTTTCTAAGTGGTATTAAATGATGGTTTTAAAAATGGTCTAATTTTTGGGATATAGTTGACCAGATACTGGGATATAGTCATAACTGGGTAAAGTTATCATTTTTGGGTACCCACAAACCCAACAACAAGGAATAGAATTATTTTACAAGGATTTGAAATTGATTTTTATCTTGTTAATTTACTTTTGACATATTTCCCACTCAAGTTGTGCACTTGGGTGTGATTTTAGTGATTTATGATGTTTTGAACCTTGGCCTGGTATGGTAAGGGAGGAGAACTCATGCATATCGTAGGCACATAAGTTCACATGGAATATGTGTTTTCATGTGATTATAACATGGAATATGGAATATGAGAAATGGGATTTGGCTATTTAAACTGTCAATGACAAGCTAAACAAAATTTTATTGCTTATAATTTTGATTGAATTATACTCATCCGTCCTAGAAATATGGTTCTTGATGATATTTTTATGTGATTTTATGTGTGTATGGTGTATGTAGAGTCTGTATTTGTTATGGGTGTGTAGGAATATATAAGGGGGTGATCTATTTATAGTGCCTAAAACAATCTAAAAAACATTTTCTTACACAACCTCTTGGTGTAATTCTACTCTTCCACTCTAGGATGGTTTTTTGTTATATGCTTAATATTTCATTACTAACATTGATATAGGTAGGAAGGGTTCCATGAGGTTATATGTTTTCTGATATGTGTGTATAATGGATTTTTTAGGTTTGTGAGATGAGTTTATTTTTATAACTTTCCCTTTGTTTGATATATAGACTATTATTATTGATACTGATAATGGATTTTGGTTTTTTAGAATGGTTCCACAAAAATGGGGTCTAGTGGAGTTTCATGGGTGTAGAGGTGGTGTCTCCTGGGATTGCCTATAATGAGTTCCATGAGGTTCTAAGTTATCATGATCCATAGGTAGAGGTTTAGAGGCAATTGGGACAACCACAACAAATGGTAGAGTTTAGACCATGGAAAGATGAGTAGTTCATGGTGAGCTTTGTGTTGGTGGTTTGTGGTATTAATTATAGACCTTGGAGAGATGATCTAACCCTGGTGTATCTTATGTGTGAGTATTAGTTATTTCACCCATATTTATTTCAGGGTTTGGGTGAACCCGAAACTGAAAAAACTAGATAACATTAGTGCGGAAAATATTTGGTCAAACAGAGACACCCTCAGGGTAGAGGGTGAAGTTAGCTACTTATATGCTCTTGGTATCGAAAAGGGATTATGATATTTACACGTATATATATATTTGAATGATTATATGACATGGAAGGATTTCTTGTTTAGGTTCTTCACTGTCTTATACCTAGAATCATTGAGGGTAGATCGAGACCCTAAGTTCATGAAATTGCAACAAGGGGATACATCCATTATTTATTATAATCAGAGGTTCACATAAATGACCCATTTTTAGATTATATAATATAATATGGAATTTCCTAGGTGGATCTATTCAATTATATCTTGTTACACACCATTAGAGTATAATTAAATATCTTCAGGTTGACCTTATTCTAGAAGGCATTCAATCAAGTATTGATAGATAAAGAGAATCTTACATATGTGACCTATTTGAGTCAGATGATGATGTGATGTGAGATAAGAATTGGGGATATGGGTATCCATACGCAAGGCCATGTAGAACATTAAAAGGGGAATCAAATCACAGATTTGGGTATACCACTAAGGAGTTGGTCCTCGATAGTGGGATTCTAGTGTGTAAAGCCATGTAATGTTTAGACTCAATGTAAGAAGATTCCAATAGAGTGTAGGGATTTTGGAAATATAGTATATCTAGAGAGATACTATTATAATTCATCTTCTATACCTAGGATTTATAGACCTAATTGTAATTAGGGATATGAGGTAGGATTTTGAGTGGTACCAAGAGTCTTTATCCGAGATACTACTCTATATATAGGTCATTGAAGAGATATAGTGGCCCAAAATTGGGGTAAATGGTTGGTATAAGGTATAACATCATATAGAGGGCATAATTCTAGGAATAGGGATTTAGGCTAGGTGTATGAAAAATATATGTTAGGTCCAGAGTTCGATGGGGATCCAATGACTCATAGGGGTTTCTCATGATTGTGGGTGATTCCTTTTGTTTTTGTTATAAGTGATGCTGGTGCATGAGGTTCATGTATGATAGATGAATTAAGAAAATTTATTTTAATATATGGTAATTGGGAATAGTGTTTGGATTATAAGAGATGCATAGGAATAATGATATTTTTTGGTAATGAAATATAAATGTGATGTTGGGACTTTAGGGTATTAATTTTAGTAAAGGACCATGTGGGAATCATGTATGATGATGTCCTGAATTGATCATATTATTAGGTAAAGGAATGATGATATGTCATATGAGTATGTGAATGTATAGAGGAAAGTTATTATAATAATCTAAATGCATAATTCTTGAGTCTGGAAGTGACAACGTAGGTAATTACTATGGTGGGGAGCTCAAAAAGGAATTGGTCATATGTAAGTGATTAAGGGGGTCCAAGGAGATGGTTATGATATGATTATGTTTGGTATCATCTCATCATAAGACTATATAGCTCAAATATGACCTATTAGAAGTTGTGAAGGTAGTAATGTCTCATTTTTTTGAGTGGGTAGGATATTCTGACAAAATTTTAATTTTTTGTTGGTCGATGATCTAAATTTTATTTCGATATTCAATAGTTAATTATGAGAGTTATATCATGTTTTTATATTTTTTTTGGATGGCACTTAATCCCTATTAGTTGTATCGGGAATTTGGTTAGGTTTTAGGTGTTTTGGGCCTCAAGAACATGGTTTTTTGAAAGAACGGAGGAAGGAAATAGTTAGGGAAAAACCTTCCCCTCAATAGTTTTTCCATATAAGGTACTTAACATGGTTTGATGAACCATTCGCCTAGGGGTGGATATCTAGGTAAGGAATATATAATAAATTACATTGTTTATACCCATGGATTCCATGTTTTTTTATCAAACTATGTGCTTAGACCACACAATTAGTGCAACATAGGTAGTGGGTGCACATGGTTGTCACAGAGCTTGTCCAAACAGTGTGACCCATTAAAAAGGGTAAAATTATGATACACACCCTCCCTTGTTTTATAATTCTCCTCCCAGTTTTTATTGAACTTCTGTATGCATAATATATTGGATATCCTTCATTATTCCCTCAAGATTGGCTTTGTGTATTATTCTCTATCCAGACCCTAATTCGAGAACCATCAGTAACGTTGGGTAGAGAGACGTAAGACTACTAGTCCTATATATTATATTATTATTTTATATTTCCATTTAAAATGGTATTTCCATCCAAGATTATATTCTCTATATCCATGTGGTTTTCTGGAGTATACTTTTTTTTCTGATACAGCTCAAAATATAGGTCTATATTCAATGAGTGAGTGCCTATGAATATAAGGTTAGTGGTTCCTATCTTTCTCCTCAATTTTACGCATTCTAGGGGATTTGTATTTAAATATTCATGAGTATTTTGTTCCAAGTGTGACCATTAATTTAATGATTTTGTGATATATTATTGATAGAGTATATTGGTGGGAAATTTCACATTTTTTTGAATATGTTGATCTAGGTATGGAACGCTTTGTGTGAAATATGGATTCCAATTTGGTTGGGTAGGATACGTTGTTTGATTGAATTAATTTAATTATGATGTAATATGTGGGTTCCATGGGAACATTTTGGGATTTTCTTGAGATAAATGGGGAGATTATTATCATCAGGATTGAAGAGATATGGTTAATCAAATTGATAAAGATAGTGTATACCCATGCTGCAGTTATGTGATGACGTACACATGCAATGATGGAGTTCCTTCTGATGGTGTCACATAGGTATGTTGGTGATTCTCTATGACTGAGTTAGGTGGATAGCACCATTGGATTATTATTCACATATAATAAGGACTTGATGAAGTGGTGTTGACCACTCGATGTGGGTGGAGGCCTCTACAGTATTAATTGCTTAAGTGATGTTGATGACCATCAATTATAGAAGAGGTTCCCACTATAGAAATTCAGGGTTGATGGTATGTTATCCCTCAGATGGGGGTAAGTCTCATTGTGATGTTCAATCTAATGGGATAGAATAATGGAATTGTGGATATCATCTTTCATAGGGGAATTGAGTTGATGAGGTAATGGTAGTTGTTTAGGTGGATGTTTAATGGACTAGCAATATGAATATAGGGAATTCCATTGTGAATCATGTTTTACTCGATATGTTGTACAAGTCATATTTATGAGATCCCAGTGATATGTATATGGATGGTAGTCTGAGGTTCATATATTATGATTCATAGTGGATAAATAATTCATTCTATGGTTGAAAGAAGTAGGTAAATTCACCAATGTGGTTGTTGAGAACAAGTGAGATGGGTTAGTTATGTTATAGTTGATGTTATTTATTTAAATTTTCATACACTAACATAAATATAGATATAATAAAGGCACACATTTGCGGTGGACTACTGTGTTCATACTCACACTATGCATAGGCCTTTTGATATGTGTGAAAGCATTATTTATTTGATATCATGTAAGGAACCAAACTCCTGAGTTGGACATTAGTGAGCAGGGATGCACTATTAGTGCATGGGATGCATTGTAGATGTAAAAAAGGGTTATTTTGTGTCAATATGGAGTTTTTTAGATTATTGAGTATATACCTATATGGTAATCCTCTGTGCAATCTTTTTTTATTTTTATGTTTTTCATCATACGTGGATTTTATTTGTTATGTATATCTAGTTTACTTTTTTCCTATTATTGATTCTATTTATATATGATTCTGATAAGTTTGAGTTATTTTCCGCCATATTTTTGCATTTATAATGACCATTTTTATTATTATCATTATCACTTAATGTTATAGTCTCTTAACTATCACCCAATAAACCATTCTTCCTAGTCGATAGCCTCTAGCAAAAGGGGAGGTGTGGCTCAGGCCCTGTGGCCCTTCAACCTATAACACATGTTTAGTGGCTCCCAGGTTATGGTGCTACACCTATAACTTCATCAATTAAGAGTATGGTAAAAAAGATTCCTAAAAACTATTTTATGATTTATCACTTTAAACGAGCATTCTTCTACACGAATCTCACTTTCCATGTTTTCAAATAGTTTTCAAAATGATTATAACTCTTGATGATTTTCAAAATAAAACGAAGTATTTATATATTTTTAAAAAGTAAATGCTAGATTTTTAAAATATATTATTTATATTAAAATGGATTTTAAAGACATTTATTTTTTAAAATTAATTCAACAGTGTTTCTATGTCTTATCAAAGAATGTTTTTGAATGCATATTTCAATCATATTTTTTTTAAATCCCTTTTTTATGGTAAATGATAATTTTTATCAATACTAAAGTGTTTAGATTTAATGAAATACTTTTAATGAGTTATAAAGAATTTAAAAAAGTGTTATTTTCTCTCATTTTTCCGTGATTGATAACATAATCCTATGAATATATTTTTCATCTATATATACATTCTTATAGATCATTATGTTACACTAAATAATTTTTTAGCAACCATCTATCTTCTTTCTCTGTATAGATTATAAAATGTTCTATGAAATTTTTCTTGAAACCCATCTCTTTTACATGAGTTAATTACGTAATGTTTGAAGTATGAATGATTTAATACAATAATGCAAATATATGTGAGAATTTTTATTATTACATAGACTGGGGTCTAATATCATTATCCAATGCATTGGTTAAAGATTTATATATCATGAGATAATAATGGAAAATGAGTATGAATTCTCAATAAAGTATTGGTAATAAGATGTAATGTTTGATCCACTATGGGAGACATGATGTAATATTTGGTAAACAATGGGATGTTAGATGTAATGACAGATCCACTATAGAAAACAGAAGTAATGCCTAGTTCTAGATGGGGAAAGTGTTTTGATGCCAGATTAACTATGTCAAACCTGATGTGATTCCCGATCCACTATGTAATGATTATTATTCTTATTATTAATCCTCATTTATATATTATATTCTTATGAGTATGATCCATGGATCATGTTTATTATCTCACACACTATTTTCGTTGTATATATTTGTTAATTTGAGATTAAATTTCCTTATATCATGACATTTGGAAAATATTTATTGTTCCATGGTATTTTAAATAAGATATTTCTCCCCTTATCATGTTTTCAAATATTCTAATAATTCATCCCTTAATAAAAAATTGATGAGATTTTACATTACTGGGTGATTGAGATCTCCCCTTTCTAATTTTTTATTCCCTTGGTTATGAAGATGATTATAAATAATAAAGAGATTGGATGAAATTTTTGTTTGGTTATTTTATGTAGAAATGTTAACTTGTATCATAAAATATTTTACTTATATAGATAAATAATCAAATAAACTAAAACTTTTATTCTTGGGATTTTGTTTTAATTGTGAGATATGATTTTTAAACAATTGCAATGATGTAAAATAATGATATATTTACCTTAGATCATCTCACTTGGTATCAAATCCTATGTGAAAATTATGTGTTCTTTCACCAAACCGTGGATTGTGTGTCTAATATGACTCATTATTATACATATAGAATTATATCTCAATGTATAAGTTTTATATGGTTATCCCTCAAGATAAATAAAATATTATCCTCTTTCCACCTACACTCAATCCAAAGAGACCATGATATGATCCTTCCAAATGGAAGGGATTATATTAACAATCAAGGGAGAAATGAAAGACAATTAGTATCACTATTATGGCACCCGTATCACCATTGGTGGTTCTTTGAGATCAAAATGAAGATGAATGGATTATGTTTATATCAAAATGGATTTATCTTGTATGTTTATGTACATATTCTAAATGATTTTTAGTTTTAAAAAATTCATTTATGAATACCCTTTCATCACACGCTTTCAGTGATATACATGTTTTTAAAATATTCCCTCTATAGAACATTCTGATAAGCAACCCTGTTTTAATGGAACTTCCCAAATTTTTACCCAATTTCAAGTGAACTCTATCCACTTTTTCAAGCCACCATTGTATTTGTAAAAGCTTTCTTTTTATTATGAAAACCTTTTTGGTTCAATTCTAGTTTTATACAAAATATTTTCCTCTTCTCTATTTTAATGGCTCTATAGTATTTTCCTTAAAATCGTACAAATATGTTTTAATGATAATAATTATCAAATACATTTCTTATATGTTGTCACTTATGTTTGACAACACTTACCATTATATATTCCTATTTTATCTTATGAACGTCCATGTATGTTCTAAATCCTTTCTTTCATGTACACTTTCATGATACACCCATTTTCTATGCATTATAACATGATTATGGTACCCAATTCTTTCCATGGGTACCCTTATGTTTATGTAAGGTTGATTATGTATGACTATATATGGGGAAAGAATATTCCTGAAAATGTTGAGATGGGTGCGCCCAGATAGTGCTCCAATGAATTGGGTAAAGTGATGTCTCAGGAGATGTGATGAGAAACAAGATTGGTGGTTAGCCTTGACCCGTACAAAAATGGGAAACGGGATTGGCGGTTATCCTTGACCTGTACTATAATGGGAAATGGGATTGGCATTTATCCATGACCCATAATAAAGACATGTTTTATTATTCTTCCACATTTATATGATTCCATGATTATATGATGTGATTTTAAATGTTCCATGCTTTGGATATCATTATGTCATGCCTCCTAACTCACGTGCTTAAGATGTATCCTTATTTTTATTCCCTTAATCATATTTTCAGATCATTCCTTTGTTCATGTGTTCCCCAGGGTTACCTATGTAGATGTAAGGGCTCGAGGGAAGTTAGGAGATCTTTATAGATATTATATAAATAAATGTTTTTAGCCCCATGTTTTATGTTTTAATTACCTAGTCCTCCAAAACACTAGAGTTAACAATACTTTTCTAGTAATCTGATGTATAATTATGCTTAAAACCATGTAATGTTAAATGTAAAAGGCGTGGGTCACTATAGTTGGTATCATAGGATGGTCAAGTTATTTTTCGAGATTAGGAATAGAGCCCTATAGTGAGAACCTTATGGATGAGACTAAGTATAAGAAAATAGTTCTAAATTTTAGTGAGTATTGAGTAAGTGGGTATCAAGAAAATACATCCTTTTATGGATATGTGCAGGTAGGGGCGGCTCTGGAACAGATGTACCTAGGAGTGAAAACTCCAACCATGAGTTTCAAGCTGGACCCGTGGTATCCTGGTACATGACAACAGGCTTTGCTGCACTCTTGGTTTCGACACTCCCATGGGATATGCATTGCTTGATTCACGATCATAGTAAGAAGCATTAACAAGGGAAAAAAAGACGATAAAAATTTAAGTTAAAAAATAGATCAAGCATAACCTAAATATAAACCAAAGTAATCACAAGTTAGGATATAATTATTCTTTATAAGGTTATACTTTTATGTTCAAAGTTTCCTTTTTATGCCTCATATCTAAGTATTCAAGACCTATAATTATACATTCTTTTTCATAGTTAATGGTGGGAAATAAAAGGACATGTTCCAACAACTAATGTGATGAGAAATGTGAAGATTTACCTAATGATATGCCTGATGTGACGGGAGCAGGTGCCCAAACTTCATGGAAGTACTTGGTCAGTTGGCTCGAGTTATGAATAATAACTTGAATTAAGCGGAGTGTCTTTCTCCTCAAAGAAAATATAAATTTTCCGTAGAATCCTTCAAGAACAAAGGCCTCCCATGTTTAACGGATCTTCTGATCCCCTCATCACGGAACAATTTATTAATTCCATTGAAAAGATATTCTCTTTCCTCTAGTTCATGGAAGAAGATAAGTTTTTACTATTGATCTATTGTTTTGATAGCGATGTTGATCAGTTGTGGAGACTGATCAGGAATACAAAGTCCCAAGAGGAAATTGATTCCATTGATTGGGAGGAATTCAAGGGGATGTTTTTCAAAAAAATATTTTCCTCGAACCCTCCATGTCAAGATGGAAGGAGAGCTCCTCAGACTCAAGCAGATGGAAGATGATTCCATTCGGGTGTATGATGCAAACATTTCAAGGATTGCAAGTACGCCTCTGGATTTGTCAGGAACACTGAAAAAATATGGTTATTTTCTTTAGTGGACTAAAACTGAGTCTATGAAAAGTTTTGACGATTTGAGAATTCTAGAGTTATAAGGAGATTATCCATTGTGATCTCAAGGTTGAAATGGTGATTGGAGACTCTCAATGGTCTCGTTGGCCAATTTATAAGAAGTTTAAAATGGAGAACAACATGGGTGGTTCATCAAACAAATACCATGATGAGGAAGCCTGAATTTTCCCCTTGTAAAAGATGTGGGATGAAGCATTCTTGTAACTATATGATGGGAACCCAGAATGTCTTCAAATGTGGGAAGTTTGGTCATCTAGCCAAGAACTACTAAAGGGATTGGAAAAATACAACTAATGATGAAGAAGAAAGGAAGATTTAGAGAAACACTCATCATGCAGTGTTGTGTTACAACTGCAAAGAGTATGGGAGTTATGAAAAAAATTCCCTAAGCTGAGGGTTGTCAGAGGCAATAAACAACAACCTCTAAGGAAACAAGGGAAGTATTATGCTATCACTACTGCTGAGGTGGATCCATAAAATGATGGGGTGACATGTACGCTAGTAATTCATTCAAGAATATCAAACATACTATTTGATTCTGGTTCTACGCATTCTTTCGTATCTTGAAGGTTTAAAAGTAATATTCAAACACCACCTCAAAATTTGGAGGAAAATTTATCTGTGAGAACCTAAAATGGGTAAATTATTGCATCCATGGTTTATAACTCCTCCCTAGTAAATGTTTGTGGACTGAACCTCCTAGTTAATCTCTCCATACATCATTTAGTGGAGTTCTATGCTATCTTGGGAATGGATTGAATATCTTTATAAAAAGCCTACATCAACTGTTAGGAATGGGAGATCACTTTTAACATCCCAAAGAATCCTCCAATTCAATACAAGTGTAAGGACGAAGATGAATCTCATTTATAATTTTCATTTTATGTGTCGACATTCCTACCTTGTGAGAAAGCATATCTAGCTCAAATGATTGAGACAAAGGAGAGAATCATGATTGAAGAAATTCCCATTGTGAGGTATTACATTGATGTATTTCCTGAAGAGTTTCCTAGACATCCTCCTAACAGAGATTTTGAGTTCTCAATTGAACTTATCCCTGGATCTCTGCCTATCTCAAAGACTCCTTATAGAATGACCACTATAGAGATGGAAGAGTAGAAGAAGAAGTTACAGAAGAATATGGAGAAGGTTTTAATATGCTCGAGTGCTTCATTGTGGGGTTCCCCAGTCCTTTCCATCAAGAATATGGACAGATCAATTTACCACATCATTGATTATCGTGATCTCAAAATAATCACAACAAAGAATAATCACCAGCTTCTACGGATAGATGACTTATTGAATCAGCTTCATGGGGCCAGTTATTTCTCTATGGTGGATCTTGGATCAGGATATCACCAATTAAAGGTGAGGAAAGAAGTTATTCCCAATACATCCTTCCCAACAAGGTATGGAAACTATGAGTTCATAGTGATTCCCTTCAGACTCACTAATGCTCCATCAATTTTTATGGATTTAATGAATAGTGTCTTTAGAGATTACCTTGAAAAATTTGTGGTAGTCATTAGTTATGATATTATGATGTACTCCAAGAGCAAGGAGGAACATGTGGATTATTTTAATACTATGTTAATGACTTTGAAAAGGGTGAAGTTGTATGAAAAGTATAATAAATGTGACTTCTGGATGGAGGAAGAATCATTCTTGGGGCATGTTATGATCAACAAAGGGATATCTGTAGATGCTTCGAAGACAAAGGCAATTGAAGACTGGCATGGGCCAACTTCAATAATGGAGATCTCTAGATCTTTGGGTCTAGCTGGGTATTATCGATGATTTGTAAATAACGTTTCACAATTGTCTAACCCAATGACCAAACTGAAACAGAATGGAGAAATGTTCGTCTAGGCTCAGGAATGTGAAGACTATTTCAAGGAGTTGAACAAGTGGCTTATCATTGCGCCAGTACTCACACTCCCAACAAGTGGAGAAATATTTGTGGTGTATAGCGATGCTTCAAAGAACAGAATAGGTTTTTTGATAATGAAATATTATAAATTGGTAGCCTACATCTCAAGGAATCTCAAAATCCATGAAAAAAACAATCCCATGCAAAATTCGGAGTTGGTGGCTATGATATTTATGTTGAAAATCTGGCAGCACTATCAGTATGGGGAGAAGTGTGAGATATATATTGAACCCAATAGTATAAAAAATATATTCACAAAGAAAGATTGTAATATGCGCCAAAAAAGATGGATAGAGATCATCAAGTATTATGAATTCTAAAAACACTACCATCCCAGTAAGTCAAACAAGGTGGCAGATACTCTAAGTAGAAAGGATTATGCATCATTATCAATGATGTGAATTGAAAAGGATCTGATCTTCTTATATTTACAAATAATGGTCATGGGAATAATTAAGGTAGGAAAATCATCAATCGTTTCTCAAATGATTTCTCAACCACCCCTCTTGGATAAAATAAAGGATGCTCAATGAAATGATGGGGCAATTCAGAAATGGGTGGAAGCTATCAGAAATCGGAAATCCTCCAATTTCAAAATTGATGAGGAATGAGTTGTAAGATTTGGGACATGACTGTGTGTAACATCTGATCTAGAGATAAAAAAGGAACTACTGAATGATGCACATAGCTCAACCTCATCTATCCACCCAGGGAGCATAGAGATGTATTGAGATCTCTAAGAAAACTTTTGGTGAGACAATATGAAAGTGGAGATTACTGAATATACATCAAAGTGCCAGGTATGTCAGGAAGTGAAGGATGAGAGGAAAAAATCTAAGGGGATGATGAAACCACTACTCGTACCGACAAGGAAGAGGGAGACCATAAACATGAACCTTTTCACTATACTACCAAGGACATCCAGAGGAAACAATTATATTGGATTCATTGTAGATCGTCATACAAAGACAACTCACTTTATCGAGATTCGATAGGACTTCTCATTAGATCAACTTGCACGGATATATATCAATGAAGTTGTAAGGATTAATGCAGTACCAATATATAGTATCTGATCGAGATCCGAGAATCACCTCGATGTTCTGGAAAAGTCTCCAACATGCTCTAAGCACAAAATTGAACTACAGTATGGCCTATTAGCCTCAAACTGATGGCTAATTCAAGTGAACTATTCATATACTGAAAGATATGTTGATAGAATGTTCAAAGGACTTCAAAGGAGGATGATACCAACATCTTAATCTATTTGAATTCTCCTACAACAACAATTTCCACTCGAGCATCTGAATGATACCATATGAAGCCCTTTATGGGAAAAGTTTCAGAACACCGGCGTGTTGAGATGAAGTCAGTGAGTGTAAACTGCAAGGACCTAAAATGGTTGACGAAATGGTGGAGAAGGTGAAAAACATTCAAAATAATATTAAGCAATACCAATGTTGACATAAGAGTAATGGATCCAATCGTGGACAAGCCCTTCAGTTAAAAGTTTGAGACATGGTATTTCTCCATGTATCTTCATGGAATTAGGTTATGAGCTTTGGGAACAAACGAAAGCTAAGTCGTTGGTACATCAGGCCCTTTGAGATTCTGGATCGTATTAGGGTTATGGCCTATTAAATAGAACTTCCACTTACCATGTCCAAAGTACATGATGTCTTTCATGTGTCTCTCTTAAGGAAAGTAAATACCATATCCTTCACATGTACTATCTTAAAAGGTGGTACAGTTGGAGGATGATCTTTCTTACGAGGAGTAGGGAGTGAAGATCTTGGATCATAGATATAATGTTATATATAACATGACTACTCACATAGTAAATGTAATCTGGAGTAAACCCAGGTACGAAGTGGCAATATAGGAACTGGAGGAGGCAATGAAGGAAAAGTACCCTCACTTGATTATGGCTTAGAATGTAAAATTAAATTTCAAGGGAGAAATTTCATAAGTGTGGGATAATGTAACGACCTAAAGTTTTCAATGGAGATTTATTTCTTATAATTATGTCATATAATCACATTAAATCACAAAATAATGATCCACTAAGTTCTATGTGACCATTAAAAATTGTTTCTCACTTCTGTGATTTGAATTTTAAAAATTTGACATACGCTATTGCGATCAGTAAGTTATTTGGAGTCCAATGTGACCAACATAATTTTTGGGGAATAATAACATACCCTTATGAATAATAATACGACCTTTATGAATAGTGACATACCCTAATGAATATTAACCTTACATATGATAGTATATAAATATGATTCAAGTGAAAATAAGATGTACCTATATTTTGGAATGCAAAATGAAATTTCAAGGGTGAAATTTCATAAGGGGAGAAGAATGTAATGATCCAGTGTTTTTCAATAGAAATTACCTTATTATAAATATGTCATAAAATCACATGAAAACAAAACATGATGATATAATAAGTGATAAGTGACCTTTAAACATAAGTTTGTCACTTTTGCGTTAGAAATTTTGAAAATCTGACATACATGATTGCAATCTGTAAGTTATTTGGAGACTGATGAGAAAACTTATTTTTTTGATGAATAGTAATGTGCCCTTATGAATAGTACTGTACCCTTATGAATAGTGATATACACTAATGAATAGTAACATTACCTATTATAGTATAGAAATATTTTTCAAGTTGAAATTGTGATATACCTATATTTCAGAATAAGTAAATGAATGTTTTTAAACTAGTTTTTTTATAATAAATTATGATTTTAATTAAATATTAAAATACTCATATTTTGAATATTGTATTTTAAAAATGGACTTCATTTTTAGATTCTACACATCAATAAATTTTTGGGGGAATTTTTTGGATTTTTTCTAAAATACATGAATTTCTGATGAATAGTAAAATGTGATAATTTACAATAAATGCTAAATAAGGGATTTATTGAGTCCTTGATGATCATCTGATGATGTAAGACCAATTGGTTCAAATTAAAATTCATTTATTACTATTCTTGGTCATTCAATACTTACTATTCCATGTCTTATCAATAAATAATCAACTAATGATTAAAAATTTATGTAAACCCTCCTCCCCTCCACTATAAAACCCCCCTCACTCCCACTTCTCTTCACTACTCTCAAGCCAAGTGTCTTGCCAATATTCTACCCAAATATCTCCCCAAGCTCCTTCCCTAGGCCCAAAATCTCCTAGTCTCTTCAAAATACCAAAATCTCTCCCCTTAAGAGGTTCACAAAGGAGGAAGTCTCAAGGGCCCTTTAATAAAAAGTAGAGAACACTAACAGATTTATGTTAAGGGATCCTCTCCATTTCACTCTTAAATCAAGATTTTTATCTATGTTATTTCATTTTATTTGTCATATTTAATGATTTTTTATGGTTACACACCTCCCTCAAACATCCCTATTGATGTCTAAGTGATGAGAAATCCATTTTATCTCTCATCAAGCCCTCTTAGTTACACCAGATACCAAGCCGATAAACCGTAATGAATTCTTCTCAAACCTTCTTTGTTCTTTCAGGTTACATTATCATTATTTATATCAAAGTTGATTTATATTATATATTTATTTAAATATTCCAAATTATTTTTTGTTTTACAAAATTAATTTATGAAGACCCTTTCATCACTCCCTTTTGTGGATTTACATGTTTTTAAAAGATTCCCTCCTTAGAACTTTCCGATAAGAAAACCTGTTTTAAGTGAAATTCCCAAATTTTTTACCAATTTCTAGTGCACTATATCCTATATTTTTATACACAATTGTATTTGTAAAATCAAACTTTTTATTATGAAAACTATTTTGTTTCAATTTGAGTTTTATATAAAATATTGTCCTCTTTTCTATTTTAAAGGCTCTATAGTATATTCATTAAAACCATACAAAAATGTTTTAATGCTAATGATTCTCAAATAAATTTCTTATATGTAGTCACTTCTTTTTGAAAACACTTACCACGATATAAAACAATTTTATCTTATAAACATCCATTTATTTTCTAAATCCTTTATTTCGAGGATACTTTTAGGATACACCCATTTGTTATGCTTTATATCATGATTGTAGAACCCAATTCTTTCCATGGGTACCCTTATGTTTATGTATGGCTGATTATTTATGGTTATTTATATGGGAGGAATATTCATGAAAATTTTGAGATGTGTGCACCCAGATACCACTGCAATGCTTTGGGTTAAGTGAAGTCTAATGAGATTCATTGGAAAATGGGATTTGTGGTTAGCCTTGACCCGTACTAAAATGGGAAATGAGATTGAAAGTTAGCCTTGACCCATAATAGAATGGTAAATGGGATTGGAGGTTATCTTTGACCCATAATAAAGACATGTTTTATGATTCTACAACATTTATATGATTCCATGTTTTTATGATTCAATGCTTATATGATGCGATTTTAAATGTTCCATGCTTTGGATATCGTTTTGTCATGCCTCTTAACTCATATACTTAAGATGTATTCCTAGGTTCATTCTCTTAATAGGTTATTCAGCTTATACCTTAGTTCATGTGTTTCCCAGGGTATCCTATGCAGATGTAAGGTATCATGGGAAGTTAGGATCTCTTTATGGAGATTAAATCAAGAAACGTTTTTAGCCCCATGTTTTATACTTTATGTACCTATTCATCCAAGACACTAGACTTAACGATACTTGTTTTGTACTATGATGTGTAATTATTCTTAAAATCATGTAATGTTATATATAAAAGGATTGTGTCCCTATACAGGTCAATGTGTTACATCCAACTAAGAAAGAAAAATATATTCCAAATGTACTTTTCTATGAAAAGAAATATATGATGTCAAATTTATATTTGTGGGAATTTGAAGCATTTATTAAAGCCACTTTAGGTAACAATATTGATCCTTAGGGATAAAAATTATTATTATAGAATAACCATAGGAAACAAGGATTTATTACCTATAAAACCCCTTAGATAAAAGGGTAATAGTATCATGACACACTATATTTCATGAGTAGTATTGAATCACTAAAACTGATAGTGGGAGTGATATAGACCTCAATGAAGTCATGGATGAAGGTAAATGGGTGTTGGAGCAACAATAGATTCCACAAATTATTATGGAAGACAATTTTCTAGTGACCCAAAAGCTATATAGGATATAAATATAAGTTATAGAGCCTGATATATGTTTTTTAATATTCACCAATGACAGTGAGTCATTATTTGTAGATACATTGTCAATGTAACTAAAAAGAAAGATGTAAGTTACATAGAAGCTTAGAAGAGTAAAGAAGTCATAAATTATGAAATGGATTCAATATACCAAAAAAATGTATGTATTTTGTTATACCTTCTAGTGTATGTAAACCCTATTGGTTTAAATTCAGTACAAAATAAAAATATGAGCATTTATGGGAAAGTCTATACTTACAATTAGTGATTGGTTAAAAATGGATTTAAATGGTGGAAAAGAATATAATATGATGAAGACTTTTCCCATTTTTTATGATGAAATATATTAAAATTATAAATTCCATAAAATCATACCATGACTATGAAATTTCGGAAATACCTAATAAAAAAATATCCTTAGCAAGAAACTACAAGAATATGTCTATATGACACAATTAAAAGGTTTTTTAAATAAAAATAATTCCAACATAGTATGAAAGTTGTAAAAAAATATTTAAGGATTACAAAAAGAATCATGGGTCCATAAAGGAATTTGTATTCATAAATATTGTGTATAAACGTTTTTTACAATAAATGGTTTTGTGGGAGTGAAATAATTTTCTTACTAGTTTATTTTGATGATATGCTTCTAATTGAAAAGAAAATAAGAGTCTCGTAGACCATTAAATATTGCTTATACTCATTCTTATATATGAATTAATTACGTAAAGAAGCATATATTCTAGGGATCAATATCCATTATAATATATCAAAGAGGATTCTTGAACTAAGTCAAAGTACCTAATTTATAAGATACATAGGAGATTTAGTATGGAATAAACCAATATGGGATTGTTTAAAGTGACATATAGTATTAGTATCTCTAAGAGAATGTGTCCTTGAAAAAATGAGTGGAGACATGTAACGGAAATGATACTAAATGCTTAATTGATTTGGTCAGTCAAGTATTTCATATTATGTAGTAAGCTATGAAATTACCCATGATTTTATAAAATATTTCTCTTTAATAAATAATTGTGTTTGATAGCTCATGAAGCATGAAAACATGAAATTTAGTGACTAATTATTCTATATAATAAAATTAATTGCATTATTTGGTAATTTTATTAAATATAATTAGTGAAAATAATTTCTAATTCATTTCATAAATTCTATTGCTCCAAGATAATTATTTTGATGCATTTTCTTACGATCATTGTTTTTCTCATATATGTTTTTTAATTAATTTAGAGTATTAAAATTATTAAAAACTTTTTGACACATGAATAAAATTAATTAATTGGTCATTAATTGTTTATATATGAAAAAAATATCATTTGATGATAAAAAACATATTTTTTTCTCAAAAAATGAATTTATGAGCATAGTGTGTTTTTATATTAATAAATTAAGTTAATAATATTTAGTAATGGTATTAATAAAAAATTAATTAAATATATTCAATAAAATATGTTAACCTTCATTTAATGTTTTCCCTATGTAATGAATGATAATAAATTTAGTTTTGTGCTTAAAAATTCATTTTTTTCTAAAAACAATTTCCATTACATTTTGTGAGATTATTTAAATTTAATTTAAAAACATTGAAATTGAGTTTGAGAAAAAAAATTCAATATTTTTAATAATTATCTCCAAAGTTGTTAATAAGGAAACATTATTTTTTTCATAATGAATATTAACCATGGTAAAAACATGTTACCTCGGTTAGGATTAAAATTTTTTAATGAGGGTGTTAAAATAAATGATAATGATTAAAATATGACTTAAACTTATATAAACTTTATTATATGATGATATTTGAACATTAAATAATCTTATCTTTTTATCTTTTTTCTACTTGGTTCCAATTTTAGTTAAATATAACTTTATTATATTTTAATTTTAAACTTTTTGCAAGAGTTCAACCTACCTAACTTATAAAACAACAACTCCTATCTTCACTTATTCACTCAATTTTAGACTTATAGATCAATCTATCACTACCCACGTACCTTTATAAATTTTATACCATAACCTATATCTTTTTTCCTTCCCAAAACACCATCCATTCATTTCTTATGTTGTAAGATGAAAGTGGTTTCCCAAAGAAGTGATAATTTTATTTACTAGTCTATTTTGAGTTTCATTATTTTTTAAACACCTATAAATATAATATAAAAATATTGACAGGATTAAATTATTACCATTACTGTACTAATTAAATTTTATTGGTACATCCATTTTCTACCTCATTTCTATCTTTTTTGGAAATGGAAATGTTTTTTACGTGTACAAGTGGAGTACCACCTGCATGGAGTGGTGTGACTTTACTTTCAAGTCCTATATTCATGGATAAAAATATGGATGAATTTAATAAATATTTATGATATTTATGATATTACTATGTTTCTGGAATGTTGTATTCTTATTTACCTTTCTCTCTTTCCATTCATTGGAAAATGAAAACATTACTCGTGTGTATGTATGAACAACTATCTCCAAAAAGTATTGTAAATAATTTTTTCATTTCCACCTTATATGAATATTTATAAAAGTGTAAAAATTTAATAAATTTGATAAAATATTACATGAATAATATTTTCTATATTATTGAACATTGACCAAGGTGAAAATACTAGAACTGTCAACCCGAAAGAATGTATAGAAAATAGACCAGTTTCCACCCAAATATTGATATTAATGAATTATTATTAATTAATGTGTAATTAGAAATTATATAGAAATTAGGTATTTTAATATATGTTTGATTATGTTTTTTTATTGATTTATAATAAATATAAATTTATTATATATGAACTTAAGAATGTGTATGAAGAAATTCACAGCTTGGGTTAAGGGATTATATTAAAATCTAATTTTAAATGACGATTATTTGTGCATGTATCCCCATTAGAGAAAATGTATTATATTTATCTCTCTTATCCCATATATTTTCTTCTAATATAGGAATTTATATATTTTTTTATTTTTCATTATCCAATCATTGGTATATAAAATTATAGAGAAATTGTTTATGAAAATCCAACATTATTTTCCCTTTGGTCGATGACCTTTTTATTTTATTTCCATTTTATTTAAATTATATTTCAATAATATTATTTTATATTACCAATTTATAATATATGTAAATTTATACTATATTTTATTTTATTTTCATATTTTTAAATGGAATATTATTATCATTTTTTTAATGAGGTAGTTTTGAACATTATACTAAAAGTCTGTAAGATGTATTTGTTTTAACACATACCTAAGGAAAAGATTTTCCTTTAATCATTACTATACAATGATTTGATTCTTACTTGGAAATTTTATAAATTTATTTTAAAATTAAATTCAAAAATCAATATTGTTATAATTTTTAATTAAAATTTCATCAAAATAAAAGTATTTTTTTCTCATGTTTTCAAAGAAAGGTTCAAATGTTATTTTAATGGAATTTTTCATCTATGCCAACATAATTTGATAATTATTATGATTCACTTGAATGATGATGTAATGATATAATCCATGTTATTTCTTTAGATGGAATATGACTGTGTGATGTTGAAATTTTTAGGATATATACATTATTTCCATAAGTTATGCTTTGATAGAATGGTTAATTTTATTATGATCTAATATAATACAATTTTATGGTCTTAATTATGTGATTTGTGGGTCTATTAAATCCTTAAAATTAATTGTACAATGATTAATATTTTATCTGATAATGTGGAAGATGATGGAAATTTAACCCATTATAGGGATGTAAAGAGGTTAGAGAGTAAACCAAGCCCATTATGGGACTTTGTCCACTATGTGATGGTGGTTTTGGCAGTGATCCTTGATTAATAAAATTATTCTATATACTTATACTATTTACAGAAATTAAATTACATGTTATTATTCTTAGGATATTCTCTCATATATTATGATTTATTCATGGTGATTCCTTACTCTTATGACTCATGTATTTTGAAACGATTAAGATTCAATCCATGATCCATGATTCAAGAGATATGAATGATTAGGTATGAGCTTCATAAGTTATGATCATGATACCGTAAAATGTATTCTCATATAATTATTATATATGATCATCAATTGACATCCCCATGTTTACAATTATTGGGAATCTGATCTCACCCATTCTTATGTTTTCACCTTATCCATGTTTTGAAGAAATGTTTTAATTAGGATATGTCTAATAGGGGTAGTGTAAGAAATGAACTTTATGAGTTAGTTAAAGATTTATCCTGAAATAAGTAAATTATGTATCTAGTCTGTAAAGATAACAAGAAATTATAGTTATGGGGAATGTATTGTTGAGAAAATTATTGAATATTCCTAAAAATTGATTCAGTATTCTTGAATGTTATGCTCGGGTTGCTTCGATTGGTATCAGAGCAGGGTTAATAATTTTTTGATATAAGGTTAAAAATAATATAAAGACAGAACTTACAAAAACATTTGATAAATTTAATGTGATATATGGTGAATATATATATTATATAAGTTGATAAAAATGTATTATAATTTTGGTCATCTAAAGATTTATTTCCATGATATTATGATTTTTCACATAGATTATTATAGTTTTATGATTACATTATGCTTTTTAGTTTACATAAATGGTTGTATCTATGAAGAATCATATTAAAAATAAATGTAGTAATCAATTAAATTATTTTTATTTTGAGAATATGAAATAAAAAAAAATATAATCTTTATTCTCACATAACTCTCCCAATCCATAAAAAATATTTATATTTCAAATGAACTATAGAGGGACCAATGCACCATTTATTATTTCCTAAAAAACCAACCTTATTTTAGAGGAAATTCTAATCCAATAGTTTACAATAAATAAATTAATATCATTTAAAATATATTTTTCATTCTATAGTCCTCAAAGCATAAAAAATATATCCCAATGGTTTATCATTTTGAAGGTGAAGTAGATCAATGGTGAAAACCTCTTATTAATATAAGGAAAGAGGAATAAATTGAATCCATTGGTTGACATGATTTTAAAAAGGTATTTTTTAGTATGTAGACACTCCAAAATCTTCACATGAAAAAGGAAAGTTAATTTGTTGAGATTAAGAAAAATGATGATGAATCTATTTGTATATATGATAATAATTTTACAATACATTAGTGTTACAATTATTGTTTTATAATCATCCTTGAAATAAAAAATGATCAATTATTAGATGTCTTAAAATCATGTATCCAAAATGTATTATCCATAAGTGACATTATTGTGTGTGAATAAATAATTTGATGTGCTCCCAAGGTACAAATAGAGAGTGGAGATTCCCATAATTATGATGGTTCCAATTAGAAGTGAACAATATATTTTTAGGAAATTATGATAATAAAAACCATTATCGAAAGAAATAAAATCTTCCGTAATAAAAAATATGGAGAAAGAGGCATGTGGAAATTATATTAAGGCATCTGGTGAATGTTTTGAGTGTAGAAAATAAGGCCACTGAGAAAGTTACTATTCCAGATATGTAAATATCCAAGAAAATAAAATTACCATATAGAGAGATCAATTAAATTCTCCACCCAAACTCAAATTCTAAAACTATAAAGAGTATGGTCATTATACCAACCAGTGACGGAATCCATTGTTTAGTGACGAATATTGGTGTCAAAAACCACTTAATTCAATATATAAAAAGAATTATCATATGATCAAAACTACAGAAATCAGTCTTGAGAATGAAGTGGTGAGAGGTACACTACTAAAAAACTAAAAATGTCTCATTTGATTATGGTTCTACCCACCCTTTTATATTTGAATAATTTACTAGTGGTATAATATCACCACCTCAATGATTAGGTGTTGAATTATTGGTGAAAATACCAATGGTATGATGATTTCATATCAAGTAAATATATTCTCTCCAAAAAAAATTTTTTGAATGTTATTAATAGAAATTTTTTTATTTTCCCTCTATTTTAATTTGATGTGATTTTGGGAATAAATTAGCTCTCTCTATAAAGATCCTATATTAATTTTCTTGGCTGTGCATACATATTTTATATTCCAAATCATCTAATTATTTTATATCACTGAGATGATGAATATAAACTTCCAATAGAAAATAATTCCTTTGTATGGGCCTTGTAAACTATTTATGAGGGGTAACTATATCAAATGGTTAGGAATAAATGAAACATTGAAGATATTCATATTGTATGTGAATGTGTTCATGTATTTATTGAATATTTTATTAGTCTTCCCCTAAGTCATGGAGTTGAGTTTTCAATGGAAATCATACCTGGTTCTATGCCTATTTAAAAAATATTTATACAATGCCCCTATTTAGTTACAGGAATTAAACAAGAAACCCCAGTATAACCATGTTAAGGGATTCATTCAACCATGTGTATCAAAAAGGGGGGTAAGATTAATTATTGTTAAGAGTAAATAATGGATAATTCTTATTTGAATTAATTATCTATAACTTAACATTATTTTTATCAAGAAAAACTATTGTCTAACCCATATTGATGACTTTTTTGATCAGTTATTAGAATCTCAATACATTTAAAAAATTCACCTCATGTTTATATAACATTAGTTGATGATAAAAAATGATGATTTATCCAAGATAACATTCTATATGTGGTATGGTAATTATGAATTTACAGTGATATCATTTGGACATACTAATTCCCCATATATCCTCATGGATCTAATGAATGGAGTCTTAGGATTTTACATTGATCAGCTTGTGGTATTAATTATTGACGATATTTTTTAAAATTTATATTGAAAGTAAGAGCATTAAGAAAATTTGAGGAATTTTTTGATGACCTTGAGGAAGGAGAAGTTGTATTCCAAATTCCTTAAATGTGAATTATGAATATAAAAATTATCATTCTTGGGTCATGTAAACATAATCAAGGGGATATATGTGGATCCCTCAATGATGGAATTTATTAATCATTTTCCCAGACTATCCATAGTGACTAAAATCAATAGTTTTTTGGTTATTTGGATACAATTGATGATTTCTGATAGATTTTTCATGAAAATAAAATTTGTTAACCATGTTGATGTGAAAGTGAGATGAGTTCCTTTGGACAGATGGATGTGAACAAAATCTCAAGGAACTACTGATAAGGATGGAAAGTGTACCTATGCTCAAACTATCCTATAATGGATAAGCGTTTGTGATCTATAGTGATGAATTAAAGAAGGGATTAATATGTTTTATCATAAAAATAGCATGGTAGTAGCTTATCCCTCATGGAAATTGAAGGTTAAAGAGAGAAATTACCTGACTTGTGATTTAGAAATAAAAGCAGTAATTGTTTATTTAATTATATAGAGGAATTACAATTATTGTAAAATGTGTGAGATATATAATAATCATAAAATATTGAATTATATATTCATATGGAAAGAGATGAATGTGCATCACATGATATGGTTGGAACTGATTAAAGTTTATGACTAATCAGTAAATTACCATGTTGAGAAGGTGAATGGGGTTCTTGATGCTCTCTATAAAATGGACAATGAATGTTTTTTATGATAAGGATTTTAAATAGATCCATTAACTATGCAATTATAGTGTATAAACCACTAAATTATAAATAAAGGAGAATAATCCTTTCTTTTCTAGATTAATGTTCAACCATTTATTAATATGAAGATTAAAGAACTTCCTAAGGAAGACGTGCTGCTAAAATGGTTGGTATGGAATATTAATGAGTTTAG
The DNA here is from genome assembly GCA_963277665.1 of Viscum album. Classification (NCBI taxonomy): domain Eukaryota; kingdom Viridiplantae; phylum Streptophyta; class Magnoliopsida; order Santalales; family Viscaceae; genus Viscum; species Viscum album. The sequence goes on from OY728126.1 coordinate 313,432,689, forward strand.
TTATGATAGTGATGGAATGGTAGTGTTTAGAAAAAGATTATGTTAATTGAAAATACCAAAATTTAACAAAAATCTATTAAATAAACCTCATATTTCATCATTCTATATTAATATTTAAAGTAAGAACATCTACGGATATCTTAAAAAGAATTTACTGTGGAATAAAATGTAGAAAAATATTATAGAGTATATACCCCAAGACTTTTTATGACATAAATTTAAGACTTAGAGACAGATGGATATGTGGATATTACAACCATTACCCTTACCTAAGTGGAAATTGTAAATAATCACCATGATTTTTTTAAGGAGTTACTAAAACATATAAAGGGAATAATTTTATTTGGGGTTTAGTTAACAACCTAATTAAATTTTCACATTACCTTACTATCATGTGATATTTATATCTTGATTAACTCACTAGGTTATATATTAAATAAGTGTTAAGGTTTCATGGATTAACACTCTCAATCGTATCTAATCAAGATCTATGGTTTACCTTGATGTTATAGATAATTATTAAGAAAGTTTTGAATATGATGATATGATTTAGAACTACATATCATAATTAGATAAATAGGAAGTCTGAGAGGACAATTCAAATCGAAGATGATTGATATATTTCTTTCTCTATGGATTTAAATGGTGGTTGGGATGAACACGTTCCCCTAGTTGAATGTCTTGCAATAATAGATTTCACTTGAGCATTTAGATGGATCCTTTTGAAGCACTCTATGTAAATAAGTTAAAGATTCCAACATATGAGTATAATGTTGGGAAATTTAAGATATTTCAACCTAGGATTATTTAGAAAATAAAAAAGATGGTTTTCTTAATTCAATAACACATTAATGTAGCTCAAGATCTATATAATGGTTATACTAAAAATTTCCAATGAGACCTATAGTTAATAGTTAGTGATATGGTATTCCTTCACATATCACTGTGGAATAGTGTTATGATATTTTTAATGAAAGGTAAGATGAAACCTCGTCATATCAGTCTCTATGGTATTCTTGATCACATCAGAATGGTATCTTATTGAATTAAACTTCCTTTACATCTCTCCTAAATTCATGATGTGCTCTATATATCTCTTTAGGGGAATTATATACTGGATCCTTCACATGTACTCAACTTAGAGGATATACCATTTGTCCATGATCATTAGTATGAATAAGAACCTATAAAAATATTATATCGTAGGGATAGAGTGCTAGAAAATAATATTTATAACGTGGTTAAGGGTTACTGGAGGAAATAGAATTTTGAGGAAGTAATTTCATAACCTAAGGATGTGATGAGGTAGAGGTATCATTATTTTTTTTGTATCTGAGGAATATAATTTTGATGGAAAAATACTTTTAAGGGGTTTTTTAATGTGAACCCCTATAATTTTAGAATATATTTTGTAAGATCCCATATTCTTTAGATACATTATTATTTAATTTTTGAGTGCATTAATTTTTTTAGACCATGAAAAATGGTTCTTATATCATTTTTTTGTAGTTATATAACCAATGAATGAGTCTACGTGTAGATAAATTTATGGGATAAATTCTCAATTTACACCATAAATTTCCCCTGGGAAGACCCAATATGTTTGGGTAGTATAATAACATAATTCATTTACACATACTATTACATTTTTTTAAATCCAATAATTATAAACCAAATGTCATTATGCATACTATATTTGGAAGACTGTGATCATAAATCGTCAAAGTAAACTAAAACGTGGAATTCTTATTTTTTTTTATTTTTATTAGTGAGGTCCTATATCAATTTAATCTCTTAGAACTACCTAGGATAGTTTGATGAATACATAAAAGAAATGGTTGGGATAAAAAATCATAGTAAGGTAATAAACAAGATATTGAAACATAAAATATAATTCAAAAGTGTAACATTATACCATAAAAAAGGTGGAACATGAATAATAAAATTAAATAATAACATAAGGAACATGGTATCATACGATCATTGAATGATAGAAACTGTGTCAATAAAATATAAAATGAGATAAACATGAGTCAATCCTAACTTCATAGACAATATCGCGTGGTAAAAAAAAATCATATAATGGATTAGGTTTACTCTTTAACCCCTTACATGACTTCTCATGAAACTAAAGTTTTACCTAATAAAATGGAGTTCAATTTGGGTTTTCCAATCATACAATGTTCATACTCTATGTATTACACATAAATATAACTAATCATAATTCGTAATTCATAATATAATTATTACCAATGGAAATACAATGTGTTGAATAATTTTTCCTCATATCATAATACAATGAAATTTCATAATGAAGGCATTTGATAAATGATAATAAGCTATGTATTACTCAATCAAATTATGAGAGAATAATATTAGGTATGTTTTTAATAGACATATATATAGAATTTAGAATCATTCTATAACAATATAGGTTGTCATTGATGATGAATTTAAAAACTTTTAAAAACAATAAAAACATTCTTGAGGAAAATAACCTTTGCACTTTGGAAATCACTTTTGAAAAACTAAAAATTTCAAAAAAAAATATGGAAAAAAATTATTTAAAAATAACAATGAAAACTTATAAAGGAATATAAAAAGATTTTAGTGGTATTGATGATGGGTATTTTTTACATGCCTAGTATGTTAAATAAAATAATTATTTCACATTTTCATAAGAAAAATCAAAAGTACATTGTATGGAAAATGATAGGAAGAATCATTTTAAATAATTTTTAAAAAAATCATCATTGTTAAAAATGTATTTAAAGAATTATAGTATAACATTAAAACATTTTTTTAAAATACTTTAATGAAAACATGGACAAGTAAGAGAATGAGATATCGAATGAATAGAGAAATGATGTGAGATTTTATTAAAAACATTACGTCAATAATTTTATGTATTAAAGATATGAAATTGGAAATATTAGGTTAAAAATCCATGAATAACAATATGATAATAAAATTAAATGGATTTATTTTAAAATGATAAAATATTTTCCTATAATGGGAATTCATGCATGAACACCCCCAATTAAAAAGAGATTAAAGCACAAACCTATACCGCTTTGGAAAATTCATAATCATAACCCCCATGTACAAAGTAAGTAAAATTTAACATAAAATAACTTCAAATATGAAATATATATTATATAATATGTAATGGTGTAGTATATAAACCAAATAAAATTAATTATGTTTATAAAAGAACATGTGCCCCAAAGAAGGAAGTTTTGAGACAAAAACCCTTGCCTCGAGATTGAATCAGCAAGCATATTCCTTAACATCCTGAATAATAAAATTATGTTAATTTTTTAATTGATTGGTAAATTTTCTAAATCTTATTATTCGTTTTTTTTATTTTTTACCTTTTCATATTCAATTACATATCTAATTAATTTCACATCAGACATTTTGGTGATAAATGACTCATGTTTAAAATCACTTTGGTAAGTTGACTAAGGTAAAATAGATTTGTATTTAATCATATAGATCATTTTAATCATGATATAATTATAATTTTATAATTAAATGATACATTTTAAAAACCCAAAATGGAAAATGGTTATGAAAAATGATCTATGTTACAATTATGGAGCTAGTTTGTCATACGTACGCATTTGTAACGTTTCCTTTTTTCGATGATCATGATGGAAAGAAGATAAATTTTATTTTACCTTTATATAATTAAAATTATATCATTAATATTATATTTTTTATCCGAATACCCTTACATATAAATCCATTATATGTAGTAATAAAAACAAATCACATCGCTTCGTGAGGTAGTGGTCTGTCGTACACACAGACGAAATTATCATTTATTCAATAGATTTTATGTTAAGAAATTATAAGATATAATTATATTACATAATGAATTATATATCATTAATAAAATATGATTAAAATAATTAGTCCTTATTATCTTTAATCTAAAGCATAAATGAAAACTGAATCACATCGCTTTGTGAGGTGGTACCCCTCTATACACACAAGTGACATTATCGTATTCCATACAGAATGGAAAGTATGAAAGAGTATGTTATTTTATAATTAAAATGTTAAAATTATATCATAAATATAATATTGAAGTATTAAATAAATCATTATATCTATCCATGAGAAGTGGTTATATAAAATGAATTATTTCGGTTTGTGAGGAGGTAGTTTGTCACATACACGATAAACGATTTTGTTTCCCATTTGAGGGAGGAGGATATTGTTGTAGGTCGTGACTTTAACATAAAAACATACCATTATATATAATATTATTAGGATATTATATCAGAATGTTTTAATAAAATTTTACCGAGATGGAAGAATGAATGAAATAAAAATCTTGGTTAATAGTGTTACCTCTTCTTCATACCACCACTTTAGGAGTATACCATAATGCTTCCTAGATTGGGTTTATGAAATTACTTATATGGGAGTTTTATGGAATTATTTATGTTATTTGGGTAGTAATTGGAAAAAAATGGGTTTCGAAAATGTGGAAATGAGAGAATAGGGGGTGGCCTTTTTTGAGTAGAGGACATGGCAAATTTGGAATTTTAAAAATGAAATAATTACACCCAGTTTTTTCACAAGAAATAAAGATAAAAATTGACCATTTTAACGAAATATCAGATATAAGATAAAAATATTACCATTAAATATTATTTATACAATCTTTGGTTCATTTTTTGCACTTATCGTTTTTGTTTACCCCCCTCCCCCTCGTAGACCCGTTTTTAACTTAACAACTGTAATTAATATTCATTATTTCACTATTAATTATGGTAAAAAATTAATTTGGACTCAATATATAATATAAATTATTATTATTCCAAATATGGAATCAATATTTCCAAATTTAACTTAAATAATTTGTAAAATTTATTTTAAAATTAATCGCGTAGATGTGTGAAAAAAACAGTTTTTCAATAAATGAATTTTTCAAGCATTAGATGATCTTATAATAACTATATAAAAATTTATCAAAATTGAATAAATTTAAATTAATATTTATAGTTATATAATATATAAATTTAATTTAAAAAATTCCTCATTATGTATTATTTCAATTGATTAAAATTGTGAAACATTATGCACATTAAAACAATTTTCAGAAAAATGTATTTTTTTACTTTAGAGTGAACATATACTAAAATATATTATAAATTTGATTTTAATGTAATTAATTTTATTTATTTTAAATAAATAATACATCAGTTAATTTTAAATAAAATCAAAATAATAATGCAACCTAATTTATTAAAAATAAATGATAATGTTATAAAAATATTCATTTTCAAAATTTGGTTAAAAAATAATATTTCCCTTAAATTTAAAAATTTTAACCCTATGTTAATATCAATATGATGATTTAAAGAATTAATTCCATTTTATCAAATAAATTTTCTAAAAATGGAAAAAACTAATTATATTATTTTCTCATTGGTTATAGTAAAACTCTTATTTTGATGAAAAAATATTTTCATCGAATCAAAATAATTTTCATGAAATTGAGTGACTTGTTAATTAGAATTTATAAATAAATTTATATTGAGAATGAATTTTAAATAAATTTTATAAATTATTTAATCTAATTTATACCCACCTATTTAAGGACTAGGTTATAACAATCATATTTAAATAATAATATTTCAGGATTCATATAGGCTTGGTGTTACAAGCTGTATACAATATCGAATGTTATGTTCTTATTTTAAAATTGTGGGGTGTTATATTATACACCCCCACCCTCACACCTTAAATAAATTTCAACCTCTCGGTTTAATCTTTTCATCAGTAATCAAGGGTTTTACATTTGAAAATTTTCTATACGAAAAGCCCACATCATAAAAAGGGTTAATAAAAATTCTTATTAAAAAGAGGGAAAGGGAAATACAAGAAGGGAAGATATAGACATGGAAGAAAATAATAAATAAATACAGATAGTGGTATAGATCATTTATCAAAATAAATTGAATGATCATGAGAAAGTAACTATTCACAAAACCATAAATCTATGATTAATTAAGAGACCATTGATTTATTGGATATGAAAGTGGTAGGGTAATTTTTTTTTCCAGATACTTTTCATTTAGTTGGGGTATTATTTTTCCATCAAGATTGATAAAACCATAGAAATATGCTTACATGATATCCTTTAATTTTTTAAACATGATTCCGTCATTTGGTTGTGCTTCGATCACTTTCCACTTCACCAATTACTATAAGAAATGAATATCAAATATTAAATTATTTATGTATATAGCACTAAAATTAACTTTTATTATATAATAATATCCAAAATAGTGTAACAATATATTCCTCATGTATTTTTTAAACCTAGAAAAATGTTATCTAATTGTTAGACAATTCCAAATATGAATAAATTAATATCCAAAACATAATAATAAAACCAATGGTTTAACAAATATATTTCCTTAAATATATTACCCTATATCAGAAATAACATCAATAACCTCAAAATAAAATAAATGTTTAACCTAAAATCTTATCTCATACTCTTAAACATACATCTCAAAAATATAATTTCATTCTTCCAAAATAATCTTTGAAGTTGAACCTAATGTCTATATATATACATATATCTTAATCGAATAAAATGTTTCCCAAAATATCACATTAAAAATCCAATCACGAAGAGCCTAAAAGGTGGTTTCTAAGACTTTGATGTTATGGTCAACCTTAAACTCATAATCCCATGAGGGATCTATAACTCTTATGTTAATATTATATGAATACATATATGCTACCAAAATTTACATTGTCCTTAGATAATTCATGTTTCCTACTTCAACATCATAATTCAGGAATCCCAATACATAAATACCTCAACCATTTTACTTCAATTATTTTTGTACAATTTAAGTTATTCCTTAGTTTAATATCTAATTGTTAGTTTAGGGAATTGATTTAGATAATTCCCAATTCCCCACACATAAGAAATCAAATTCGAATGATATTAAATTTACTATACCCTCCATTTCAACATATAAAACTTTTTTCCTTCCATTTGTGATATTATTATATGTTCTTATTCTCACATTCTTAACACGTAGGAAGCCAAATCTTCTTTCCTCTATGTTTATTACTAAACAAACTTTTATAAAACTCTATATTTGTCTTATTTTATGCCTTAGGAATCTCACTAAAGTTCATGTTTTTAAACATATTTCATGATAGATGATTAGGAATAATCAAAATATATTTCTCCTTAATCATCAACCAAATTTGTTTCTCACAATCACTAAATTTTTCATCACTTATATTGTTAAAATGATTCCTCTTGGTTCTAGCCATAAACTAAAACCAAAATGCAGTATGATAAATAATAATCATATTGATAAGATACATAATCATGAAAGATAAATTATATTATGTATAAATAGTGACACTTAATTTTCATTCTATGACACCTATTATTTAGACAATGTTTCTCATGGTCATAATTTTTTCAAATCCTTCAAGATGGTTTACAAAGAGTTTGTCAATTTCCATAGAATACCCCCTAGGACTGTCCTACTAGTCGTTTAATAAATCTCAATCTAGTGCACCATGTGATTAGAAAGAATACCTCAATGCACCATTCTTGGAGTTATAAACCCTAGGTACAATTATTCTAGAGCCACATACACTCATATTATCTAGAAATGGATGTAATTACTCAAAAACCAATGCCTCTATCTTTCACCAAAAAAATTCATGAAATTTTTTTATACTTAAACGTATCCTTAAACTTATATCATGGTTTCTCATTAATGTTTTCTCATTATAATTCCAAAGACTAATTAAAAGTTTTCTCTAATAAAAATTATAGTGATCCAAGACATTTAACCATTATATTACATGAATTCTTAACATAAAAATCCATTAATTACAACACAACTACCATGAGGCTTAGTGTATTTTTAAGTCAAGGATCATAATACATAAAAGGGAACTAAAACATGGAGTCGTTGTATTTTTATATTCCTCAGTGAGATCCTAATTCCATTGGAGATCCTAGAACTGCATATTATAACCTATGGAATACATAAAAGAAAGGTGTTATCTAAAAATACCATTAATGGGATAAACTTGATAAGAAAACATAACATGCGATCCAAAAGAGTAAGATGATATCAAAAAAGAATTGACACATGAGTAATCACATTGAAGAATAACATGGTATCATAAGATCATGTCATAATAGGAAATATACAAATAATAGATAACATAACATAAACATGATTCAATGATAATTTTATGGACAATATAACAGGGTGGACAAAGTCCCGTAATGGATTTGGTTTACTCCCTAATATGATAAATATAACCTCATGAGACTAATGATTTACCTAGTGATTTAGAGTTGAATCTGGACATACCCATCATAACATGTTCATGATCTATGTGTTACACATAATGGAATTCAATCATAAGGAAAAATATAATTGTTACCCATGGAAATAAAATGAGTTTTCATAGTCTTTCTTTATATCATAATCAAGCAAAATTTAATAATGATGGAATTTGAGAAATGATCACAAGGTTTTTATTAACTCATAAATAGAAGGGATAATAAGGTAGGTATATATATAATATGCATATAAATAGACTTTAATGTAATCCAATAACAATACAATATGTTTTAGTTAATTAATTAAAATACATTAAAAAATATTGAAATCATTCTTGAGGAAAATAACCTTTTCAATTTGTAGATAACATATATAAAATAAAAAAAATTAAAAAATTATAAAATGAATTTTATTTTAAAATAAACATGGAAACACATAATGTATGTTTCAATGATTTTAGTGGCCATGATGTTGTGTAATTTCATATATGGTGACTCTATTAAAATAAAGATTACATTCACAAATTTTTATGAAAATTAAAATATACATTGTTTGTAAAATCTTAGTAATATTTATTTTATAACATTTTAGAAACCAATTTTAATAGGAAAAAAATTATTTAATCATTACAGAAAAATATTAATATAAATTAAATCAGTTTAAAGAAAACATTGACAGAGAAGAGAAATGGCTTTCTAATGAAGAGAGAAATGAAATCAAATTTTATTAAAAATATTTTCTCAATCATTATAAATACCAAAATGTAGAAAATTGTTATATTATTTAAAAATTTCATTAATAAACATAGTAAAATTAAATTAAATTTTGTAGCATATAATGATCAAATAATTTCTTAAAATCGATATTGAATCATTACCAACCCTAAGTAAAAGGAGATTAAAGAATAAACCCTTTCCACTTTGTTAAATTACGAATAATAACCCCCATGAATGAAGAAATTTAATTGTAACTTAAAATAAAATTAATTATAAAGCATTTAGGATATAATATGTAAATGGGAATTGTAAACGACATATCTAATAAATTTGGTGTATAAATGTACATGTGTCTCAAAGAAGGAATTTTTGAGATGAAAAACCTTACCTCAAGCACAAATCATCATTTGAGATTCTTATATTCTAGAATAATAAACTTATGTTAATTATTTAATTTATTAAGAACCCTATTCAATTTTATTTTTTTTAATTTTATTTTTTAACACTTTATATTAAATTACTTATCAAATTAATTTCACTTCAGATGTTTTGGTGATAAACGAATCATATGTCTAAAAACACTTTGGTAGTTGACTAAGGTCAAATAAAATATAATTTAATAATCTATAGAATCTTAATAATGAGACAATTTTCATATTTATACATAAATTATACCTTTTAAACCCATCCATAAAATATGGTTATGAAAGATTAACTTTGATATAGTTATGGTGGTGGTTGGTCATACATAGGCACGAGTAATGTTTTTATTTTTTGAAGATCATGATAAAAATAAGGTGAGTTTTATCTTATAGTTATAGTAATATAATTCTATCATTAATATAATATTATTTATTTAAATATCTTTTCATATACCATCTATGTGATGCAATAATAAAAATAAATCATATCGCTTCGTGAGGTGGTAGTCTGTCGTACACACGAACGACGTTATCATTTATTCAATGGATTGTAAGGTACGAAATTATATGAAATATTTATTTGAAATAATGATTTAAATTTTATTAATATCACATATAAACATGATATTAATCCTTATTACCTTACATGTAGACTGTATGTGAAAAAAATTACATCTCTTCGCAAGGCAGTAGTTTTTTCATACACACGTGGAATGTTATCGTATTCCCTATGGAATATAAAGTAAGAAATAGAATTTGATATTGTAATTATAGAAGTAAAATTATATCATAATTATAATATGTAAAAATAAAAAAATCATTATATATATTCATTAGAAGTGGTGATGGAAAATGAACTACATCATTCCGTGAGGCGGTAGTCCACCATACAGACAATCCATAGTTTTATTTCCCATTTCAGGGAGTGGGATATGGTTGTAGGTCATAGTATTCACATAGAAACATATCAATACATTTAAGATAAAAATTTTATTATATAATCATGTTTAAAATAATTAATTTTATTTAAGATGAAAAGAATTATATCTCTTTATTGAAGATGTTGCCACTTCATCGGACCACAACATTATGTTTATACATAAATCCTTCCTAGATTTGATTTATATTAAAATAAAAACCTATAGAATGGGTTAGAGAAATTAAATAAGTAATTTTGGTAGGTATTTTATGTGTAAATGGGTTTTGTATGTGTGTAAAAGAGAGGAGAGGGGTGGCCTTTAATAAGTGGGGGAGAGGGCATATTTAAATATAAAAAAAAACAATTAAATTTTCATTTTTTATAAGATAAAAGGATACAAAATGGATCATTTAATAACATTATAACATATAAGTTCAAAATATAACAAAAAAGTCTAATTAATAAAAATTTGGGTCATTTTTAACCAATATCTATTAAGTTTAACACATGAAAAACACATTTTTACCTTAACCGCAATAATTAATTTTTAATTTTTGGTCAATACAAAATAAAAAAAAATTTATGGAAATTAATAGATAATATAAATAATTAATATTATAAAAATGGTTCCATTTTTTTATTTCAACTCATATAAGTGAAAAAATATAATTTAAGATTAAACTTGTAGATGCATTGATAAAATTGTTTTTCAATAAACGCATTTTTTAAGAATAAAATAGTCTAATAATAATTTTATGACAAGTAATAATAAATTAATTAATTTAAATTAATGTTTTAATATAAATAATTCCTCTTTAGGATTTATTTTAATTAATTAAAATGGATTAACATTCGGCACATTAAAACTATTTTAAGAAACAATGCATTTTTAAGCCTAACAAAAAACATATATTAAAATCCAATATAAGGAAGACTAAAATTTAATTAATTATATGTGATATAAATAATTAATACATATATTATCTTTATATCAAATAAAATTAATAATTGGAATTAATTTATTAAAAAGAAACGATAATTTTATAAAAATACGCATTTTGCACTATTCATTGAAAATTTAATATGTTCTGAACAATCTCAAAATTCATCCCTAAGTTAATATAGATATGAAAACATTAAAAAAATTCAATTTTATTAAATAAATTTTATAAAAGTATATAAAAATAATTAAATTATTTTGGCACAGAAATTAGCAAAAATCAATTTTTGCTGAAAACGTATTTTTAATAACTAAAATGACATTGCTTAAAATTGAGTGGCTAGTTAATTAGAATTTAAAAATAAAATTATAATTAGTGGGATATTTATATAAATTTTATAAATTATTTAATGTTATCTATACCCTCTAATTTAATGTCTAGGTTAAAATGATCATATTTTAATAATAATATTTCATGTTTTATTTAGGCTCAATGTTGTGTGTTTTATATGAAATAAAAAATAATTTTCTCCATATAGAATCCTTAGGAAATATAGTAAGACCCCATGAAATGGGGATTTAAACCATAATTCCACTTTTTATGTTGTAAATACCTTGAATCAAATAAAAAATGTGTAATTTTCTTTTTTATCTCATTTCCTTTAACCTTAAATTTTCCTCCACCTTCTGTATTTCTCATATATATCAGCCTACTAATTAGAGAGTTTTCCTCTTCCACTCTCAAGCTAGGATCTAAACTATTATCTTTATTTTTTAATCTAACTCATGTTATATTAATAATTTTTGATAGAAAGACTTTGGTTCATCATGGTTCTTTTCTCTTTTTCTCATGTTGTATTGAATGTTGTTTTCATACCAGCTAATATTCCATATTTTCAATTCATTTTTTTATTTCTATAATTTCTCCCATTCATGAATTTATTAGAGGATAATACTATATGATGAGTCTATTATCAATCTAAGGTGTCTTTTCTCATACTTTTCCATCAATTTTTTGGTTTTTATATTATATTGTAGCGTGATGCAAGACAAACTTTCTTGGAATTGATCCTAAAATTTATTAACCCATAAATTAATATTTAAATCCCAATATAGACATTCTAGGACACCCTTTTAAATTTATGGAGGTCTAAAACCTCCACTCAAACCACCCCTTGGGTAGGTTTGATAATATTCTTTAATGTATTATGTTTCCCGTGTGACCAAAAATCTACTAAGGTATGTTTGGATTAGAATTGACCAATGAGATGTTATAAAGTGAGTTAATACAATGATGTAGTGGCATGTATTATACACCTTATCCCCTTCCAATTACATATTAATAATATGGATTAAATGACTAAATATATTTAATAATATAAAGAGTTATATTATTTATACTTTAATGTAATTTGACATGGATTTGATTACTACATGCTTACCTTCGGTAAAGAAAAATACATTCTTTATTGTTATTTGAAATTTATGGGCACAAAGTTTCTTATTGATCGCATGGAATTTATATACATTATTTTATTTATTTTTTATTTTAATTAATGTTCCTGATGTTCCATATTTTTAATTTGAAATCACTATACATGACGTTCCTTAGTGTTTATTTACAAGTGATGAAAATGACATTCGGTACAATATAATTTTGATTAATAGACATGACATTCAAAATTTCTTAATTATAATCATGGGATGTAGTGTTCTGTATTGAATATACATAATTAGTGTACATGAATCCCATTATTGTATATAAAATAATGAATTATTAATAACATTCTAATTTATTCTATTGTAGGATGATTTATATAGGGGTTTGCGAGACACTTCAGATGACTCGGGTTTTATTTAGTCCATTTATCTCCTTTTTATTTATCACCTACACACAAATTCATTATATACTCAAATACTATATTAGTAATATACATTGTTTGTGGTGTCCTATTTAGTTTTAATGACATGTTATTTGGATATTTATTTGGTACTCTGACAGAATTCATGGACAAGGGTTGGTATAAATGGAAGAATCCATCCATGGATGCATGATTTTATATACTAGGATTGACAACGGGATTAGAGGATTGAGCTAGTTCCCATGATACTATTGGAAATATTTTTTGAACATTTTTATTTTTTTATATCTTTTGTTGTGTATTAATGTTAACATATTCTCTTAATAATTCCCATTTTTTAGATAGCATCATTTTCATCATTCTGTATGACTTATCTGATAATGGATATGCTTGATTATATTTATCTCATTAATCTAGTTCCACTATTAAATGTTATATTTCTTATAAAGTTGTTTTATTTTTATGTTATCATTGTATTCTTCTATGAAAAACAGGTTATAGTCTCTCCACTATACCATCATAGACACTCCCTACTAGTTATTAGCCTCTAGCATACGAGGAGGTTTGCTTGAGGTCATGTGTCAAACCGAGTAATATTACATATGAGTCCACGAGGACAAAGATGTCAGAAATTGGTTTCAGAGATTATTTTTTCAAGTTGTCTTACTCTTTGGGATGGTATATAGGAGACTAGGAAGTGTCAGAATTTGTTAATGACCGTATTCCTGTGAGTATTAGTCCCTTTTATATAGAAAATACAAGGCACCTATGATAGTAATTATTTTGTATTACGCATATTAATGTTGTACTGACCTCACTTATGGTAGCAAAAATAATTTGTGGAATTAATTATCATTATGGGTTTTATTCTACCCTATTCCAGGTATGTGTAGGAGGCATTTTTTATCTGCCATTAGCGGAACTTGAGGAGTGATATGGTTTGGATTTTTTATGCAATGTTTATTTTATTGTGTGAATTTCTTGTAGCTTTTTATATGTTCCTTATGTGATGAATCTATTAATTAACTAATTTTTCTATAGGATGAGTGAGATAAATAATTTCATGATTAATTTGTATCCAACAACCTAATTTTTTCCCCTATATCTTTATGATTTCTCTTTAACTAATCAATTATTTCATGTTTGAGCCTTGATTCATGGGTTATATAGATCTAAGCATTTTTTTTCATGACTAAATGGATACCAATTATTATTTATGAATCTTGTAATTCTATACATTAGGAATAGCCATCCATATAATTTAATCATCACATGTAAATTGTTAAATTTTTAGATTGGATATAAGGGTCTGGTTACAGTTACATGAAGTGATAATTGTAACTTAAAAAGAGTATTTCATTAGAATTTTTGGAATGGTAACTAATATAACTAGGCTTTAATTTTTATAAATATTAAATATTTATTTCTTAAAAGTTAAAATAAGATGTTTCCATTAAAATGTGATTATAATTTCAACATAAAGGGTGTATTACTATATAAATAGCTGCTGAAACTCCATTTACCAAAACCCTAGATACAAGACTCAAAATTTGACACAAACCCTGCATTAGTAATGGGACGTTGGGAGTGAATATTGTATAGGAATGAGTTATAACAATCCTATTAATTTTATCTATTATAGTTCTTATTATCAAATCATGTTCTGATGTTTTTTTACATTATATGAATATTCCACCATTATTACCATAGGTTGAATTCTAGGAATATGGCACTGACTATACGCTAGAAGAGGTGGGCCCTAAGATGCTAGTATTACCTCTTATAGATCCACTTGTTGAACATCCTATTATAGTTGATCTAGGAACCAATGATTTGTTTTGAAAGGGTTAATTATGGTTTTTGTATTCTGTATAGTGATATTCCTGACATGTACCTTCTAGGGAAGAGTTTACTTGGGTGTTCTAGTAGAAACAACCTCCTAAATTTTTAGGGGAGTTCGGTCCCTGGGATTTTGAGTCATGGATGGAATCCATGTTATCTATCTTAAAGAATATTTTGTTGCCACCTAAAAGTAGTGTGAATATTGTGACATACATTCCTTTTGGATATACCAAGAGGTGGTGGGATATTATCATGAAAAATATCAATATATGGTTTTATACTGATGGGAATTACAGACTAATTTTAATGATTGATTATATCTTGAGACTTTAAGATCTGATTTAGCTATGGTTTCGATGCACCTACATGTATTAACTTTGTTATTTATAAAATATTCCTCTCAATTTAGGGAGCTCCATCATTTTGAACTTGTTATTATGCATGAAAATCTATCTAGGGATGATATATTTGAGGATTGGCATTGGTATGAAATATGATCATAGTTGAGTGTCATCAAGTTGATTGTTATTCCAATATTAGTTAACAAGAACTTTGTTATGAAGAAAAATCTAATGGAAGATGAAGGTATGGACCAGAGTGGTTAAAAACCTTGATCGAGAATAACATCAAATAGTGGCAGGTTGTTTCTGCTAGAGGGTTCAAATCAGGGAGGTGGTTGTTAGAGTATCCACACTAGTAGCTGGGTTTGTGCCATCGATGTAGGGAAATTAGGTCACACAAAGCCTTGGTGTGATAGAGACCCTATTGAGTGACGATCCTAATATATTATAGGAAAACATCATCAATTTTTTCGAAAATTCCCATTTGTACCTAGTGGTACAGGATCCACACCATATTTGACTTCAATATTGGGAGCAGTAGCTCCAATTTAGGCACCCAAATGGAGTATTACCAGTTCTTAAAATTGAGGAGGTGGTCATGTCTAATGGATCCAGAAACAAGACACATAGTTCTAATATGGAGGACTTATCAAGGGTATCTAGATTGCATCCCCGAGCCACAGTTATGGTTGGATATATGCATTACATCCCACTCCCATGGAGTAGAGTTTCAGACTATCTACAGTCTAAGGTATGATTTTAGTAGCCTCTACTGTAGTATATACCTTGTTTTGACAGTTAATTCTATCAAATACATGGAAATTATTTATTGTATTGGCCTCAAGTTAGAGTATTTATTTAGAGTGAGGACTCTCCATACATCATTAGTAATTTGATAAAAGAGCGTACAATGATGTAAAGTATACACCTGGAGATAGGTGGTTATCATTTTATATAGAATCTTTTCATCCTCAAGATGAAAAACCATGATATGATTCTCGAAATGGGCTGGTTAGTAACTTATCTTGCTTATGTTGATTTCTATAGCTGGAGGGTTTCCTCCATGTCACATGAGTGTGATGACTATATTGACAAAGAATATTGGGAATGTCTAAGTGATTCAAGATAGACCTAAGCATCATGGAATGGGAAACATGACAGGCTATATTTCTAGTCTTTTCCTCAGTGATTATAGTTCACATTAGAATAATTTCATTATTCTAGTGAATAATTTCAATTATGTATTCCTATATTAGTTTTCTAGGTGGCATCTTGATAGAAAGGTAAATTTTACTATTGAGATAGTACCAGAAGTAACAATGATATCAATTTTTGGGTGATAAGATGTCTCCTATTGAGAATCAGGAACTCAAAATATTGTTCATGTTCCTGGAATATAAATTGTTCATAAAACCCAGTACATCAACATGGGTTTCACCAATCCATTTTTCCAAAAATTAATATGGTACTCTTAGGCTTGTCGTCGATTACTGATAGTTAAAACAGCTAACCTTTAAAAACTAGAATCGACTGCCTTCTATAGATGATCTCTTTGATCACGTCTTAGGGGATACAATCTTATCGATGATAGATTTGATATTGGGATATCATCATGTATGATTTATACCCTCAGATAAACTATACACAACATTCCATAGTACATAAGGGTTATGTGAGTATTTTTTTATGTCGTTCGATCTCACGAACATGACAACTATTTTTATGGCCCTAATGAATCAGGTTTTCCACCCAAACATGGATTATTTCATTATGGTATTTATGATATTTTGACGTATACACATAATCGATGAAATAATTACAAAGATCATGACATCCTATGGAATACACTAAGATAGCATAGTTTTTATGCCAATATCATAAAATGAAACTTCTTGATTGATAATGGTCACTTCCTATTTCACATTATCTCAGAAAAAAGAGTATTTATGGATGCTAAGAAGGTGAGATTTTTGATATCTTAAGATAAACCCAAATAAATCTTTGACATTCATAGTTTCTTGTTAATTTTTGGACATTATTGTAGCATTATCTTGGAATTTCCATTCCTAGAATAAAATTTTATGGGATTGACTATAAATGGTGTTGAGTTCACATGTCCAGTGTCTTGTGTGGATGAATTTTAATAGTTAAAAGGAAGTTTCAAATCAATGTTGTTATAGATTCTTCAAAAGCTATGTATAAACTATATAGTTTATTGTAACATATCAGATGTTAGGGTGGGAGCATTTTTTATGAAATATGAGCATGTTGTGGTATATGGGCATTGTATGTTGAGGCATCACGAGCCACATTACCTAACACATGACCTCAAGATAGAAGCTATATTTTATTCCTTGTATTTTTAGAGGCATTATCTAATGGGAGAGTGGTTTATTATATACATGGATGATAAAATCCAGTAGTATATATTCTTTAATTTTTCCTTGAATCAATGATAATGATGATGGTTTAAATCATTTTAGTATTTTGACTTTGAGATTGATTTTATATGATGATATGGAAAAGGAATGGTTGATTCTCTGAGACAGAAGACATATACGTACATGGTTCAAGAGGATAATGTTGAATGTCAGTTGATGGATTAGTTTTCTAAGATGAATTTAAAGGTAAATTACCATATTGTAAATATTATACTCACAAAATTATTAGTGACCTATTCATTGTTGGATAGAGTGAAGATCATATAGCTTTCAAATCCCATGTTCTTAGTCCAAAAGGAGAGTGTTTAGGTGAGTACCCACTTCCTAGTTGGGTAATTGATGTGGACGAGATCATATTAATGTGTATAGGATTAAATAGACATATGAGAGGAATTTATGCAATATTTTGATTCCACTGGTTAAGAAATTAATTCATGTCATACCTTGATGTGTTGTGACTTACATTATCAGTATTGATGGGAAGTAGTAAAGAGGTAATTATTAGGTTTTAATAAATCATGTCCCACCTATTCAAAGGTTAAGGAAAACATCAATATCTTATTGATATTTTTTTATTTATTACTAATTCCTATGTGAAAATGTGATGTCATTACAATGGATTTTGTGATGGGTTAACCAAAATCATCTCGAGGCAGTTATACAATATGGGTTATCATGGATAGGTTGAGAAGGTCATATAATTATTGACTATTCAGGACACTTTCTCAGTGTACAAGCTAGGGAGCCTATACTATTGTGGGGGTCGGGGTTGGGGGTTGGGGTTAAGCTTTTATAATGTCCCATAAACTATCATATATAATGAAGAAACATCATATACATCAATGATCATATAGCGGTTCCAAAATTATCTTGGTTCACATGTTCTCCTGAGAAAAACCTATCAACCACACACCAATGGAAAGTCCAGTCATACTATTCTGGTTTTAGAAACTTGCTCCAATAATGAATATATAATTTTGGGTTTCGTAAGACAAAATTCTATATATTTTTTATTTCACCTATAACAACATCTTCCAATTGATTATACAGATGGCTCCAAATGAGTCTATATATGGCAGGTCATTTAAATCACCTCTATGCATGTTAGAGGTAGGATATGTAGTGATATTAGGACCTCATATCATACTTGACACATCAGTTCATGGACATATTATTATGAAGCCTTTTTTTATATCACATTCTAGGCATAATTCTTATGTCGATCGTTATCTCTGACCTCTAGATTTTGTTGTGTAGGATGAGTTATTCTTTCATGTTTCTCTATGTGGGGGGTCATCAATGGATTTAGATATATGTGAAGATAGTGCCTAGGTTGTTTAATAGTTTTGAGATCTTAGATAGAGTCTAGACATTAGCTTATCTGCTTTTTTACCTCATAGGTACCAGGTTATACATGATGTTTTCATGTTTCTATGATTTTCTATTATCATTCTGATATATCTCATGTCTTGCATCCATAAGTGGGTTAGTTGGATCCAAATTATTCTTTTGAGGAGTATCTTATTCATATAATTGATCATAGCATAACAACTCTCCACGAAAGGATTATTCCTCTAATAAGGGTGTTATGGAAGAACAACCGTGTATTGGAAAAGACATGGGAGAGAGAGACTATTATTAGTTAATAGTTACTAGAGTTACTATCACATGTTGTTTGACCACTCTCAAAAGTGAAACTCAGGGATAAATTGATTTAAGAGGGGGGGTGTAAGATCCCGTATTTTGCAGCTATTTCATTATTTCATTTTTTGGATCAATTATTTTGGTCTGTAACTTTGAAAATGGTTATTGTATCCTTTTGGGGTAGATTCAAAAAAAATAAAGGAGTCTATGTGCATACTGCTCCCCCACTAAGGGCTAACCATGCCAGAAATGTCTAAATGTCATTTTCTACTAGAAAAAACCTTGAAAGGCTATACATATACATAAAACCTTGAATAATACATAAAAATAATACATATAATATCAATCATGAGTATCAATTTTCAAACACACACACCTATGATCAAAATTAAATATGGGTCTTGTGGGATACACACACATATATGTGATGAATGTCAATCATGGATTTCACATACTACACACCCATGTGATCAAACTCATTCATGGCCCTCAATACACAGAATAACATACAATCATATCATTCCAAAAACTATATACAAAGGATCTACATGGTAAGGATATTCCTAGATGAGCCACAACGATGTCAACATCAATATTCCCCAGGATTCATTTCTCTAATTATGCTCTTGTACCAACTGAAACAAAAATGTAGGCAAAGGGTCTCTATAATGATTTAAAATACAACATGAAAATGTTTCTATAATGAAATTCAATAAGTGGATCATTCCAAGAGGGTATAAACACATCACCGCACTTAAACACAACCATATTTAATGGTATATCATTATTTAGATAAAGGAATAAAACCAATCACTCCTAGAAATGGTGACTAGATATGAAGATTTTGAGATCCCCACAAGTATAGATCTTTAAGAGAAAGCCTCCATCTCCTGATGTTTGATCATTCAATAAGGTCAAACATGCATAGGGTTGACAAGAACATGTTCACCCTAGCAATAAATACGGGTCAATAAAATATAACCTTGGGTTCATATGGATGAGATAAATTAATAAGAGGGGGAGGGAGAATTAGTTAATGGAGGAAAAAACTAAGTCTAATATAATTAAATATCCTTCCAAAAATATTTCACATCACTACAAGAATTTTGGTGTTTTTCGACTGTTTACTAGCGACGGGAGCCTATCGCAAATACTCCTTTGGAGAAAACGACATTGCAACTAGTATTTTTTGTGACAGGCCCGTCGTAAGAAATACTACATGTCACGGGAAGTGTGTTCATTGCAAATAGATGTTTGATTAAATAGATTATATAAACAAGAACCTTTCGTGACTATCCTGTCACAAAACTTATTTGTGATGGGACATCGGCCCATCACAAATAGTATATATGTTATAAACCTATTATGACGGGCCCTCCACAACAAAGTTATTGTGATGGTAATGTAACCCGTTTCAAAATTCTTAATATATATATATATATATATAACCTATTTTTGATGGGCCCCTCTTCACAAAAGGACATGTCAAAAATATTTAATAAAATTTAAAAAAAATATAATTATGATTAATGAAAAAATAATATAAATATTATTAAAATAATAATAATAATAAAAATAAAATATTAAAATTCATAATATTTAAAAATACATAATAAAATAAAAAATAAAAAAATTATGGTTAATGAAAAAAATAATATTAATAATATTAAAATAATAATAAAAAATTAAAATTATCAATATTTAGAAAAAATATATAATAAAATAATAAAATATTATTATTATTATTATTAAAATAAGAATAAATTAAAAAATATATTACTAATAATAAATAATAGAATATTAAAAATAAGAAAAAAAGTATGCAATATTCACGCCAATATAATAGACAAAAACTGTAAATATTTCATATTACAACAAATTTTCAATTCAAATGTTTTTAACAGAACAAATAAATCACTGGAGGTAGTCTTCTTGAAGAGTTGGAGGAGCTGGGGGGATGGTGGAGAAAACTACATCCCTAAACTATGTGTCAGACAGCACATGTTCTCTATCTTCTTGAGCTTCTGCTGTTGTCATCGATGCATGTCCTCCTCATGTTGTTGTTGCAGCTACTGCCACCAATGCATGACCTCCTCGTGATGTTGCTATTACTTCTACTATTATCGATCCATGTCCTCCTCATGTTGCTGCTACTACTGTTGTTTCTTCTCTTCATTCTAGTTCTGCAAACTCTCTATAACCTCAGTTTGAGCTCGCAAATGCTCTTGATAATGTGATCCAGAAGATGATTTCTCTCCATGATCTCATCTTGAGATGGATTCCAACATCATAGCAGTACCATAATAAGTCACGTGATTCAAATGAGAGTTGATAAAAACTACTCAGCCCTTCTCAATGGCATACTGGGTCGCATGCATTCTTACTGCCTCATCGAAATAGTGGGCACTAGTCTGATCAGCCATCTCAACCTGACTCTCAGCCCTTGTCTGAGAGGTCACGGCCTCATAGGACTCCTTCTGTTTCAATTTGAAATTGAAATAGTGAAAATATTATATGACGTTATATTACAAACTAAAAATTAAATAATACTGACCATAATGTGACATTGGCGATCAACTCTAATATCTCCAGTGGCTAGATCACTATACATCCTCTGATAAACATCGTACTATGTAATATCAAGATTCTCAACTTCGAATATAAAAATAAAATAAACTATTTATATGTAATGTTAATTAAAATATTGAAAAAAGATACTTACCAGATTCTCTATATGCGTACTGAATGTATGCCTACCAGCTCGATGTGTCACCTCCTGGCTACCCCGGTTCTGCGGGCCTAATGAAGATCTCCTCTAAAATCCACCACTCAACCAGTGGGAACATATTCCATCCCAAACATGAGACGAAATTTACTCTATTTGGTTGGCTCTACATGACTCATCAAATATTGTTGATCATGCTTTCTTAATAGGTTTCCTTCTCAAATTGTGCAAATATTGATGGAAACGCTCATTCATATACACCTCTCATGCCTCAAAGATAGTTACATGCATGATATCATCG
The DNA here is from genome assembly GCA_963277665.1 of Viscum album. Lineage (NCBI taxonomy): Eukaryota > Viridiplantae > Streptophyta > Magnoliopsida > Santalales > Viscaceae > Viscum > Viscum album. The sequence continues at coordinate 313,455,202 of OY728126.1, forward strand.
ATTGGATACCATAAATCATATAAATAATTTATAATATCATGTTGTTAATGAAATAAATTTCTAAATTAATATTATTTATTTACATCCCAGCCAATGATTGAACATTCCAAGCCACACATCAACGAGAATCTATTCCTATGTGATCCGTGGTAGAGAACGATAATTATACAAGATAGTACTCCCCTGTCCAAGTGCGGTGGTGGTAGGGCTGTCCAAGTGGGGTGGGGGAGGGGCTGGGTTGTCCAAGTGGTGTGGGGGTAGGGCTTTCCATGTGGGGTGGGGGTTGGGCTGTCCAAGTGGGGTGGGGGGGGGGGGGCTTGGTTGTCCAAGTGGGGTGGTGGTAGGGCTGTCCAAGTGGGGTGGGGAGGGTGTGCAGGTGGATAAAGCTCATAAATATAAACTCTCTATAAATTCTGGAAGTATGAAAATGTATAGGGACATTCATGATCATTTTTTGGATGGATAACATAAAAATTGTTTGATGTTTTTAGTCATTTTTTATTTGGAGTTTCTTTTAATGCTGATGTTTCTTATTGATACCTATGATGAAATTTATTTTAGTTTCTAATTCGGCTGAGACATACCCACCATGAACAGTGTATGCAACCTCTACCCTTAATTAATCATTCTGTTTACACAGCCTATGCAACCTCTACCCTCATTTAATCAATGAACACAAGTCATTAATTCAAACCTTAATTCTCACTATAATGTAATAAATTGAATGAAGTTTACCCATCCTCACATTATTTCTTACCTTATATAGTGTCCAACATATAGAATACGAGATTTTGAATTCATCAGTTAACCAGGATCATATATTCCATTTCCCCCAAGATGAATGTACTAATATAACATCAGGGTCAATTAAATATGGTTCTCATTGTATGTTGTATATTATATTTCCTTCTTGTCCAATACTCACATTTATGAGGGTGGGGTGCTTTTCACTAGCCATGCTGGCATGTGTATACACCCATAAAAATGTTAGATAAGTCACAAGTTTAATTCAGTAATGTTGTTATCATTGACATACTTTATTATTAATCTCAAATTTTAAAATAAATTTTTTTCTATACTTTATGAAAATAAATCTTTTTACTAGCCATGAACAACCTATTAGTGTAGAAGCCTAATATTTATTCACCCATGGGGTGCGCTTGACTTGGGGAAGTAATTGGGTAATGAAAGGTATGGCCAAAAAGGTGCCAATAATGAGTTATTGAACATGAGTGAATGATTTGGGATGCCTATAACACATAATGGGACCTGAGGCATGTGCCTTTTATAGACCTAATGAAAATGAATATAAATAAATTTTAATTTAATTTTTGAGTACTAGTTCTTTACATTATTTTAATAGTTCACTACATCGACTATAAACTTATTCCTTTATCATTTACTTAAATGTATTTTCTATTAAAGATCAATCCTATTGAATTGTTAATGAAAAAATGAATTATATAAATTCTTTTTTCAGAATGGACAGAAGATGGATGTATGAAACCGATCAGATCTCAAGATATTTTCCAAACAATTTGGAGATCATTATAGATTTTTCATTTCACGATGATTCAGATAGTGGTCACATATACTACCCATGTTCCAATTGTGATGGTAGACCTTGGTTGAGCAGTGAAGAAGTCAGCTACCACATAACCGAATATGGTTTTCAAGCAAACTACTTTGTGTGGTAACACAATGGGGAGAAAATGAAATATGAAATTGGTGATGATCGAAATGAAAGGACTAGAATGGAGAATTTGTTAGATGATCAGTTTTCATTTATTCTTCATCATGAAAAAGAAAGGATTTCGACTCACGAAGACTTTGATATGAGGAAATATGATGCATCTAGTGAAAATGATGATATTGATAGGGTGAGAAAATTGAACGATGCTGCCACAACTCTAGTATATAAACATTGCGATAAAATGAAAAAGATGGAATTTTTAATCTGATTGTTTCGTGGGAAAACTATGTATGGTATTTCTAATATAGCAATCAATTACATTCTTACCATATTGAAGGAATTACTTCCAGATGATGCAGATATTCCCACAAACCACTATATGGCATGGATGTTAGTTGACGAACTTGGATTTTCAAGAAACAAAATTTTGGATTCCTCGAAATATTTCAGTTTATTCTGGGAGGAAACCACTGAACGAAATGATTGTATAAATGTGGAACATCATGCTGGAAATCAAATTCTGATGGAACACCATCCCGCATTCCACAAAACATAATGTGGCACTTTCGATTTATCCCCAGACTCCATGATCTTTTTATGTCTGATGACATATCAATAAAAATGATATGGCATGATACCGAGAGAAGGAAGACTAATGATGAGTTGGTACATCCTTCAGATGGCTTTTCATGGCAGAGATTTGATGCTTGACATCCTGATTTTGTAACTAACGTGCATAATTTGAGGTTGGGTCTTTCATGGAATGGTTTTAATCCATTATTGTAGATGCTTACATCGCACAACACATGGACAGTTTTTATACACATTTATAATCTTCTCCCATGGTTTTGTATGAAAAAACCTACCACTTTCGTGAGTATTCTCATATCTGGTCCTTCTGATCCAAGCATGGATATTGATGTATACATGTACCCTTTAATAAAATATTTGAAACATCTTTGGGATGTGGGTGTGCACACATACAATGCATATTCGAAATACATATTTCTGATGCGTGTTGCACATATGTGGACGATCAATGATTTTCTAGCATATGCAATGATGTTTGGATGGGGCACGAAGGGAAAAATGTCATGGACAGTTTGTATGAAGAATACACGATCCAGAAAAGTAAAACATCAGTGTTGTTTCACTTTTATGGGACATCGATGATTCATGCAAAAGGATCATCCATATAGAATGAATTTTCGATGATTTGATAATACCATAGAGACTGATGATCCACCTAAGAATATGTCTGGAACTAATGCGCTTAATGAATTAAAGGATATCAGTTTTTCATTCGGGAAGGGTCAAATGAACTCTGGAAAGAGAAAGAATGTTTCCACTGAAACCTATTACAATTGGAGGAAGAGGAGTATCTTTTTTGATTTTCCTTATTGGTCAACCAATTAGATACTTCATTACTTAGACATAATGCTTATTTAAAAGAAAATATGTGAAGTTTTTCTTTCAGTTCTTCTAAATTTCTAGGGGAAGTCAAAAGATGATTTATGATCTCAGCGTGACTTGGTGGATTGGGGCATCAGATCAGAATTGCATCCTGTGCGTATCAGTGAAAATAAATGGAAACTTCCATGTGCGTCTTATGTGATGACACCTACAGAAAAAAACAATTTCTGAACTTATTAGAGACTATTGGATTTCATGATGGCTATTCAAGAAACATATCTAAATGTGTCAATATAAGATATTTGAAGCTATAATCTTTAAAGACTAATGATTATCACGTTCTACTGCCTGAGTTTCTTACAATAGGAATCTGTCATCTTTTGTACAATAATGTAAGGGTGATTGTTATTCGGTTGTGCCATTTTTTTAGAGATCTTTGTGCAAATAAGTTTTCCAAGTATTTATTTGCAAAAAATGTTGAAAGATGCCCCCATTAATTTTGTGTGAGTTGGTGAAAATATTTCCTCCATTATTTTTCACATGCATGCTGCATGTGACTGTCCATATTCCCACTAAAATACTTCTCAGAGGACCTGTTTCTTTTCATTGGATGTATCCAACAGAAATAAATATGAACCCATTAAAGTCTTATGTTTGAAACAGGAATCATCCCGAAGGTTCTATCGTGAAAGGTTACTTGGCTCAAGAATGTATGGATTTCTGCTCAATGTATTTGTCTAATCTTCCTACAAGAATAAACATACCAATGAGAAATGAAGAAGAACAGTATGAGTAAATTGAACCAAATTTTTTATCACTTCCTCAAACAGGAGGAATTACTGGATCATATACATTGAAGACATTAATCCATGAAGAGCGGGAGATGGCACATCACACAGTTTTGTTCAACTATGATTTGTTCGATGACTATATCAGGTAAATAAACTGAATATGTATATCGTAAATATATATCTGTTAAACAATTCATATTTTTTATCTATAGGAAACATAAAACAATGATAAATAGAAAGCATCGTTCTTTATATTTGAAAAGGAGGTAGACTTTGAATAGAAAAGAGTTTTCTGCTTGGTTAAAATTGAAGGTAAAAATATTAATGATTATAATAATTATATAAATATTTAATTAATTTTAATATTCATTTATATTTCAGGTATTGAGTTTTTCTGCTAACTCTATCTCTGAGGAAATAAGTGCTTTGGATTTTGGTCCTAATACAATGGTTCATGACTGTAAATCAATTTTTATCAATGGGTACAAATTTATTGTCATTGAACGAGCAAAGAACATGAGAACAAAACATGATGGTGTTATGGTTACTAACACAATAGATTGTTATGCTAGTGCATCAGATAGTAGAATGCGATTTGAAAATGTGGGTTATTATGGAGTCATTGAGAAAATAATAATATTGGATTATTACTCTCATAGACGAGTCACAATGATGAATTTACATTGGTTTGATTCGATGACGAGACATAGCACATTTATTGATTATTGTGGATTTCGAGTAATTAATATGACTTTCACTCTTGTTATCAAAGAACCATATATGTTGGAATCTATAAGGCCCCAGCCTTAAACATCTCTTAATATTGAATTAAATGAATAATTCACATTGAGGATATTTTTAGGTTTAGATTTTTAGAGAATTAGGACATAACTGTTACATCTCAAAAGATTACAAAGTAGACTAAGTTTCCATAAAATAAAAACTCTTAAAAAGAAACATGTCTAGTTCCATGTTTTAGATTACATGACTTTCCCTTGATACTGTCCTTGACCCTATTCCTCATTAAGTCATGTGAAAAACTTTTCAAAAAAACTTGGGGTGAGCATAAAAAGCACATTAAGGGATACACAAATAATGAAAACTGTTAGTTTTTCAAACATCAAGTAATCCATGTAGACTTTGTCAAAGTAATACCTTCACCTTTATGAAGTAGTAAAAACTCTTCACTGAATAAAATATCATTACTTACCCTTTTATAACCAAAGTATTACCATAAAACCCATATAAAGAACACATAATATATAAAGGTAACTTGGGACATAAACATACTTAAGTGGAATAACCATATAGTTGACTTCCACACATATCACTTCATGGAATAGCCACACGGACGACTACCATACCCAATTCATTGGAGGTTATAACGTAACCACCCGTCTTGGTATTCACGACACCACCCGTCATATGGTTTATCACGTAACCACCCGTCAAATGTCCAAGTACCATTATAAAATCATAATACATAAAACAAACATAATGGAAAGAAAACATTTCCACACTTTGATCACAATATATCACTCAAATATATTAACATAAAAAATCCATTATAACCACCATTTTAAGTACCAAAATACATAAAAGAGTATATGGTATTTATTTCATTTCAAAAACATCATGGCTTGTTGAGAAGCCAAAGACCAAATAATACTCGCGGCGGCGGAAATGGTCGTTGTCACCGCGTACGTTAAAAGAAACATTCCTTTTTTCCATTTAGTAAAACGCTTCGTAGAAAAAGATTCCTTTTTTATAAAAATAAAAGTCTAAGGGTTTTATACACCATATAAAAGATAGTTGTGTATAAAACGAAATATGCCTCAATGAAAGGAGACTGAGACGAAGTCCCTTACCTCAGGTCCGACTTGACTCTATCGCTCTATAACGTCCTGAATAATAAACTTGAGTTAATTTCAACTTTCATAAGAACCTTTTTCAAGTTCATTATTCCTTTTATATCACTTATTAACATGTCATGAACACTATGTAATTTTTTAAGTTATTAACGGTCGTTTTAACGATCATTGATACTTGAGTCAAAAAATATGCTCTTTATAATTACAAGTTGTTCATGTATCCATTATATCCAGAGTTATACTCATGATGTAGATATCATATATATCATATATATCCATTATATAAATGAATTTATAATATTACATAATCATTTATAGATAATAAATGAAATGCACCGTTCATGGAGACGGTAAGCCGTACGTACGCATGAACACCACTTTCATTTCTATGTCATATTAATGGAATTAAAAATAACTGAGAGGTATGTATATTTTAATTCCAGAATTATATTAATCATTTAGATGTAACATACATCATATATATATATTATATATATGTACTTATAATAGTACATTACATTTGGGGATAAGAAATGAAATGCACCGTTCATGGAGACGGTAAGCCGTACGTACGCATGAACGCTACTTTCATTTATATGTCATACTTTAATGGGAAGAAATAATAATGATATAGAGGTATATTATAATTACAGTATAAAATAATATATAATAACTTTAAATCCATCCTTTATACGTCCCACATATGGCATTAACGAATCAAATCACTTTGAGGGGGCGGTAGTCCGCACTTCCTAAAATGAAATTATCGTGTTTACCCATAATGGAAGCCATAATGGTATGTTAAAAATGAAAAATACTGAAGCTTAAGGAAAACATAAACATATTATATATCATATATAAATATAGTGTCATCTTAATGGCCACCTTTGAAGGTGTTAAAATAATGTTGAACAATCATCGTTTCGGGAGGCAGAAATTCGTCATCCAAAGAAACAGTATGTTCTTTAACCATTAGATGTAGGTGTGTGTAAGTGTAGCTCTAATAAATATTATAAAAACATCCTAGTATATTTAATATACTAGAGTTTTTACAAAAGAAAAGAATAAAAAGAGTTTACGGGGTTGGAGAAGCAAAATAAAACAAAAGGACTCAAAAGAAGACATTACCTTAAAATCAGGTAACTCCCTTTGGTTTGAGCTCAAAGGCTTCCTTGGGAAGACTTATGCTCAAATTGAGGCTTCAAGGAGTAAGAGAGGGATTTGGAGAGACAAAATGGGCAGGGTTTGGCCGAGCCAAAGGCTTTGGAAGTGTGGGTAAAGAGGTAGAGGTGGGGGCCTTTTATAAGAGGAGAGGAGGGGCACTTTTGGAATGGTATAAAATGTAACATTATTTTCAAATGCGTTTCGGATTTTAATAGTCCCACATTGATGTGTTTCGAGGATAAGGTGATAAACGTTCGAAATACACCCATACAATAGGTTTTGGGCATGTGTAGGTCTTAGATTTTACATTATCTTTCCATTTTATTTAAATCGTTAAATAATGAGGTCATCGCTGCATCATCATGATGTCATAAATAATTTAATTTATTTAATGTCTAAAAATTAAAAAAAAATCTATGATGTAGGAAATCTTTTTAGATTTCCAATGAATATTTATAGTACAAAGGATCATTTATGTAGACAAAATTATAAATATTTTACTTAGGTGATACATTCTTTGTTACATTTAACATTCTTTAAAAAATAAAAAGATAAAAAGTCACTTTCTCACAAAAGTGATCCTATGGGGCCCCCAAGTTTGGCACAAGGCATCCCAGGGTCGGCCATGAGACAACCAATAGCCTTAGTACACATATTTTGGTCATTTTTTATTATTATGATACTATTTTATTATCCTTAACTACCCGATTACTCATTAATCAAGATAATTAAAGATAATTACCGTCGTTACTATTCATAATGTCTAAAAACAAGAGTCTTTATTAAATAATTTGGAACCTTTGATTCCAAATATGTCATCAATTTTACCAAATTCCAAACACAGAAATTGCAATAATTGATTTAAAAATAATTCCCGTTGTCAAAACAAATAGCGGGTTTTTTAGAAACAATATTTATGAAAAGTTTGGCACTTGTTTATGCCTAATTCCAAAGTGAAATTAATCCCAATGACCATCATTGAATTACATGGTAAAAATATATTCTAATTAAAAATTAAAACAAATTAAAAAGATAATATAACCGTATAAATAAATTATACGAAAAAACAGTTTTGATGTAAAATGCAGTATTTTTAACTATTCATTGAAAAATGAACATTGTCAGAAAAATACCAAAAATTAACCCAAGGTAAATTTCAAAGTCCCAATCATAAATAATATGTTTATTTTCAAAAATAGTGCTTATAAAATTGTCAAAAAGTGTATTTAAAATGGGTTCACCTACAAAAGACGGTTAATCAACCTTTTAAAGAATATTAGAATGTTTATGCTTAAAAACTGGATTCATTTGCATTTTTAATCCTCTAAAATTTATTGTAAAGAGTAAAAATATTTGACAGACATATATAATCATATTTTAGTTATTTCTATCCTTTCCCTCCAATACAACGGCTATGTGTTAACTACCATTTAAAATAATATTATTTTATTACTAGTGTGCAACGTAAGACTTCAATGAAACTCTTTGTTGTGTATCGGGTACGCTATCGAACATAGCAACCCCTTTAAAGTAAAATTAATATTTAATTCGTAAATATTAATAAATATGAAAATTATTTATTTTTTATTTACCTGGGATGTTACATCCTTCCCCCCTTTTGGGAATTGATTCCTCTCAATTTTATTCACTTATCAAAATAAGTGGGGATATTTATCCTTCATTACATTTTCAGATTCCCATGTTGCCTCTTCAACCATATGGTTTTTCCACAAAACCTTTACCTGGTGAATTACCTTATTTCGCAACACTTGCTCTCTTCGGTCAAGAATCTGGACTGGTTGTTCTACATAAGATAGGTTCTCTTCCAGCTGAACTACCTCTGGACTCAAAACATGAGATGAATTTGGCATATACTTCCTCAACATCGAAACATGAAAAACATTGTTTGCCTGAGATAAACTCGGAGGTAAAGCCACTCTGTATGCAACTGATCCAACTCTCTCCAGAATTTCATATGGTCCAATGAACCTTGGACTCATCTTTCCTTTCTTACCAAATCGCATCACACTTTTCCATGGAGAAACTTTGAGAAAAACATGATCACCTTCCTCGAAAGATATATCCTTCCTCCGGTTATCCGAATAACTCTTCTGCCTGCTCTGAGCTGTTCTCATGTGTTTCAGAATCAACTGAACTTTTTCTACCATCTCTTCTACCAATTATGGTCCCATCACCTTCCTTTCACCCACTTCATCCCAAAATTATGGAGTTCGACACTGCTTCCCATATAATGCCTCAAATGGTGCCATCTGTATACTGGAATGAAAAATGTTTTTATAAGAAAACTCAACCAAGGAAAGATGTTGGTCCCAAATTCCCTAATAATCCATCGAACTAGCTTGTAGCATATCCTCCATGGTCTAAATTGTTCGTTCTGACTGCCCATCTGATTGCAGATGAAAAGCTGTAATAAAATTTAATTCAGTACCCAACGACTTCTGAAGGCCTTTACAAAAGTTAAAAGTAAACCTGGGATCACGATCAGACATAATGGAGAGAGGAACTCCATGTAACCTGACTATCTCTTTAAGATACAAATGGGAATGTTGATCTAGTGAAAAAGTATCTCGTATAGCAAGGAAATGAGCAGATGTAGTCAAGCAATCAACAATAACCCAGATTGCATTATTACCTCGAGATGTCCTCGGTAATCCCACAACAAAGTCCACGGATATGTTTTCCCATTTCCACTCTGGAACTGGTAAAGGCTGAAGCATCCCTTTCGGTAACTGCCGCTCTGCCTTAACCTGCTGACAAGTCAAACACTTCACAGTAAAATCAACAATATCCCTTTTCATTCCATCCCACCAGTAATACTCCCGCAGATCTATGTACATCTTAGTACTGCCAGGATGAACTGAAAACGGGGAACTATGAGCCTCACATAACAACTCATTCTTCAACTGTGATTCCCAAGGCACACATAATCTCTTCCCAGACCTCAAAACACAATCATTATCAATGTTGAATTCAGGCAACTTACCCTTCTGAACCAGCTCTACCTTTTTCTGCAACTCACTTTCTTCCCTCTGTGCTTGCTTAATTCTGTCTCATAGGGATGATCTCACTGATACCTGAAACAAAACAGAAGAAATTCATGCACCAACAACTTCTATTCCAAATTACCTCAAATCAAAAAACCAAAGGATCTCGTTCCAAATGTAGCATGGTTAATGAAGCATTACTTTTTCGACTCAATGCATCGGCCACTTTATTTGCTTTTCCCGGATGGTAGTGAATTGTACAATCATTATCCTTGATTAATTCCAGCCATCTCCTCTGTCTCATGTTCAATTATTTTTGAGTGAATATATACTTTAAACTTTTGTGATCAGTATATATTTCACACTTTACTCCATACAAATGATGCCTCCAAATTTTTAAAGCGAAAACAACAACAGAAAATTCCAAATCACGTGTAGGGTAATTTACCTCATGAGTTTTCAAATTTCGTGAAGAATAAGCAATTACCTGATCATTCTGCATTAGGACACAACCAATTCCTTTCAACGAAGCATCACTATATATAACAAACTCACCATTCCTCTAAGGAAGTGCCAAAACTGGAGCATTCACCAATCTTCTTTTCAAATCCTGAAAACAATCATCACATTCTTTTGTCCAGATAAACTTAACACCCTTCCGAGTTAGCTTAGTCATTGGACTAGATAACCGTGAAAGATTTTCAACAAACCTTTGGTAGTAACCTGCCAAACCAAGAAAACTACGGATCTCAGTTACATTCGTGGGTCTTGGATATTGTTTAACAACTTTTGTTTTAGCAGGATCAACCGTTATGCCATCTTTTGAAACAATGTGACCCAGGAAAGAAATTTGTTGTAACCAAAACTCACACTTGCTAAATTTTCCATATAGTTTCTTTTCTTTTAAGGATTTCAAGATAAACCTTATATGACTTTCATTCTTCTCTTTACTTTTAGAAAACACCAAAATAAAATAAATAAAAACAACCACAAACTTATCCAAGAACTCATGGAAAATTCTATTCATAAGGTCCATGAATATAGCAGGTGCATTGGTTAACCCAAATGGCATAACTACAAATTCATAATGACCATATCTAGTACAAAACACAGTCTACGGAACGTCTGCTTATTTTACTTTCAACTGATGGTACCCCAACCTCAAGTCAATCTTCAAAAAATACTGAGCTCCCTGGAGTTGATCAAACAAATCATCGATATGAGGAAAAGGATACTTGTTTTTAACATTAATATTATTCAAGGCTCTATAATCAATGCAAAGTCTCATTGATCCATCTTTCTTTTTAACAAAAAAGACAGGAGCACCCCATGGTGATGTGCTAGGTCGAATGAAACCTTTATCTAATAACTCCTGTAATTGCTTCTTTAACTCTAAAATTTCAACTTGAGCAATTCGATAAGGGGGCTTTTGAAATTGGCTTAGAATCATGAACTAAGTCAACAGTAAACTCAACTTCCTGATCTTGAATAATACCAGACAGCTCATCAGGAAAAACATCAAGATACTCATTTACCACTGGCACATCATTAATCTGAACAGTTCCTTTATTTTCAACAATATGTGCAAGGTAACATTCATTTCCATCTTTTACTAGTTTCTCAATATCTTGATATGTTATCAAAATCTAGGGTTTATTCTTGTACACAAAATGAAAATCTTTCTGAAGAGAAACTTCTTTAGCTCTACAGTAAATCTTAGCATGGTAAACAGAAAGCCAATCCATGCCCAAAATAACATAAAACTCTACTAGAGACAAAACAATCAGGTTTTCTGGTAGATTTTTTCCACACACAAGGATATGAAGGTTCTTATAATTCCATTTTGTCTCAACCTTCCCTCCGGGACTTTTTACCATAAGTTCAGGATTCATATCTTGAGATGGAATTTCCAATTTACTAGAAAACTTCTCAGAAATGAAAGAGTGTGTAGAACCTGAATCAAACAACACATTGGCATAATGTGAACAAACAAATAGTGTACCTGATACCACTTCATTCGATGGCCCAACATCTGCTGAGGTTGTTGCAAAGGATTTCACCATCCCTTTCTGCATTTAGTCTGGCCACTTTCCCCCAATTAAGTTCATCGTTAGACACTCATTTTCATAATGACCAATTTCATTACACTTAAAACATCTTACCGTTGGCTTTTCATTGCCTACTTGATCATCCTCTTTACAGTTATGAGCAATATGACATGACTTACCACACCGAAAGCACTTACAAGACTTGGATAAAAATTCTCTAGGATGCATTTTACCACACTTCTCACAGGATGGATATTTGGTTTTCTTACCTCCTTGCTTCTTTGATGAATTCTTCCCCTTTGCCTGCCAACTGGTCCTCTTATTATGTTGTTTTTCATAGAAGACCTGATCATCGGAAAACTCCATTTCCACCTTCTCCGCACATCGAACAAGTTTTTCATAACTTTTTAACTCACGAGAAGCTAAAGCCCCTCGATACTTTGGATTTAACCCTGAGTAATAACGGTTTATTTTACTATCAAAATCTCGTATGAAGTTTGGAGCATACCTTGACAATCGAGTGAAGTTTCCTTCATAAGCATCCACTGAATCATCCTCCTGCCTCAACTCTAGGAACTGTTTTTTCATCCTAAGACGAACCACCTTAGGAAAATATTTCTCAAGAAACATACCTTTGAATTCGTCCCAGTGAAGATCCTCAATATCATCACTATCCCTGATATTTTTCACCATCGACCACCACTGATCAGCTTCACCTTCAAAATGGTAAGCAGCAAGACTAACCTTTTGATGTTCTGAACACCCCATGACATCAAAAATCTTCTCTAGTGATTTAATCCACCCTTCAGCTTGCATAAGGTTATATGATCCTCTGAATGATGGAGGATGTTGCCTCATGTATTGTTCCACCACTGACATGTTCCTCTGTAGTTGATCTGGCTGATCTCGTTCATGGATACCACCACCATTTATAGCCTGAGTCAATTGTTCCATCACTACAGCAAACTATTTAGTTCCGGTTCCAACCATCTCAAGTTGCTGATTTGGAAGGTTGTCTTCCTCCTGATGTCTTTACAACATAGCTGCTTTGTTTCCTCTATGGAAAACAATTCTAAAAACAGAAATATCTTAGGCGAAACAACATGGTAATCTTTAAATGCAATATCATTTCAATCTTACCATAAATTAACATATAATTTTACAATTTTCTAACTCCTAACGTTGTCTAAACCGACCTCTGATACCAACTATAATGCCCTAGCCTTAAACATCTCTTAATATTGAATTAAATGAATAATTCACATTGAAGATCTTTTCGTGTTTAGAGTTTTAGATAATTAGGACATAACTGTTACATCTCAAAAGATTACAAAGTAGACTATGTTTCCATAAAATAAAAACTCTTAAAAAGAAACATGTCTAGTTCCATGTATTAGATATCATGACATTCCCCCGATCCCGTCCTTGACCCTATTCCACACTAAGTCCTGTGAAAAACATTTCAAAAAAACTTGGGGTGAGCATAAAAAGCTCAGTAAGGGATACACAAATAATGAAAACTCTTAGTTTTTTAAACATCAAGTAAACCATGTATACTTTATCAAAGTAATACCTTCACCTTTATGAAGTAGTAAAAACTGTTCACTGAATAAAATATCATTACTTACCCTTTTGTATCCAAAGGATTACCATAAAACCCCTATAAAGAACACATAATATATAAAGCTAACTTGGGACATAAACATACTTAAGTGGAATAACCATACGGTCGACTTCCACACATATCACTTAATGGAATACCCATTCGACCGACTTCCATACCCAATGCATTGGAGGTTATAACGTAACCACCCGTCCTGGTATTCACGGCACCACCCGTCATATGGTTTATCATGTAACCACCCATCAAATGTCCAAGTACCATTATAAAATCATAAGACATAAAAAAACATAATAGAATGAAAACATTTCCACACTTTGATCACAATATATCACTCAAATATATTGACATAACAAAAAAATTATAAAAACCATTTGAAGTACCAAAATACATAAATGAGTATATGTTATTTATTTCATTTTAAAAACATCACGGCTTGTTGAGGAATCCAAAGACCAAATAATACTCGCGGCGGCGGAAAAGGTCATTGTCACCGCGTACGTTAAAAGAAACATTCATTTTTGTCGTTTAGTAAAACGCTTCATAGAAAAAGATTCCTTTTGTATAAAAGTAAAATTCAAAGGGTTTTATACACCGTATAAAAGATAGTTGTGTATAAAACGAAATATGCCTCAATGAAAGGAGATTGAGACGAAGTCCCTTACCTCGAGTCCGACTTGACTCGATCGTTCTTTAACGTCCTGAATAATAAACTTTAGTTAATTTCTACTTTCTTAAGAACCTTTTTCAAGTTCATTATTCCTTTTATATCACTTATTACCATGTCATGAACACTATGTAATTATTTAAGTTATTAACTATCGTTTTAACGATCATTGGTACTTGAGTCAAAAATATGCTCTTTATAATTACAAGTTGTTCATGTATCCATTATATCTAGAGTTATAATCATGATGAAGATATCATATATATCATATATATCCAGTATATAAATTCATTTATAATATAACATAATAATTTAGAGGTAATAAATGAAATGCACCGTTCATGGAGACGGTAATCCGTACGTACGCATGAACGCTACTTTCATTTCTATGTCATATTAATGGAATTAAAACTAAATGAGACATATGTATATTTTAATTCCAGAATTATATTAATCATTTAGATGTAACATACATCATATATATCCATTATATATATGTACTTATAATATTACATTACATTTGGGGATATGAAATGAAAAGCACCGTTCATGGAGACGGTAAGTCGTACGTACGCATGAATGCTATTTTCATTTCCATGTCATACTTTAATGGGAAGAAATAATAATGATACAGAGTTATATTATAATTCCAGTATAACATCATATATAATTACTTTAAATCCATCCTTTATACGTCCCACATATGGCATTAACGAATCAAATCACTTTGAGGGGGCGGTAGTCCGCACTTCCTAAAATGAAATTATCGTGTTTACCCATAATGGAAGCCATAATGGTATGCTAAAAATGAAAAATACAGAAGATTAAGGAAAACATAAACATATTATATATCATATATAAATATAGTGTCATATTAATGGCCACCTTTGAAGGTGTTTAAAGAATGTTGAACAATCATCGTTTCGGGAGGCAGAAATTTACCATCCACGGAAACAATATGTTCTTTAACCATTAAATGTAGGTGTGTATATGTGTAGCTCTAATAATTCTAATAAAAACATCCTAGTATATTGAATATAATAGAGTTGTTACAAAAGAAAACAATAAAAAGAGTTTAGGGGGTTGTAGAAGCAAAATAAAACAAAAGGACTCAAAAGAAGACATTACCTTAAAATCTGGTAACTCCCTTTGGTTTGAGCTCAAAGGCTTCCTTGGGAAGACTTCTGCCCAATGTGAGGCTTCAAGGAGTAATAGAGGGATGTGGAGAGACATAATGGTCAGGGGTTGGCTGACCCAAAGGCTTTGGAAGTGTGGGTAAGGAGGTAGAGGTGGGGGCCTTTTATAAGAGGAGAGGAGGGGCACTCTTGGAAAGGTATAAAATGTAACTTTATTTTCAAATGAGTTTCAGATTTTAATGGTCCCACATTGATGTGTTTCAAGGATACAGTGATAAGGTTTCGAAATCCACCCATACAATAGGTTTTGGACATGTTTAGGTCTTAGATTTTACATTATCTTTCCATTTTATTTAAATCGTTAAATAATGAGGTCATCGCTGCATCATCATGATGTCATAAATAATTTAATTTATTTAATGTCTAAAAATTATAAAAAAAATACTATGATGTAGGAAATATGACTATCTTTCCAATTAATATGAATAGTCCAAAATATCATTTATGTAGACAAAATTAAAAATATTTTACTTCGGTGATACATTCGTTGTTACATTTAACATTCTTTAAAAAATAAAAAGATAAAAAGTCACTTTCTCACAAAAGTGATTCCATGGGGCCCCCATGTTTGGCACAAGGCATCCCATGGTCGGACATGAGACAACCAGTAGCCTTAGGACACATTTCGTTGTCATTTTTTATTATTATGATACTATTTTATTATCCTTAACTACCTGATTACTCATTAATCAAGATAATTACCGTCGTTACTATTCATAATGTCCAAAAACAAAAGAGTATTGATTACATAATTTGGACATTATGATTCCAAATATGTCATCCATTTTACCAAATTCCAAACACAGAAATTTCAATAATTTATTTAAAAATAATTCCCATTGTCAAAACAAATAGCGGGGTTTTTAGAAACAATATTTATGAAAAGTTTGGCACTTGTTTATGCCTAATTACAAAGTGAAATTAATCCCAATGACCATTATTGAATTACATGGTAAAAATATATTCTAATTACACTTTGAAACAAATTAAAAAGATAATATAACCATATAATTAAATTATATGAAAAAGCAGTTTTGATGTAAAATTCAGTATTTTTCACTATTCATTGAAAATGAACATTGTCAGAAAAATACCAAAAATTAACCCAAGGTAAATTTCAATGTCCCGATAATAAATAATATGTTTATTTTGAAAAATAGAGCTTATAAAATTTTCAAAAAGTGGATTTAAAAGGGGTTCTCCATCAACAGGGGGTTAATCGACCTTTTAAAGAATATTAGAATGTTTATGCTTAAAAACTGGATTCATTTGCATTTGTAATCCTCTAACATTTATTTTAAAGAGTAAAAATATTTGACAAACATATATAATCATATTTTAGTTATTTCTATCATTTCCCACAAATACAACGGCTATGTGTTAACTACCATTTAAAATAATATTATTTTATTACTAGTGTGCAACGTAAGACTTCAATGAAACTCTTTGTTGTGTATCGGGTACGCTATCGAACATAGAAACCCCTTTAAAGTAAAATTAATATTTAATTCGTAAATATTAATGAATATGAAAATTCATTATTCTTTATTTACCTGGGATGTTACATCCTCCCCCCTTTTGGGAATTGCGTCCTCACAATTTTATTCACTTATCAAAATAATTGGGGGTATTTATCCTTCATAGCATTTTCAAATTCCCACGTTGCCTCTTCAACCATATGGTTTTTCCACAAAACCATTACCTGGTGAATTTCCTTATTTGGAAACACTTGATCTCCTCGGTCAAGAATCTGGATTGGTTTTTCTACATAAGATTGGTTCTCTTTCAGCTGAACTACCTCTGGACTCAAAACATGAGATGAATCTGGCATATACTTCCTCAACATCGAAAATGAAAAACATTGTGTACCCGAGATAATCTCGGAGGTAAAGCCACTCTGTATGCAACTGATCCAACTCTCTCCAAAATTTCATATGGTCCAATGAACCTTGGACTCATCATTCCTTTCTTACCAAATCGCATCACACTTTTCCATGGAGAAACCATGAGAAAAACATGATCACCTACCTCGAAAGATAGATCCTTCTTCTGGTTATCTGCATAACTCTTCTGCCTGCTCTGAGCTGTTCTCATGTGTTTCTGAATCAACTGAACTTTTTTTGCAATCTCTTCTACCAATTCTAGTCCCATCAGCTTCTTTTCACCCACTTCATCCCAAAATGCTGGTGTTCGACACTGCTTCCCATATAATGCCTCAAATGGTTCCATCTGTATACTGGAATGAAAACTGTTATTTTAAGAAAACTCAACCAAGGAAAGATGTTGGTCCCAACTTCCCTGATAATCCATCGAACTAGCTCGTAGAATATCATCCAAGGTCTGAATTGTTCGTTCTGACTGCCCATCTGATTGCGGATGAAAAGATTTAATAAAATTTAATTCAGTACCCAACGACTTGTGAAGACCTTTCCAAAAGTTAGAAGCAAACCTGGGATCACGATCGGACACAATGGAGAGAGGAACTCCATGTAACCTAAATATCTCTTTAAGATACAAATGGGAAAGTTGATCTAGTGAAAAAGTATCTCGTATAGCAAGGAAATGAGCAGATTTAGTCAAGAGATCAACAATAACCCAGATTGAATTATTACCTTGAGATGTCCTCGGTAATCCCACAACAAAGTCCATGGATATGTTTTCCCATTTCCACTATAGAACTGGTAAAGGCCGAAGCATCCCTTTCGGTAACTGCCACTATGCCTTAACCTGCTGACAAGTCAAACACTTCACAGTAAAATCAGCAATATCCCTTTTCATTCTATCCCACCAGTAATACTCCCGCAGATCTCTGTACATCTTAGTACTGCTAGGATGAACTAAAAACGGGTAACTATGAGCCTCACATAACAACTCATTTATCAACTGTGATTCACAAGGCACACATAATCTCTTCTCAAACCTCAAAGCAAAATCATTATCAATGTTGAATTCAGGAAACTTACCCTTCTGAACCAGCTCTACCTTTTTCTGTAACTCACTCTCTTCCCTCTATGCTTGCTTAATTCTATCTGATAGGGATGATCTCACTGATACCTAAAACAAAACAGAAGAACGTCCTGCACCAACAACTTCTTTGCCAATGTTCATCAATTCAAAAACCAAAGGATCTCGTTCCAAACGTAGCATTGTTAATGAAGCATTACTTTTTTGACTCAAAGAATCATCCACTTTATTTGCTTTTCCCAGATGGTAGTGAATTATACAATCATAATCCTTGATTAATTCTAGCCATCTCCTCTATCTCATGTTCAATTCTTTATATGTGAATATATACTTTAAACTTTTTGATCAGTATATATTTCACACTTGTCTCCATACAAATGATGCCTCCAAATTTTTAAAGAGAAAACAACAGCAGCTAATTCCAAATCATGTGTAGGGTAATTTAACTCGTTAGTTTTCAACTGTCGTGAAGCATAAGAAATTACCTGATCATTCTACATTAGGACACAACCAAGTCCTTTCAACGAAGCATCACTGTATATAACAAACTCACCATTGCTGGAAGGAAGTGCCAAAACTGGAGCATTCACCAATCTTCCTTTCAACTCCTGAAAGAAATCATCACATTCTTATGTCCAGATAAACTTAACACCCTTCTGAGTTAGATTAGTCATTGGACTAGATAACCATGAAAAATTTTCAACCATCCTTCGGTAGTAACCCGCCAAACCAAGAAAACTACGGATCTTGTTTAAATTTGTGGGACATGGCCATTCTTCATCATCTTTTGTTTTAGTAGGATCAACAGTTATGCCATCTTTTGAAATAATGTGACCCATGAAAGAAATTTTTTGTAACCAAAACTCACACATGCTGAATTTTCCATGTAGTTTCTTTTATTTTAAGGTTTTCAAGATCACCCCTAAATGACATTCATGCTCCTCTTTACTTTTAGAAAACACCAAAATATCATTAATGAAAACAACCTCAAACTTATCAAAGAACTCAGGGAAAATTATATTCATAAGGTCCATGAATATAGCAGGTGCATTGGTTAACCCAAAGGTCATAACTATATATTCATAATGTCCATATCTAGTACGGAACGCAATCATCGGAATGTCTTCTTCTTTTACTTTCAACTGATGGTACACCGACCTCAAGTCAATCTTCGAAAAATACTGAGCTCCCTGGAGCTGATCAAACAAATCATCGATATGAGGCAAAGGATACTTGTTCTTAACAGTAATATTATTCAAGGCTCTATAATCAATGCAAAGTATCATTGAGCCATCTTTCTTTTTAACAAACAAGACAGGGGCACCCCATGGTGATGTGCTAGGTCGAAGGAAACCTTTATCTAATAACACCTGTAATTGCTTCTTTAACTCTAAAAGTTCAACTTCAGCCATTCGATAAGGGGGTTTTGAAATTGGATTAGAATTAGGAAATAAGTCAACAGTAAATTGAACTTCCCAATCATGAATAATACCAGGAAACTAATCAAGAAATACATCAAGATACTCATTTACCACTGGAACATCATTAATCTGAACAGTTCCTTTATTTTCAACAATATGTGCAAGGTAACATTCATTTCCATCTTTTACTAGTTTCTCAACTTCCTGATATGTTATCAAAATCAAGGGTTTATTCTTGTACACAAACTGAAAATCTTTCTGAAAAGAAACTTCATTAGATATACAGTCAATCATAGCATGGTAAACAGAAAGCCAATCCATTCCCAATATAACATCAAACTCTACTAGAGGAAAAACAATTAGGTTTGCTGGTAGATTCTTTCCACACACTAGGATAGGAAGGTTCTTATAATTCCTTTTTGTATCAACATTCCCTTTGGGTATTTTTACCATAAGTTCATGATTCATATCTTGATATGGAATTTCCAATTTACTCGAAAACTTCTCAGAAATGAAAGAGTGTCTAGACCCTGAATCAAACAACACATTGGCATAATCTGAACAAACAAACAGTGTACCTGATACCACTTCATTCGATGGATCAACATCTGCTGAGGTTGTTGCAAAGGATTTCACCACCCCATTCTTCTTTTATTCTGGCCGCTATCCCCCAGTTGAGTTCTTCGTTAGACACTCATTTGCATAATGACCCATTTCATTACACTTAAAACATCTTACCGCTGGCTTTTCATTTCCTGCTTGATCATCCTCCTTACAGTTACGAGCTGTATCACCAGACTTACCACACCGAAAGCACTTACCAGGCTTGGATAAACATTCTACAGGATGCATTTTACCACACATGTCATAGGATTGATATTTGGTTTTCTTACCTCCTTTCTTCTTTGATGAATTATTCCCCTTTTCCTTCCAACTGGACCTCTTATTCTGTTGTTTTTCATAGAACACGTGATCATCGACAAACTCCATTTCCACCTTCTCCGCACATCGAACAAGTTTTTCATAACTTTTTATCTCACGAGAAGCTAAATCCCTTCGATAATTTGGCTTTAACCTTGATTAAAAATGGTTTATTTTACTATCAAGATCTCGTATGCATTTTGGAGCATACCTTGCCAATCGAGTGAACTTTGCCTCATAAGCAGCCATTGAATCATCCTCCTACCACAACTCTAGGAACTATTATTCCATCCAAAGACGAACCACCTTAGGAAAATATTTCTCAAGAAACATACCTTTGAATTCGTCTCAGTGAAGATCCTCAATCTCATCACTATCCCTGATATTTTTCACCATCGACCCCCACTGATCAGCTTCACCTTCAAAACGGTAAACAACAAGACTAACCTTTGGATGTTCTGAACACCCCATGACATCAAAAATCTTCTCCAGTGCTTTAATCCACCCTTTAGCTTGCACGGGGTCAGATGATCATCTGAATGATGGGGGATGTCACCTCATGAAATGTTCCGCCACTGACATGTTCCTCTGCGGTTGAACTGGCTGATCTCGTCAATGGATACCAACACCATTTATAGCCTGAGTCAACTGTTCCATCACTGCAACAAACTATTCAGTTCTGATTCCAACCATCTCAGGTTGCTGATTTGGAGGGTTGTCTTCCTTATGATGTCATCCCAACATAGCTACTTTGTTTCCTCTGCGGAAAACAATTCTAAACACAGAAATATCTTAGGTGAAGCAATATGGTAATCTTTAAATGCTATATCATTTCAATCATACCATAAATTAACTTATAATTTTACACTTTTCTAACTCCTAATGTTGTCTAAACCGACCTCTGATACCAACTATAAGTCCCCAGCCTTAAACATCTCTTAATATTGAATTAAATTAATAATTCACATTGAGGATCTTTTCAGGTTTAGAGTTTTAGAGAATTAGGACATAATTGTTACATCTAAAAAGATTACAAAGTAGACTAAGTTTCCATAAAATAAAAACTCTTAAAAAGAAACATGTCTAGTTCCAAGTTTTAGATAGCATGACTTTCCCTTGATCTCGTCCTTAACCCTATTCCACATTAAGTCCCATGAAAAACATTTCAAAAAAACTTAGGGTGAGCATAAAAAGCTTAGTAAGGGATACACAAATAATGAAAACTTTTAGTTTTTCAAATATCAAGTAATCCATGTATACTTTGTCAAAGTAATACCTTCACCTTTACGAAGTAGTAAAAACTCTTCACTGAATAAAATATCATTACATACCCTTTTGTAACCAAAGAATTACCATAAAACCCATATAAAGAACACATAATATATAAAGGTAACTTGGTACATAAACATACTTAAGTGGAGTAACCATACGGTCGACTACCACACATATCACTTACTGGAATAGCTATACGGCCAACTTCCATACCCAATTCATTGAAGGTTATAACGTAACCACCCATCCTGGTATTCACGGCACCACCCGTCATATGGTTTATCACGTAACCACCCATCAAATGTCCAAGTACCATTATAAAATCATAAGACATAAAACAAACATAATGGAAAGAAAAAATTTCCACACTTTGATCACAATATATCAATCAAATATATTGACATAAAAAATCCATTATAAAAACCATTTTCAGTACCAAAATACATAAAAGAGTGTATGGTATTTATTTCATTTTAAAAACATCACGTCTTGTTGAGGAATCCAAACACAAAATAATACTCGCAGCGGCGGAAAAGGTCGTTGTCACCGCGTACGTTAAAAGAAACATTCCTTTTTGTCATTTAGTAAAATGCTTCGTAGAAAAAGATTCCTTTTGTATAAAAGTAAAAGTCAAAGGGGTTTATACACCGTATAAAATATAGTTTTGTATAAAACGAAATATGCCTTAATGAAAGAAGATTGAGACGAAGTCCCTTACCTCAGGTCTGACTTGACTCGATCGTTCTTTAACGTCCTGAATAATAAACATGAGTTAATTTCTACTTTCATAAGAACCTTTTCAAGTTCATTATTCTTTTTATATCACTTATTACCATGTCATTAACACTATGTAATTATTTAAGTTATTAACGGCCGTTTTAACGATCATTGGTACTTGAGTCAAAAATATGCTCTTTATAATTACAAGTTGTTCATGTATCCATTATATCCAGAGTTATACTCATGATTTAGATATCATATATATCATATATATCCAGTATATAAATTCATTTATAATATTACATAATCATTTAGAGGTAAGAAATGAAATGCATCGTTCATGGAGACGGTAAGCCGTAAGTACGCATGAACGCTACTTTCATTTCTATGTCATATTAATGGAATTAAAACTAAATAAGAGGTATGTATATTTTAATTCCAGAATTATATTAATCATTTAGATGTAACATACATCATATATATCCATTATATATATGTACTTATAATAGTACATTACATTTGGGGATAAGAAATGAAATGCACCGTTCATGGAGACGGTAAGCTGTACGTACGCGTGAACGCTACTTTCATTTCTATCTCATACTTTAATGGGAAGAAATAATAATGATATAGAGGTATATTATAATTCCAGTTTAAAATAATATATAATAACTTTAAATCCATCCTTTATACGTCCCACATATGGCATGAACGAATCAAATCACTTTGAGGGGGCGGTATTCCGCACTTCCTAAAATTAAATTATCCTGTTTACCCATAATGGAAGCCATAATGGTATGCTCAAAATGAAAAATACATAAACTTAAGGAAAAAATAAACATATTATATATCATATATAAATATAGTGTCATCTTAATGGCCACCTTTTAAGGTGTTAAAAGAATGTTGAACAATCATCGTTTCGGGAGAGAGAAATTCGCCATCCACGGAAACAGTATGTTCTTTAACCATTAGATGTAGGTGTGTGTAAGTGTAGCTCGAATACTTCTTATAAAAACATCCTAGTATTTTTAATATACTGTATTTGTTACAAAAGAAAATAATAAAAATATTTTAGGGTGTTGGAGAAGCAAAATAAAACAAAAGGACTCAAAAGAAGACATTACCTTAAAATCGGGTAACTCCCTTTGGTTTGAGCTCAAAGGCTTCCTTGGTAAGACTTCTGCCCAATGTTAGGCTTCAAGGAGTAAGAGAGGGATGTGG
The DNA here is from genome assembly GCA_963277665.1 of Viscum album. Lineage (NCBI taxonomy): Eukaryota > Viridiplantae > Streptophyta > Magnoliopsida > Santalales > Viscaceae > Viscum > Viscum album. Next base: position 313,479,193 of record OY728126.1, read on the forward strand.
AGAGACAAAATGGGCAGTGGTTGGCTGAGCCAAAGGCTTTGTAAGTGTGGTTAAGGAGCTAGAGGTGGGGGCCTTTTATAAGAGGAGAGGAGGGGCACTCTTGGAAAGGTATAAAATGTAACTTTATTTTCAAATGAGTTTTGGATTTTAATGGTCCCACATTGATGTGTTTGGAGGATAAGGTGATAAGGGTTCTAAATCCACCCATCCAATAGGTTTTGGACATGTTTAGGTCTTAGATTTGACATTATCTTTCCATTTTATTTAAATCGTTAAATAATGAGGTCATCGCTGATCATCATGATGTCATAAATAATTTAATTTAATTAATGTCTAAAAATAAAAATAAAAAATACTATGATGTAGGAAATCTTATTATAATTCCCATTAATATTTATAGTTCAAATGATCATTTAATCAGACAAAATTAAAAATATTTTACTTTGGTGATACATTCTTTGTTACATTCAACATTCTTTAAAAAATAAAAAGATAAAAAGTCACTTTCTCACAAACGTGATTCCATGGGGCCCCCAAGTTTGTCACAAGGAATCCCATGGTCGGCCATGAGACAACCCTTAGCCTTAAGACACATTATTTGGTCATTCGTTATTATTATGATAATATTTTATTATCCTTAACTACCCGATTACTCATTAATCAAGATAATTAAAAATAATTACCGTCATTACTATTCATAATGTCCAAAAACAAGAGTCTTGATTACATAATTTGGAACTTCTAATCCAAATATGTCATCCATTTTACCAAATTACAAACACAGAAATTGCAATAATTGATTTAAAAATAATTCTCGTTGTCAAAACAAATAGCGGGTTTTTTAGAAACATTATTTATGAAACGTTTGGCACTTGTTTATGCCTAATTCCAAAGTGAAATTAATCCCAATGACCATCATTGAATTACATGGTAAAAATATATTCTAATTACACTTTAAAACAAATTAAAAAAATAATATAACCATATAATTAAATTATATGAAAAAGTAGTTTTGATGTAAAATGCAGTATTTTTCACTATTCATTGAAAAATGAACATTGTCAGAAAAATACCAAAAAATAACCCAAGGTAAATTTCAATGTCCCAATCATAAATAATATTTTTATTTTGAAAAATAGAGCTTATAAAATTGTCAAAAAGTGGATTTAAAAGGGATTCTCCATCAAAAGGCGTTTAATTGTCCTTTTAACGAATATTGGAACGTTTATTCTTAAAAACTGGATTCATTTGAATTTGTAATCCTCTCGCATTTATTGTAAATAGTAAAAATATTTTACAAACATATATAATCATATTTTTGTTATTTATATCCTTTCCCGCCAATACAATGGCTACGTGTTAACTACCATTTAAAATAATATTATTTTATTACAAGTGGGCAACGTAAGTCTTCAATGAAACTCTTTGTTGCGTATCGGGTACACTATCGAACATAGAAACCCCTTTAAAGTAAAATTAATATTTAATTCGTAAATATTAATAAATATGAAAATTCTTTATTCTTTATTTACCAGGTATGTTACAGCATCAATGGATAAACATGTTTTTATGTCAAAGACCAACTTCAACCTGAATTTCGTGTCATAGTTGAACTTATTCCATGAAATATTTTTTATGATGGTGATAACGAAATTGACACTTTACTTAGTGCCATTAGAACCAATCCATTTATTTCTATTGATGACTCCAATAACTCAATTGTTAGAGTTGATTGTGAACCTAAAGTTGTGGTTGAAATTATATAGAATCATTCATCCATATTCTCAATTATTTTGGTGTACCTCGGGTTGGGTTGTTAAGGTTGGTAATATTCAAATTTATTTAGTATTGATCACAAATATGTTTTAGTTGACTTGACCATTATATGAATTTTCAATGTTTATTGGTTGCAGTTTTATTTGAATTTCATTTTCTAATTTGGAATTGAAATGTATTCAAACCTAGTCAAAAAATATTTCTAACATGGTGAGCATTACAACTTGTATGATTTATTAATTCCATTCAAGATCTTATAAAAAATTAATAGATAAATTGACAATAAATCCCCCTATTCCCTCATATATTTTGTTTTTTTGGGTTACACATGAGTTTCCTTTTTCTAATTAATTAAATATTTGTTTTCAAAAGAAGGAAACACAGCCAATTGAAGAGAGATGAAAGGAAAAAATGATGGAGAACAATTGTTGAATGGCAGAGATGGGTGTTCCACCATTAGTGCCTATAGTGAGTACTTTATTTCAAATATATATATATTTAAAGAATATATATTGTCATGTGATTAATTTTTTTGTAATTTTTTTTAGGATATACTGATACGTTGACAGTTATTCGATGAGGAGCCTAGTACTGGTCCTAGTACTCAGGCCGGTGGTACGAGGAGGGTTCGTACCAGAGGTGGACGAGGAGCTTCATGTACCCTACTAGACCCTACCCCTCCCACTAACATGTCATCCTTCCCACATTCTGATCTCGGTGTGTCATTATGGACACACGGGATATTTAGGCCTCCCATGTTTTTTCCACCTTTTGCATCTTTTTGCCCATCTTTTTAATATCCCATGATGATTCTCACTCCCAAGTTAGAATCTGGTCATACAGCTGTCCCATCTTCTTTTCCTTCAACATCTATCTCTACGAGCTTCTATATTCCATTGTCTTCGACTCCCATTCCACCCTAGGGTGTTCCATATGTTTCTGTGGATCCAACGGCGCTCAACGATAAGACTGGTGCAGGTATATTTAAAGAACCGTAACAAATTTTTTAGCAATATTTATTTTCATTATAACAAGTTTTGACAAAATATTTGTTTTTATTTCATTATAGATACATCTACTGACATGATCTAGGGGTGGGGGAGTAATCTCATGTGTGCGGTGTGGAACCACCGCACACAGGTTATGGTGGATTACAATGAAGACAACCAAATGGTTGAGAAAATCGGGCAATAATGTTAGAGTTTTTTGGTGACTCTTGCCAAATACTCTGACATCAATCCTGTCAACCCGCTATAGTGGAGACATTTTCCACATGAGTTCAATGATCGAGCTTGGGCAGAGATATGGGTAAAACAATCTGTTGTATTTAATGTCATGAATAATTTTTGTATTTATATGAATTAATAATTTGATGATAGCTTCGATTTAATTTTCCCGATAGGGAGGGTGCACAACCATAAATTCTAAAGGTTTAGGTGAGCATTGGAGATCCTACAAGAATGAGTTGTTTATAAGATGGCGTGCTAGAGTTGGCACTGAGTTGGAGGTGGTACCAGTCGTGGATGATTTTACTATTGAGGAGTATTGTCATATGATAACTCATTGGACGACTACAAAGTTTAAGGTATTCATTACATTTGAGGTATTTAATTAATAACTTTCATGTTTTTCATTAATAATATATTTTTCATTATCTAATTTTATTTAGAATTCATTTGGAAAAAATAAAAAAAACATTGATGCAAAAAAAATACCTCCACACACTGGGACGTACTACGATGTCAGATCATGAGAGGAAGCAGGTATGAGAATTGTTTATAAGTTACCTTTACATCTTAAACATTCCTTTCTTTCCTCAATTATTAAATCATTTTCTAAAATTTTTATATAACATTAGTTTTCAATATAATTGTAGAGGCAAATACAGAATATTGTAGGATGTGTGCCTCGAGCAAAACTGTTTTCCTCAAGTAGATGGGAAAAGGATGGATGTGCCGTCAACGAAGCGACTCAGCAGTAGATTGTATGTTTTAATCTATTGATTATATATTTTAATATCTATTTTAACATAATAATATATTTATATTTTTAATAGGCTGCTTTTGAGGCCCTCGATGCCCATGAACCAGACAATTTTGGGCCAACTGATCACTTACGTCAGGTGTTGGGAGAGGAGCATCCTGGCAGTGTACGTTGCCGACCTAGGATAGCCCCGATGAGGTATTTCCCCTCATCAGGTACGATTTGTAGTACCACCGAGCTGTAGAAAGTTATGGCACAGGCAGAACAGGCTGAAAAAAGGGCCACATAGATGGAAGAATAGTCTTTTAGGGAAAACAGTGCATTTATATAATTTATTGAAGTTTTACGTCCAACACTTCCACAAGAGGCCAGCCCACCTTTTGATGAATATATTTCATTGATACATTCTATATATGGTGCACCATGTGGTAGTTCTGGTGGTGGTCAAGACGATGTCCAGCCTAACGATGATGATGGTGAGGAGTGTGATGCGGAAGAGGAGGTAGTGGAGGAGGGCGAGGTGGATGGAGAGGGCAAGGAGGAATGCGAGGAGGAGGGCATTGAGGAGGGAGAGGACGAGGATGATGGTGATTATGGTGATGGTGATTTGGGACAAGTCGATTCATTACATTTTTTAATAATATTACTGATATTTAATGTTAAATCTATTCTAGTTGTTGGTTTTATATAGACCTATAGTATAGTATTGGAGTTGAGTTATTTTTATATATTGTATGATTTCATTGTTTTTGTTGTCTTTTAGTGGTTATGGTGTTTCTTGAGCATGTTTATAGAGTTTTGTGTGTTTGGGAACTCCCTAGATAGCCCCCTCCTTCCTAGACCCTGGACAGCACCCAAGATCCTCCTTGGATCCCAGACTGCCCCCCTGGACACCCTCAAGACATCCCCCCAAACATCCCCCAGATAGCCCCCACCCTCCTCCTTACACCCCACACAGCCCCCCCCCCCCCCCGTATATCCCCCCACCCTCCTCCTTGGTCCTCGGACAGTTCCCCAGACACCCCCGAATAACCCCTTGGACAGCCCCCCACCCTCCTCCCTAGTCCCTGGATATCCCCCCTGAACAGCCCCCCCCCCCTCCCACCCTTCTTTATGGACCCCGAACAGCCCCCCCGGACAGCCCCCCACCCTCCTCCTTAGACCCCTGACAGCCCCCCAAACACCCCTGGACAACCCCCTACACAGCCACCCCACACTCCTCCTTGGTCCCCCGACAACCCACTAGACAGCCCCCCAGACAGCCCCCCCACCCTCCTCCCTGGACCCTGGACTGCCCCCCCCCCTCCTCCCTAGACCCCCAGACAGCCCCCCACCCTCCTCCTTGATTTTTCATGCCTTTTTTTATTTCTCTGATCATGCAATGTTATTTAGGATTATTTCAATTTTGTATGTCTTGAATTATATGAATGTCTTGGTAAGCATATTAGTTTAGTCTCATCAAATGCATGTGATGATATTCTTTAATTTGAATACAAATCCTTATTGTACGATCTCCATGTTATGTGAATTATACATTGTTTGATTTGGTTTACTTGTCAATTGTTAGGATAAGACATGGGTTACATGTTAAGGACTAATGGACAAACTTGTCATGATCAGGGAATTTAGACATGAAATTCTAGGATGTATGCTTTGGTTTCTAGGTGACGGCTACCAGGATTTTGTTGATACTTTATGAAAATGTTCCATGGGTCATTTGTTACATTTACGATTCAACTCTATCTAAATCGGAGGTGCGGTGTGGCCGGTAGCACTCTAAGTGTGTCTCTTTTGTTTAAAATGGATGAGATTTTAAGTGAAAAGAACAACTGGCATACGGGAAACTGACTGAACACATTCAGATTATATTTCTACTTTGTTACAATGATCTATGGGTCATATGTGACGTTTATGAGTCAACTCGGGCTCAATCCGAGTCGTGGTATGGTCGGGATCACTCTAAGTGTCTCTCTTACATTTAAAATGAACAACATTTTATGTACAAACGTAAAAATGACCAAACAGATTCTGATTGTGTTGATACTTTAGTAAAATTATCCATGGCTCATATGTGAAGTGTATGAGTCAACCCAACCTCAATCCGAGGTGCGGTGTGGCCGACCCCATTCGAAGTGTCTCACTTTTGTTTGAAATGGATAACATTTTAAGTGGAAATTACAACAGACATACGGAAAACAGACGAAACACATTCTGATTATTTTGATACTTTAGTAAAATGATCATAGGGTCATTTTTGAAGTGTACGAGTCAAACCAGCCTCAATCTGAGGCACGGACTGGCCAACACCACTAAAAGTGTCTCTCTGAAGATTAAAATGGACTTCATTTTAATTGAAAACAACAACTAACATATGGAAAACTGACGAAATGCATTCAGATTCTATTTAATCTTTAGTAAAACATTACATGAGTCATATTTGACGTGTACGAGTCAACCCCACCTCAATTTAAGGCTAGGTGTGGCCGAAACCACTCAATGTTTCTCAGATTTATTTGAAATAGACAACATTTGAAATGAAAACAACAACTGACATACGGAAAATTCACTAAACACATTCGGATTTAGTTGAAACTTTAGGACAATGATCCATGGGTCATATGTGACGTGTACGAGTCAACCCCACATCAATATGAGGTGTGGTGTGGCCAGCACCATTCAAAGTGTTCCACTTTTGTTTGCAAAGGATAACATTTTAAGTGAAAAGTACAACTAACATACGGAAAACTGACCAAACGCATTCAGATTGTGTTGATACTTTATAAAAAATATCCTTTGGTCATTTGTGATGTGTAGAAGTCAACCCTGCCTCAATCTGAGGCGTGGAGTGGCCAAAACCACCTGAAGTGTCTCTCCATATTTTAAAATGGACTTCATTTTAATTGAAAACAACAACTGACATACGGAAAACCGACCAAACACATTCAGATTCTGTTGAAACTTTAGGAAAACCTTCAATGAGTCATTTTTGACATGTACAAGTGAACAATGCCTCAATCCGAGTCCATGTTTGGCTGACACCACTCAATGTGTCTGATGTTTATTAGAAATAGACAATATTTTAAATGAAAACAAAAATTGACATACGGAAAACCGACAAAACGGATTATGATTGATTTGATACTTTAGAAAAATGATCCATATGTCATATGTGATGTGTATGAGTCAACCCTGCCTCAATCTGTGGTGCGGTGTGTCTGGAACCATTCGAAGTGTCTCACTTTTGTTTGAAATGGATAACATTTTAAGTAAAAATTACAATTGACATATGAAAAAATGACCAAACATATTTGGATTGTGTTGATACTTTAGTAACATGATCCTTGGGTCATTTTTTATGTGTAAATGTTAATCCAACCTCAATTTGAGGAGCAGAGTGGCCGGAATGACTTGAAGTGTCTCTCTATACTTTAAAATGGACTTCATTTTAATTGAAAACAAAAACTGACATACGAAAAACCAACCAAACGCATTCAGATTCTTTTCAAAATTTAGGAAAACATTCCATGAGTCATTTTTTATGGGTATGAGTCAACCCCACCTGAATCTGATGCCAGGTGTGGCTGGCACCACTCAAAGTGTCTCAGTTTTATTTGAAATAGACAACATTTTAAATGAAAACAAAAACTGACATACGTAAAATAAACTAAACGAATTCATATTCAGTTGAAACAATAGGAAAACGATCCATGGGTCATATGTGACGTGTAAAAGTCAACCTTACCTCATTCTGAGGCACGGTGTGGCCGAAACTATTCGAAGTGTCTCACTTTTGTTTGAAATGGATAACATTTTAAGTGAAAAGTACAACTGACATACGAAAAACTGACCAAATGCATTCGATTGTGTTGATAAATTAAGACAATGATCCTTGGGACATTTTTAACGTGTAAGTGTCATCCCAGCCTCTATCCGAGGCATGTAGTGTCCGAAACCACTCGAAGTGTCTCTCTAAAATTTATAATGGACTCCATTTTAATTAAAAACAACAACTGACATACAGAAACCCGAAAAAATGCATTTAGATTCTATTGAAACATTAGAAAAACATTCCTTGAGTTATTTTTGACATGTAAGAGTCAACCCCGCCTCAAACGGAGGCCCGGTGTGGTTAGAACCACTCAAACTGTCTTAGGATTATTTAAAATAGAAAACATTTTTAATGGAAACAACAACTGGCATATATAAAACCGACTAAACGCATTTGGATTCAGTTGAAACCATAGGAAAACGATCCATGGTTCATATTTTACGTGTACGAGTCAACCCTGCCTCAATCCACGGCACGATGTGGCCGACACCATTCGAAGTGTCTCACTTTTGTTTGAAATGGATAACATTTTAAGTGAAAAGTACAACTGACATATGGAAAACCGACCAAATGCATTCGGATTGTGTTCATACATTAGGAAAATGATCCTTGGGTCATTTTTGATGTGTAAGATTCAACCCAGCCTCAATCTGAGGTGCGGAGTAGCCGGAACCACTCGAATTTTCTTTCTATAGTTTAAAATGGACTTCATTTTAATTGAAAACAACAACTGACATACGGAAAACCAACCAAATGCATTATGATTCTTATGAAACTTTAGGAAAACATTCCATGAGTCATTATTGATGCATATGAGTCAACCCCGCCTAAATCCTATGCCAGGTGTGGTCGGAACCACTCAATGTGTCTCAGGTTTATTTGAAATAGACAACATTTTAAATGAAAACAACAACTAACATACAGAAAACTGAATAAACACATTAGGATTTAGTTGAAACACTAGTACAATGATGCTTGGGTCATATGTGATGTGTATGAATCATACTCATCTCAATCCTAGGTGTGGTGTGTCCGGCACCATTCGAAGTGTCTCACTTTTGTTTGAAATGGATAACATTTTAAGTGAAAATTATAACTGACATACGGAAAACCAACCAAACGGATTTGGATTATGTTGATACTTTATTAAAATGATACTTGGGTCATTTTTGACATGTAGGAGTAAACCCAACCTTAATCTGAGGTGTGGAGTGGCCGACACCACTCGATGTATCTCTCTATAGTTTATAATGGACTTCATTTTAATTGAAAACAACAACTAACATACGGAAAACTGACCAAACGCATTCAGATTCCATGGAAACATTAGGAAAATATTCCATGATTCATTTTTGATGTGTACGAGTCAACCCCACCTCAATCCAAGGCTAGGTGTGGCCGACACCACTAATAGTGTCTCAGGTTTATTTGAAATAGACAATATTTTAAATGGAAACAACAACTGACATATGGAAAACTGACTAGACACATTCGGATTCAGTTGAAACTATAAGAAAATTATCCATGGGTCATATGTTATGTTTAAGAGTCAACCCCACCTCAATCTGAGGCATGGTGTGGCAGGAACCATTCAAAGTGTCTCACTTTTGTTTGAAATGGATAACATTTTAAGTGAAAAGTACAACTCCCATACGGAAAACTGACCAAACGAATTCAGCATGTGTTGATACATTAGGAAAATGATCCTTGGCTCATTTGTGATCTTACGAGTTAACCTAGCCTCAATCCATTGTGCGGAGTGGCTTGCACCACTCGAAGTGTCTCTTTATAGTTTAAATGGACTTCATTTTAATTAAAAACAACAACTAACATATGGAAAAATGAACAAATGCATATATATTCTATTGAAACTTTAGGAAAACATTCCATGAGTCATTTGTGATGTGTAATGGTCAACCCAGCCTCTATCCGAGTCCAGGTGTTGCCCGCACCACTCAAAGTGTCTCAGGTTTATTTGAAATAGACAACATTCTAAACGAAAGCAACAACTGAAAAATAGAAAGCAGACTAAATGCATTTGGACACAATTTAAACATTAGTAAAATGATCCATGGGTCATATGTGATGTGTATGAGTCAACCGTGCCTCAATCCAAGGTGAGGTGTGGCCAGAACCACTTGAAGTGTCTCACTTTTGTTTGAAATGGATAACATTTTAAGTGAAAAGTATAACTGACATAGGAAAAAATGACCCAACCCATTCGAATTGAGTTGATACTTTAGGAAAATTATCCTTGGGTAATTTGTGATGTGTACAAGTAAACCCATCCTAAATCCAAGGCATGGAGTGGCTAGATCCATTCGAAGTTCCCCTCTATAGTTTAAAATAGATTTCAATTTAATTGAAAAAAACAACTAACATACAGAAAACCAACCAAATGCAGTCAGATTCTATTGAAACTTTAGGAAAACGTTCCATGAGTCATTTTGGACGTGTACGAGTCAACCCTTCTGCAATCCAAGGCTAGGTGTGGCTGGCACCACTCAAAGTGTCTCAGGTTTATTTGAATTAGACATCATTTTAAATGAAAACAGTAACTGACATACAGAAAACTGACTAAATGCATTCAGATTCAGTTCAAACATCAGGAAAATGATCCATGGGTCATATGAGACGTGTACGTGTCAACACAACCTCAATATGAGGCATGGTGTGGCCGGAAGCATTCAAAGTTTCTCACTTTTGTTTGAAATGGATAACATTTTATGTGAAAAGTATAACTGACATACAGAAAACCGACCAAACGCATTTATATTGTGTTGATACTTTTGAAAAATGATTCTTGGGTCATTTGTAAAGTGTAAAAGTCAACCCAGCCTCAATCCGAGTTGCAGAGTGTCCAACACCACTTGAAGTGTCTCTCTATAGTTTAAAATGGACTTCATTTCAATTGAAAACAACAACTGACATACGGAAAACTAACCAAACACAATCAAATTCTGTTGAAAAATTAAGAAAATGTTACATGAATCATTTTTGATGTGTACAAGTCAACCCCGCCACAATCCATGGACAGGTGTGGCTGGCACCACTCAAAGTGTCTCAGGTTTAATTGAAATAGACAACATTTTAAATGAAAACAACAACTAACATATGGATAACCGACTAAATGCATTCAGATTCAGTTGAAACTTTAGGAAAACTATCCAAGGGACATATGTGACGTCTACATGCCAACCTAGTCTCAATCCGAGGCACGGAGTGGCCGACACCACACAAAGTGTCTCTCTATAGTTTAAAATGGGCTTCATTTTTATTGAAAACAACAACTAACATATGTTAAAATGACCAAACAAATTCAGATTCTGTTGAAACTTTAGGGAAATGATCCATGGGTCATATGTGATGTGTATGAGTCAACCACTCCTCAATCCAAGTCACAGTATGGACGATACCACTTGAAGTGTCTCTCTTTTGTTTAAAATTGACTTCATTTTAGTGGAAAACGACAAATGACATATGGAAAACTGACCAAACGCATTCATATTCTATTGAAACATTAGGAAAACGTTCCATGAGTCATTTGTGACGTGTATAATTCAACCCCACCTCAATCAAAGGCTAGGTGTGGCCGACACCACTCAAAGTGTCTTAGGTATTTTTGAAATAGACAACAGTTTAAATGAAAACAATAGAAAACGTACGGAAAACTAACTAAATGCATTTTGATTCAGTTGAAACATTAGGAAAATGATCCATGGGTCATATGTGGCATGTACGTGTCATCCCAGCCTCAATCCGAGGAGTGGAGTGTCCTGAACCACTCGAATTGTCTCTCTATAGTTTAAAATGGACTTCATTTTAATTGAAAACAACAACTGACATACTGTAAACCGACCAAATGAATTCAGATTCTATAAAAACATTATGAAAACAATACGTGGATCATATGTGACGTTTATGAGTCAACTGTGCCTCAATAAGAGTCGTAGTGTGGCCGGGATCACACCATGTGTCTCTCTTTTGTTTAAAATGGACAACATTTTATGTACATAGGGAAAAATGACCAAACAGATATTTATTGTGTTGATACATTAGCATAATGAACCATGGGTCATATATTTCATGCAAGATTCAACCCTTCCTCAATCCGAGATACGGTGGGGCTGGCACCACTCATAGTGACTGTCTTTAGTTTAAAATGGACTTCATTTTAAGTGAAAACAACAACTGACAGACAGAAAACTGACCAAACACATTCGGATTCAATTGAACCTTTAGTACAAGAATCCATGGGCCATTTTTGTGGTTTACGAGTCAACCCCTCCTCAATCTTAGGCATAGTGTGGCATGAACCACTCAAATTGTCTCTATTTTGTTTAAAATAGTCTTCATTTTAAGTGAAAACAATAAATGACATACGAAGAACTGACCAAATGCATTGAGATTCCGTTGAAAATCTAGGAAAACGATCCATGGGTCATATGTGATGCGTACGAGTCAACCCCTCCTCAATCTGAGGCCTGGTGTGGCCGACACCACTCAAAGTGTCTCACATTTAATTGAAATTGACAACATTTTAATTGAAAACAAATACTGTCATACAGAACACCATCCAAACACATTCAGAATGTGTTGAAAGTTTAAGAAAAATATCAATGTATTATATGTGATTTGTATGAGTCAAACATGCCTTAATCCGAGAAATTGTGTGACCAGAACCACTAAAAGTGTCTCTTTTTTTAAATGAACAACATTTTAAGTGAAAACAACAACTGACATACGGAAAACCAACAAAATTCATTTTGAATGTGTTGATGCTTTAGGAAAATGATACATGGGTCATATGTGACATTTAAAAGTCAACCCCACTTCAATTCGGGTTGTGGTGTGGCCGACGACACTCAAAGTGTCTCTCTTTTGTTTAAAATGGACATCATTTTAAATGAAAACAACAACTAATATATGGAAAACCAACCAAACGCATTCAGATTCCATTGAAACATTAGGACAATGATCCATTGGTCATATTTGACGTTTTTGAGTAAACCCCGCATAAATCAGAGGTGCAGTGAGACCGTTACAACTTGAAGTGTCTCAGTTTTATTTGAAATGGACAACATTTTAAGTGAAAAGTACAACTGTCATACTGAAAACCAACCAAACTCATTCATATTTTGTTGAAACTTTAGGAAAACGATCCATGGGTAATATTTGATGTGTACGAGTCAACCTTGCCTCAATATGAGGTGAGGTGTGGCTGGATCCAGTCAAAATGTCTCTCTTTTCTTTCAAAAGGACATCATTTTAAGTGAAAAAATAACTGACATACAGAAAACCAAAGAAACGAATTCAGATTCTATTGAAACATTAGGAAAACGATCCCCGATTCATATGTGATGTGTAAGAGTCATCCCCGTCTCAATTCGAGGCCCGGTGTGGCCAACACCACTCAAAGTGTCTCATGTTTATTTGAAATGGACAACATTTTAATTGAAAACAACTACTGGCATATAGAAAACTGACCAAATGCATTTTGGATTTTTTGAAACAGTAGAACAATGATAAATGAGTCAAATGTGACATGTACAAGTTAACCTCGCCTTAATCTAAGGCATGGTGTGGCCAGAACCACTCAAAGTGTCTCTTTTTTTTGAAATGAACAACATTTTATGTGAAAATAATAACTGGAAAAAGGAAACCAACCAAACCTTTCAGAATATGTTGATATTTTATGACAATTATCCATGGGTCATATGTAACGTGTACGAGTCAATCCCGATTCAAATCGAGTCACGGTGTGTCCCGTATCACTCCAAGTGTATGTATTTTGTTTAAAATGGACATCATTTTTAGTAAAAACAACTGGTGTAAGAAAAACAGAAAAAACTTATTCAGATTCTGTAGATACTTATTCAAATTTTTATGTATTTTATTGATAATTGATAATTAAATTATATATGTATTCAATTATTAATTGAATTCCAGATTCCAAATAAAATTTCCATCTTAATTATAAATTGAATTCTAAATCAATTATGAATGTTTATAATTATGTTATAACTTTAGATTAAATTCTGGATGTGTATAGTTCAATAATTCATTATATGTTAAATGTGTCTGAATTTTTTCTCTATATCTATGTCTTAGTTTGTTATTGCAGGTATAGTAATTGGAAAAGTGGAGAATAGACATCATTAGAGGCTGGTGTGCAAATTGTAGGCAATTGTGCAATTTGCACAGCATAGCCTATGCCAATGGTTTCAAACCGTTGGCATAGGCTTGTAATAACCCTTTCCCAATGGTTTACAAACTGTTGGGAAAGGTTTCTAGGGATTTTTTCCAACATTTCAATGAGAACCGTTGGGAAAGAGTTGATTTCTGTAGTTTTACCATTAATTTGGTGTAAAACATTGGTAAAACATAGGCCAATGGTTTGGAAAAACCGTTCGGATATGTTTTCCCAACGGCTTACTTCCCCACTGTTTGGAGAAACATTGGTATAACATAAACCAATGGTTCTGTAGGCTTTCCCAACAATTCAGAACTGTTGGTAAAGACCCCGTTTCTAGTAGTGAAGAGATGTCCACCAACCTTTTCAAATGTGTCAAATGTTCACAGAGCACATTTTTCACAAGGACACTTAATTGTGTCATCTGAAAAAAATTTTGTTTCTAATGGTGAAAATGATTAGAAAGCTTCAACACCCTCAATATATACAGGATTTAAACCAGAACCGTTTGGATTTTTGCGCGGATTTATCCAAGCACAATCATCTAATAATGATAGTTTTCTACTTCCATGTTCCATATTTTTCTACAAAAATATAAAATCGTTAATGTTTTTGAATAATTTAAAATTTGATAAAAACTATCCTAAAAAAAGAATAAAAATAATCACAACTAATTATTGCTATTTATTACTATTTATTGCAATTTATTTCCAATTATTGCTAATTTTTTCTAATTTTTCCTAATTATATCTAATTATTGTAAATTATTACTAATTATTTCTATTTATTTCTATTAATTACTATTTATTTTTATTTATTCCTATTTATTGCTATTTATTTCTATTTATTACAAATTATTTCTATTTATTTCCAATTAGTACTAATTATTTCTAATTATTAGTATTTATTACAAATTATTAGTTTTTATTTCAATTTATTACTATTTATTTCTATTTATTTATATTTATTTCTATTTATTACTATTTATTACTATTTCTTAAAATTTATTAGTATTTATTAGTATTTATTACTATTTATTTATAATTAGTACTAATTACTAGTTATTACTATTTTCTACTAATTATTAGAATTTATTACTATTTATTACTAATTATTATTATTTATTATTATTTATTACTAATTATTACTAATTATTATTATTTGTTACTAATTATTTCTAATTATTATTAATTATTACTAATTATTACTATTATTTTTTATTTAGTACTATTTATTAGTATTTATAAGTATTTATAGTATTTACTAGTATTTATTAGTATTTATTACAAATTATTACTCTCTCTTATAAATTATTACTAATTATTTCTATTTATTTCTATTTATTACTTTTCATTACTATTTTTTCTATTTGTTAGTATTTATTAGTATTTATTAGTATTTATTATTATTTATTAGTATTTAGACGTATTTATTACTAATTATTTCAAATTATTACTCCTTAATACTAAATATTACTAAATATTACTATTTATTACTATTTATAACTATTTATTACTATTTGTTAGTATTTATTTCTATTTATTTCAATTTATTACTATTTATAACTATTCATTACCATTTATTACTATTTATTACTAATTACTACTAATTATTACTAATGATTACTAAATATTTCTAATTATTACTAATTATTAAAAATTATAACTATTTATTAATATTTATTATTTTTTATTACTATTTATTCATATTTATTATTATTTATCAATATTTATTACTATTTAATAGTATTTAATAGTATTTATTACTCTTCATTAGTGTTTATTAGTATTTATTAGTGTTTATTAGTATTTATTTCAATTTATTAGTATTTATTTATATTTATTAGTATTTATTTATATTTATTACCATTTATTTCTATTTTCTACTATTTCATTATATATATTACTATATATTACTATATATTACTATTAATTTTTAGTTATTCATTTGTATTAATCATTATTACAATTTATTAGAATTTATTAGAATTTATTACTATTTATTAGTATTTATTACTATTTATTAGAAATTTTTACAATTTATTACTATTTATTACTAATTATTACAATTTATTAGTATTTATTAGTATTTATTACTATTTATTGGTATTTATGACTATTTGTTTGTATTTATTACTATTTATTACTATTTATTACTATTTATAAGTATTTCTTTCTATTAATTAGTATTTATTACTATTTATTAATTTTTATGACTAATTATTAGTATTTATTACTAATTAATAGTATTTGTTACAATTTATTACTTTTTATTTGTATTTATTAGTATTAATTACTATTTATTAATATTTATTAATATTTATTACTAAATATTACTAATTAATACTATTTATTACTAATTGTTAATATTTGTTATTATTATTTTTCAAATTATTAGTATTTATTTTTCATTATTACTAATTAGTGTTAATTACTATTAATTACTACAAAATACATATACTAAATACTAATTACCGCTAATTATTTATATACATTATTAATTATTGTTAATAATTATTAAATATTTCTGATCACTATGAATTAGTACTAATAATTTAATTTTATTATTACAAATTAATACTGATGACAAAACAATTTAAATCTAACTAAATTACGACTAATCAACAATAATAAAAATTAATATAAAAAATGAAATAAATACAAAATTAAATAAAACATAAATACCTTTAAACATGATCTCTTATAATTATAGGTGGTTTCATAACTTCTTCGTAAAAAAAACTAACTCTCAAAAATCCTCACTCTAAAATTATTGTTTACAGAAGTAGAGGAAGAAGGAATTCTAGTGGAGGGAAGATCAAATGTAGGGTAGGTATATATTGGTTAGATTAGTTGCGACGAGACTATTTGCAACATGGTTCCCATCGCTAATAGTACTTTTTGCGACGAGTCTCGTCACAAATACCTTCGACCGCATTAATTACGGTTGGTGGTTAAAGGGTTATTTGTGATGGGGCGTGTTGTAAAAGCTACCTGTTGACACACTATTTGCAATGGGACAACATCCCGTCGCAAATAGGTTTTTACTGCTGCCGGTCATTTGTGGCAGGCAGTGCCTACCCATCGCAAATACCCTTTTGCACGGATTGGCACGCCAACCGCACCAATCTTCATGTAAGTTTTTGTGACGGGGCACCTATTCCCATCACAAATAACCTCTTTGACAGACTATTTATGACGGGACCCATCGCAAATACCCTCTAGGGGTCAAACTAGTTGTGACAGGGGATCCCCCGTCGTAACTAAGTCTTACTGACTCCCGATATTTGCGACGGGCAGTGCCTACACATCACAAATACTCTTTCATGCGGGTTGGCATGAAAACCACGCCAATCCATGCTTAAGTTTTCTCAACAGGGGGCCTATTTCACTCGCAAATAACCCATCGCAAAATAACTGTTTTTTCTGCAGTGCATGTTTCCTCTTCAAAATAAATGGAGCCCAAAAATCTAAGTAACTGATTCATCTATTTCTAGTTCTAAAACGTCAATCACCATGGAATGGTGGTGCCTAATGTTGTCCTTGTAGCCTCCAACATTACCAACATAGGAATCCTTCCACATCTACCCTCTACGGTGTGGTATCAAACCTCAGTCGTTTTGGAGGAACCTCACATTACACCAAGTCATGGTGAGTCCACTCTTCCTATGGTCCATAGGGAACATGAAATGATAAATTCATGATACCACTCTATAACATATGAATTTTGATAATCTTATTTCACACATTCATTCTCCAGGAAGAAAAAGGCATGCTCCACAGTGTGGTCCTGCCCTTATTGTACCTTGAAATTCCCAAAAACCCTATTTAAGGTACCAGGAAAACTCCAACGCATCTTAGATCCTAGTTTAACCATAAAAGGCTCAAAAAACCATTTCATTTATGCCAAAACATAAAATAATCTACCATATAAAATGAGGGTGCCATAAATATCTTTCACTAATGAATTCATATCCTCGAGAAGTGCCTCTATCGGTCCTTCCCAAAACAATGGGAAACATGGATTGAATGTTGTACTATATCTCTCACAAATCCTCTTAGATCCATTCATGCTACCACAAGACTCAAACAAGTGATTCGCTCTTCCCTCAGCACCCTATTTCTTTCATCTATAATCTAAATCGGACACTCTATGAAGGATGCATTTGGTTCAAACTCAAAATCATCATTGTCCATAACATGTGTTGGATCGGGATAATACCCACCAATCTAAAAAATATTGAAGATTTTATGAATACCTTGATATCATGGAGGAAGTTAAAGTTTACAATACACTAATTCAGTATGCTTGGTAATCTAAAATGGTCCCACAAACTATGGTGTTTGCTTCCCTTACTTCTATAGAAGATGATGCTCCAATTGAGGTGACACTCGTATGAAAACTAGGTCACCCATATTGAACTCGAAAATTCATCTCCTAGGGTCAAAATAAAATCATTGTCTACTATAATTGGTAACAAACTGCTTCCTGATCAAACACACCCTCTTGGAGGTCTCCTGCATTATACTTAGCATGAAAAATGATTCCTCACCCACCTTATGCCAACATAGAGTTCATCTCCATCACTAACCATAGAGATCCAAGAAAAGGTGTCATATGAATTAATGTTCAGAAACTATTATTTTTAGGGAACTCCACCATGTCTATATTATCATCCCATACTCCACTGACGTCTATGATATATTCCCAAAGCATATCCTCCAAGAATAAATCATCATATCTAATTATCTACAAGTTTTTGGATTCTATTTCCTACTCAATTTTAGGAAATTCCATAAATCCTTCTCCAACACATGTTCAAAATGTAATGTAAAATGTTTTCCCCTAAACAATATGATATTAAATGACACTCCATTCATTCTTAAATTCTCCCAAACATAAATATTTACAAACTCATCTACGTAGTGTGTATCTCATAACAGTTAGAAATTTGATACTTTTATTACCCAGTAAAATATCACCCAAATGGCATCATTCCCTATCATGGTCCAAGTAAACCCCGTAATGATGTCTATCATCACCTCATCACACTTAAGGATAGGATTGGGAAATTTATAATGCAATCCTTCTAGTAACTGGTGCTCCACCTTGATCATCTGACTGGTCAGGCAATGAGAGATAGAGCATATGATGTCTCTCTTCATTGTTGGCCACAATAAGTATCACCTAATATCAAAATACATTTTCATCAAACTTGGGTTCACTACCCACTGAAATTCATGGTATCACATCATCAACTCTCCACCCTTGTAAATGGGTACCACTACACTCCCACTAACCAAAATCATATCATCATAGTCCATCATGCATCCCAAAACAAGGCCACATTGTGCCAATTGTTCTGGAATCAAAAATAATTTTGGATCTTCATAACCAGTCATTACCCATTCCACCAAAATTTAATTGACATCCAAAGGAGCCTAATTAATCAACCCATGATCTGTAGATGAATCCACCAACCACTCAGATAACAATACTATCAATCAAAATTCGTCCTCTAAAGGACTTTCTCTATGCTCTTGGGTTTTATTAAAGAGTGAATCTATAATGATGTTACCTTTAACCAATGCATATTCGATATGAACTTATAATTTATATATATAATAAACCCAATTCCTCTTATATAGATTCATGTCTCAGTGAGAGAATATTTAACAGAAGCTCTTATGGTCTATGTATATGAAGAATCTCTCACTGAAGAATAATGGATCCAACACTTCAAATCATGCACCATGGATTCCAACTATAATTAATTTTTAATGTAGTTCCACTCATAGGTTCATAGATAGAAAGACCCATAAGCCATTACATGCTCTATTTCCATTAGTATAACTCCTAAAATTACAAAAAATACATCACCATAAACCCTATATCCAATTCATGGACTAGGAAATATCAGGATTGGATTTGTCATAAACTTTCTATTTAGACCTAAGAAGGCCTCTTCACACAGTTCTATCCACTAAAATTTGACACACATATTTGTAATCCCTATTATAGGTGATGAATATCAGAAAATTAATGTATGAACTATTTGTAATACCTAGCTAAGAAAAGGATTCTCTTGGTCTCAAACAAATCTCTAGAGTGTTCCCTTGATTTCATAGCCTCTACCTTCTATAGGTATATAGAAATACCCACCTTAGAGATAATAATCCAAATAAATCGTACTTCATGGATCCAAAAGTTATACTTCATGATATTTTCATAGAGTTGATTTTCTTGATGTTTTCTCAACACAATCTTCAAGTGACTAGAATGTTTCTCTATGGTTCATAAACATATGATAATGTCATCAAAAATCATCACAATGAAGGAGTATATACATGGATGGTAGATCTTATTTAGGAGATCCATGGATATTAATAGTGAATCTTTAAACCTAAAATCCATGAAAATATACTCATAAAGTATTTATATAATCATGAATGTTGTCTTAGGAATATCCTTCTCTCTGACTTAAATATGTAAGTATCTCGATCATATGTCAATCATGGAGAACAACTAGGCTCCCCAAAACTAATAAAAAAAGTCCTTGATCCTCAATAATTTTTATATATTCTATATAGTCACCTATTTTATCTTTTTATAGTTCACACACAGCCATATACTACCATTCAACATCATAAAAAACACAAGAGAGCCCAAGAGAGATTTTCAGTATTAATAAAAAACTTCTCTTCCAAATCTTCATGTTGTACCATGACTTCATTAAAAATAGATGGAACCAAATGGTATAGAGGTGTAAATATAGGTTGTATCCCTAAAACATGTTTGATATCAAAGTCAATTACTATATTTGAAGGGAGTCTATATAAATAGTATTGGAATACATCATGGAACTGGTCAACTAAAGGAGGGAAATAATAAGTGACTATTGTTGGTTTACTAAAAGATCTAACCTTGCTACTTATTTCATAATAAATAGAATCTAGCTTAGGTCTGTTCCTAATTTTCCTTTCCCAACTTCAAAATCATCATTCATCACAAAAATATACCCCTTATTCATAGTAAAGGATATTCATCACTTGTAGTAGTTAATGTATTTCATCCAACCTATTTATTACATAACTTTCATTACATTATAAAAACAAAGGATATTTTAAAGTTTAGTTTCATAGAAATAAGTTAAATAATACATGAATAAAGAAAAAATTACTATAATATACATTAAAGGATTAATAATAGGTTCATACTATGATCATTTAATGCATCTCATAACCTGGGGACAAACATCAAAGGAAACAGTGATCATAAGGCTCAGTAATTGAAAGTAAGGGGAATAATTTACAAGTGATCATGAGAATTATCTATAAGAACTTGAATAATATTATATACGGAATGATAAAAGGAAAAAATAAATATCATAGTATAAATAAAATGAATCATGAGAGGGAAATGTGGCTTAAAAATTTAAATGATACATTCATAAACATATCACCAAGGTTTGTCACAAAGGTGTCAAAACAATTGCCCATGTTATTCACCATGGTATCGTAAAACTTGTTATCTCTTGAGATTAAATAATTTAACCAATGCGTTGGAGCACTATTTGGGTCCTATTTAATATTTATTAATTAATGTGAGCCACATATATCAAAATATATAATTTCATAAATAACCCATGGACAATAAATGAAATGGGTTTCATATCAGAATCATGGCGTTTAAAAAAAATGCTTAAAGACAATATCTTTATGTCATTATTAACCACCCAAAAATGAATGTTGGATTAATGTATGTAAATAACAGAATAAAATATATAATTTTTAAATTTTGGTGAATTAACCTTGAAAAGAAATAGTTTTGTGTATTCAAAAAATAAAATAAGATAATATCTTGAGAAAAAGACATGATTTTTGAGAAGAAAGTTTGCAGCATAATGGGTAAGAAACACAGTTTTAGAAAACAATTAAAATATATGGGAAATGGAAATAAAATTAATTAAATACTAATAATAAATTAAATGGACTATTTAAAATGGACACCGTAACATATTTTAGAAATTTAAAATACATACCACATAAAAAGAGAACTTGAAAAAAAAACGAGATGTTGTGATTTCCCATACCATAAAAAGTGTTCCAAATACATAAGGATCGAGATCATGGGAGATTCAGGACACATTGATACGACTCCTAGGGAGGAATAAATATTAGATATTCTAGAAGGATTAATTGAAAGTGAAAATAAATGAAAAAATTGGTGGGTATTTATACCAAAAGGGGGATCTGTTTATTAATTTCCTTAGACACCTATGTAGTGGTAAATGAAACACCATGGGCTTTAGCATGGTATTTTCCCATGGTATTAGACACTTCAGACATCTATTACGATATTTTAATCCAAAAGAGTCTATGATAATTTTATATTACTTATTATATCATTATGGGGTCATTAAATATAACAAAAAACTAAAATTTTGTTTTAAATATTTTTGAAAAAATAAAGTATTTTTGAAAATTCTCAAAAATTCACCCAAAGCTAATTTAGACATGATTATTTTGAAAATTATATTTATTTAATAATAATAATTATTTAAATATGATAATTTTAACATTTAAATATAAAAATTCTTATTTATTAAAAATAATAGAGGATATAAAATGCATAGTAAAATTGTTTTGTGAAATTTCTGACACGTGAAACAAATAAAATTATTTTATCATTTGTATTTAAATAAGAGTGTTTTAACCATAATATTTCATTAAAATAAGTAGTATTCATAATATATTACTATAGCATAATATCTATATCTTTTTTAAAAAGTAAAATTTATGTCTGAAAATTCAATTTATCAATTTCTAACTCAATTTTCTTAAAAAAAACGATTCGTAAAACGGATTTGATAGAACAAAAGTTTTATTCATACAATTCCATTACAATTTAAATAATTGGTTCCTAGAAAAATACCACTAATAAAACCCACATTATTCTTAAGGGTATGGGTGTGAAGGTGATATATTATTGGAAAAGCTTTGATAACATTGCCTAAGTGGTAATTTCTACTAATTTGAGCTTCTCCCATGCATGATTTTGTTCATGCTTAACATGTTGAAGCTCAACTAGGGATTAGTTAAGAGTGAAGCCCAGTGACACTAACTCCCTTTCAAGCTATAAAAAATGGGGATTTTACTACTTGAATATACTACTTGAGGACATTGTATATATTTTACACATTAATTAACAATTATCATTTCTATTTATAGCCGTAATTACAATGTTAAATTTATTATTAATATTTTCCACTGTCATATTTACCAAAAGTCATATAATGGTCAAAACCTGATGATAACATTTCAATTTATACTCACATAATTATTATAGATATATAATATTTTTGAGTATAATACTAAACACATTATCCGGAAAAAATTATCATTTTAAATGTTTGGGTCATTACATAATGTGTGCTCGGTAACTAATCAACTCATCAATAAAAAACATCACATCAATACTAGTCATATCATAAATCATGAAATTGCATAGATGTCTATAACAATAAAAACCATATGAAATGATGGATATTCAGGGAGATGATCCACTTTCTTTCCCAACGATTCATCAAGAAAAATAGCTTAAAATATAACTTGACAAATATATCTTATGACAACCCATATCCTTCATACATTTTATTTCATGATTTTTTCATAATGATACAATAAATAAAACCCTAGAAGAACATGAGGCCTAGTCTATTTGGGTAATTAGGTTCATAGAATAAAAAATTTGAATAAAAATATAAATAAATAAAATAAACATCATAACATTCCCTTATATTCATAAATATTCTAAAACTGCAAAGGATAACCTAGCGACATACATAAGAAAGGCGTGAGCTATAAAACCCATTAAGGGAATAATCAAATCATGAAATTAAGAGTGTAATATATTTGAGTTAATAGTAAAATCCAAAAGATATAAAAGAGGTGATAATCCTAATCTGGAACAATGAGGGATGATATAACATGATAATAACAAGGAAACATAGGAATGTGGAAACTACATAAAACATTACATAAGCATAAGTCAAGGCTAGCTACCAAGACAACATTACATGGAGGTAAAAGTCCCATAATGGATTAGTTTAACTCCATAATCCCATACACAATGTATAATGATACAAAAACATTACCCATTTCCGTAGTGGACTATATAAATCTTGGTCTACCATTCACATTCATATCTTGTGCATGTATAAGTTCGCCACATTGATCATACACAATAAGGATCTATGTCATTAATTTTAGTCCCATGATGGAAAAGTGTGAAATAAATACAATTAATTTCAAAATAAATTATGGATAGGTACATCTAACTGAATACCATTGAATATAAACGGGGATGTGTATTCACTATACAATTGTTTATCATGAAAAATCACGGGATAATTTCATCAACATAATGGAGTTACATAAATATTCATATAAGAGATTCATGCGAGTGGAAAGGGAATATAATCACTTAGACATAATAAGGATAGTGAAAGGGATGTTCAATAACCCATCCAAACATGATAAACTTTAAATTATAAGGAATAATATAAAGAAGGTGTTTTAATAATGAAGAGGAGGGGGTCCCTTGAATTGAGAGGGTGATTCTTAATGATTGAGGGGAGCTCATTCAGAGATTGAGGGAACCATGGGAGGTCTATGGAGGGGGAGTGGTAGAGTAGGTTCATGCTCTAATATTTTTGAGTGAAGTATAATTAAATATTTTCTGGTGTTATATGTAATATGAGAGTGGAATTATTTAATAATTTCCAAACATATGTTCTGGACTCTATATGATAAATAAATCAAAACTAGAAAAATTCCCATGGTTTTTACCCATGGTTTCTACCAAATAGGGTTTTATAATTATTTCAAAATTCTAGGAACCTAAATCATTAAAATAAGACACAATTGTATTTGGAGGGGAGTAATAGTTTTATATAATTGGTTTTAAAACATTAAAATATAATATGTGTTTTGTGATATATAACAATGGTTCTATTAAAAAATAACTTCTAAAACAAATTATTTTAATGTAAAAACATAATTTTGGGTTTAGATACTCTATATAGAATTTATTACATCTAATTAATTTTTTTATGATATCAAAATTCATATAGTATTATTTCACAATATTCAATTTTTATATAAAGAATGGATTTTCTAAAAAAAATTATGAACAGTTCATAGTTGTATTATTTTAATGTTCTTATTTCATGAAAAATATTTATTTTATCAAAATATTTCTATAAATATGATATTTTAAAATTTTAAATAAAAAATCGACATTAATTGAAAATGTTGTTTTTTTTATAATTATAGTCTTCTAACTATTATAAAAATTATATTTGACTACATAAAATTATATTTCCATTTATATTGAATAAATATTATTTAATAATAATATTTTTATTAAAATATAATTTATTTAAAAAGTTTTTTAATTTATCAAAAAAAAATCTTAATTGATATGATACATATCAAGAAAATATAATTTATGTTTTGTCATATTAAAATGTATTTTTTATTATACTTATTATTTAATAATTATGAATTAATAGCAAAATATAGATAAAACCATTATTTAATTAAAAATAAAAATAAAAAATTCATACTATTAAGGTATATGTACATTAACCATTATTACACTAGTGTACTCCCTAAAGTTAAAGTGGTCAATAGTGATACTTTCTTGGGGTGATTTGGAAAACATGGTTTGGGTCATGATATATATTAGCATTAACTTCTCCCAAAAATATTTTCACTCGTGCTTTAGTTGTGGAATATTGGATTGGTACTAGTCAAGGTAAAATTAAAGTGATATTATCTCCCTTGGAATTTCCACTAAATGGGCATCATAGAGTAAGATCCTACTAGTCGAGGCCATCACTTCATTTGTCCATTTCAAATGAATTTATCATAACCTGATATATAACATAATCATATGATCACTCATAATAGCAATAATATAAAATTTTATGATGCTTAATAGTATTTTAGAACTGATAGGAAATAACATAGGATGGTTCAAAATAACCAAATTAGTGCATGTTTTTTTAATAATTTCATCACTTAATAATGAATTAACACATTTAAAAAATCATTCATAAAAATTCAGGTCATTACATTCTTCACCTTTAAAAACCTTCACCCAATAAATTGTAATTTTTTACACTAAAATAGATTATGGTAATTTTTTTTCATGACATATTCTAGTTTTAATGTTTTTTAATCAAACTTTTGGTTCCTCCACAACACTTCGACTAGGTGATTTGTTTCATTTCATAGAACATGGTATCCATGATCTATGATATTCACCAGATTCTCCACATATAAAAGATCATTATCCAATGATAAAACCTATGGATTCAATACATGTGATATATCTGTTATGTACTTCTTCAAGAGGAATACATTGTACAGATAATTTACTTAAGATATGTAAGGTGAGAGTGCTATTCGATAGTCCACCACTCCAATGAAATCATGGATCTCAATGTGTCTGATGTACCATGGACTAAGATTTCATTTTTTCCCAAATCTTAAGACTTTATTCCACGATGATATATGAAGTAATAATTTATCTTAAATATCAAACTCTATGTCTCATCAAAAATTGTATTCATAGATTTTCAATTAACTTTATTTACTTTTCATAAGTCACTAAATGGTTTGAACATTCTCGATTTTCTCTTGGATAAGATAAGGTCCCATAATATTTTTATCTCTATCATCATTATAACATGTATAATTCTGACACCTATTACCATACAGAGCCTCATAATGTGTTATATGAAGGCTAAAATAGAAACTGCTATTATTAGAGAACTCTATTTGGGGAAGCTATTGATCCCAACATCCATGGAAATCCATTGAACTTGAATAAATATATCCTATAGAGCTTGACTGGTTATTTCATATTAACCATCCATTTTAGGATGGTAATTAGTGCTAAAAATAAATTTTTTATCAAATTCTGGTAGGAAGATTCTAAAAAACACATGGTACACCTCTGATATCAATCAGATACAATATAAATTGGAACTTTACGCACTCCTGTCACTACTCTTACCTATTTCATGGTGAGTTTTTTAAGAGGGAAATCATACTTGATAACAATGAAATCAATTAACATGTTAAGGTTATTGACTATCATCTAAATGGGCTTATTTCCTTTAGGGTCCAATAGGGAGCCCTACGATGAAATACATGGTTATTTTTTCCCATTTTGATAAGTTTATAAGCAATAGTTGTATAATATCTTTAGACTTATATATTACAGTCATGATCGGTTGTCATACAAAACATCATGATACAAAGTCTACAATCTCCCTATTTAGGATATCCCACCATAATTTTTCATCAAATCTGTATAAATATTTTTGATTATTGGATGAAAATAGATGAATGAGCTATGTGAATAATCAATAATTTACCTATTTATTTATGATTTTTTGGTACACATATCTCTATTCCAACCCTTATTAAATTATCTTTAAAAAAATTAAATTCAGGAATATTCACTAAATTTTTTGTGGCACTACAACATCTTTATTGGCCTCCTTGATCCTCATAAGAATAGATGTTGGAGTAGTTATTTAAGTAATTTTAGATGAAGATCCTTTTATTATTTCCATTTCCATCGTATATATGTCCAAGAATATTAGATCCCATGAAAATCTCATCATGGATATGGGTGCATGATTCTTTTTACTCAAGGAATTTTCCAGTTTTCATTCATTATAAGGATGGAATATATTGAAAATTAATAATCCAAGATCAGATATAACAACCTTAATTGACATATATTAATCTCTTTTTGTGTGAATATATACTTAATGATTTATATTCCATATATATGTCACACTTCTCCTCGTTGAGATAATGTCACTAAATCTTTAATGTGATGAACACTATAGCCGATTCTATTTTACATTTTAGGTAGTTCGGCTCATGAATATTTAATTAGTTTAAAGAATAGGCTATAACTTTTTAATCATTAAATAGTACACAGTCGAATACTTTCTCAAACACAACACTTTAAATAAAAAATACTTCCCCACTAGTGGGTAATGTGAGCACAAGTGTAGCAATTAGTCTCTTCTTCACCTACTTAAATATTTCATTGCATTTATTATTCTAGATAAACTAAAACCCTTAAATGTTATCTTGGTTAGTGGGATTGAAAATGATGATAATTGTTTCACAAATTGATGATCATAACTAGCTAATAGAAGGAAATTATGGATTTATATGCCCAAATTTGGCCTCTTCCATCCATCGATTACCACTGTTTTTGAAAGAACTGTTGATATATTTTTACATGGATAAAATTCCCCATGAATGTTACATTATATATCAAATACTCACCATTATAATACTTCAAAAACAACCTCTAATTTTACAAATTATTTTTTACGATATTCATATGATCCTCACGTTTCCCCTTTCATTTAGAGTAGATATGAATATCAACTATAGAGACTACCATAAATTTATTGTGGTAATTCCAAAATAAACTATTTATTAATTCCAGGAATATCACTAGAGAATTATTGAGTCCAAATGGAATCACTATGAATTTGTAGTGGTTGTAGATTGTATGAAAATTAGTCTTGGGGATATCCTCCTTATTCACCATCACATCTTAATATCTTGACTGAAGATCCTACTTAAGGAATTACTAGGATCCATGTAGCTAATCAAAAAATACTTGAATATATAAAAAAGGATACATATTTTTATCGTTATATTATTGATCTCATTCTACTCAATGTAAGAGTCCATTTACCCATCCTTCATGATAAAGAGGACTTGTTCACCCAAGGGTAAATCACTTGGTTGTATAAACCCTTTATCCAGATTCTATTATATTTTTATCTTCATCTACCCATGTTCAACAATGGATTTTCTAACTGGAGACTTGGATATTGGAGAATTTTTAGGTATGATCTTGATTGAGAACTCAAACTCATGACTAGGACATAAACTATGAAATTATTTGGGAAACACATCAATGAATTATTTTACAATGGGATTTTCATCAATGAGTATATCAAATTTAGTCTCAAAAATATGAGCTATATATTTTTTCATACATGGAAATAATATCCATTATTGATATGATTATACCAAATAAGATTATTCCTTCTCCTTGCACTTATTCAGAATCAAAGGATGATTAGTGATATGAAGGGTGATTTCATTTTCTCAGAAATTAATGTTGGATCTATAAAAGTAATTTCAATCCATACCCAGTGTAGTATCAAATAATACTAAAGAGAGTATCACAAGGATTGAGGGAAAATTAATCCCACAAATTTTGATAGGGGAGGAGTTATGTATTTGGGATTAAATAATTTTCCCATTCCCTTGTTTCCCAAATATCCCTATATCCATGTTTTGTGAAGGTATTTTAATAGTTTAACTAAACATGTGTGATATAAATTAATGCATAGAACCATGGATGATAATACCAACTTCCTCTATTTTATTAAATTTATAATCATTTACATAATGAAAAATAATTTTATGGATGACATTTTTAATCTATTAAACATATAAAATGGAAACAATGATCATTAAAAGGATAAATCATAAATGATCTATATTCATTAACCGATAAATTTATAGGCTTCAATTTAAATTATCCATGATCTATTTCCTAATATAAAATATTTTGGGAATTGTTTTCCCTTTAATAATGGTTTGTAATGTGCCTGTGAATTTACTAAATAATATCCACTAGGAGATTCAAAACAGGTGTTTATCAAGGAAATTTTTCAAGCACCAGGTAATGATTGAATTCTACTAAATATTCTCTTTGGGAGGTTATTACCCCTAGGTACAACTATTCCAGAGTAACATCCACTTTTAGTATCCATGAAGGGAATTATTTTTTTAGAAAATACTTAATCTATACTTTAAAAAAAATTAAATATGTTTTTATATGTTTTGTAATAACCCCAAGGCTTTTACTAGTGTTTTATAATCCTAATCCCTAAAAATAACTAGACATTCCTCGGATACCAGCTACAGAAACCCATATCTTTTACACAGTTTATTTCATGATTTATTTTATAAAGATACACTTAATACAACCCCATAAGATCAGTAATCCTAGTGTCTTTGGGTAATTATGTACATTTCATAAGAATGTGAAATAGAAATACAAAGGAATAAACTAAAACTCTATATCGTGTGCTTATATTCCATGGATCTTCTAAAACTCTATAGGATAACGTGGGGACATACATAACAAAGGGTTTACCTATAAATCCTAGTATGGTTATAATTAAAGAATAAAATTCTTAAAGTAATACATGTGATTCAATTGGAATTTACATGTTATGTAAAAGGGTTGAGATTCATAATCTTGACCAATGAGGAATGATATAACATGATATCTTCAATGTAATATAGGAATGTCCGAACAACATAAAACATGAAATAATCATAAGTAAAGGCTAACTACCAAGAAAAAAAATACATGGTGGAAAAAGTAAAATAATGGATTCGGTTCACCCCTAATTCCATACATAAAATATCATGAGATTAAAATATTACCCAATGAATTGAGGGTCTATATAATTTTGATCCATCCCGTCACATACATATCATGTTCATGCATAAGTGTTCCAAATAGATAATAAAATATAAGGATATATTTAATCATTTTTAATAAAAATAATAATGAGTTTGAGATACATACAGGGAATTAACCAATAAATGAAGTATGAGTACATATTTGTGAGTAACCTTGATTGGAAATGGGGATGGGTATTGACTGTACAATTTTTTGGTAAGAAAAACTACAAGATATTTTTGATAGCATGAAAAGGTAAATAAATAATCATACAAGTAACTAATGAGAGTGAAAGAGGGCTCTAATCACTTATACATAATAATCATAGTAGAATGGATATGTAATAACATATCTCAACAATAAAAATTGGAAATTAAAATGCATAATATTAAGATGGAGCATGAATAAAGAGGAGAAGGAGATGATACCTTTCCCTTATAGGGTGCTTCATAAATATTGGGGGAGATTATTAAGAGATTTGGGGAACATTGGAAGGTCTCTAGAGAGGGGAGGTAAGAGTAAATTTATTTTCCAAGAGTTTTAAGTGAAGATGAATGGGGGGGTGTGGGTTTTTATAGAAAATGGGAGGGGAAATCATTATTAATTTCCAAACATAGATTTTGGACTATATATAATAATGAAATCAAAACCACACACCTTCCCATGGTATTTCATATGGTTTCTATGAAAGGAGATTTGTATTAATTATTTTTTAACTTTAAGGACCAAAATAATTAAAATAATACCTTGGGGATGTGGTGGTAAGTTATGTCCATTAATGATTGATTTCAAGAACATAAAATATAATATCAGTTTTGGAGGATTCATTAAGGGTTTATAAAATTAATCAAATAACTTCAGGAATGAATTATTTTAATGTGTAAAAATAATTTTTCCTATGGATGCTCTTTATAATATTTATTACATCAATTTTCATCGTTTATGATGTCATAATACATATTATATAATTATTTGGTTTTTATTTTTACCAAAACATAGACTATATCAGCTTATTATAAGAAAATCATTATTGGATAACTTAAACATTATGATTTAAAAAATATATCTTTCCTCAAAATAATTCTATAAATATGGGAAATAAGACTATTAAATAATAAATCCCAATTTATTGAAAAATTAATAGTTTTTTGACAATAACATTTTTTTGCCCCTTATGAAAAATATAATTGACTTTCTAAAATTATATTATCATTTGTATTTTATAAATATTATTTAATAATAATATTCTAATAAAATATATTTTCTTTCAAAATTAATCAAATTCATCAAAAAAAATCTTGATTCAAACTATAGATATCCCAAAAATATAATTTGTGTTTTATCATATCAAAATCAAATTTTTATCAAACTTATTATTTAAATATTATGATGTAACAATAAGAGATTAATTTAACCATTTTTTTAATAAAAATAAAAACATAAAAGTTTATACTATAAGTTTCAAGATGCATAACCTTATGTTACACCAGTATACACCTTAAGTGTAAGGCGTGTAATTGTGGATCTTTCTTGGGGTGGTTCTTTGAATATGGGTTGTTCAATGATCTCAGTGATATTTAAATTCTCTTATAAATGGTTTTTATCGTGCTTTAGTCATTGAATATCCCCTTGGTATTGGTTAAGAGAAACTCTTAGTGATGTTATCTCTCTTGGAATCACTGATAAATGGGATTTATAGGGTATGATACTACTATTCAAGGTCATAAATTCCATTATCTATACCTAATATATTTATCATAACCCTAAACATATCCAAATCATATGATCACTATATAAGGGATATACTATCAATGATTATGATACTTGAAAGTCTTTTATTTTTGACAGAAAAAATCTTATAACAGTCTAAAATATACAATTTAGTGCATGTGTTTTATATAATATCATTTCTCAATAAGTCATTCACTAATTTAAAAAATTATTTCTTTTACAAAACTGTGATTCAATACTAATCGAGTCCATAAATAATGTTCTTGTATCAAACCAGAAATAAGATGACATTGATGTAGTCAAGAGAATAAATTGAATAATAGATAGTCCCTCTTTACATCTAGGCGTGTCCTAGTCCACAGTATACACTCTAGCTACCAGAGCTCCAAATGACTACCCTTAAGGCTCATAACTCACCTGGTTCAACGATGTATATGGGGTCAGAGTCGGTGGGTGAGGACCATGGATAAATCCATCAGTCATAGTCTGCGCCTATCCTACACCCCTATAATAATTTAATTATCCTCCTACATAGACTGAACTCATAACCTCAAACATAATAGAAAACAAAGATGTGAGATGAGTAACACAAACACAAAATACGTAGGATCATCATGAAATCATAAAATCAAAACTGTAATAGTAGTCCCATCATTGGAAACTCAGAGGTCCATAATGTAAGATCTATCAAGGCACTTACATTACTCCCCTACCTAACTTCCACACAACCTAAATCATTCATACCTATCCTTAAACATATTCAAGAATAAATTTTAAAAAATAAAACCCCCCTTAATTCAGCTTTTTAATTCCACAAACCAAATCACACAATTATGGATGAAGTGGAACACGACCAGATACATGTATATCCATGAACAAGTGGTTTCAGATTAGTTGTGAGGATTTAAACATCCTTAGTGATGAGATTATACTCTCGGTATCAAAATTAATACATCATAAATATATCAATATAAGAACCATACCATTGAAATATCCCAATGGATGTTTATAATAACAATGCTATAATATATGACATTGTAGATATCTCAAGTCATTAAAGTAATCAATAAATTACCCCTAAAGTGGAAGGTCAAACAAGAGTATAATAAAAAACATAAAAGTGAACAATGACACTATGGAAGTACTTTATAATTAATCATAGTGATACATCTAAACCCCATACATTGTACACTCATCTCCCTGATGTTAGGACCTTTCCCCATATAGAATCACTAATCATTAAGTATGCACATAAATAGATATTACAATGTAGGGTGTGACTATACACCTAATATGAAACAACCAATGTTTCCTTAAAATATGTGGACATTCATAAGTGTTTATGTAATAATAATAGATAGACATGAAAGAAAGTAATGATCAATCACATTTCAAGATATCATGCACTAACCGAGCCACATTGAAACCCAGCCTTACCTAGTTCAGATCCTTGCTAGAATAGTGGTCATAACATAAGTCATGATAATAGTTTTTCCACATTGAAATATCATATATCTCTTTGAAACCACAAGGCTAATGGTTCCCAAGTCAGTACACAGGATCATTGAGACCCATATCTATCATAGTTTAGGCCACAAGGCCATCATAACTTGTGTCTACCTTGGGTAAGACCAAAATACCATCATATCTCGACACTACCTTTGGTCCGGACTCATTTTTTCACACACCTAACCAATTTCTCACTCCATCGACTTCATTGCTTCATGTCACACATGTTTCCCCCTTTAAGGGATAACCAAGCTATGATGGTCCACTTGTCATTTTCTACCAAAATAAAAACCATCAAACACTAATACAAAAACTTGCAAGTGAAGTGCCACCTTTTATCAAAGCTACGAAAAAATTGCTGATAAAGGTCATTCTTTATCAGTTCTAATTAAAATTGTAGATAAAGACTCACCATTATCAGTTCTAGAAAACCACTGATAATGGGAGCCTTTAGCAGTGCTTTTCAAGCCCTCATAAAACCATATTCCCATTTTATAAAATGGGGTGAAATGTGTCCTCTATTTATCACACCCGCAAGCTCTCACAGGACTGTACCCCTGTGACATCTCCCCTCCCCCCGATCTTCTCTTTGCTGGACCTACCCCGCTGCTAGCCCAACTCCACTACTAGCCCTACTCCGCCGCCGCTATCCCTGCTCCACCGAACCCCTCCGCAGATCCTCCTCCCCACCAAACCCCTCCGATAATCTAACCATACTCCTTATCCTCCCCCTAGAACCCCTTCCACGAATCCTCCTAAAAAACCCTACTTCTCCTCCTCCCCATTGGACCCTACTCCCTGTGAATCCAACTTCAATTGTTTGGGATTCATTTTAATGAGGTTAGATTCTTGGCTTCCCATCTTTGATATTTGGTAATTTATCTACTCATCCTCATCGATTTCATTTTTATATTATTATAATATTCATTATGGTAGTTTATTTTGGTTTGGTTTGGGTTGTGTTGTGTGTTTGGGCAACGTTTTTTGGTCACATTCTTTCAAAAATTCATGAAGTGATTAAATCATTACCATGTAAATTTTTTATTACATATATGGTTTTCTTACGTTATTTTCAAGATTAAGATTATTCTAAACACTCTTTTGTAAATGTGATTAGTGATAAGGAGAAAATAGGTTGCTTGATTTTTTTGATGGATTTAAGAATGGTGGCATGGGGTGATGAGGTGGTTGTGTTATTGGAGGCTATGATAGTGATGATTTCATAGGAATATAATATTTTGTAATGGATTATGAATTGGTTTTGTGGACTATAAGTGTTGGGGTATATATGATATTTTCAGTTTGGAAGAGTATCCATTGGTGTTGGTAAGATATTTAATTTTTTAGATTAAATTTATTAATTTTGATGCTTATACATGTTGAAACATTATCATGGTAAATTGTGCAGGAAGTAGAAAGAGACATGGGATAGAGTGTTGTAAAATTTCAATAGTCGGAGGTGTTTATGTTGATTTTCTTGGTGTTGGGTCCTAAGGATAAGAATTGGCTAGAAGTAGTTGAGGAGGGTTTTGACTTGGAAAATATTCTAGCTCATTTATGGGTTCCATAGTAGTGGGGTTACTTTTAAGGGTGTCTTGATAATTAAGGAAGTAAAATCATGTTCATTCAGAAGTGGTTTTAGGAATAATTTTATTCCTTAGATATAGAAGTATGACTGTATACATAATATCATGGAATTAAATCAATTTGTATATAGTGTGGTTTCCCGTGGTATTCATATCTTTGCATTGATGGTATATTTTTTAGAACACTTGGTTGATGAATAAATGAAATCCTATAATTTTGAGTCATCTTTGAGGATATATATTCCAAGGAATGTTGAGAGTTTATGTTTGAGGTTTTTTTTGTAGATGAGGGATTGTGATGAAGTTATCAATAGTGGTTTTCATCAAGTTTCATAGTTGGCTAAAGATGCTGCCTTGAGTTGTGGTCCTTATAGAATGATGAATAAGGGAGTGATGAGATTATCTAGATGTAAGGTGGGGATTATTCTCAAGGGTTGAGTATCTCAAGGTGTACCATAACTGTATAGTTTATCTAATTCAACGGTGATGTAGTGGGGCATAAGTGTTATGAGTTCCCCATGATTCATGGTGTTTCTTGGTTTTAGTAAGGTGTAGTTTTATTTTGTCAGTTGGTCATGTTTTAGTTGATAAAATATTGGGATGTGGTGAGTTTGGTTTGAGAGTCTAGGCATGATTATGTCCTGAGTTATTAACCTCATCCCATTATTAACCAATACCCTATTTCAATTGGTACAGAAAGATTCAGTTGAATTATTTTGAAAGGAATTATTTATCTCTCATTACCGTCAAATTCTAATGAAAATATGAATTGTATTGAGTTGGCTAGTGTGTTTGTCCAAATTTAATGATTTATTAGAATAAAAAAGAAGGAAAGTTCTATTTTACCAAAATGGATAAGAATTTTTCAAATATAAAGGTCATACATTTGGGAAATAATATATTTATTAAATTAATTTCACAAATTGTTTCAATATTATGAAATGTATTAATAGTTAGTGAGAGGAGGTTTGATAGAATTTTTGTTCACTAACCTCAATTTTATATTTCTTTTGTTAATTTGGGTAACAAAACCTATGATATTCCATACTAATTTTGGATAATCCTAGGTTATTTGTCTCCCCCGTGAACCCCTTTGTGTTTAGAAATGTATCTATTATATTAGCTTTCTCATCAAAATTTCATCCTTGTTTTCATTTTATTAGAGTTTGGTCCCTAGTTTTGGAATTTTTAATGTGATTATTTTATTTTTAATGTGGTGGATGATAGTGGTGGTTAAAAGGATGATTAATTATTTTCTACAAGGGTGGTGGGTGCTAGAACTATTGGTAAGGTGCTGGAATGTGTGTTTATTTTGATGGGGGTTCTATCCTAGTTCTGTTGATTTCCAAATCTTTATTGGAAATGGTTAGGTTGTATTAATATCTATTTTTATAAGGAAGTGGTTCTATTCTACTATATATTGAATCCTTGTTCTGTGTATTTGAATAACGAATAATAATTTATTACGTTAAAATTGGATGGAGATGAATAATGATTGGATGGATGCTAATCATTTGAAAATAGAGTATGAGAATGGAGTAAAAGAGTTCATCATGTTTGTAAAGGAACACACAAAGGATCCTTCTCAAATTATTTTTCTACGTTTACGTTGTTTTAATTCTAGACTAATTACTCTATTGGAGTTGGAAGAACATTGGATATGTCACAGAATAGATTGGATTTATAAATGTTGGAATAAACACTGAGAAGAAGCAAATGTAGCTACTGGATCAGATAAAACTAAGTTTTATGGGTCATCAGATATGATTAAAAATATGGATAATGAAGAATACAGTATTGAGGATGTGATTACATATGTCAATACTGATGAATATCATATTGAGAAAATGACAAGGACAATTGAAGATGAACTCTCTGATTTCCCAATGTAGTTTGAGAAGTTAAATAGTTGTGAAAATATTCCATTGTTTGGTGGTTGAATTAAATATACAGCATTGTCAGCTGTACTGAAGTTGCATAAATTGAAAGCAAGTAATAGATGGAGTGATGTCAGTTTTACCAAACTACTTTCTCTCTTGACTGACATTATCCCAAAAGATAATGAGCTCCCAAACCAGACATATGAATCTAAACAAATTCTACGCTCGATGTGTATGATTTTTTAAAGAATACATGCCTACCTAAAAGACTATATATTATTTTTCAAGGAGAACAAATAACTTACAAATTCCCAAACTGAGTTTCTTCTCGATACAATAAAGAGGAATCCAGTTCACAAAAAGTTGTGTGGTACATTCCAATCATTCCATGGTTTAGGAATTTATATTGATGTGATGAAACTGCAAGACAATTGTCGTGGCATGCAGATAAAAAAATAAAGATGAGATATTATGCCACCTGACCAACTCTCCTTAATTGAAGAGAGTTGATCATGAGTATCCTGAATTTGGAAATAAGCTAAGAAACCTTCATCTTATATTATCTATAGATGGAGTGAATCCTTTTGGTCTTCAAACCAGCACTCATTGTACAAGGCATGTTATGTTGTTAAATTATAAGTGGCCAACCTAGTTATGCATGGAATGGAAATTAATCATGTTATCTATGCATATATCAACACCAAAAAACCGGGTAATGATATTGATGCTTATTTGGCTCATTTGATAGAGGATTTGATGTCATTGTGGGATTCAGGTGTTATGTTGTATGATGCTTAAAGTGAATACTTCACGTTGAGAGAGATCTTTTATGGGATGATAAATGATTTACCTACTTATGAAAATTTGATAAGATATCGCATTAAAGGAACTTAAGGTTGTCCCATGTGCGATTAAGAAATGAAATCAATTAGGTTGAAGCATTCATCTAAATATATTTTTCTAGGACATCATAGATTTCTACCATATCAGCAAAAGTATCGATCTTGGATGACATTGTTCAATGGAAGTTCAGAACAATGCACAAATCTGTATCTTGTAATAGGAGATCAGCTATTTGAGAAAGTATAAAATGTTAACACTATTTTTGGTAAACCACTTTCGAAAAACCTTATGAAAATCGATTGGAAAAAGAGATCAGATTTTTTGAATTACCATACAGGATTTTTCTGTACGTTAGACATTTTATTGATGTGATGCATGTGGAAAAAATGTATGTGATGGTGTTATTGGAACGTTTCTAAATTCCCCTGAAAAAAAATTATTGATTTATGGAAAGTTAGGACATGGTTGACATGGGAATACGAGAATATTTGGAACCCGTGAAGGGTGAAAAGTGAATGTTTCTTCCTCTAACTACTTACACTCTTTCAAAGGAAGAGACATATCGGTTTTTCAACTTCTTCAATGATTTAATGGTTCAAGAGGGTTATTCATCAAAAATAAAGAACATTGTTTCAATGAATGATTTGATGTTAAAAGTTTTAAAATCACATGAATGTCATGTTTTTATGAAAGATTTAATTCCTATAGCTTTATATTGCATTTTTTCATGAATTTTTATCATACATTAACCAATTATTGTTTCTTTTTGAAAGATATATGTAGAAAAGTTTTAGACCCGGTGAAATTTGTAGTTATAGAAATAGAAATTGTCATCATATTGTGTGAATTAAAAATGTTATTCCCACCATAATTATTTGATAAAATAGTTTATTTTATAGTTCACTTGGTAAGAGAGATTCAACTTTGTGGTCTTTTACACTATAGATAGATGTACCACGTTGAACGTTATATGAAGATTTTGAATAGGTATGTCAAAAATTGAAGTCGGCCAGAGGGTTGTATTGTTGAGAAATATATTGTTGAGGAAGACATTGAATTCTGTACTGAATACCTATCTGATGTGGAAATCATTGGTCTCCAGAAATCTCCTCACACTAGATGCATTGAGGGTGAGGGAATTTCTGGAAGAGATGTAGTGACAATAAATATTACGGATCAGGAGTAGGACCACCTTTATGTCTTTCATAACAGTTGGGAGGTTTCACTATATATTGAAACCCACAATGAAATTCTTAGGTAGTTGAATCCATCAAGGGATAAAAAATGGATATCAAATACACATAATCACTATTTTATAAAATGGTTTTGGAACTTTATTTTTAAGGAGTTAGATGAAAATATGAATTTGATTTCAGAACAACTTTGATGGCTAGCCCTTAGACCAAGAGTGTATGTATTATCTTACAATGTTTATGTAATTAATGGTTATACATTCTATAAAGATGAACGTGATGAATATAGTACGATTCAAAAAAGTGGAGTCACACTTGTGGATGAAGCGATTCATGTTTCTGGTAGTAAGGATATAAATCCATTTTATGTGAATATATCATACATTGGAATTATCAAAAAAAAATATGGGAGTTGAATTATACGACATTCCAATTTCCAATTTTTCAATAAAAATGGGTTTATAACATTAGTGATTTTAAAATAGATGAAATGGGATTTGTGAAAGTTTATTTTAGTAATGAAGGGTAAAAAAATGAATAGTTTATAATGTCATCACAAGTAATACATGTATTTTATGTTTCATATCCCACAAACCAAAAGTGTCCAATGGTTCTGTTATCATCAAAAAATACTAAAGGGTCCAATGAAAATTCAAATGAGGATGATCCTTTCAGTTGTACATAACAATTATTTCACAGTGATCCCAATGTAGATGATGTTTTCTATGCTAAAGGAGACCACAATGAAGGGATTTGGATAATCGAGAGAGGTTTCAAATCCCTTCAGCCTTTGAAAAAAAGATAGTACAATAAATAGGTTATATTTATCTTGTAATATAGATCTTGTTATCTCATGTTGTTATCTTATCATTAATGAATTTATGTAATCTAAATTAACTATTCGAAAAATTTATTTGATGATGACTTCTGCATGTTATGGTGCTCCTAATCTCGAGGCTTAACAAGTCTTTCAAGCTACTGCTACTGCTACTACTCACAGTGTTGAGGAACAACAAGTTTCTGAACTTGTTGCTGCTCTTAGTGTTGAGGTCCAACAACCATCAGCATATGTCAATTCTACCATTCTAGATGAACATATTGATGATGTTGATATCGATGAAATGGTCAGAGATGAATGTCCAACGTCGCTGAAACAGAGGTGCATCGTAGTTTGACGGTGTTACCCAATGTTCTTAAGGCGAAAAAGAAAAGGCATCAAATTTGATGTCGGATGGAATAAATGAGGCCAACATGTGAATACCAAAAAGGATATGTTTACTAGTTACATTGGAATTGTCCCTCGACAACGTGTGCTGATTGACATAGATTCAAGGCACCATGCTGTGTCCGGGCTGATGGCTATGATCTAGGAAGAAATTACAGTTACATTATGATATTATTTCATTAATTTACTAGCAAATAAAATAATGAAACATTATATTACTCTTCTCAATCCCTTGTAGAGTACATTTATAGTAGATGATTCACACAATAATTATATACTAAGGCTTGTAGGAAGGATTCGTCAAGGTTTTCACACTATTTTAACAAAATGTTACCAAAAAGGTTCCAATGGTAAAATATATCCACACACACCCCTTATCTATGCTCACCTGATATCCCAAGAAGCATGTGATGCATTTATTGGCCTCCGTGGGGATGAGAAGTTTCAAGTACATTGTGTATGATAATACGTTGTTTGAGGATATATTTACTCATCACATTGACTGTCAATATTTCATTTATGAAACAGAAACTCAGTACTAAAAATAAGGAATGTGAATCAAAACCAACACACCCTTATCGTAAAACAAGGATGGGGTACACTTTACTAGCAAAGAAAATGGTATATATTTTAAATTTACAGAAATATTGTAATGTGCCAAGAAACAACTTCATAATCACCTTTCTATAATTATATGTATATTGATGAGTCTAAATCCAAAGAAAATTCAATCCCACGTCATGTGCTATGGATGGAGGCACGTGTGAATAAGGATGTGAAACTAGTAGATGAAAACACATAAAAAGTGTGGGAAATATGTTTAAGTATGACACGATAAAATGGTTTGTTTTAAATTTTTATTACATAATAATAATTACTAATTTTCCTATATCTAATATTCATAGGAATCAACTACTCCTATAGTAAATGCAGACCTATTATCGATGGATTTAAAGTGGACAGAACAATATGTTCATTTTAGAGGTGTGGGGTTTGGGGTGACACTCTGAGTATATTTTGAGAAAAACAAACAAACGGATGAGAAAAATGAACAAATGAAACAAATTATTGAAATATTAGCAACTCTGGAAGAATGATTTCAATGGTAGGGAGAGTTAATAGAAACTTTTATGGTTAAGAAGCAAGGAGAAGACATAACTCAGGAACAACTAGCACGTGAAGATCTCTCCCCACACCCACCAGCTTTGAGGCAAGCCATTCCCCTCAAAGATTATTCTTAGTCGTGGTAATAAATATTCTAATAATTTTACCCATGAAATGTGAATCAGACAAGCAGTGATACTTTTTCTATACTGATCTTCTACATGGTGATAATATCTATGATTTATATATGTCAACACCCACCTATATCCTTTTATTGAGGGCTACGGTGTTAAATATCCCAGAGGACAAGCTACATAATAGACCACTTCCAATAGATCATCTGAAAGTGACGATTACTATAGCTCATGATCAAAATGCAGAGCTACCTATTCCACTTAATGACGATGATATTCATACTGTCGAAAAGGATATTTGGACATTCATTGCATGGTTATCACAACTTGTAAGAGTACATGTGGACAAAGAAGTATTTATTTCCATTTTTTTAATCTAAACCATCAATAATTAATAAAAAAGTTCTGAACCAAAGAATTTTATTATAGGCAGAGAAAGGGGAGGGGTTTACAAGAAACGTGGGATAAAAAGAATATAATGGATTGACCAACCAATCCAAAATATCTAATGAAATCTTAATTACACCGCCCGTTCTCAATCAACATTTACTAGCATTGAAGACTCTGAAGCTAAAAAGTGGTATTAGTCATATAGTTGTTTTTGAAGAGAATATATATGGAGAGTAAATTGCATATTAATTTACTACTGAAAATGTTAATGACATCCTAGAATATGGTTGGCTAGGAATCACAGTTGTAAATGTATATATGAGGTATGTTTTCATGAATTTATTTTCTAAAAGCTAATATAATGTGCTAATTATGACTAAATGTATCTTATATTATTGGAAGCCGTATATATGAAAAAAAGCTAAAGGTATTTCCCCATGATCCAAAATTCAGACTCGTTAGTCCCCATACCACATCTACACAACTAAAAAAATTAGAGCCATAAATAAGGGATGAAATAGTGAAATTCTTGCTAAAGCATTTGAATGTAAGATTACGGATGATAGACCCTTCCTAATACCAACCATGCATAGGTAAAACCTTACGATTAAATCATATCAATTATATTTTCACTTGTTTCATTACTTATTCCTTTTTGTGTTTTTAGGAAACATTGGCTACTAATTGCGATAAACATGGAAACTCCAAAGGTTTATTTTCTAGATTCAATGCCAGGATATGCAAAAAACCGAGCACACATGATGGAGTTTTTGAACCTGTAAGACACTACATCCTACTTTTTTGGTCTAAAAATAATGTTATATAATTTATAATTTCTTTTATTGAGGATTTTTTTATGATAGGGTGGTGTATTAATATCGTTAAAAAAGGAATGAGGATAGGGGATAACCATAAAGAGGTGAACAAGTACTATGTCTGGACAAGTATCAGGGTATATGTAGTAAAATTTCACTATCCAAACACATATCAAAACAAGTTACTTATTCTTCTAATGATCAATGTTCTTGCAGTGTCCACAACAAAAAGACTATAAAGTTTTTGGTTATCATGTTTGTAAATTTATGAGAGAGATCGTTTTCCATCAACAAACAAGCATCCCTAAAGAGGTATTTTCAAAAACAAGAACAATTTCATTTAAATTATTTACTAATTATTTATTTATAAATTTTTATGTACTAATCTGACATTCAAAAAGCCTTATATTCATAAGATGATATATACTTGTTCAAAAATGAGTAGGCTGCATACTTGATGGAAGATTGTACACAAATTTCATGAAGATCAGACTTGGGGACATGTACAATTGGTGGACATTTTTGAGAGGGGTTCACAGAGATCAAAAGACGAAACATTATTGTATGTAAATGTTCATAGGAAAATTGTAATTATTATTGAATAAAACATCCTTTCTATAATGAGTCATTTTCACATTTTAACAGATGAAATTCACCATCAACATGCAATAATGATGAACAACTTTTCTTTGGGATCTGGATAAGAAAAACCCAAAACAATCTCCAAAATACCTTCATCTCATTCTTTCCTTCTCAAATTCAATGAAAAGATGAGTAAATGTCTCTAAGATAAATTTATTGTAGTATGATCATCGATATTCCAAATGGATTCCCATGCGTTGAACATTTTCATTGGTAGAAATTTTATATTTTAGGATTATCCATAAAAAATTAAACATTGTTGGAACCTCGTTCATCCATAGGGTCTCCCCCCAATCCATGTATTCAACTTAGGAGAATGTTCCATGGGTCATTTGTGATGTGTACGAGTCGGCCCTGCCTCAATCTGAGACACAATGTTCCCAGTATCACTCAAAGTGTCTCTATTGTGTTTAAAATGGACTTACTTTTTAAGTGAAAACATCAACTGACGTACTTAAAACTAATAAAATGAATTAGTATTACATTGATTCATTAGGAAAACGATCCATGGGTCATTTGTGACATGTACGAGTCAACCCTGACTCAATCCGAGGCATGGTGTCGTCGGTATCTTTCAAAGTGTCTCTCTTTTGTTTAAACTGGACAACATTTTAAGTGAAAGCAACAACTGACATATGAAAAACTAACCAAATGCAATAGGATTGTGTTGGTAATATAATAAAATGATCCATGGTTCATGTATGATATGTACAAGTCAACCATGTCTCAATCCAAGGCACGGTGTGGCCGGTATCACATAGAGTGTCTCTCTTTTGTAAGAAAGGGACATAATTTTTAAGTGAAAACAACAAGTAACGAATAGAAAAGAGACAAAACGCATTTTAATTGTGTTAATACATTAGGAGAGCGATCCGTGGGTCTTGTGTGATGTTTACAAGTCAACCCTGCCTCAATCCAAGGCATGGTATGGCTGGTATCACTCAAAGTGTCTCTCTTTTGTTTAAAATGGAATGAATTTTAAGTGAAAAAAAACTAACATACAAAAAACAGACCA
Source organism: Viscum album (assembly GCA_963277665.1). NCBI lineage: Eukaryota > Viridiplantae > Streptophyta > Magnoliopsida > Santalales > Viscaceae > Viscum > Viscum album. The sequence goes on from OY728126.1 coordinate 313,523,640, forward strand.
AACACATTCATATTCTATTGATACATTATTCCAACAATCCATGGGTCATGTGGGACGTGTATGAGTCAACCCCACCTCAATCCGAGGCACGATACAACTAGTATCACTCAAAGTGTATCTCTTTTGTTTAAAATGGACATAATTTTTAAGTTAAAACAACAAATGGCATATGGAAATCTGACCAAATGCATTCGGATTTTGTTTATACATTATGAGAATGATCAATGGGTTTTTATGTGGTTTTAGTGCCCACCCCGTCTCAATTCAATGCACAGTGTGGCCGGTATCATTCAAAGTGTCTCTTTTTTTTAAATGGATAGAATTTTAAGTGAAAACAACTGACATATGGAAAACCAACAACACACATTCAGATTGTGTTTAAACCTAAGAAATATGATACATGAGCCATTTTTGATGTGTATGAGTCAAACCTACCTCAATCTGAGGCATAGTGTGGCTGATATCGCTAATAGTGTCTCTTTTTTTAAATGAACATAATTGTTAAGTGAAAACAACAACTGTCATATGGAAAAGTGACGAAAAACATTCGGATTGTGTTGATACATTATGAGAACAATACATGGGTTATTTTTTATGTGTAAAAGTAAACACCACCTCAATACGAGGCATGGTGTGGCCGCTATCACTCATAATGTCTCTCTTTTGATTAAAATGGACATAATTTTATGTGAAAACATCAACTAATGTACGGAAAACTGACCAAACACATTCAGATTTTGTTGATACAATAGGAAAAAGATAAATTTCTCATTTTAGACATGTACAGGTCAATCCCTCTTCAATCCAAGGCACAATTTGACCGATATCACTCAAAGTGTATCTCTTTTGTTTAAAATGGACCAATTTTTATGTGAAAACAAAAACTGACTTACAGAAAAGTGGAAAAACGCATTTTGATTGTGTTTATAAATTATTATAGTGATCCATGGGTCATTTTTGATGTGTAAAAGTCAACTTCATCTCAATATGAGTCACAAGGTGGCTAGTATCACTCAAAGTGTCTCTCTTTTGTTTAAAATGGATAGAATTTTAAGTGAATACAACTACTGACGTATAGAGAACCAACCAAACACATTAGGATTGTGTTGATAAATTATAACAAAGATACATGGGTCATGTGTGAAACTTATGAGTCATCCTTTCCTCAATCTGTGGCATAGTGTGGCAAGTATCACTCAAAGTGTCTATCTTTTGTTTAAAATGGATAGAATTTTAAGTGAAAACAACAACTGACATACGGAAAACCAACCAAACGCATTCGGATTGTGTTGATACTTTAGAAACAAGATCCATGGGTCATTATTGACCTGTGAAAGTCAACCCTACCTCAATCAGAGGCATTTTGTGGCCGGTGTCACTCAGAGTGTCTCTCTTTTGTTTAAAATGGACATAATTTTTATGTTAAAACAACAACCGACTTACCGAAAAGCAACCAATCACATTAGAATAGTGTTGATACATTAGGAGAATGATCCATGGGTCATTTTTTACTTTTAAAAGTCAAACGACCTCAATTTGAGAGATGGTGTGGCCGGTATCACTCAGAGTGTCTCTCTTCTGTTTCAAATGGATAGAATTTTAAGTGAAAACAACAACTGACATTAGGAAAACTGACCAAACACATTCATATTGTGTTGATACTTTAGAAAAACGATCCATGGGTCATGTGTGACATTTATGAGTAAACCCCACCTCAATCTGAGGCATAGTGTGGCTGGTATCACTTAGAGTGTCTCACTTTATTTAAAAATGGATAGAATTTTAATTGAAAACAACAACCGACATACAGAAAACTGACCAAAAGCATTTGTATTGTGTTGAAACAATAGGACAACGATACATGGGTCCTTTTAAATGTGTAGGAGTCAACCCTACCTCAATATGATGCACGGTGTGGCCATTATCACTCAGAGTGTCTCTCTTTTGTTTAAAATGGACATAATTTTTAAGTGAAAACAACAACTAACATACATAAAACTGACCAAACACATTCATATTGTGTTGATATGTTAGGATAACGACCCATTGTCATGTGTGACATGTAAGAGTCAACCCCGCTTTAATCTGAGGCATGGTGTGGTCGGTATCATATAAAGTGTCTCTCTTTTGTTTAAAATGGACATAATTTTAACGGAAAACAATAACTAACGTACCAAAAACTGACCAAACACATTTGTATTGTGTTGAAAAATTATTCCAATGATCCATGGATAATTATTGTCATGTATGAGTCAACCATTCCTCAATCTGAGGCATGGTGTGGCTGGTGTCACTCAGAGTGTCACTCTTTTGTTTAAAATGGGCATAATTTTTAAGAAAAAACAACAACTAACTTACAGAAAAGCAACCAAACACATTCTTATTGAATTTATAATTTAGGAGAGAAATACATGGCTCTTTTGTGACTTTTTCGAGTTAACCCTACCTCAGAATGATGCATGGTGTGGCTGGTATCACTCAAAGTGTCTCTCTGTTGTTTAGAATGTACAGAATTCTAAGAGAAAGCAACAACTAACGTACTGAAAGCCAACCAATCACATTCTGATTGTTTTGATACTTTATGAAAACATTCCATGGGTCATGTGAGATGTTTACAATTAATCTTCGCCTGAATCTGAGGAATGTTGTGGTCGTATTACTCAGAGGGTCTCTCTTTTGTTTAAAATGAACAGAATTTTAAGTGAAAAACAACAACTGACTTACAGAAAAGAGAACAAACGCCTTCGAAATGTGTTAAAACTTTAGGAGAATGATCCATGGGACTTTTTTTGACATTTATGAGTCAACCTCGCCTTAATATGAGGTATGGTGTGTCCGGTATCAGTCAAAGTGTCCCTATTCTGTTTAAAATGGACATAATTGTTAAGTGAAAACAACCAATGATGTACGGAAAACATACCAAATGCATTAGGATTGTTTTTATACTTTATTAAAATGATCCATGGGACATTTTTGATGTTTATGTTTCAACCTTACCTCAATACAAGGCATGGTGTGGCCGGTATCACTCATAGTGCCTCTCTTTTGTTTTAAATGTAAAAAATTTTAAGAGAAAACAACAACTGACATACAGAAAAGTGAAAAAATGCATTTGGATTATATTGATGCTTTAGGTGAATGATAAATTGGTCATTTGTGAAATGGATTATTCAATCTCGCCTCAATTCTAGGAATGGTGTGACCAGTATCACTCAAAGTGTCTCTCTTTTGTTTAAAATGAACAGAATTTTAAGTGAAAACAACCACTGACGTATGGAAATCCTGCCAAACACATTCCAATTACCTTGATACTTTAGGCCAACGATCCATGTGTGAGATATGTACGATTCAACAACTCCTCAATCCAATGCACGGTGTGGATGGCATCACTAGAAGTGTCTCACTTTTGTTTAAAATGGACAGAATTCTTAGTGACAACAACAACTAACATATGAAAAAATGACCTAACACATTTTTATTCTGTTGATACATTAAAATAATGATAAATGGGTCATTTGTGACATGTACGAGTAAACCCACCTCAATTTTTGGCATGGTGGGGCCGATATCTCTCAAATTGTCTCTCTTTTGTTTAAAATGGACATAATTTTTAAGTGAAAACAACCACTGGCGTACGGAAAACAATCCAAAAGTCATTACCTATGACATAATACACTTAGACAATCCTCATAGAGTCCTATGTAGTCCTTATAAAATAAAACCACATTAATAATTCATAACACAACCTAAAGATAAACCTTTATCCCTAGAGTTCATGGTGGGGGATGAAAACAGAGAGGAAATGGAGAGGGAGATGAATAAAAGTGGAAGAAAAAAGAATAGAGCGGTTAAATTGGAAAAAATTTCAAGATATAGGGATCTTAGACTATTTTTTAGGAAGGGGATGGGAGGAAATAGGTTTAAATCCCTTAAATTATTCCATATCATCGACAACATTCATGGCCAGGTAGGGAAGTTTTCCAAACTATTCGCTATCTATTTGGGAGCCATTGGATAAGAAACCCTCCTCTGCATAGTTTGGATAAACAGTTAACTAACCATCTTCCAATCGTTCAAAATGACTTTGTTAAGATATATATCTATACCACATGGTTTCTCCTAACCATGAACAACTCATGTTATTAAAAACTCCCTCAAATAGGTAAGATTCATGGTTTTTACTTGGAGTCATACAACTCATCCTTTTTCTATGTATGTTAAAAAATAAAAGTTCAAAATGAATAGGAAACATCCCCATGAAAGTGTACCCACATGGGTTATTCTAAATCGTGTCCCCCAACAATACCACTCCATGACTACAAATCAATAGTCTAGGATGGAAAATGGATAATCATATATCTCCCCACAATTTATAAATTCTATAAATGGCATAAAAAGAAGACAACACACCAAAAGATAAAGGCATCAACCACAAGAATACAATCCCATAAGTGTCACAAGAATCACCCAAATCTATCTACCATGAGTAATATATAAGGGAAACTTTCTAATTCCTAAGGCAACATATCCCAAAAGGAACTCAAAATCTATAAAAAAAATTCCATATCCAAGATTGACATGAATCTTAACAACAAAAATCATGATGAATAACTCACATTCATGCCTTAATCAGACTTTTCTTAAGGTTCTGACCTTGAACTCTCTCTACATATTTTATCGGAGGCAATATAAGATACCATTTCGAGGACATAATATTTAATTGGTACCTTTTTATAATCATAATGAATAATTAGTACATCACATTAGGTATAGATTTTTTATCCTTTGATCCCAAACTGACTACCACTATATATTTTATCTATGTGAACTACTTGTTTGATATTCTTATTATTTTGTAGGATTTGTTTGTATGTACTATTGTAGAATTTCATATTAAAGTAGGCAGGAAATTTATCAGTGCTAAAAAAAGCACTGATAAATGATCCATTTATTATCACGTTTTTAGTGATGATAAAGAATCCCCTTTTCAACACGTTTTCATCACTGATAAAAGAACCCTTTATGAACACGTTTTTAGTGCTAATAAAGGTGTGCCTTATCAGTGATATTTCAGCACTGATAATAGGTTCTGGCCCTATTAGTGTTGAGTTTTACAGCACAGTTAAAGCCTATTTTGAGCACTGATAAAGCCCATTTTTTTAGTTGTGAAAGGCCGTACATCTATACATTATAAATATTTTGAAAAATATCCCCAAAATATCATTTAAATAATGAGTATCAATACCCATACATATGATCACATGTGATTAAAATTAAACATGGTTATCAAGGGGTACACATGTAAACACATGTAATCAATGTCCAAAATTGGTCTCATAGACTACACGCACACACATGTAATAAAATTCAACCATCGGTCTCAATTAACATAAGAACATATCATCATATCATTCCAAAACCCTTATACAATATCCCTAAATGGTAATTATCTTCCTAATTAAATCATGATGACATCAAAGTCATGTTTTACCAAGAATAGATTCCCTAAGCATGCCCACACACCTACAAGATTAAACCCATAGGCCAAGGGTCCCTAAAATAGATTTCAATACAACATAATAAGTGTTGTAGATTGATATTCATGAAGAGAATCAAACCAATATGGTAAAACCACATCGACATAGAAAAAAAAAATTAAAATCAATGGTATATCAATGTCTAACTGAAGGAAGAAATATCATCACTCCTAGAAATTTTGACTAGTAATGTAGAGGTTGAGATCCCAATAAGTCTCGATCTTGATGAATAATCCTTAATCTATCTAGGTTTAATCTTATAGAAGAATCGATTAAGTATATGGTTGAGAAGAATGAGGTCACCCAATAATGTAATAATGGATGACTATATATCAACATAGGTTCATACATATTGAATAAATTAACAAATGAGGAGGGAAAATCAACTAATAGATTAAAAAATAAGTCAAATTATAATTAAAAATACTTCTATATAGATATCATGTGTTTCCTATTTGATATTCATGAACCTAAAAATCTCATTAGCCGATTCCACTTATTTGAAATTTAAAACATCCCTAACGATGGTCTTGTGTCACTAACCATGGACATGGTGCTCTCAAAAATTCCCAACCTAGGAATCCTGACATGACCACCCACTATTATTTTGTGTAAAAAACTCAGCCATTTTAGACTCACCGTGAATTACATAACGAAAATCTGAGGCTGGTCTGGTGATTTTTCCTAGATGAATCCCATTGATACATGCCCTACCATGATCATTTCAATCACCCTATTTCCCACAAGAATTACTCAAAAAATTAAATGGCATACACCAAAGTGTACTCCTAACCATGGTGTACCGTAAAATACAAAAAAAAACCTAGTTAATCTACTAATTACCTTAAAATCATCTAGGTTCCATTTTACACCATCTCAAGTCTCATAAAAACCATTTATGATGTAGTGAAAATTAAATTATCCTATTTTTTTAAATTGATGATGTTATACACTGGTCCATTATTTGAGACATGTAGTAGACAAGCTTCTGGTGACCTTGGTGTTGACTATTACAATTAGAGGTCAAGCTAGTTTTCGTGATGTGCATAATTATATGGAGTTGATTTTAGGGAATCATCAATTTTTGGGATACTTTCTATGTTTGACGATAAATCTATAATAAATTATCCTTGAAATATATTGGTTTTATTTGGGGTATAATATTTCATATTTCTATAGTAGTCATACTATAATACCTGCAACTAATGGAGATAAGGCTATGGATCATGGAAAGTGAGACCCTCAGATGCGTCGATGGGGTGTTGAGTCCCATTATTCTTTGATGGTTGAGTTTTTTTTGAGTTCAGTAGAGGATTAGAAGGTGGGTTTCCCAAATATGTTTAAGAGTACCATGACATATTTCTAGAAGAGGTTGAGACCCTAACCCCTTGATAGGATATTGAATTTCATATAGAGTTGTAATAGGGTTCAACTCCAATGTAGATGTCCCTATATAGGATGGATCATTTTTATTTACAAGATATGTAGATTCATATTGATGATCTCTTAGAGTGATATTTCATTCATCCTATTGTATCTCCTTAGGATATAATAGTTCTATTTGTGAATAAGTTATATAGTGTTATATATTCTCATATTAATTACCATCACATGAATCAGGTGGTGTTCGAGAACCAGTATCTGCTTCCATGGATTGATATTTTTTATATATTAAAGGGAGCTATCTGGTTCTCAAAGATTAAGTTGAAGTCATAATATTATCATATGTGTGTGAAGTACGAGTATATTTTGAAGAGTGGTTTATGATGTCATTATGGGTATTATGAGTTCTTTGTAATGTCGTTCAGTGTCACAAAAACACCAACTATGTTTATACTACTAATGAATAAAATGTTCCATGAGATCCTGGACCAATTAATGGTGTTGTTTAAAAATTATTTCCTTATTTTTTTAGTGTAATATGAGGATAATACCAATCATATATAAGTCATTATTGATGTTCTTAAGCATCATTGGTAGTTTGGGGAGCTATCATAATGGGATTTTTGGGATTGTGGGGGTATGTTTGTTAGTTCAGTTTTATCTAAATATAAAATAGTCATGAATCCTTAAAATATTATAGTGGTTGTTTCATATAAACCCCCTAGGAATGTTGTAGAAGTTATATTTTCCATTGTTCTTATGTACTAGTAAAGGAGGTTTGTGTTGTACACCTCACTCTCTTAGGTAGTTTTGAATTATCAAAAGAAACAAATTGTGTTTCTAATGATTTCTTTTGATGGATTTTAGTATTTATATTTTAGACCATTTTTTCATGGTGGTTTGGACCAACCATATAGATCAAGAGGAGCAAATAGAAAATTTTTAGATCCTTCCAAAAGTTAGTGTTGGTGGAAACCTTGTTGGAACCAACAGATGGTCAGTGGAACCTTGATAAAACACATTTCTCATCCAGGTTCCATCAGTAAATAATTGATTCCCAAAAAATACATAGAAATATATCCATTTGATTAGTTATCACTTTTCATAATTCAACATCTGACTACTCTATATAACCCACAACACCTTCAAATATTCCAAATACCATGGGAGGTAATAAATACATCCCTAAGGGTTTATAAAATCTATTGCATACCCTATAAAATCATTATAGTGCCATTTTGTATCAAATTTCTATCAATATTATTCTCTCTAACATTTTTATATTTTTCTCCCACAAATTTATTACTGTGCTATAGAGAGTGTGCTTCAATGGGATTGTGCTAAAAAATCATCTACCTTTTCCTTTTGTAGGTGATCACTTCCATTTTGTGTGTGTGTGGGGGGGGGGGTAGTTATCGCTACCTTTAATGTGATGTGATTTTGGTTTCGAGCCACAACCATTAAAAAGGATTTCCTGGTTTTGGTTTTTCTTGTAAAAAACACTAAAAACGGATCTTACTTCTTATAAGAGGATGCTTTTCTACTACCACTAAAAATAAATGGATCATGTTTCTTACTAAAACACATTGAAAAGTAAGGTTTAACCAAAACCTCTCAAGGAAACTTGAGGGGAGAAGACATAAGGACCCCATATGGATTATTTTCAAAATAATTTTCCAATTACTTATGATTTACCATTGTTATTTGTTATTCCTCTATGGGAAACTCTAATAATTTTTTAATATCATCAATTTTAGTGTTCCATTAAATTTAGCTTAGTATTATAAAAAAATAAATTTTATCCACCCCCTATTTTTGTAATTACTCAACAAATAGTTCATATCCAATTTGTTTCAGATTTTTTCTCCTAAAGAAATTTTACTATGAATGATTATGAATTTGCATGGAATAAAAATTTTCAAAATTCTTCCGAGTGTTTGAAAGATGGTTTGTGATTTTATTCTTAAATTTTAAGGGGGTATTATGTTTTATGTTTTTTATGACACTTCACTTCTTAGATTGGGTTGGGTAGAAATTCGATAGAGAGAAGTTATCAGTTATGGGTTTTTAAATTTATAGCCTTATGAATGAAACTGTTCTACCTATGACATTGATCTTATTTTGGTTATGTTTTTTTCAGAAAATTTAGTTGTATTACCTAATTAGAGAATGATTTTTGGTGTTCACAAATCACATAATGTCGAGGTGTATATTTTTCTAGTATGATCTAATCTCATGTTAGTGTTTATGAATGAATTTTTTGTCGAATTACGACTTATATATTAAATATACAATAGAAAAATGTGAATTTGTGGCTGATTTCTTGAGTAAGAAGTCGTGAAATAATATCATGCATTAGTCTAGTGTTGGGTAGAGGGTAATGGATAAGATTTTTATAACTATCATTAATATGATGTTTATTTTTGTTACAACATGTCATTAAAAAATGATGATACAATCATCATTGGTGTATCAGGAAGAGGAGTCCTAGCTAGGGGATTCTGAGGTGGTGGTATGGTGAGATCAAGTCAAATGTGGGGAAACTATCGAAGGATGGTCCAATAATGGCCATAATAGGGTGTTGTTTTAGGGGATGATTTTGTTCCTTAAGATATGCATAATTTTGTTCTCTATGAGTTGCATAATTTTCCATTTTCAATACATCCTATTATGTATAAAATGTATCATTCCCTAAAAGGTCGTGTTTGGTGGTCAAGTATGAAGAGATTTATTACAATGTTTTTTCTATTGATGGTTGTTTTTTTGAGGGTAATGGATGATTAAAATGTTCCTATTGGGTTTCTCCAAGAACTCGATGTTCCAAAAAAGAAGTGGGAGAAATTTTTTATGGAATTCATCAATAATTTACCTTAAATAGTGTTATGTTATGATGTTGTATGGGTGATTTCGGAATACTTTACAAAGTCAAATCAGTTTATAGTGATTAAGGAGCTACACCTACTAAAGACTATTTTAATGTGGTATATGGATGATTGGTTGAGTATTCATGGTGTTTATATGGTGATAATATCTATTATTAATCCACATTTCACCTTCAGGGTTTGGAGATGTATCAATCATGCAATTTTCAATTAGTTTTACCATGACACCACTTTTCATCCAAAGATAAATGATCAGATAAAGAAAACTACCTATACCATAAATGAGATGTTCTAGAGATTAATTCAATATTTTAGATGTTTTTTGGATGATTCACCAACACTTTATAGGGTTTTATTACATTAATAGTCATTTCCCCACTATTGGTATGGCTCTATTTAAATAATTGAATGGATGGCCTATTTTATCTCTATTGTGTTAGACTGAGGTTGGATAGTCCATTTTTCCCAGACCATAATTATTGTAAAGAACAATAGATAAGGTGGATGTGATATTTGAGTGAAAGGAGGAAATTAAGGATCATTATAATTCTTATGATAATAACAGTAGTAGGCCTCTAAAGTTCAACATTGGATATCATGTGTTGTGAAAGGTATCTTCTAATCATGTGTAGTGAAGGTTAGTTCATGGGGTTAATCTACTCCAATATATTATAAGCCCTATGAGGTATTGCATCTTGTTGGAGATATTTTTTATTATTTATAACTTCCTCCATGGATGAGACATATTCATAATGTCATTTATATATCACACCTTCAATAACACCTTTATAATGATTTTAAGGTCATTAATTGGGGGGATGGATATTGAAGATGACGTGGTCATTAAGGAATGTCCTCTTGAGATTAAAAACATTTGGTAGAATGTGTTTAATATTAATTTTATTCCCTTGGATCATATCATATGGCAGCATGGTTGCTTGGATGATATTAGTTATGAGAAATAGTTACAAATTCACATTAAATATCCCAATTTATTATAGGTTTGATATTTTTTGAGGTATTATTCATATTAATTTATTGTTCTATGATATGGTTAGTCATGTCTCAGGTTTATGTATTATTTCCTCGTAATGTGTTTCTACTATTCTAATTTGGAAATAACTTCTAATGTTATATCTAAATGTGGTACATTAATTTTTTCTTTGTTAACCTTGTTTTGGTTTAAATTCACTATTTTTATATATTTTAGAGGTATATTATTTTAAGGGAAAAATATTTATTGATACTTTACATTGGGTTTTTTTGGTGTTTCTAGGTGTTTGAGATAGGATGGGTGAGATAGATTGTGTATTGTGCTGAAATTTAAAAAGGAAGAGGATGATTTAGGGTGATCTTGTAGGTTCTGTCGTGGATCCTGGGGGATCAGGTTGCCTTATCTATTCCATATACGGGGACTACTATAGTCTGTTTCATATATTATATCATATCCTTAAACATGGTTTTTGGGATTTGAGGGAGATATGTGCGGATTTAAGTATGGATTCTATAGTTTTGAAATTTTATATCATCACCTCCCTAAGTTTTTTTGTAGTTTTGATTAAAACCTAATGTATTATGGTGTGGTCATGGGAGTTTTTTAAAGTCTAAAAATTTTTTGTGGTAAAATTCGAGATAGTACCTGATTTCTTAAAATCTATACCTTTTTCCAAGAATCTATAGGTGTCCAAAGGGCCTCTTTCAGAGTCTTTAACCACCCCCCTTCATATGCATTATCCCCCATCTTCTGGATATCATTATTTAGTGATATGAGGTGAGTTTTTTGTTCTTAAATTGATTATGATCACTCTTTTCTATATTTTTTAGTGAAGTATATTGGTTTCCATCAATTATGATGCTGATTTTATTGTTTTTATTGGAATATCCATGGTTGAATGTCTATTGGGATCATGTGTTCTTTATGAGAGAGGTTATTATAGATGTATGTATTTCCTTTCATTCTTACTTATAGAACATTAAAAGTTACATCTTGAGGAAGAGGATTAACTAGCTCTCCTTTTATTTTTTCCATTATATGAAGTAATCATTAATTAGTTTTGTTGGGTAATGGTTTAATTAACCCAAGGAAGATAATAAATGGGATTAAGAATGAATCACAAGGGTGATGTGATTTCGTGTATTTATGCTTTTATATGCCTCTAGATAATTTCAAGATATGGTTCTATCTATATTTTATGATTATTTATTATTTTTTATTACTTTGTATCTAATTAAAATTGTATAAACAATGTAAATCTATTAAATATAAAGTGAATAATGGATAAAGATTTTGAATTTATTTAATTTTCTTCCTTGAAACATATTTTAAATAATTTAATCTTCGAAGAATTTTCATTATTGATTCTTATATTTTTGTTATCTTATAATGATAGGGTAGTTATAATTGAAACCTATTCATAATGAATCGAATAATTCAAGATTTTAATGAAAATGTTTTTTGATATAGACACATGTTTGGGACTATAAGAGATCATTCTTGTTTACTCTACATGTATTCTTGATGTTATGACCTTAGTTTCCCATTGAATTTTTCTTGCTGAAGATACATTTTTTTATAGTTTATATGTACTCTAGTATGGTAAATATTTTCTACATTTTAATTTTTGGGGTTTGTGTTTACATGTGATAGATGAAAAAATTTGAGAGAGGGGCTTAATTGTTGTCTATCATTGGGATGAGGTTGATGTTGGTATGGATGGTGTAAGTTGAGAGATAGTATTACCTTTTTAAGGTTGTTGTGTAAGTCTTATTAATGGGTATCATGTGTAAGGATGGATATTTGGGATTTCCCAATATTATTGATGTTTTATTTCAATTGATGGTTGTCAGATGGTTATTTGTTGTGGGTTCCAATAGCCTATTTATGTTTGTTTATGCATGGTGAGTGCATCTTATTTATGGTGTTTTTTGGACCATTATTTGAATAGCTAATGGGATAGTAAAAGAATTATTAATGAAATCATGGTATGAGTGTTAATTAGGGTAATTTTGAATAATTAAAACCATAGGATAGTTGGAATGAATGATCCAATTAATATGAGATGGAAATCGTGAAGTTTCTATGGGTATATAAATCATGTGGTATTATAATAAAATTAATTGATTAAACCATAAAAATTATGTTTTTATATATTAAGGAAAAGTAGTTTCTAATTACTAGTGAACATTTTTAAATATGAATGTCTTAGTATATTGGATATTCATACTAATAGGGGAGGGGTGAATCGGTATCGATTCCATTTCATAATTTATTCTTTTATAATACACCTCTATGATAGGTTATGATATAACCCCCTTGTGTAGGTAAATCATATCCCTATCCAAATGATAGAAAAGTAAAAAAAATGAAAGGTACATGACATTTTTAATATGGTTTGGCCATAATATATGAGTCTACTTTTTAATATTACTGATTTTCATTCTAGTTTACTAATTTTTCACTAATATACTATATTCAATGAACGTGTTTGGAGATTTTATTATCCAAATTGAATTGTTCCCATCATTTACACGACCTACCATAGGTTTTACTCTCTCCTAATAGTTATAATAAAACAAAAAACTATCAGATGAGAGAGGTATTAAATAGAGAGAAGGTTTCTTCAGCAATAGTTATTAGATCCTCTCCTTCAAGCTATATATATAATGTATAGAAAACATTTCTCACCATCCTCAAAAATATCTACTTCATAACATACCGTGTAAATAAATTATAAATATCTTGGACTACTCAAATCACTACATACATAAACCTTTGTGGAATTTATTCTTCTCTTTCTCTCAAACTCAGCATTGCAATACTGTGAAAAATAACGTTTTTTATGAAATTTATCTCATCCTTGGACACCTATTTTTTTCTTTTTATACAATTACATATGAACACTTCTCAATCTTTATCCATTTAATAATATTGTATTTCATCAAACTCAAGTACTCAACAGCCTAAATATTTCCAAGATAAAAAAACACTCTCTTTGATAAGAAAAATCTCTTATACGGCCAACAAAATAATTTCATATGCCTATTTCATATAGCGTAATTATTATATAATAATATGTATTGATCATACATCTAAAAATAACAATTATAAAATACCCATTTATAGCACTCGTTATTTTTTATGAAATATTCGACAAAATATTCACAGAGGTCAGTCTCTCATAATTAACATTCAATGATAATTTACAAAAATTTCTATTCTTATTCAATTGATAACCAAACCTCTAAGTAAATCCCAAATTGATTATTTATTAACAAAAAATCAATAGGAAACAACTATCTTTTCTACAGGAATAAAAATAACACTCAACATCACTTGTGGAATGAAGGATATCTTACGACTCAATAATTTATTCAATATCAACATCAAAAATACTTAGACATTCAGATAAAACTAAACTTTCAACACAACAAGATTGACATGTTATTTAGAAACTACATAAAATCATAGTATCATTCCATTAAAACATATTCATTAATATTAAAAATAGAATAAATGTATTTAACCTTTACTAATATATCCCTCATTTTATTTTACAAGTTAATAGTTTTGATCTTCATGATTTGGGGATCACATTTTCTTTATGTATATTGAATAACATTTTAAATTCAATGTTTTGAATATTGAAAAACTTCCCTTGAATCACCATGTATAGATTTTTTAAAAACAATTCTAGAACTATTAATTTCTACCATGGGAAGTGATGGTTATATAGTTGGATCATTTTTTACAAGGCAAAAATGTTGGTTATGATGATTCAATGATGGTTACCCATACTCACTAATGATGATTATAATTCTTATGCCTACATAGATAGAATCATGCTTACACAACCAAATATGATGTTTAAAAAGATAAAATATGATGGTTATTCAAGGGAATATAATGCTTATAATAGGAAAAATGTTTGATGTGATGGGTAAGGATCCATCCTTATATGGAAAGTGGAACCATTCATATACATGAAAGTGTTTTCCATTTTCTTCTTGAAATTAAGAAATTCAGACTTCATGAAATAATCCAAAAATATTTATAAATTAATTGCATCCATTCTCAAACATTCTAAAAACACAACAAATAAATTCAGACACTTCAAGATCAGTCTCATTAGCTTTTTATTATTCTTTAATGGTTGGTTGAAACAGTAAAAATATCAAAACCTCTAAGGGGGACATCAATCTCCCCCTTTTAAATTTTTTGGAAACCCTTTATAAACTCTTTCTCAACCTGACCAAGACCATGGCTTATCTCATAAAAATCACTCAAGGGTCATTGCATCAAAACATATGTCAGCGGAGATTCATCATGATACCATACCATACAATACTTTTTTGTTTTTTTAGAGGATTCCATCTCTCAATGAAAACTATTTATTATCTATTTTATTCAAATTAATAAAACCTCTAACTCATCTAAAAAATATCTATTTTTTTAATAACAATAGTAATGGATATACAATAATTTCATGCTCTCATTTGAAAATAGTTACCCACTATAACATGCTACAAAAAATATTCATGATACTTTTACCACCCCTTTGACAGAAAAATCTAAATACTTATTAGGGTAGGGAGGTTCTGTTCAACACATTTTTAAGTGAGATGGGACGGTTAACCTAAAATTTTAATCTTAACATAGATAACTTTTCATTTTGTAATGATTTGGTAAATGTATATGCAAATTTTTTTAGTGATTAAATAATAAAGATTAAAATCCCCTTCACCCACAATTTATTTGATGAAAAAATATCTACGATCAATTTACATTGATCTATAGTGTAAAATCAAAGGATTAGATTGTTATATAACACTTTGATTTTCATAGACATTAAATAGTGGCTTCTGAACATTAACTCTCAAGTATTAAAATTAAATATTCTTCTATATCATTTAATTAAAATAATATATGGTTTTTTATCCACATATTCAATTGTTCTCAATTCTACAGAACAATACTTATTATTATTCCATGACAAATAACTCTGTCCCAGAAATAAGTTTTAACCTTAAGAGGAATTCCAATAAATGAAATCTCTAATCCAATCATCATATGAAAACCCCTCTAAGGTAAATTATGAATAGTAATTTTATATAAATCCATAACTCCAGGTAATCCTAATATACCTATGAATCCTCTTAGCTTCCAACATGTGAGATTCCTTAGGACGTTTTAAAAATTGAACAGATAATCTCATAGAAAAAATATGTTTGGAATACAATTTTTCAGGTGGATAAGGATTCCAATAAATTATATATAATTTTTTTTTCAAAGAATTTTCACTCTAATCACTGATAAAATTAGTGTAAAAATCTAAATAAGTTCAAATACCATTATCTTCTTCAATGAAACCCACTTAAATAATTATTAATAGTATTTTTTTGAGGATAGAAAAATATGATCATCCCCTTAAATGATTTACAATCTGGGAAACATTGACATCTCAACTAATATAGACATCTCAAAATTCCACTTTATTCTTAGAAAACTCCTCAAAAATATTTTCTTTGTCACATGATAATTTTTTTATCCACAAATACTATGATAATGAGAGTACCTATGGAAATAACTATCAAATATAGATTACTATAATATTTTACTTCTGGAAAATACAAGCTTCTCAAGATTTTTCCCCTCAAAATAACATTTTATTGGGGCCTACTTTAAGACATATATATCTTTCTTACGTCAGTATAACATTCACCCATATTTATCAGTAGGAAACCGTTGGGTTGTTCAATGAAAACAAGATATTTAATATCACTATTTGAGGAATCATGTTTCACATTTATTTAATAAATCTTATAATGTTTAGGAGACAATTCAACCAAGAACATCATAATGGTCTCATGTATTTATGCTTGTGTACTATTCTCTTCAAATTTAACCATTTTCCTTGGAGAATATCCCTTGCAAACCATTCCTAATTATTCCTTGTGTTATTACAATTATCATTTAGCTTTCTGTGAAAACCCACTTTGTGGAAATGATTTTGTTTTATTAAAAGCCCTGATATCATCTCCCAAGAGTTTTTCTTTTCTATTTGAATACTTTAAACATTTGTATCCAAAATCCATTCTTCATTCTCAATTACCTCATAAAACGTTTGATATTCAACTAGTGAAATAAGAGAAATATAGTTTCCTAACCTCAAACTTCTTCTTATTTGTATAGTTTCATCTCATTATCCAATAGTATTATAAAAATAATTACTTTTATTTAACCTTTTATGCTTTTCCCTATCGTCCCAAGCTTCTTCTTCATTTCTAGTCATAAACGAGTCAATATTTACCATCACTTACTCATTTCTATCCTATTCCACATCATATTTTATGGAAATTCCATGTTTCTAGATCAAGTAGATTTAACATCATCCTAAATAACATTATCTATTTGATAAAAATATTATATATTTTTTAAATACAAAAACTCGAAAATATTTTGTTACTATGTATTTTTTCTTCCACTCCCATTAGAAAGATAGCTTTTAAAAGTATTTACTTCATAAAGTTTATCAAAGTTCTCAAGATTTTTTTATATTCATGTTGAAAGTGATTCAAAAATATTTTATGTATTTGAAATTTGGATTTTTTTTACAACATATAATTTGTAGTCTTTTGTGTCTTTGGCATCACAAAAAACCCATTCTGAATGTGTATATAAATACACATGTCGTCTCTCTAAAATAAATATAAATGATTGTTTTTAGCTAACTAATTATTCTAATAATTAAAATGATCTTTTTTTCCTCTAGGACATACCATTTTATATAGAGTGTATGTTATTATATATTGATTATCTATAACATTATTTACCATATATATCTTAAAATAATTTGATATATACTAATTTTTATTATCAGACCCCACATTCTCGATATGGACACCATGTTATTTCATAACATGTCTTACGAAAATTTTAAACATATGGAGAGACTAGGATTTTTTCTTCAAAAAGATAACATCATCCATATATGTATATTCATCAATCAATATATTTAAATGGAGATCATCCATGGTTTAATTTTTCCTCATAGGACCCCCACATATAAATATACAAGATCCAATGGTTTAATGGATAGACTTTACAATTTATTCTGTATGCCTTTATACGTATTCCCTTTTAGGCATGTGACCTAAATTGATTATATATCCATTTTATATTGTGAAAGTCTCCTACCAATTCATTTTCTAAAATCATGCTCATGTTTTTCTGGTCATGATGTCTATGAATTTTATGTTATAAATCATTCTCATTTATACAACATATATAGCAAGAATTGGATGGGTCACTAATTTGAAAGCAGTTCCCACTTTACATTTCACCTATTATTTTGATTATTCTATATTTTTATATCTGGATAATACATGAATATCTTTGAAATAAAACCAAATTCATTTCGTCACACAATTTAATAACACTCAGAAAATTTTGTCTTGATTCTTACAAAAGTAACACATTTTTGGATTTGAGTTCTTTTGAATAAATAATAGTTGGTCAAATACTTTTATTTTTAAGAAGATATGATTGGAGCATGTAACTAATCCCCCTTTATGATATTTTATATTTTTTGATATTTTTTTTTCTTTAATCATTTTCAAAGAACAACCACTATTGAGGATATCTTGTCGTCCACTCTTTCTTTCTTTCAGTGTGACTTACATTGTGAAGTATTCATCATCTTGACTTTTATTTTTATCATATATTCAATTTTAATGTAGGAGAATTGTACTTGGATATTTTCAATATAATTTTATGTATAGTTACCAAGTATATCACATCTTTTATAGACCTCATTCAAACTTTCAAATCAGTTTTGAATAGGCAGGCTTATATAGATTTTTTCATAACCTTTTTTTGGAGACTCATTACTTTTTTTACTTTAGATATAATCCCCATTAATTCATACCTTCTTCTATGTAATGACATTATATACTGGATTCTGTAAGAATTGTGTCCAAAAACTGCACAACACTGATAATAACAACTGAATCTAAATATTTTGTTACATATATTATTCTCTCTAAAGAATTATATTCCATTTTTTTGACTTTATTGTCCAGATATGGATGTATGTTTCTTGTTATTCAAGGGGTATAATTTTTATTTCACATTTATTTCTTCACCATATGTATAATATAGTTGCTCTTAATTTTTACTTCCACATAATGATAAACTTTTTTAAATATAACCTACACTGTTAAGAAAAATATATTCAAAATTTTATGTATATTGAGTTATATATTTAACCTAAAAGAGAAATTATACATTTTTTTATTATTGATTCTAGAATCCAATAATTTTTTTAATTATTCATTCACCCTTTTTATCTCCTTTTTAGTTGTAAAAAACATTTTCCATCTTACTCATTTCTTCTTCTTTCATAAAAAATTCCTTCAGTATCATTATTGATCTTTTAATACTTAATAGCCTTCCGATTTAATTTCATAAGAACATTAATTATTTAAGTATCTCTTTTCAGAGACTATTCATATGATTTAACATTATTCCCATTATCTTTATTCAAGGTATTAGATTCATTCTTTAGCTTTTTCATTTTCCCAAGACATGCCTCTAATTCAGATCTAAGCATATACTCCATGAAAGCCTCTTCACCACCTTCCTTATCTTTATTTGAATAAGTTTCTTGGTACACCACAATATAAATGAATTTTATAATCTTTTTAGGTGATTGTTTATTACATTTGATACTATAAGAGGAGTATTTCTCTTCTTATTTACTCATCATGTTTATACTGTTTCTTCTTGGATATTTTTTCTTGATGACACCTATCTTTCTTAGTAATTTAAATCATTTATATACTTTATTATTTTAAGGGTATACTTTATTAATTATAAATATAAAACTAATATTTTTTCCCTTTTATAGTTGATATCAGTGTTTCAAAAGCCACCACATTTGATGAATTTTAAGGGAATCTTCTCCTTGAATTTTCCATTGACTTTTCTAGAACTCCCCCAGATAATAGAAATTATTATCATATTTTCATTATCCATATTAATATCATCATCAGAATAAATAGAATTTTTAATTTCTTATTATTTTAGTTTAATCGTTCTTATAGATGTAAAATCCATCTCATATTTCATATTATTCACCAATTGATATTTATTTCTTATTTAATATATAAATAAGATATTTTGTAACTCATCCAATCATAGATCTTTCCTAGCATAAAGAGTGAATTTTTTTGTCAAATATGTCGTTAAAATTACTAATAAGTTCTTTAAAATAATATAATCATACATCATTTCACTAAGACCCATAATGTTTCTTGCAATCACATTAAATCTAGTGAAGTAATCATAAATGGATTCATCATCATCCATCTTCATATATTCGAATGTACTTTTCAAAATATTTGATATTTTTTATTTCACATTATCATTTTATTCATAACATCTTTTAATTTTATACAAAATATGTTTATTAGTTATTAATCTCATCACTATGATAAAAACAATCTCAGATAGTGACATCGAAATAGTACTTCGAGATTTGTAAACAACCTCAAGGTCCCTTTTTTAGGTAAATGTCATTTTCTCACCTCTTTAAATTAGGGTAAATACCACTATTGATATATTAAGAAGTTTAATACACTAAGTGAAAAAAACAAAATTTGGATTTTAACCTGTGTAAATTATTTCCATCAAGTGTAGACATTACTATACTTTTTATAGAGTTTATGTTGTATATGTTTCAAAAAGTTATTCTCATAGAGGGAATCTTCTACTCTAATACCACATGAAATTATTAGTTGACCAAATATCTATATTTAGAGGGGTGGTGTAAATGTGTGAAACTATTTTTTATAATCTCTTTCTTCAAAATAAACCTCTATGATCAGTTAGTATCTACCCTTATCAAGAAGATAAAACTCTGCATTACTCAAATGATATGAAAGTAAATTGGGGAAAGGAACACAATAGTTTTTATAAGGTTTGAACATAATGTGTGAGTTTAATCTATTCTATATCTAGTTTCCATCTTGGGATAAATTTTTTTAAACAATATATTTTTTTCATTAAATTTTGTGGGGTAAATTATTTTCCCATTCCCATGATTTTTATATTTAACATTTCCTACACCATGTTTAACTATCTCAAAGTAGTTATAATGAGATAAAACACCATCATATGAGAAAGGGCTTATTAAAAAATAAGTTTACTTCAAAAAAAGTTGTGGGATTTTCTCCTTCGATCTAACAATCTAATGTTTAGGAAACATAGCTCACATTCTTCCTGAAATTCTTCTTCAAAATCAACCTATTAAATATACACTGAATATCTTAAGCCCCTCAAATCAATGAATAATGATCCCTTTGTGGAAGTTATTCATCTTCTTTTCTAAAAAATATGACTATATAGTAAGGAAAATTATATTTTTTATGAAATCTAAATTGGATATAGGAACTTCTTATTCTTAATTTTTCACTCAATATCACACACACATATTAATCTTTAACCATTTAAACATAATCTATTTCACAAATCTCAAATACGCATCAACCTAAATATTTACAAGTAGTAAAAATATCTATATTTGATGAAGTAATTATCTGGTATAGCCATGTCACTAATTTCTCATGTTTTTAAAAAACCCATTTTAGTATAATATAATATTTCATGATCATAATTATAAAAACACAGTTATTAAATTAGTATATTTTTCACTCACAAATTTTAATGCAAAATTAACATATATATTTATATATTTAAGTCACAAATAATTTTATTTCTAACAGAACTTATCGAACTACCCTATGATTCTTCGATTGATAACAAAACCAACTAGGGTTCCTAACAACAATGTCTATTAAGAATAACTCAATAAGAGGGATTTTTAATTTCTATATGGATAAAAATAATACTCACCAACACTATTTCCATAAAAGATATCATATGATTCAATAGTTAATTCAATATCAACATCAATATGACTTAAACATCTTGATTGAACCAATAATTAATCACATCATAAATATAATTTCGATTTAGTAAAAAAGTTAATATCAAAACATTTTACAGCTAAAAAAATTATAAAATTGTTGGAAAATAAATAAATACAATTCAGTTTTATTGAGATCTCCCTCAGTTAATAGTTTAATTTGATAGTTTTTATCTTCATGATGTGGGGATCATATATTTTTTATGTTTTTTGAATCAAATTTTAGACATGATATTTTTATTGGTGATTAAAATATCTTACTTCACCTAGTTTGGACTATTCTTCAAAAAACAAATCTAGATCTAAAAATTACATCCATAGAAAATGATGGTTACATAGCTAGAACCATTGTTACATGGTATACATGATGATTATTTATATCCATGGATTCTTTCAGATACTCACAAATGATGCTCTTGTTTATTATTACTGTATAGATAGATTAATGATTAAAAATCCATGTAATATATTTACATAGATGAAACATGATTGTATTGAAAGGTAAGATGATGTTTACCTAAGGAAAAACTATGGTCACACAAGGCTGGTGATTATACTTTCACATTTACTAGAATCATGATTACTCATAAATTTTAGTCATGTTTACACTTAGAGTAATTTTAAATTTTTCTTCTCAAACTCAATAAATCCACAATTCATGAAATAAAAATAGAACCATTAAATATTAATCTCAAATCCACTAATACCTTCTCAAACACACTCCATAAAAATCCAAACACAAAATTATCATCCTCAATAGCTTCTAATTATTCCTTCAATAGAGGATGAAAACTAATATAACATTCAATAATTCTTGCGTAAAATTCAAATGATGTTTAATCTTTATACTTTTTCATATATATGATATAATGTTTCTTAGGACTTAGAATTGGTAATCAAACTTCATATCAGATGACAAATACAGTTGATCATAATCTTGTTATTTACCCTTATGTCGTTGTACATAATATTTATTCATATAATTTTTGATTTCATATGCTTTACCACCCAGGTCAAGAAGGTAGTTAATGCCCAAATATTTTAGGTATGGGTATTTTCCCAATCATCCATATTGGTGGGGAATAGATGGTTGACTTCTCTTTCTTCCCAATTTTCCCATTAATGTAGAATTATATGTGAATATATCTAGTTTGTAATGGAATAATGTATATGATTATTTCCTACATGGATTGTGACAACTCTTGTTCTTACTATACATGTATGTGAGGATTTTAACTGCTTATGGCTATATTATATTATTGTATCTGGTTATGGTGGAGATGGTTTCCATTAATTATACATGTATATGCTACATTTTCCAGATGTATAATGCATGATACATGGATTTCAATGGAATTCCATATTACTATTGGTTTTATATGGGATTTGGTGCGGTGTGGTATGTATGCATGTGGTGTAGAATGACTTATGGAATCTATGTTATCAAATGATGTTTTCCCATGGGGAATGAGAGTAAAAAACTAGTGGGGAAGTTTATGTGGTTCACATTTATTACATGTAGTTTTTTATATGGATATTCTTACTTGTATGTGTTACATGGATCGATCATTAGTGGGGATGAGACATAACATTACATATTTGGTAGAAATTTGGTTTCATTTGTTTATTTATTGGGATTTAGTATGAATATTTCACATATACAAAGTGGTTTCAGGTAAGATTATACAGATTATACATATATTCCCTCCCAATATATATATAAATTTTTCTTCTAGTTTATAGGATCTGGTTTGTGATCAATTAAGGCATTAGTAGCATATATTGGTTGTTCAGGAGGTTTTGGGATTTTTTAGTCACTTTCTATGATTTTTTTAGTATTTTAGTTATTTTATTCTATATGGAATTAAATTAAGGTATTAGGATTTATTTTTTTATTTGATTCTATTTATTAGTGGAAATAATCTTATCTATTGTACTCAAATTTATATAATGTTGTTAAGGAATCCCATTTTATTCATTTTAGACCATTGGTACTAGTCTCTAACAAATGGATTATTGAAGGGGGAATTTGGGTGTTATTCTCATCTTCATTTCCATCCCAGGAGAGGTACCAATGGAGGGGGCGGGTCATGAAAAAGTGTAATCAGATATTACAGTTAAGAGATTTGATGGAGTTTTGAGATAGGAACTCATTAGGATTTCATGTGTTGGTTGAGAAATAGTATCACCTAATCATAGCATGTTATGTATGAAAAAGGAACTAGATAAGACCTGGGTATTTAGGGCCCCTTGTAATTTGATACAAATACTTTCATGTTTAAATCACATTCTAATCAAATTGATGTTTCTTACAAGGTAGATACCTAGTTTAGGATCATGAATCATGATTTTCGAGGAAAGTGTTTGAATTGGTTTATAAATTGGAACTAAGATGAAATTTGAATAATTGATTAACCTAAAATGTTATATATTCTATGTTTAAGAGTCCCTAAAGTTGTTTATTTTTAAGGAATGACTCTAGGTAAATATCCTCCTTAGGTTCACAGTGATTATGTTCATAGGAATGCGCAATCGTATTCCCACAGCATTGAATTCAATGACGATGATTCTTGGAGGAGAACACTTTACGATTTTGAATTATAGAGTCTATAAATGTATGATGTGATCATATTATATTATGAGAATATGGAATTGAGGGAGGAGTTTTATGTTACCTTCATTTTGAAATATTCATGGAAAGAATACTAGGTTTTATTGAATGTGACAATGTCGCATTGGGAAACTCAAAAGTGGTGGGTTTGTTCCCCAGATATTGTGAGGAGTTACATATTATGCTAGAGAAGGTATGTGATCAGTTTGAGGCTATGTTTATTTATTTAGGAGTGAATGAATCTTTTCAATATGATATTATTACTCTCCACTTGGGGAATTCCATTATGTGGGTGTTATGTATCAGGGATAAGAACGTCTTTCATTATTATTTGGACTTTTTTCAAATGGGGAGGCTAAGGTGTGGAATTTTGAATAGTATTTTCATCCAAATATCCATCAACAGTTCACTTCATTCATGTTTCAATCAAATCTTGAGGTTTTGAAAATGGTAAAGTTTGTTGAAAGGGTACTAGGTAAGACTAGATCATTATGGGAGGGAAGTCACCAAAACTCTTCACAAAGAAGATCTTGGGACATAAGTCCTCAATAACCTAGTATGCGGAATATTTATACCATAAAGATTTAGTTTAAGAATTATTCATCACATTTCACTAGGGATAGAAATTTTGTGGACCTTGTCAGTTGATCGGGAGTGGTTTAATATGCATAAATAGGTAATGGTCATTAGTGGCTTGAGAACAAAACATTTCTTAGTAGTCAGTGTGGAGTTAGAAGCCCTATTCTATTTTATTTTTCATAGTATTATCCTCCAATGGAGTTGAAGTAGTATGAAGATCATGTTTTTATTCTATAGATAAGGGATGGTGATGGTATATTTCTGCCCCATTATTCCCCTCACCCTTATGGGATATAATTGGAGCACAACCATGGAGGTGGTTATCATTTGGGTTATAAAGGTAATGGAGAAATCCATGGTTATATGAATACCTTATAGTGGTCATTTTTACCATATCTAAACTTTGTGAAAATTATTATCTAATTATATTCTTCTTGGGTGCATTCCTTTTTTTATTGGGTGGTTATGTACTACTTTTTGGCACCCTCCCATGTCCATGCCTTATGACTCGAGGTGGAGAGGCTTCCACTGAACTTGAAATAAGCTATGCTAGTTGGAGGTATATTTATCATGTGTTATGTGGGAAAATATTATTAGTTTATTTAATGGTAGTATTAATCTTAGGGATACTTCCAACAATTTTTGATACATCTATACATAATCAACCTCATCATGGATTGGATATATTTAGTTCAGAATATTTCAGATTTTTATTGGAGGCGTGTTATATTTTCAAATGTTGATGGACATATATTTGTTGGTTTTAGTAAAAAAATCATGGATTAGTTAGTGTTGTGTTTTTTCTCTTTCTCTCTTAATGGAGTAGAAAATGAAGAGTTCAATAGAGGATCAGTTGGTGGTGTTTTGAATAGTACCCTGAATCATTTTTGGAAGAGGTTGAGATATTTCCCCCTTAATGATTGATCATGATTAAGATTTATTTGAAACCAACGGACACTCTAGTATCAATGTCCCTATATGATATGGAGCCTTCTTTATTGTGAATGTTTTGGATTCAAATTGATGATATATAAAATAAGGTTTCATTTAGAATATTGTGTCTCCTTATGTTCTCTAGTTCTGTTTGCAAAGAAGGATGAAGGTTGTCTTCATTTGTGTATTGATTACCATCACATAATCCAAGGGATAATGAAGAACCAATATCCACTTAGTATAATTTATGATTTTTATCAGCTGAATGAGAAAACTAGTTCTTGAATATCAATTTTCTGGTCTGAATATCATCACAAGATGGCGATGGATGAGGATATTATGAACAACACTTTCAAATGTCATTATGAGACTTTTATATTCATTGTAATGTTGCTTTGTGTTATGAATTTTCCATCTTTGTTTATAGGACTATATAAGGTAGTGTTCCATGAGTTTCTCTATCGATTCATGGGTTTTTTATCAATGAAATCCTTGTGTTTTAAACAACTGAAAAAGAGAATACAAAGAATATATGATCCATTTTTGGAGTTATTCAGTGTCAAAAGCTATATAGTAATATAATAATGTGTGATTTTTTATCTATAAGGTCTATTTTAGGACATGTTATGTATAATCATGGAGTATCCATGGATCCATTGAATATTTAGATGGTTTTCTCTTGGGTATCCCCAAAGAATGTTGTATACATGAAGAGTTTCCTTTGTCTTGTTGTATATTATAGGAGGTGTGTACATAACTTCTCTTAGATCATGATTTATATGAAATGTTTTACTAGGAAGGATCATGTGTTTGTATGGACCGACCAGCTCAAACTTAATTTCAATTTTTTAATTAGAAGTTGTTCAGTGCTCTGGTTCTTTTTTCCTTGGATCATGCAATTTTTTTGAGCTTTACTATGATGATTTATGAACTTTATTGGGTGATATTATGATTCATATAAGAGAGGTTATATCTTATGGGTCTCAATATTTATGGCCTCATGAATTTAACTACACTACCCCTAATCTTGATCTTGCTATAATTTTGTTTTATTTTAAATCATGTAGTATTTAACTAAATTTTGAATGCATTATGGTTCTCATGGATTTCAATATCTAGAGGTATATATTCTCCCAACCTGGTAAAAATATATTTAAGTGGAGGTGGATGAAGTTATTATATTATTATGACCTTAATAATTTTTATACACAAAAAAATTGAAGGTTACAAATGATGCCTTGAGCAAGAATTCGAATCGTGATGACATGCATGGTTTTGGTGATTTATGGAGGGTAATGGGGGATAATTCTATAATGAATCTTGATATATGAGATATTGATGGTCAAGGGTGTAATTACCATATTAATGTCTAGTAATCATTGGTGTAGTAGGTTTTAATGTCCCAACTAGGTTACTTCAAGGTGGAGGATTGGGGGATTATTTTGTCTATTGGGAATCTATTTAAGGGTTGTCCAAGGATAGTCAACATTACGTGTAGCTTTAGGGAATAATTAGTATTACTTTGGTGATGTTTGATGTAGTTCTTCATCATTTATGAATGTCAACATTGTAAGTACATTCAATTTGGATAAGATGTATCATTAATTTGGACAATAGTTTTGGTGTTATGGAATATAAATATATATTGGTAATTATTTCCTTCGATGTTTTATTTTTCGTATGACAAAGGTTGAGCACCATGTTCTTGGTGGGTTACTTCATCCACTCTATATTCCCTAGATGGAGTGGGATTATATCTTGATTAACTTCATCACTTGTTTACCTTGACCTCATGGAGGATGTGAGGTTATATAGGCGATCATGAAGCATTTGATGAATCCACCTCACATATTTGAAATTAATTAGTTGAGTTAAGTGTGGGTTTTTTCAAGTATGTATTTATATTATATGGTCATTCTTTATGGTGTTATGAATATGATCATATTTTATCATGATCCCCTCTTTACCTCTGGGTTTTGGATAGCTCTCCATCATTCATTTTTCTCAGTCTTGTTCCTTATAACAGCTTTTCATATTCAGAAGAACGTTTAGAAAGACTGGGTTATCAAGATTGTAGAGTACATGTTTCATGAATGAATTTTAGATCTTGGAGGATTGTGGGTGAGTTACATACCCTTGGAGGAGGGTTCTTATAATAATTGTTATATATTCACTATTGGTATGGTTCCATAGGAAGCATTGTATGGACAACCATGTTGATACCTGTTGTGTCGAACAAGGATTATAGAGTCAGTTGTTCATCGAAAATAATTGGTGCAGAGTTTGATAGAGAAGATTAAAGTGATTCTTAATCGAATCTAAGAATAATTGGATCACCATAAGTCTAATGTACATCATAGTATGATGTATTAGGATTTTGGTGTTGACTATTACATGTTCTTGAAAGTATCTCATCATTGTGGGTATTGATGGTTTGGTCATAGGAGTAATAAATCTCCTAGATTTGCTAGAAGTTTTGAGTGTTTTGAATGTGTTGGGTTATTATGTATCAGTTTGATATTTCCTCATATATTAATTGGATTCATGATATCTTTCACACATTGTAACACTGTTATTAACTTTATGAAGATTTTTGAATCGTCAATTATGGGGATCTGGATGTTTAAAAAGAGGTGACTTTTGAATAATAACCTATTGATATTTAGTATCTTTGAGAGAATTAGTTTCAAAGGAATTATATATCATTGGCTTATGTCCTATAGAGGAATATTATCTTGGAGAATAGAACTTGGGAATGGGATTGATTGATTAATTCTTAACATCCTATGCTTTTTTTATATTTTGAATTATTTGAGAAGCTACATATAACCAATGCTTATTCTTTGATATAATTGGTTATGTTCCATATTTTTTTTGCCTTGTAACGTCATAGTGGTTTTCAAATCCAGAGAGATCCTTGAGTTATATCTCTGGAGTTGGATATTATATTCACTATTCTTTTCTTCTTAGGTTTTGGTTTAAATTATTGATGATTAGAATTGTTAAAGAGGTATATGATACAAGGGATAAATTTTTCGGATACCTTCTTTGGTGTTGTTGGTGGGAAATAGGTGTTTGGTGAAGCATGGGTGAGTTGGAGTGTGGTCTAAGATGAAATTTCAACTAAAATAAGAGATTTTTATGTAAGATTGTAGGTTGAATAATGGATCATAGGTGATGAGGATTCCTTATCACTACCATATTGAATACTATTGCCACATGATTCATAAGTTAATCCACATCCTTACCTCGAGTTTATTGGATTTGGGGGAGACATGTGGGGATTCATGCATAGAATTAAAAGGTTTCAAGAACTCTTTTATGGCCTCCCTTGTTGCATTGTAGTTCTGATGAAAAGCCTAGGGTCTTTGGAATGATCATGGGGGTTTCACTACGGTCTATTAAATTTTAAGCTTTTATAAATTTGCGATCCCACATAAATTCATATTATTTATTCCTTTGTCATTTTAGACCCAGGTTACTTGATGGATTCTTCCAAATATATTATCCCCATTTGATACGATTTAGAACTTGAATTCTAGAAATCACCCATTTGTGATTAGATATGAGTTTTTTTGTGTTTTATTGGTTCTTATCTCTTTATATCTCTATTTGAATGATATGTAAGTTCATTTAATTTTATTATCTTAGGGTTTTACTAATTTCTAATGGTAGAGTAAGGGTTGGATTTCTATAGGTATGATGACTTTATTTTGGGAGTGGTGATTGGAGATATATGCTTGTTCTTCCATTCTTGCTCAATGAACATTAAAGATTCGATCTTATGGTTTGGAATTCATTACTTTCATTTTTATTTTATCTACCAACACAAAAGTATCATGATTTATTTTCTTTGGTAATTGGTGGTATTAGTCTATGAAATATAATAACTGCTACAGAGAAAGAATCAGAAGATTGTTGTGGCCTCATGTGTTGATGTTATCTTATTGATGCCTCTAGATATTTGATAGAGAGCATGATATATATGTAATTTTTATTATTTATTGTTATTTATCATATATGTTTTGCATGAAATTGAGTAACAATCATAAATCACTAAAATATGAAGTGAATAATGAAAGAGTCATGTGAATTTAATTAATATTCCTTTTTAAAACCTATTTTTAATAAAATAATTGTTGAAGACTGTTCATGGTTGATTCTTAAATTTTGTTATATAATGATGATAAGTTTCTCATAGATAATTACTATTCATAATTAATTAGTTAATTCAAGAAAAAATGAAAATATCCGTTTTTAAAGATAAAAGTTTAGGGTTGTGCAAGTCCATTATTTCCTGTTAAGCCTATCTGCCTTATGTTATGCCCTTTATTTCCACTCTAATTTTTTATGATGAAAATATGTTTAATTTGTTATATATTTTTTATCTAGGATTGTATATCCTTTTTAGGTATTGATGTGTGGGTCTTTGTTGTGTGAGGGATAGACATCCCATGTTGATAGAAAGGCTTTCTTCTTTCCTATCATTAAGACGAGCTTGGGGTTGAGATAGATAGTGATGGTTGAGAGATTGGATCTCCTATTTTCTAGGTTGTTAAGTGAGGATTTTTTATGGTTTTTTGGGTATTGGTTGAGGATTGAGATCCCCTATATTTCATGATATTTGATTCTGATTTCTATTTTATAAATGGGTTTTTATTTTCGGTTCCAACTACCTATTATAGTGGGCTAATTCCGGATGAGAGACAATTTATTTTGGTGTTTTCGAATAGGTTCCTACAATACTTAGTTTTTGGTATTGTAAATAACATAATAATTAACTCATGGGATGGGTGATAATGCTGGTAATGATTAATAATAGAAACCATCGTATGGTTGATTGGAATTATCTAGGAATAATATAATGGAAATATGGAATATTGTATAGGAATATAGAGCATGTTGAAATGTAATAAAATGAATTTATTAAACCAGAATTTGTAATTGGTTTAACAATGAATAAAAGGATGTTTCTAATTACTAGTAAATATGGTTAAATATTTTTAATCATTATTCTTATTTTCACGTATGAGATATTGTTTCATAGACCCTAGTGGTGGATTTTTGGTCTCATGTGGGACGATAACTAAAGTTTATTTTATGGATATTTATTTTCCCTTATTGAGGTGTGCATGATGCTGTTATATTTCCTGATTTCATACACTCCATCACTAAATTCGGGAAATCATATGACACCCACATGTTTTGGGTATGGTTGTTTTCCATAACATCTATGTTGGTGAGGAAGGAATATCTGACATCTCAATTTTTCTTTATCTCCCTTTGGCATTACATGATGTGTTGGCATATTCTGACTAAAATGACATAAGGTATAGGCTATGAGACCATATGTGATTTGATGAGTCTTATATTTAATATGCATATATGTGTGAGCTATAAAGGCCTATGGATATAGAACCTACTTATATCTTGATGTGGTGACTATGGTTTCCCATTGGTGTACATGCATGGGAAAATATAGGCTTGAGTTACAATGAAAGTTACAAATTCTATAATGGATTTTAGGATTACTATTGGTTTTTTATGTTATGTGATCATGTGTGGTTTGTATTCTCATGTTTAATAAATACTTATGGAAGTGATTGGAGTAGAGGATATTTGTAATTTTGGCGTGATAGCGAAAAACTAGTTGGTAAGTGGTTACAGGGTAACTTTAGTACCTTTTTTGATATAGATATGCTCACATGTTTGAATTACTTGGTGAGAAATACTTGGTGAGGATGTGATATGGAATTACCCATTTTGGTAATTAGTTAGATTAATTTTTTTATTCACTGGGTTTTAGTATGCTTCTTTAAAATTTTCATTGGTGCTTCAAAGGAGGATCATACTGAGTATACATGTATGCTCATCCCATATATGAATATATATATATATACATATAAACTAATTTTCTTGTCTAATAGAGTTTTTTGGTGATCTAGTATAGAATATATTTCTTGGAGTGTTTGTTCAAAATCATTCAAATTCTCTACCTAGGTTTGATTTGGTATTTTATGTTTTTTCATCTATAATATATTACATTCAGGTATTGGTATTTATTTTTTTCTATGTGAAGGTGTTCATTGATGGATATTATCTTATTTTTTTTCTTTAAATCTATATAAAGTTTGTAATTACTTCTAATGTAGGCATTTTATACCCTCTATTCTAGTCATCAACCCATACCCTATTGAATGTAGTGTTTATGGTTCATCCTCATCTTCAACACAGGCCTAAGAAGGGGTACTAGTGGAGTGGGGGTCGTGGGAAAAAAGATCCAAGAAACCTTCAATTAAACCTTTTATGCACATAAAAAATGTAACGAACCAAAATTTTATCAATTTAAATTCCATTATTATAATTATTTAATATAGTATAAACCCCATTAAGTCACATAGAGAACACAATAAAAACTTTTATAAATAAATAATGAATGAAAAGGAACCTATCTTGATGGAATAGTAACACGACCTTTGGAATTGTATTGGGACCATTGGGAATAGTAAATTGGACAATAGAATTTTATGCCCCTTATAAAAGTATGGATAAAATTAATTAATCTTATAAATGGTAATATGATATAATTATATCATATTATAAGTAAATAAACATTTTATAAATAATTAATTAAGTGTCAGTATATTTGTAAGTCATAAATATTTAATAAAAATTATATTATTAATATAAGGAATTAAAATAAAATATATTTTATTAAAATAGATTTGTAAATTAAAATTTTTTTTTCTATGATTTTAAAATAATTTTAGGATACTAAAATTAATTTTTCAACAGGTTATAAAATCAATTATAATTTTCAAACCGGTATTTTCCAAGAAAATGATGATTTTCATTAAAAATTAAATTTATCATATTTATAGAACTATTTTAATAAAATGGAGTAAATTTTTAAATTATATTCATTAAAAAATGGTAATGGTGAATTTTTTTGGATTTTTCGAAAATAATTTAATTATTGATGAATAGTAAAATACACTAATTTATGATATATGCTAAATTAATGAATTATGGAGTCATAGATTATGTATGGATGATTTAATTATCAAATCTAGAATTATAATTCATTATTTCAATATATTTTCTAATAAGGCTCAAACTATTCATAGTATTGAGATTAAATAATAAAATAATGAATAAAATAATGAGAAAATGACACTCTCCTCCCCCTATAAATACCACCCCTCACCACCTCTTCTCCACACACCTTTATAGATTTGAGAATTATAAAATATTAATCCAATAAACATCCCAATCCCCTAACCCATTTATAGTAGCACATGGTCTCATCAAACATTCAAACCCTTTTCCCTACGGAGGTTCTCTAGGTTGAGAAATTCAAGAGGTAAAACACTCTTTCTTTTCCTTTTAATTTCATTTCAATTTCAATTCTTTTCATATTCTCGCATCCCCTCCACATATCCACAAGTGATGATAACATAAATATATTATATATACTATAATTTTATCATGTTAATGGAATAATTAAACCTCTAATATCTTCCATTTTCCATTTATTCTGAAAATGAAAATATCATCCCCAGTGTGTATCTACTTACCTCCACTGTGGAGGATACATTGTAATTTTTCACTAACACATTAAATTATAGTCATAAAACCATAATTATGGTTAAATAATATTTTATTATACATATTATAAGTTACATAATTTTCTGGAACCAATATATAATCAATATTTTTAGTAAAATGATACAAGCTTCTATTGGTTGTAAAATCCAGCAAATAAATTAAATCATTTAAATTAACTTTTATATATAATGATTCATCCTCATAACATATTACTAAATGACATATAATAAAAAATAGATTTATTTATTTTAAAGAATAATATATAATTTATATTCTATAGAATCATTACCATTTTAAATGAACTTCTACATGCATATACAAGTGAACTGATCCTTCAAAACCATGAAAGCAAACACATCCAAATAATGATATATAACTCTCTAACTCATTAATACCCCATAAATGAACTTAATTAAACTATAAAGAATCAATTGAATTTATAAAAGGTTCTGTATTTTTAAATTAAATAACTGAATTTGATTATCTGAGATGCAATAGTGAAGAAATCATTCGTGCATAAGGTAAAGGGATTCTCGAACACAACTCTCTTTCTCTAGGTTTTCTATCTTTCAATCAACATTAATTATGGATTTTTCTTTTATATTTACATAAATATAATTTATTTTTACATAAATTTTATTTTCCAATATATACATGTTTCTAATATGGTTTTATGATAAATGCATTGATTTTTTCAAAAGAACTATCCTTTCAAAAAAAACACATCTTTTACTTCTCATGAGACCGTTTCACCAACAATTCAGATTGATACAATGCATCTTATTCCATTTTAACTTGGTAACACCAATGTTTATGAATGTATAATACATTAAATGAAACACATCCATTCTATGGGTTATTTTATGTCCAAGAATGATATACGTTCTATGTGGAATGTATGATAATGTAAATGTTATGATGTGACAGGTGCACCTAGAATTATATTGCGCATGTAAATGTTATGATATTATGGGTGAACACCTAATTGTTTAGTGATCCAATGAATTGGGTAATTTTATTAGTATCATGAGATAATGTTAAATATGTGTTAACATGATGCTACCTTTGTTCACAACTATGTGTGGTATTTGACAACTATGAAATGATGTTTCATTTTTATATATTCCCAAATTCCATGCTTTTATCTAATGTTTCGTCACATGATTATGATTATTATAATTTTATAAGATTATGATGATGGAAATTATGCTCACACAAGGTTCATTTACCTTATTCATCCTCTTACTCGGCTTTTAGATCACCCCTTTATTTGATGTATATGCTCGAGAGAATACTTTAACTAAGGGGAACATGAGTGATAATGAGATGTTAGAAAATGAGTAATTAAAAAAATATTTTTTATTATCTTAGATTTATCTAATTTCCTAATTTTCCCATGACACTATACCTTTGGATCCTGGTTTTGTAATG
The DNA here is from genome assembly GCA_963277665.1 of Viscum album. NCBI lineage: Eukaryota > Viridiplantae > Streptophyta > Magnoliopsida > Santalales > Viscaceae > Viscum > Viscum album. The sequence goes on from OY728126.1 coordinate 313,558,588, forward strand.
ATTTTACATTGTTTATCTTGAAAATGATTTAATGGCTATGTAAGTAAAAACAAGATCACTATTAAAAAATTTCACTAAAAATATAAAATTTAAAAGTAACCAACTCCATTCATAAACAAGGTTTCCATTTTTTAAAATAATATCAAATTTATTTTCATGGACTGGAATAAAATTTGTTGCATACCTTTCCAATCTAGTAAACTTTTCTTCTAATTAAACAAAAGATTCTTTATCCTTTTGATTCAAATCCAAAAGTTTCTGTTCTATTATATGTTAAAGAACATGAGGAAAATATTTCTCTGGAAAAATATATTTAACAAATTTCATTCTATGATATCAACCATGTTATCCACTTATATATTATTAATTAGAGATAATTATTAATTGAATTTTCCTTCAACACGATAAATTGCAACAGTTACATTCTATGCTCTAAACAACCTAAAATTTTATATGACTTCTCAAAACCATCCATGCTTCATTTAGTTTACACTAGGTTTGAGGTTCCACTAAATTTTGTAGTATGTTTCCCATGAAATACTCCATTATTAAAAAACTCATTCATTGAGATATTTTTCACTCCCATTCACTTCAGGTTATGGGTTTACAAGGGTATTATCGCTTGGTTTTATTCTCTCTTCATTCATCTTGTTACCTGTTTGGAAAACCATTCTAAAAATAAAATATATTAGATAAAGAAATTTAAATCATTATAATGACTAAAAACTATATCATGTTAATATAACCATAAATAACATTTTGTCCCTTTGGAAACTTCTTTAGCACTCACTAAAATTTACTTTTTCGTTAACAATGACAAAACAGACAACTAAACAACAGATACAATGATGCCTAAGGAGGTATGAAATGATGCAATCTGAGGGCATCCCCTCAAATCAAATTAACCCATTCAGGCTTTAAAGTGGAAATACCATGCCAACAACCTAGATCATGAATAAGAACCTCTATTGAAGTAAGGTGATCTACCACTTGGTTACTCTTATTCTAAGAGTGTCTGATTTTGGTTATGTTGGAGAGTATACCTTGTCGCTTTCTAATTATGTAGATAATAGACCATGGAGGAGAGAATATATCATTCTAGGAATCCTGAAGAATTTTTTATTCTATTTCAACTTCAACTAAATCTAAAACTTTTTGGTGACAAAAATTAATAATCATGAGCATGACCTTGGCTTCGGCCTAAAGAGAGTAGCCGTGGCATAATCGGGAGGAGAAGGCCATGATGACTGAGCCCCATGAGTCCCGAACAACCCCACACCTGCACATGACTCCCATAGAGAAGGACCTATCTGTATTATGTTTATGGCCCTTGGGAGGAGGAGTCCATCAAACCTAGAGACCTCTGTCATTACTATCTCTTGGTTGGATTCCATGAGGGCAAGAAAAAAAATCCAACGGAAGGAGGGTGCATCTATCCAGTTACTGAGTAGATGAACCAGATCAATAAGGATATTTTTTTGAACTGATGACGATAGAATAAACTATAGAACTAATCCCCTCATGTTTGATCTTGTTCTATGCTTTCCATATGGACCAACACCCTACATGGCGAGTTAAAGCTCGTGCCATCTTCTATATCCCTATTTCTCCCGACCCATGGAACCATCTATCCAAGAACAAGAGATCTTCCGATCTAGTATCATGAATCCCTTTAAAATACCTATAAAAATTTTAAACTTCACTCACCCAGTCACCCGATAAGAATATATGATTGGCGGATTCCTCTTTTAAGGATGAACAACAGGAGCACCAAGAAACAAGTGGGATAACACAGTGTTTAATATTTTCATCCATAGGAATGGAGAAGCGCTTGATAATCTCATAAAAGGAAAATGTACTTTGAGGTAACCCCCTTGGTCCACCGAGTATCATTCCAGCCCTCATAATCCTATGAAGTCTCCATGTGGGATTAAAATCCCAAGTAGAGAAGACCCCCGTGGAGGAAGGACTGAAAACGCACCGATCAGGATCCTGTGATAAGTCGATGAGGTTGAAGAGGGTATACTTCACCTCTTTCAACACTATTTTAATGACACTCGGGTACATACAAGATTCCTTGAATTAGATGGTGGGAGAAGGGAACCCCAGGAATCCAAGTACTTTCCTAGCCCATTTTTTGTACCAGAGGAAAATATCACCCTCCCTATAATCCATTTAGAGTGAAAGGGAATCTCAGAGATGAGGTGCATAAGATTATGCCAGATCGAAGAGCCCATTCCCACCACCGATGACTGTTTAAAAAATAGGTCCCTCTGTTGTTTCCTTGTCAACATCTAGACCACTAAAATTATAAAAACCTTTCTCTGATAACAACTATAATAACATGAATATAACCAACCAATAATAACTTGTTTAAAAAATTTAAAACACATACATTCCCATGAACTTTGTTATTATATTTTTATAGGATTATAAAAAATATAGTATATAACTAAACTGAAGCTTTTTTGCTTTGTGTTAATTTTTTCTACAAGAATACGGTGTCTTACAAGTATACTTTCTCCATTAAGGAAACTTTTCCATAACAGGAACATTAAATCTTTTATTATTCATTCTCATACATAAATCTTATATAAATAATTTGAAAATGTTGTATGATTATATAAAACATGGTAATGGTTAAAAAGGAATGAATACTCATTATGATGTTTAAATATGTGAATATACAAGAAAATTTTCTTTATGTTAAATAATAAATTTTGAACTCATATTAAATTGTAAACTTATATTCAATCACGAAATCAAATTTTTTTCTTATATGAATAAAATCGAAATAATTACATAAAATAGAAAAATGTAGAATCATAATGTAAATATGATAATAATAAAGTTTTTTGCCAGAATTATGTTCATATTATCTGTAATCACACATAATCACCATTATAATCACCTGTAACCGAATACTTTAGCTGTTTAATTCCAATATAACTTATTGAAATTATATATAATTACATAAATCATTTTGTGAATATAACTTGGGACCAACTATAATTATTTATAATTTCAATGTACAATATCATGAATAAATCACAAAATATCTTTCATTTCAACCTATAAATATAATCAATAAAGTTAACTTGGGAAAATAAGATGATTTAAAAAGAATGGGTTAACCAATTTCTTATTCATAAAAATATTAAAGCAAAAAATATAATGTTGATAATTATCAATAAATATGTAATAAAAATTCATATAAATATTATCGAGGGATTTGAGAAAATATTTCAAGCAATTTAATGTAAATGTTTGAAAGAAACCCCTTACTTTATTCTATTATGCTTCAGTTTCTCCTTTCTTATATTTAAAAATTTAAATGTGTTATTATTTATTATAAATTTAAAATAATATTAGTATATAATTATAAATTTATATTTTAATTCCTTTTAATATTATATTTGAATGATATTTAATGTTACATGTCCACAGTATTCGTTTATTTAAGTTGGATATTCACGGTAGTTCAGAATCGTATTCTTATAGAATTTAGTGTTCTCCCCACCTTAGATTTCATAAATACAAATTAAATTTTTATTATAGATTAATAATATCCATATACATTACATTTTTTACATATTATTTAAATTTTGTTTCTTGTATATGGTTAAATAATAAATTACATTTTTTAAATTTTACATTTACAATGTTGAACATGTATTTGAGTATATGTATCATTTATAGAAATTATACCAAACTGGAAAAACATTTACTTTTATAAATTAAATAATCCACCGTATTAAGTTATTTTATACCCCTGAAAATTGGGTTGATAAAAAAGGAAAAGAATAGATTTTAAATAAATTATTTAATTTATAAACTGGAGAATTAATAGACCAGCTATTATATATAGACATATAATTATATATCCATTGTGATAAATAATTAAAATGTTATATAGACTTACCATAAATGTAAATTAATGTGAACCCCCACACTCGGGTGGGGTGGTAATGGTGGGGAGGGGTTTGGGGCGTGGTTGTGGGGTCACATCCCTGGTCTAGTGGGTAAATGTATTTTCCTCCTTGCATGTGTGCCATTTTTTTAGTTGTACCCAATTTTAAATTATCTTAAATAGACCGTCCATGAGTTTAATTTCTTTCTCAAAAGTGCATTAAATTTAAATAATGGAAAATATAAGGAAATTAAAGGAATATAGAAGAGAAAATAGAATGGTATTTAAAGTTAAGTATACCAGAGTTAATGTTTGAATGATTTATATTTTAAGAATAAAAAATAAGGAATAAAATATTTTTTTAAACAATATACATTCAAAATAAATTAAATCATTAATAAACTATAAAAATATTATAAAATGTTTAATTCAAGAAGAAGGATAAATTATAACTTCATCAATCGTTAAAACATATACATTGATTGAATTGTATGGTTGATAAATGATAATGGAATTGTTGAGGAAATTAAAGGAGGGAAGAATATTATTTTTATAGAGATAGTATATGAGATAAAAAAATTTATCAATGGAATTTATTGTGAAGAGAGACTAAAACCCTAGTTTATTGTCATGTTTTAGTGGTGTTTTCGCAAATATTCATTTATCAAGGGTTTAGAAACCTAATTTTCAAGTATCAAGTGTCATACGAATAGAACATATAATATATATTCCAAACATAATCATCGAAAAATGTATTGACATATGGAATTTTTATTATTTTTAGAATTTATAAATCATTTTTATTAGAAATAAACAAATTTATATAGATTTTCATAGTTATAGCTTAATTTGAGTTTAAAAATATCTAGATAATTGTTGAACTATGATTATAATGTTAATATAAATTATATATCATATTATTTATCTCTTAAATTATTGTAAATACTTATACTTTCTAAATACTATCACTATGTAACCATTTTTGATATTTTAAATGTGGCGCAAATTGTGTGTCAACATCGATAAGTATTTTCATATTTATCTTGACAAAAAAATTCATATTGATTGAATAAGTTTTATATGATATTTTATAATATTATCTTGTAATAAATTTTAATTAGTAATATAAAATGTTCCATATCATTCAAGATAAAAATATAATAATATGATGTTAAATTTCACTTGAATTCGATTTCATAATGTAATAGGAGTTTAAGTGGGTTAATCATCCTATAATTAATTTGAATTCATATGTTAAAATTTTAAATTTATTTTCTAGTTACATGAAGAGTTTTTATATGTTCTTCACCATTATTAGTATTTTAATAACATTATATACACATATTTAATAATGAATCTTAGAGTTTGATTCGAACATGAGATCTTATTTTATAAAAATGAAACCATCTTTATTGCTCAATATCCAATAAAATGGAATTTAAATATTATTTAATTAAACAAAAATTCTTTGTATCTATAATATTCTAATAAATTCTGAAAATTTCCCAATTTTTATGTAATATTTTATATATCTATTGATAAAAAAGTAATTTAATTTAATTTTAATTAAATATCTTGTTTTTTAAAGTGAATTTTAATTAAAATTTATCTCTCAAATTATAACCACATTGAATAAGAATATTTTATTTCGAAATAAATCTTTTGAAACATTAAAAAATGTTAACTAAAAATATCATTTATAATCTTTTGCTGATATTTCTTTATCAAAAAACAACGACGATGTATCACATTTATTACTTACTATCACATCACATTCTTAAAAAAATTGAAATTAATTTTCATCTATTTTTTAGATAATTATTCAAAATATATAATTCATTTTATTAAAATCAATATTTAACTGTGAAATATTATCTTTCAACATAATATATAAAATATATTAAAATAATATATATTTATAACAAAATATATATTGTTTTAACCCAAAAATTATATTATTATTTCATACCATGCCTTAATATTTTCAATGATATAAATATCATTATATATTCCTAAGAATAAAATAAAGCATCATATATAAAAAAACCAATATGAAATAGGGAAAAAAAGAAATATTAATTAACTTTTTATTAAATGAATTTTTATGTTACAAAATAACTATTTTTATGGTTAATTATAATGAATATATGTCAATGATATATATTATAAAACCCTGAAATAATATTATTTTGATAAAATCGATACTAAAAAACTATAGATCTTAGTAGGCTTTAGATGTTATGGATTTTCATGCTCTTCTCATAGTCACCAAATGATGTTGATAAGTAGATTATCATTCATTATGAACATGGATATGTCTTCGGAATCATTATAGTTACTGTGTGTGATTAACACTTGAGAATAGATGTTCACATGATGTATTTGTGGGTACTATTGGACATATGTCATGTTGGTAGATATAGATGATCATTTACATGCATAACATACACACATTTATCACCATACATGGAATGCTGATGACATTATAATGATCATTCCAGACCAGTCCTCCTTATTTAGATGTGGGAATGTGAGATCATCCCTAGAAGATCCCATATTGTTTCTAGTGTAGATCATCCCATGGATATGATATAGAAAAATCTATATTAAAGATTGGGTGAAAATAATTCCTTTTTTTGTTTTCACTATGATTAATATTAATGACAACCGCTTATCATTTATCTTTTTCCAATCTTAAATTATATATGTAATTAAGAACACCATTATATCATGACATTGTGACTTAATTTTCAATATATTATATCATGTTAGATTGTTTATATAGAAACTTGAGTTTAATACTCATTTTATTATATAATTTTTAGAATAAAAGTACATAATACACATATAAACGATCTTGAGATCCAGTTTATTTGGGAGATTAGACAAATAATAAATGAACTTAAATATATACTACATATTCATTATTTTGATCTTTAAAATAGATCCAAAATAAATTTTAGGTCCTATTACTACATCATATTCCCTAGGGATGATCATAATTGAAAAGGGTGATTTGTAAATACAAATAAGAAATTAAACATGACAATGATGTATAATATTTGTGTAGATCCCTGACCAGTATTTCTAGCTGAAAAATGCTCATGGACAAAGTACTACTTGGCCTTAGGCACACATCCCATATTCTAAAGGCTTACAACTATATTAAAAGTTAGAAATAGTGATATTTTAGAGAATATACACTTTTGTGATGATAATAATAATGGTCTATATAAATATAGCTCAATGGAAGGAAGTCCATAACTCAGTTGGACCAGTAACCTGTCATAGCATAAGCATAAATACAGAGTAGTAGTAATAATTAACTAGATCAAGCTACCATTTTCAGAATTAAATAACATATGTATTTACGAAAAAAAACATGTCACGTAACATCTGGTCATATGAAACAATAATAAAAAGGGGTCAATCCTATCCGACCTTAATACATACATATAATAAGCATGAAAAAAACAAAAGAAATACCAAAATGTAATCTCACACTGATGCAGGAACCTCCAATGTCCCTTGTCATCCATACTATGCTATGACGTATGAAATGATCACTAAGTTCAAGATACTGAGCCAAGACCCTTACTTGATCTCAAAAGAATAATGCCGACATGTGTCTCGAGGGGCCCATATAGGGTGTGAGAATAAATCCACATAGGCTTACACCAACATTTTCATGTCTTATATTCATGATAATACAGTTGTATCAAATATAAATAATATAGCACATTTAAACATATAAATAACCTTCTTCCCTTATCCTTAGTATCCACAAGGAAGAAATCACCTTCTTCAGCTAGCACCAGTATACCACATACCCCAAGTTATATATAAAGAATACAACGACCTATCTGTATATATATAACTACATTGGTAAGGATCCTTATCATAAATTCCAAGGAATTTCTTTATGAATAATGATATGGAGAGCCCAATTCCACCTCTAGTAAAATAATAACATGCACAATGTTCCTATCGACACCTTATTTTATCATTCATGTAGCTGGAATCCCAAAGGCATGCCAAATGATGTATCTAGTCCCAAAAACCTCAACATAGAAAATCCCTGTCAGCTTGAAGCCTGACATCTAATTCATAATGATTTCAATACTCTAAATAAAATACACCATCATATCAAAAAAACAACTTCCTAAGGAATGGAGATATCCATCCTCCCAAATAATCCTAGCCCAATAGCCTCAATACACAATGAGCCTCATCCTTCAACCGATGATCTCTACGACATCAAATGATGGATCCTCACCATCCATGAAGATTTATATGGAATGAACCAAAAAACTAACTAATGTTATAAACTATCTTAAGAATCAAATAATGGAGGCCTCTACCCATATGATTGGAAAACAACCCCTCATCATATGAGATCGGTCTATGTTCGCACAACTCCAACGACTTATTGGTCAATCACGGTGAGAGGAAATCACCAAAATATAGTACATAAGACACATTTTCCCAGGACCTCATGCCACTCAAACCATGTCTCTCAACAATATGGTTAACACCATATCATGTCACATGTATGGTTCCCATAACCTGAGGACCTTGTCACCTCAGTCTGATGACCACTTTACCCAACCTATGATAAACATCACCCATGTATCCTGGGCCTCACCCATCCTAATGAATTACATTGCCTCAGTCTAGGTGGTCAAAACAATCTCAATCCATGATCAAGACTGTCTTGTTCCAATGAAAACAAACCAATTAATATAACAATTTAATTAATTTAAATTCAATGAACTAGCCTAAACTACAATGGTCCTAAACCACTAACCAAGCACAATTTGTATATAAAAATTAAGATCATTCCCATGGAATATTGTATCACCATTTAATTAGTTCAAGAGTAATGCCCTAATTAAATAGGATCGCTCTTAGTCAGCCCAATAGAATTCTTAAAAACACACCCCCAAAACACTGAAAAATCAAATTGAAATATAGGCACCACCTTAGGCACCAACTTATTTATACCTGTAAAAAATCACTCATATGATATCAACCCCTTACTATAGATGATTTGTAATAAATTGGTGTTTTAGATGAATTCCTTCAAAATAGGTTATAATGGATTTCATGTATTTAGACCACCATATGGAGAGAGAAAAAATAAAAGAGGCTATAAGATTGAAGGTCTTATCATTTTTGTTCAAATGAGACTAACAGATCTTGTATTGGATGTCAGATGATAGAGATCCCTTAATACCTAAGGATATGTGAAATGGAGGGTCTCTCTCTGATGTGTGAATTGAATGATAAGAAAAATAGAGGAATGGAGGTAAACAGAAGCAGGGTTAGATTCATCATTTAATGTCTTTAAGTGACCTACACAGCATGACCGCAAGGGTTGGCTACATGGTTTGGATAACTATGCACCTACTGTGTGGCACCGATTATCTAGGAACCTCACCTCGCCCAGGGTAGGTGAAAAGGTTTTCCCAACTCTATGTAAATAATTCATTAAGAATCTTATACAACATCATAATTCCTAGCATAAACATATGCACAATCTTATGCAATTTGAAAAACCTTGTATAGAGCTAAATAAGGTTAGCATGGTTACTCCTGGGGGGATTCATAGTTTTTCCTATCTATTCATTTTCAAAAGATTTATTTTTATCCTCTGACACACATGAAACCCACTCCAATCCTCAAGTCGCTTTCTGAGCCTTAAAACCTATCTAAAAATGTATTGGGTTAAATAAAATCCAAGAATTAGTTTCCTACATTGGGAAATCAAATTGGATCACTCACAAAAATGAAAAATTCAAATGGGTTGAGGATTTTTGTCAACTCCAAAAATATGCGATGTTACAATACCCACCATAACATATCTTATCTAGATGAAAAAAACAATACCTAGAGATGGTACCGAACATATCCATATCTTAAAAATTAATCGGTCAACCCCAGTTATAAAGTTAGTGGTCAAATCCCCTCAAATCACCCCACACCATAGGAGTAACCTTCCTTGGTCACTTCCTAACCCAGAACTAAAATATATAATGGTCCATCATCCATCCCCAGACTCAAAATTTCTTCCATGATGAATTGTCACTCCTTCACCTCATTAGGTGTTCGAATAAATACCATGAAACATCTGACACCCCTCATGTTCCACACCTCATCAGATGCCCGAATCATTCCAATGTCGCATATAGAACTTATGAGGTCCTTAATCTCAAATGATTCCCAAAAGATCCTACCTCAAAACCAGTGATCACAGATCTCCCTAATCATATACAAATATAAACTCCGACATAGGGTGTCCTAATGCCTACCCATCTCATACAAGTCATGAATACATCAATTCCCATAATAAATATTGTGGACATGCACCTCATAAAGATATATATCATGTATCCGAGTCGATTTCAATATAATAACCCACATATTTTTATCCCAAAAACAACCCATTAAACTTTTTCAACCTAAAACCAGAAATTCCTACAAAAACTACCATCCCAAAAAAAAGAACCTCCATCATTCCTATCACCATGGTATATCACTAACTTTAGTAATATTCCCATCCTCCTCTACATCTGGATGATCCACTACATGCAACATGCATGAAGCCTAAATGCCTATGTCCAAGACTCCCTGTAGTGTTACCCCATCCACTAAACACTAACCACACTGTGGGGTCTCACTATCTTCATCACCTCCTCCACATGTAGATGAATCTCAAATACCATCTCCTAGTACTGCACCCAGTCCAACCTCAGATACTTGAGTCTGTCCCTATCCCTGAATTTTGGCTATCCGAGATGGCTTCCTATAAAAATCATTACATTCCCATCGTGGATTCATGCTCAGCACTCATTCAGTGCCTAATCACACTTTTACCACATAAGTTATGACTACCTGCATTAGAAGAAAACTATAAAACACCCACTCCTCATGGGTCTACATGAGTCTCTAACATGAATTCTATACTGAGACTCCTCATGGCCTCACTTTCTTCTATCTGATGTGACATCCCAAACATCACCTTATGCTATCTCTTAGATCGATTAAGAATGTTCCATCAGGTTTCCCTCGACTCTCAGTTCTTGAGTCACCACCTTTGATAATGAGGCTACCCTGAATATATTTACCTTCACTCTAAAACAATTATGAAATCCAACCTCAAAATTCCTCACTCTAGAGGTGTATTCTCCCATCATATCTAGTTTGAAACATGAATAGTCAGTGAAAGTAACTACATTGTCTATGATAGACATATATCTTCACTAATGTTTTAATAACTATTGAGAGCTCTCTAACCTCAATGTCTTGAGAAATAAGTGATTGATGAATCTAGCCTCAATGTCCCTCCATGAATATCCCTCATGTCTTCCTGCATGTACCTGTACATCCAACCATAATTTAGGTAGTCCTTTGAGCATGTACATAGCGAGATTCACCCTCTAGCAAGGGGGTGTCTTGAGCTAGTCAAAGATGGTCTAATATAACTCTATATAGTTATAATACAACTTTTATATACCTCAAACATTAAATAATGGTGGTGGATATGATTGGAACTCGCTAGTCAAGTATTCCATAGATGGTTCAGCTCCCTGGGATCCACTTTCGATACACTGTATGACACATACCAGGCCATCCCTAAGATTCTTGGCCAGACATGGACCAAAATCTACCATAATTCATGGTTGTTTTTCCTGAACTATAGCCTATACCTATGGATCATTCTCAACCCAACTATATGGGGCCTCATCATGATCCTCAGGGGAATCCTCTAATGCATGATAATGCAGAACCATATCATTTACCTCCTGATGCTCCACTACCCATCTAAATGGAATCCTACTAAATACCAATACCATGGTGCGACGTCCATACCAATAAATATTTAATTAATATAGATAGGGAAATCTATAACATGATATACAATCTCACCACCCATACACACCCCATCATTACCATGTCACACGGCATCTATCCTTTTGGCCCTTTACCCACCAATATAAGAGCTAGGTATCACATATAAATTTTTCCTCATGGCCCCTCACCTACCCATAATAGAGTTATTCATCACACAAAAATATAAGCTAACTTATTATAATGACACTAAAGAGGCTATACAAGAAAACATTATTTACCTTGTTTGTTAAAATTTCAAACAACTCACCTGATGATATCATCAATTCATGATCATATCAAATTCAGACCCATATATATATATATATATATATTACATATAAAATCACATGCATATAGTCACATAATATCGCGTAAAGATATCTTTGGAACAACAAGCACGAGATGGCTGAATAGAATGAAACCAAAGAGAGGCTATGAAAAAACATTTTTTATCATCCTTGGTTAAAAAATTAAACAACCCTACCCTCTTAGAGAAATCCAAGTTCCTAATGATGATCCTAATAAAATTACATCATATGTTCCTAAATTGAAATCACAATTAATAATCACACCTTCTTTGTAATAAAAAACCAATAATCACATGTTATAATATATAATAATCACACCCAAATAAACTAATCTTGGTAGAAATAAAATACACTATTAAATATAAATGTACAATAGAAATATATCACTCTAGAAGCTTTGTTTTTCCCCATTAATAGCACTTTTGGAACCCAACCATGAGCTCTAAAACTAGTTCCAATCACATCGTAGTATTCAGTATACCATATCCTAAATAGTAATACTAAAAATAGGTAAATTAACCCATCTGATACCATTTTTAGAACCCTGACCTTTGTTGACACCCGAACAGTGCTCATTGATGGAGTACCACATGGCTATAGGCACGCCTCCCTATATTCCAAATGATATCAACTACCATCGAGGGTAAAAATAGGTGATACTAGGGAGAATATACACTCTGGTGGTGATAATAACAAGGCTTTATATAACTATAACATATTGAAAGGAAGAACATAAAATAGCAAGCCCATTAACCCACCATAGTAGAAGCACAAATAGATAACAATAGTAATAATCAACAAGATGAACCTACAATTTAAAAAATAAAATCCAATTTCTAGCTACTAAAAAAATATGCCAAAACGCATCAGTTCATACATGAATATAAAATGGAAGGGGTTACGCATGGCTGACCTTAGTACATACATATAATAAGCATGCGGAAAACAAAAGAAATACCAAAGAGTAATCCCTTACTGATACAACAACCTCTAAGTTCCATTTCCATCCATCCCATGATAAATATTATGACATGATCACTATGGTCTAGGTCTTGAACCTGAACCCTTACTTGATCAGATAATCATAGAATCTACATGCATCACAAGGGGTCTGTGTAGTGTATGAGAATAAATCTTAGTTTTCCACCACCAATGTGTGCATGTATTACATCCTTGATCATATATTTGTATGAAATATAAATAAAATTTTAAATGAAAATATATAAAAAACCATCATTCCTTGTTCCCATAATCCATAGAGAAGCAATCACCTACTTCAGCCAGCAAAGGTAAAAAATGTTCCCCCAGTTATATATATAGAGTACAATAACCATCCTTCATATATATAAGTGAAGTAGCAACGATCTTTACCATAAATCTAAAGGCATCCCCTAATGAGTAAGGATGTAGAGAAACCTCAGGCACCACCTATAAAATAATCATCAATACATTGTGCCAACTGACACCTCGGGTCATCAATCATGTATTTGGTGTCCTGATGACATGCCCAAACAAGTACCTGGTCCCTTAGAAATCAGCTCAAAAAATACCTATTTTGAATATTGAAATATGAGTCACAATAAGGTCTACCTCAAAATAAAATACATCATTTTCACAATGGTATATGTCTTTAGGAACCAAAATATCCATTCTCCAAAATAATACTGACCTAATAGTCTCAATACACAGTGAGCCTCAATCCCAATATGATTGTCTCAACATATTTAACCAATGGATACTCACCATCCATGTGGATTTCAATGAAAATCAACTCTATCCTCTCTGATGGTCAACTCTATCATAATATACAACTAAGATATGCCTCTATGCACATTATTGGTCAATACCACCTCATCATCTAAAATTTATCTTTTTGCACATTACTCTAACAACACTTTTTCCAATCACGACGAGCTATAATCACCCAGACATAGTTCCTAAGAAACATCATCATGGAACATAATATCCCTATTACCATATTGCTCAACCAGATTTTTAACACCCTATCATGTCACAATGGTTGTTCCCAAAACCTAACACTCTTTTCCCCTCAATCTAACAACCATATCTCCAAAATTTTGATCATAATCACCCTAGTATCTTGGTTATCTCCCAACCTAATGATTCACATATCCTCAGTCCACATGGTAAACACCACCTCAATCCTTAATCCAAGACCATCAAGTTCCAAAAGAACCAAAAAATTCAATATCACAATTTAATTAATTTAAATTCAATGACCCAACCTACACTACCCAAGGTCAAGACCATCTAACATAGCTCATTCTATTTACATGATGCAAGATCATTCCCATGGAATCTCATATCATTGTTTAAATAATTCAATAGGAAATCATTAATTATATAGGGTCACTCTCATTCAACCATATGGTATTATATAGACCTCACCAACACCAAAAAATCATAGAGAATGCTATAAACAATGTACCTCAAACTGTTATATTATTTATCATATGATATTAGCATCTTAATTGAGACGATTTAGAGGATATAGTAATTTTAGATGAACGCCCTAAAAATAGTTTAAAATGGATCACATGGATTCAACACACCATATTTCAAAAGAAAAGAAGAGAAGGAGCTAGTGTATACTAATGTGGTTCAAATAAGACTGACATATCTTGGATTAGAGCTTGGACAAAAAATATCCCCAATGCTTAATAAGAATGGAAATAGTGGGTTACCCATTATTGTTCGTGAAGGTAGAGAAGAAAAAGAGAGGAATATAGATAAATATAAGGAGGTTTATTTTTGTAATTTCACATATTTATATGACTTACATGGTTTAGTCGCATGGTTTTTCTAGTCATGTGCCAACAGTTCGACACCCACTGTTTAAGAACCACACCACACATGGACTAGGTGTATGATTTTACAAAATGAGTGCAAACCATGTGTGAATCCTCTACTTAAAATATAGAATGCCTTACATTTCCCTAAAACCTCTCCTTCATAGTTTGAAAACTCTTCATTTATCAAAGGGATGGTCATGAGGTTACTTTTTAGAGGATTCATGGTTTGTCTAAACCTTTTTCCTCAATCTGCGCCTTCTGAAAAGTGTTGGTTTTGTGCCTCTAACACACCCAAAACCTTGTGAATAATTTGATGAAATTTTAGATCCTTTAAAACCATTAAAAAATATATCTTGGGTCAAAGAAACTATTGGAATTAGGTTCCTAATTCATGAATTCAAACTGTATCTCTTTATAAAATTAAAAATTCAAATGGGTTGAGGATTTTGAACCACTCAAAAAACCCATGATGTTACAATTTGAGGCAAATGTAAATATCATGTTATCATAAAAGATGATGATAATATATAATAATATTTAGAATGGAATAAAAAAAGTTTATCCTAGGAAATTTCATCATAAGAATCTATTAACAACATAAAACATGGAATCATAAATAGAATTCAAGGCCATCTTCTAAGACAACAATACATAATGTTCTATGATAACTGCGCATTCATCATGCTAGGTCTCTCATGAGAAAAAAAAATACCCCAATTAATTATAGCGTTATATAATTATGTTCCCACCCATCACATTATATCATGTAAAATCATATGTTAACCACAAAAATAAGTCAAACATAATGCATAATTATATGAAAATATCATGGGAACAAAATAGGTTACACTATATTTTATCAAAACATAATCCTCAGATATTTCATAATGATTCCCAAGATAATTAGTAATTGACTATATTTTAATTTTATATATAAATAAAAAAATTACGTACAAAATATAGATTCCATGTTAAGAATATTTCAAAAGAAATAGTGGATAGGTTGTTATATAGATGCACCTATTAAATGATGTTTTATGAAATGACTAAATAACCTTTAAAGAAGTTGAACACCTGGACATTTCCATTAATATAAAATTAAAATAGAATGTTTTCCCATTAAATATTAATCATTCTATAAAATTTTATAGGTAAAAAACATTAGAAGATATGAACATGAAAAAAGGATGATTATATGGAATGATCCCTTTAAACAATCTCGTTTTAACAAAATAAAGAGAAGGGAACATTAAAAAATGAATAACCCAAAAAGGGATAATAAACTGGTTATAAATTTGACATCCATAAATATGGAATATAACTGAGACATCTGATACTAATTAGGATATAAAATTAGTCTTAGAGAGATAAATCATGACACAAAATAAAAGTGAGTGGTTTATCAGATCCCTTACCATGGGTCCTGAGTCACTTGTTTCACATGAATAACCATTTTAATAATCAATATAATTTTATTAAATACTTTAGTTAGAATTATTTTCATAAATATATTATTCATAACTCTTATTTTATGTTCATTTATAATCATTTTATTATGAAACTTTGTTTATTCTTACTATCCAAATGGTATTTTTCTCACGGTTCCAGGGTCACTTCGATTTTTTATGATTATAGAAGTTCATGTAAGAAGAGAAAACAAATCTAAAAGTGAAATGTAATTATTTTCATGTCATTACAAAAATCTCAAATGGAACCATCATCATGGATCATTGGGTATAAATGTTTTTTTGAATGGAATGTTAATCAAGGCAGTTTTACCAACCACTATGAAATGTAAATTTTTTATTATGATTAATGACTATTCATCCATTATATAAAATTTAAAAATTTATAATATGAATTTTAGATTAATATTTATCCAAAAAAAATTATTTCTATAACCATCCTTTAAGGTGGTAATGAATAAAAAACACATCGTCCATGGAGGTGATATGACTCACATAACAGGAGGATTGTTTTCATTTTATAATGAGTGGGAGGGAGGCTGATAGGAGATAATAAATAACATAACAAAAATTCAGTATATTTATGATAATATTTTCACTATTTCATGTTTTATGGGTTAAATATAGAGGAGTTATAATAAGAAAATACTAAAAGACTTATGTTAAGAACATTACCTCTTAATTTGGATGTCCTCTCTTTGACTACACCTTTTGGGGACATGGAATTGTCTTTTGGTTTTAGAATCACCTATAAGAAATAAGAAAAAGTATTATGGGGGTTTTATTATGTATTGGTCAATCTAAGATGCTCATGGTGTGTGTAGAGGAGTGTTTTTAAGGTGATCCTTTTATATGTTAGAGGGGTAGAACTTTTGTAAATATAATTTCTTAACATAAAAAGGGATGTAATTATTAAGGAAAGTGGCATATAAATTGATAATTTTGGAGTAAAATATTATATAAGTTCATTAAATCCATCATCCACCAATTTAATTATGGGTTTTTTTATTTATCTCTTGATTTAAAAATTTTACATCATTTTGACCATTAGCATGGTGACTGATTATTACTTGGTAACTTTTTTTAACCTAAAATTGAATTGATCTTATTACCTAATTTTTATAATTATAATATTAAATATAAAATCCATTTAATTAAATTACGTTTCCAATGGTGATAAAAATTAACTTCAATAAAGTAATAAAAAAATATTTTTATTATTAAATAAAAGTCAATTATTTTCTGAAAATTTCTTAAAATTCACCCTAGGAAAATATTGATGTATGGATTCCAAAAATAACCATAATTTTGGAAAAATAATACTATGAACTTGAGAAATTTAATTTTAATCAAAATCCTTATTTATTTTAAAGCATTAGTTGTTATGACAAGATCCAATATGTAAGCCCTAGAAATATTACCTATGATTTCATAAAATTATATTATAAAATATATAGTGTTTAATGAAACCATTTTATGAAAATAAATTTTACTTCAAAACAATAAAAATATATTTTAATGAAAAAAACATATATTTTTTACAAAAAAGTTATTCTTTCATTGTTCCAATGATTATTGTCATCATATTTAATACTTTTATTTAATTATCTCGTGGTATAGATTTCTTAAATATTAAATTATAAGGTAATATAATGAATTTAATTTTGTTGAAACTATATTCAAATTTATAATGAATGATTTAATTTAGAAGGGGATTCCATTTATAAATTTCTAGGTTGTTACATTATCCCCCCCCCCAAGAAATTTTGTCTCAATTTTTTTTCATACACTAAATTGAAAAAAACGTGGGTACTTATATTTCCTTCTTTACTTAGGTTTCCATAATACTTATCCAAACTTATGGTTACTCCAATGTACTTTCACAATGTTGGTTTCCTTATTGTGTAATTTTTTACCCTCATGACCAAGATCATCACTAGATACTCCTCATAATAAAGATAATGATAAAACAAAGACACCTATGAATTTATAACATTTTTAGGATTTTATATGTGCTTACTCAATAGGGATACATGGAACATGTCATTTACATGAGATAGGTTTGGTTGGAGTGAAATTTAATAATTCACTACTCCATTGTGATCAAGAATATCAAAGGTACTAATATATATGGGACTTTACATTCCCTTCATCCCAAACCTCATGACTCTATTACATGGAGATATATGAAATAACACTTTATATACAACCAAAAACACTAGATTTAGTTAATGATTTTCAGAATATATCTTCTGTCAACTTTGTGCTTCCCTAATGTATTGTAGAGTTACATTGACCTTCTTAAGTATTTATTCAACTAGTATAGATCCAAAAATCTTATTTTCACCAACATCATCTCAACACACTATGTTCTAAATATTTTACCATAAAGGTATTTATAAGGAGTCATCTGAATTCTCATGTGAAATATTATTTATATAATATCACAACTAGAGATAGATGTTGGTCTGAGCATTATTTGAAGTCCATCAAGAAAGATCTCAGCATATGATAAAGTGTTGGGATAGATCATTCATATTGGACATCAATATAGGGGATATTAGGTTGTATAATGTTTAAAACTATATTTAACACATAATGAAGAATGTTTTATATATTTTAGGTAATCCTTGGATCTGGATCAAATATAATTGATAATTGTGTTTCATGCAGCCTCACCACTTCTCTAATATATAACATTATGGGTAATCCAAGTGAGAAGTCCTATGTAATAGAGATTAACTGAGAAGTATTTGATATATTTTCCATTAAAACTCATATACAATAATACAATTTATATATCTTCATAAGACCCAAGAAAACGTCCATGGTGATGTTCTCCCATTTCCTAGTAGGTATGGATAGTGGTTGCAACATACCCTTGTAATTTTTCCTTTCTTACTTCACTTATAGATGTAATAGTCACTTTGATATATATATCTAGAAATAACTCTCTTCGTACTATCCCAAAAATAGTGATCTTAGATATCTCTATATTTTTTTTCCCTGAGTGGATTGAGAATTTCGTTCTATAAACATCAGTTAATAAATCCTTCTTTACCGATAGATTTGATGGTACACATAGTCGTGTCCCAAACCTCAAAACCCATTATTCAATTTTTAAGAATCATGGAATTTACCATTATTATATAATCCACATTATTTTATACCTCAACATCATCCCTTTGATACTTATTTATATTTTATATAATTGATGGTTGAGAATTCATTTTAGAAAGGAAGTATGTTCTTCCCTAATTTATGATTCTTATGTCAATCCATTTTATGTCAAATAATATTGTATCCTTATTAGTAATCATCATAGATAAGGTTTAATGATCATTATTACTTACAACATATTCTACATTACTATATTTACTAGGATGATAATGGATCGAGGGGTTATAATACCTGATCTTCTCTAACCACATTAATTGGAACACATTGAGCTCATTCTATGTGAATATATACTTGTGGCTCTTATGATTTATATATATGTCACACTTCAATATATATAGATAATGACACAATATTTTTAAAGATAATATTACATTAGTTAAATCCAGATCACACATCTAATAGTTATGCTCATGGATATTCAATTATCGAATGGAACAGGTTATCAATTTTTCATTTGGCATGAGGACCCAACCTAATACCATTTTAAAAGCTTCAATATAGATCAAAAATACATCCCCAAAAGAGGGAAGTGTGAGTATAAGAGTATTGATTAGACTCTTAATCAACTCCCCAAATCTCTCTGTGCAATCATCATTTTAGAAAAACTCTACACCCTATGATTAGGTATAGTGTTTTTTAATCTTAAGAAGTTTTCCAAAAATTGCCAATAGTTCCAAACTAATATGAGGGAACTATGGATCTCTATTATCAATTTTCACCTAGGAAATTCCTATACCACCCTTTCCTTCAAAAGTTTTATATATATTCCGTTTATTGTGAAACAATTCTCTAATAGTGATATCATGCCAATAAAAAACCCACATTTACTAAAATTTTCATATAAATTATCCTTTCTTAGATCCTTTGACAAAATAATAAAATAATACTCGTTTTTCTCATTAATTTTTGAGTGTATAATAATATCATCTATAAAAATTACCAAAAAATGAAGTTATCTATAATGTATATATTCATCACATACATGTATATTTTAGGACAATTAGTGAATATAAATTGAAGTAAT
The DNA here is from genome assembly GCA_963277665.1 of Viscum album. Lineage (NCBI taxonomy): Eukaryota > Viridiplantae > Streptophyta > Magnoliopsida > Santalales > Viscaceae > Viscum > Viscum album. The sequence goes on from OY728126.1 coordinate 313,579,182, forward strand.
ATGAAATCATAATCTCTATACCATGTTCCAAAGGTAGTATTGGAATATTAACTATCCTCACCTTTAACTGATGATATCCTGACTCAGGGTCCACTTTATATAATTACTATTTCCATTATGTTGATAAAAAAATCATCAATCTATGGTAGATTTTTCTTGTTCTTTACTGTGATTTATTAATTTCTAAATAATAAATATATTGATACATTGACGCATACATCTTTTTAACAACAAAAAATTATTACCCACATGGTGAAAAACCCAAGCTTATGAAAATCATTTCCAATGTCTCTTATAGTTTCTTCTTAATTTTTTTTTTGATTTAATACGACTTATTTTATAGGGAATCTTAGATATGGACAGATCTACAGGTATATGTTTAAATGAAATATTAACCTATCATCTTGGAGGAAGGCTGTGAAATAATTCAAGGAATACATCATTATATTCTCTCACAAAATGAATGAATTTAATGGTTATCCTATTCTTTCTCTAAATCATTTGAACTAGGTATTCTTGTTCATAGGTAAATAATATCCATTATTGATAAGAAGCCTCCAAAGAAGATTTATCATATTATATAAACTTATATTGGATCAGATGATGGTTTGGGACATTGAAAATGATTTTTTTCTCCCAAAAGATAATGTGGGATCTATATAAATATATCTTATCCATTCCCAGTATAGCCTCAAATTCTCCTAAAGGAATTATGAAAATATTTTCTTAGAGATTTAACCTATAAAACATGGACTGGGAAGGAGTTATATACTTGATATGTGATAATTTCTCTATATTTTTTTTTCACTAATAAATCAACCTCTATTTTTTTAAGTAGTGTTTTAATAGTTCTATTAAATTTTAATGACATACAAGAATGAATGAAACTAGAATATATTCTTAAATTAGAAACCAGTTTATTTTTTACCACATCACTTTCAGGATATTACTTAGAATTAGTGATAACATATTCCCATCCCCATTATCTTATCCTTAGAGGTTTTTTCATCCGTTATCCTTAAAAACTCTTTTATTAGAACAATTATTTTCACATTATAATTATTACGTATAATTAAAACATTGGTCTATATGATAAATATTGATTGGATCATTATTTTCCTATATCACATTAGGTGGATTATTTATCTCCTGTTGATATTCAAAAGAATTATTCCCATTATTTTTACACTTATAACGCCTCCATTCCCTTTTAGATGTGACCATAATTCTTCTTTTAATACTTATATAAAATGGGTACACTACACAAAATTCACCTCATAGTGGTGGTTTAAACCGCCGCCGTATAATTCTGTGAAGGTTTCATAAATATGCTGCTAAATTGGGTGTCGTCAACCAACATGCGGCAGTTTCTTTAATTTAACAATGGTTTTTTGGAAGTGTCATATTAAGAATATTTAATGGGGGATTTTGGTGGTTTTAGTGGTAGTTTCATGTGAAAAATAAAATATTTAGAAGCGATTTAAATGGACACTATTTTTTTAATTTTTTTACTTTAAAACCACCACCAAACAATAACGCGCATTTATTTAGAAGTGGTTTTGACTGTCCTCGATAAAAGAATATCAAACTATAACCACGTTTTAAACCACCGTGAAATGTGGTACATTTTCTTAGTGAAGGTTTAAACCACTATTAAAGGTAGATTTATACATAAAAAAATGCAATAGATTCTTCAGCCCCAGTACAGTATGCTATAAAAAATCCATGTGCAGAGAACATATAATAGAATAATGCAAACCATCTAAAAATGTTTAGTAGTCAATAATATAACAGTGATTCATAAAAAAATAATTCGCTCCAAAAACACTTCTTATTAGTTTTATTTTGGACATTATGTATGATATATATTAATTTCTTAAACATGACTTGGTATGATCATCATACATTTGTCTATGAGAAAAAATATACTATAACACTTTTAAGAGGTTTGTGTTTTTTTAATTCAGGTTGATGATTAATATAAGCTACTTATCCTAGTTTTGGAACCACATTCCATAGTGGGTGAAGCATATTCCATGGAATGTTATTTATTTCAATAAAAATTTTCCCAAGAAATTCATAAGGTGGGAAGAATTATAAGTATTATAGAAACCAAGTCCTTTCATGTAGAGGGGAACAACAGTAATAGACTAGTTTGAAATTGTCATAATTATTTCTTAAATCCACTAAGTTGGTATATTCAATATTTCATATCTCAAACATTATGATGACTTTTAAAACATAGGTTTTAGTTTAAACTAATTCTAGATGATAGATTGATGCTCAAGGTAGATAAGTGATACATGCATTTTCCTAGTTGGTAGTGTGTCTTGAAATTCATGGAAACATGATGGGAAGGTGGTTGTTTGATTACCCAACCATTGATGAATGATGAGATTAATTGTTGTAATTTTTTGGTTATACATAAAATAACATGGTATCAGTTGGGTCTATGGTTATGTGATCAATAACATAATTATAACACCAGCTATTAAGATCAGAATCTCTTAACAAATTATGTCCCGACTGGATTGATTTATACTTTAGTGATAAAATTTTAAAGGGGAGATGAGCCTTACATCTATGCAATATGTTAAATATGATGTCAAATTTTTAGTGTCTAACCCTTTAATGATAGAAAATTGAAATACAGTAAGGGTTTTAGGGTGCGATGAGGTGGTTGAGCCACTGTTGTACCTAATCACACATCATCGAGAGACATGGCCTCAAGGGTTGGTTCAAGGAAAGTATAAAATGTTTTCATGGAGCACATATTATAAGAGCTAAATAGTTATATCAATATATTTTTTTTAAAATGTCAGGATGTTTTTATTTTAGACATGTAATGGGAAATTTTTAGCAACTTGGTTTACTCTTATTCTAGATTCAATCATTCCCAATATTTTGACACCATCCTATGTATGTTTGGAGAGAATTTATATACCAAGTTAATAATTAAAACCAATTCCTTTTTATTTGGATGGATGAAATACATAATAGGTTTACACAAGGATTGATTTATATAAATATTTAAGACATTCATTATAAATTTCAAATATTTTAGGGTAAATGTCATGTGAGTTTTGGAGCAGTCATTGGATGATAGTTTTGGTTTTTGACTTTCTTGATAAATGTAACTGGGTACAATTGTATTCCATAGTGAATTCCAGGTAATGGTTCAAATACATACATAGGAGAATCTTGAGTCTAGGCATTAGTCTTGGGATACCTTTTGATTATCTAGGTGTGTTGGATTGGGAATGTAGTAGAATGTTTTTTTTTGGAATGGTGATATAAATGTGTAATATTTGGTAAGACCAAGAGACGTCACAAGAAGTTTGTTACAAGAAGTGGTGAGAATTCTCAAAGTGATACTGGGGTACCTTGGATAAAAGGTGTCAGAATATGGATTTATTTATGTCAACTATTAATGTTGAGTATTCTCAAAAAATATTCAACTAAAAGCAGTTCAATATATGTAATTTCTAAAAGTATTATGTGGTTATGAGGAACCACTTCAGGCACATGGTGGGTTTAGATAGGTGCATTTTAATTGTTTGTGAGAGATTCTAAAAGAAACTATAGTGATAATGTTATGAGCTTGGTCAATTGGATTTTAACCTTTTCAAAAAAATGAGGACTAGGGGTAATACACTTTTATGTAACATATTAAATGCGTTGGGATAACCATTAGAACATTGAGGTCTTGTATAAACAAACAATTGTGGTAGTGGGAGTACCACGACATAGAATTGGCCATTAAAAATTAAAACATATTATAGATATACATATATAGTAGTTGATAATAGGTTTATTTCATGATCATCACTATTATATATAGGCACACTCAACATGCTCAATCACATAGTGGTGTAACTCCCAATTTGGATCTTCATCATCCTCTAAAGTATTATTCTCCCCTGTAGTGATGGTTTGTGGCCAAAATAGGCTTTCCTACAATGTAGGAAACACACCTTAAAGGATATCTTGTGATAAATGATCAATATCATGTTTCAAATGTGGTCAATGGTCATCCAAACATTTGTGGGCCCTATCCTTGAGTGACATGTCTGTGTGGCTTGGGTCTCCTATATTAATAAAATGAATCAAAAAACAACATTGTACTTTTTTCAAAAATAAAAACATAGACTTCCTAACATAAATCAAATGAAACTATTAAATTTATCCATATTCCATATGGAACATAGATTAGTTCATACTCCACAAACTTAATATTTTACCAATTCTAGACTCACTACCATACTAAATCATCAAGACATATCAAATTCTAATCCCTTTATCAAACATTGGGAATCATGAAAATGTTAGGTCATGAAAATTTTTGGTGACTACTCTAGGACAAATATTGTACATGATACCTAATACATGAAAATACCCTTTGTTTCCATATTTTTTTCAACATATCAACAAGACTATTAATCAATGTCCGATAAGGAACATTGCTTGTCACCCTCTCCACCTCCATCTCTACTTCTGGCTATCATTATCTGTAAGACAATTATATTAAAAAATAAATAATGTTGTATATTTATATTTTAACATTAAATAAATAAATTTTTTAGTACTAAATGATATTGAAGTTGTGTGATTTACCTTCTCGCCACCCATCATCAATGCAATATCACCAGTGACAAATATGATTGTCTTCTAATATAAATCAACCAACGCTTTCGGCATAGTGGATATCTGAGCCCCCTATTCTAGAATTGTGTTTTCAATAGAAACATAATATCTATGATAATATAGACTACAACCAAGATTAAATGCATCTACAATCCCTGATGTCCTGCTAAGGCCCTCAGATGGTAAGGGTCCCAAACCCATATCGTACAGTCAACTAGTATGCTCTTTCCCAAGAACATTACCAATAGGGTCATCCTAGGAGACTGGGTAGGAATGCATGGGATTGGCATCCCATAGATCTTTAATTTTTACATATAAATCAAATATCAGGAATATTATAAGAAATACATATTAACATAGGGAAATCATATAATAATCTATTATAATGAAACTTCTCTGATAGGATCACTAACCAAACTCCAATCATATTTTTTATGAACATCCAACCACACTTTTGTTCCGGATTCTTGGTTCCCTAAACATAGTGATTTAATTAAAAAAATATAAATAAAAAATTAATATATTATACACATAATGTTTTCTTATAAATATTTAAACGAATGAAAATATTACTAGAGTCGATCGACATCTAGAAAAACTCTTTGACACCGTAGTATGATAGATGATTTGCTTAGCCCACCTTGATGCATTCTTCCTTAAAAGATGCTAAAATAAATTAATTGTGTTTTAATAGTAATGTATCTAATTTCATATGTTTTTTATATACATAGATTAATGTAAAATGATATTAATAGAATAATATATATTTAAATACCATGTGCTTTTCATCATGATGTCTCTCAATGAAAATATTTCACCGCTCTCTAGGTAATCCATCGGATACCTTATTATACATCTATTGGGCACTCAATGAAGTCTCATTGACATCACCCCATAATATCCTTTCAATGCCTTTCCATTTGTTACCCAGATTTTTCAATGTCCACTTTCGTGCTAGCACATTAGAAACTGTAAAGTTGGAAAACATCTGTACAACCATTTTCATTTAAAAGAGTTACAATTTAATAACTTACTGATATTAAATTACACCATAATGTAATAAAATTAACTTTTTTGTGAATCAAAATCCTAATTCTTCCAAGATGAAGGCATATTCCTCCAATCAGTATATATAATCGGAAGGGAAACAAGATCCATGACCAACTGACCTAGAATCTGGACAAGTAATCATGTGACATCATCCATAGGAACCCCATAGGAACCAAATGGGACCACTATATTTAGTCCAGTTAGATTCCAAACATTTTAACTTTTCATATTTTTCTCCATAGTCACATTGTTTCCATATTTTAAGAAGAAATAGTTATTTATAAAGAAAGTGAAATAATTTTATTCATATTAAATTTTGTACATATAACAGTAACCCTAAAATATCCCCACAATGATCCTCGAATGGTGACCTGCTCCCTCACTATTGGGGTTTCTGAATGGGAATACGTGAACTGAGCTACTGATGGGATGATCATAGAGTGTTTGAGAGATGGGGAATGGGTGAAAAAATGGTGTCCCAGATACTATAGGGAGGGAAGTAGATGGATTTCCATATATTAGTGTGGTTTATAGAATAGTATTGCATGTCCTCCTTGAAATTCCTGTCATTTAATCAAATAAAATTTAGTTCAGAACATATAATTTAAAAAATTCAACTTGTGAGAGAGTTTGGATATTGAGATTATATCCATAAATATCATGTTATATGTGATGGATTTTCTATATTATTAGCATTGTCTATTGTGTTACCCTTCCCTTGTGATTTTTATTATGTTTAGTAATAGTTATTGAAATTCCATTCTCTAATGGAACTCTAATATCTTGGGGCTACAATAGATGTATCATAGAAATTGATTGAAATAGGTGAGGTTTATTGTAGGGAAAACGTAGCTAGCACCTGAAGACCTAACATGGATTCTAGTAGACAAGATTAAGATAAAACATATAATATAATTCCAAAATGTTTTATATGATATTCATAACAAAATCAAGGATATACATGTGAAATTTAAAATAAGTAAACCTAAGGTAATCATAATGAAATAAATTAATGATATAGAAACACAATGTTTTCCATATTTACATAGTAAAAATTCTCTACATCATAACCATATAAATGATTCATATCAAAATAATAAACATGACCTATATTAAATGGTTTTACATGTTTAATTTCAAAAAAATATTATTATAAATTAGTTATATAAAAAAATAATATGCTCCATAGGAAATAAAAATGCACCTTTATCATGAATAATATAATTTAATCTATCATCTATTTATTTTCATCCCCAAAAAACATAATACAAGTGATGTTCATTAATTTTGAGAATGAGACATTTAAATCAATCTATAACTACTTGGAAACTACCAAGCCAATATTAAACCCCATACACAATTGATGTATCAAATCCATTCTCCTGCCTCACAAATCATCACCACAACCCTGATCATCACACAACTATATCACCCATTATCTAGTGTCACGTCTCATTCCAGCCAGCCATTTTTTTACTAAACAACACACTCTATCTTTATCCCAATTACCACCAATAATGGTAAAATCCCCACAAGGACCACATGAAGAACAAAATATGTCTCTGTCACAAAAACATATAAATGGTATTTTCAGCTTGCACAATACCAAATTTCAAAGGTTCCTCTTTCATAGCAAGATAAGAGTTGTATTAAGGGATAAAGGGGGTAAATGATCAATATGGGGTACCTGGTTTCACTCTTAGGATACCTGAGATTCTTAAAAGTCTAACGTTAACTATTTAACTCTTATTAGGTGCATAGTGTCACCAATAATTATAAAATATATGTGGAAACCCATTGTCAATTCCCTAAATCCCCAATTCACACACCAAACCACAAACCTCATTAAAAAATAACTTAGAATGTAAACTAAATAACATAAATAAATTTTGAAACCCATATCAAAAAACTAACCATAAATCAGAATAAAATATTGAAAATATTAAATGTTTTTTCCAATCAAATTTCCAATATAAAACCTTTATTACACAATAATCAAGGTTATATGGTGAAAATATTATATCCTCCCAAAAATATCACCTTAAAATACAGATAAGTTTCAAGAAACATCTATCTAAAGACTAATTGCCTTTATATTGTCTATAAATGAACTATGGAATCTATTATATCAATAATAATAATCATTGAAACTCACCTCAAATCTCCAAAACTAACAATCATCAAAACCCAAATAACTAAACCAATATCATATAACTAATGAATAATTTCAAGCATACCTAAAACCATTTCTCAATTTGTCCATCACATGTCCATGTCATAACTCGCAACACATTAACATCCAAAGCTATCGCACTAATAAATATCCCTAATTTTACAATACACATCTAATGAATGAATGCCAAATACAAATAAAATACCAACCCATCATGAAACATCAATACTATTCTAGAAGTAAGGCATGGTGAAGCGCGATGAGGCTTTGGACTGACTAAGAGGCGCGATGAGGGTAGGGCTTTGGGGGTTGAGGGGTTGGGGGGTCCTGGGGGTTGGGGGAGTTGATGTTTAGGGGAGATGTGTCAAGATTTGAAAAAAAAATAAATGTTTTAATATTGGTTTATAATAAAACTTCACTAAAAACTATAACTAAACACATATATTGGTTTAGTGTTAGTTAGATTTTATTCCCTATATAATATTTCTCCATTTATCATGTATAATTAAAACTCATTATCCATTTTTATCACCATCCCCATTAGAATTTTTTGAATTACCAATATTCATCTCAACTTTGATAGCACATCAAACAATTTCCTCAATGCTGTCAAAGGCTTGAATTTACAAATAACATTAAAGACTCAGATATAGACCACTATAAAAGAAATAAACCTTACATTAAAGGTAAATGAAAAATCTAAAGTTATACCTTTAATTCCTTGTGAAATTTTCCTCATAATACCCATTTGATTCATCCTCTATTTTCTTGATTCCAATAAATGTTTTCTCTAGTTTAAAATGCTGTGTGTTGGGAGAATATTTATTAACAAATAATTTCTTGAAAACTTCCTAATCCATTTATTAATTTATTTCCTTGGGTGTCATGTTCTTTATCAGTTCCCACCACAAATTGGATTTTCCCTCTAAAAGAAAAATGGTTAAAACAAGTTTCTATTTCTTGGTGAACATGAGGATATAGAATATCTTATTTCTGGGATTAATCTATTTTCACACAACTATAGGATCATAAGGTCCTCAAAATTTGGTAGTCCTTTAATTTATAAATGACACTGCTATATCATGTACATTTATAAATGAATGATGATGTACCGTATGATTCATGTTTTTATTCATAACATTGGTTAGTTATGAAAGTACCACAATGATGTTCTAAACTAATTCCACCGAAATATTAGGAACTTATTTGGTAAATAATTACATTGACCACCATATTTATTTATGTAAGGATTCCTCATTTTTTCTACTCATTTACTGAAATTAAATATTTTTTATAAAGAAAAAAATGTTAATAAGCATATAAAATAAAAAACTATGAATTTATAAGGAAATACTTAAAAATTCCATGTGGACTATCAATTATGAATTTATAGCTTTCAATATAGGTTATACATGGAAATTTTCTTACTAGATTCTCTAAAATAAGAAGTTATAAATTACATCACCAGATTCTATAACAATATATTTAATCATTCATAATGGGTCATAAAGAGTGTGTGAACTAACCCAATAATACACCTTGGGAGTGTCAAACTGGGTGTATAGTTAGACCCACTAGTTGTACACAAATTGAATGTTGAGTTATCAAACAACCACAATTTTATACGGTTATTACCTCTAGGTGAATCTATGTCAGATCCTATATCCACATGATTATATATAGATAGGGGATTCATTTCTAGGAAATGACATGCTCTATACTTTACTAAATTTTTTGGATTTTTACCTATACTTAAACATATTCCTTGGGTTTTCAAAAATTTCTTCAAACCCTAGTCCCCAAAAATAACATGGCCTAGATTTTATACCAACTGTACTAACGTGGGTTCAATCCTTATTTTATTACATTATTTTATGAATAAAAACACTAAAGCAGAAACCACATATCTATAGGTCTGGTGTCCTTGGGGGATTAGAAACATAATTCATAAACAAAAATTTGAACTAAAAATTTATTATTTTTATATTCATGATGTGTTCTTAAATTCCTTTTAACTCATATTACTACATAGGATACCCTGTGGAAGAACATAATGTAAGAGGGTAACCTATAAAGCATGGTAAGTGAGTAAAAATGTTATAAAGTAAAACATCTCAGACAAAAAGAATAAAATGGTATCATAAATATGTAATATCATATATAATAATATAGAATCATTGAATAAAGAAAGTGATATCATGGAAAATGTATTAATAATAATGTGGACACAATATAAACATGACATCATAAGCCTAAGTTAAACCTCACAGTGATGAAAACATAAGATAATGTGCTTATCTAACTATCTGTGCATCATACATGTTATCCCATGAGACAAAAAATATTACATAATTCACTCTAGAGATATATAATTATATCCCCATCCATAACATCATAACATGTTCATTCATATGTGTGCCACATAAGGAAGTCACACATATGAAATAATCATATGAAAAAATTCATGAAAATTGAATGGGTTACATGATCGTGTATCAAAGAATAATCATTGGATATTTGATAAACAGTACCAAGAGAAGAAGGAAATAAATATTTTTTACTTTAATATTGAAAATAGGAAATATTGGTCTTAAATATAACACCTATTTTATGAAGATTTTATAAGAAAGGGTGGAGTTGTTGGTATCAAAATGATGCACGTAAACAATGTTTTGAGAAATGGGTAATGTACCTTTAAAGAAGGTGAACATGTATCATTTTCCATTAAACTAAAAGTAATCAAAAATAGTTTCCAATAAAATAGATATAATTTTTAGAAGTCATGTAAGGAAAAAAACGTTAAAATATTATTAGATGAAATGGGATAACGATTAAGAAGTTTCTATTTACACATGATCATTTACACAAAATATTGAGGATAGAACTTGAAAACCTTATATATCTACAATAAATAAAAGGTAAATAAACTAGGTGAATTTATAAAAAAATTAAATTGAATATATAAGAGATTAATTAAAATAATAGAGAGGTAAAATTAAGGTTATGGAGAGAAATGATATCCTATACTAAAAGAGGGTGTTAGAATGATCCCTAACCTCATGTCCTGACACTATTTTTTCACACATCTAAACAATTTAGTAATCTAATAAATTTTATAAAATTCGTAATTTAGAACCTTTTTAATTTATATTTTATTTATTACTATTATGTTATGTTTGTTTACAATCATTATATAAATAGATCGTGTTTATTCTTATTATCCTAATGGAGTTAATTTCACGATTCCAATTCTTATTTCATTAGTTGATGATTATAGAAGTTATTTTCAAATGAGATGAAAACTCCATAATTAAAATGAAATTATTTTCATGTCATTATGAATTTTTATATGGTCCTATCATCATGGATAACTGGGTAGAATTTCTTTTTCTTAGTGTTGTGTTCAGTTATGCAGTTTTATAGAAAATTGGAATCTTTATTATCATTATTTTGTAAAATATTTATTAATTAATTTCATAAAACTAAATAAGTTATAATATGATTATTATCATCTCATATAACCATAAAATTATTTTTATATCCTTCCATGAAATCAATGATGGAAAATGAAACATTTCATCCATAGAGGCATAATTCCTCACATAACACAAATGGTATTTTCATTTTCTAATGAATTGGAGGAAGGTAGATAGTGGATATTCCATTAAATAAAATAAAATTTTAGTATATTTATGATAATGGTGTCACAATGTTATGTTTTATAGAACACATTTATTGGAGGTAGAAGATGAAAATTTTAAAGATATTGGTTAAAAATATCTCCACTTACTTCAAATGTACTCTCTTAGACTACACCTTATGTGTCACAACCTACCCCCACTGGTACTCCTCTAGGGCCAATAGGGAAATAGTTTAGAAATCCCTTAAATCCTACCTCTAATATTACATGAGTTCGAAACTAGCACTGAGGGTATCATACACACAAATGGGAGGCATTTCCCTCAATAATCCTACGATTAATATAAAGATTCACTAACTAACTCCATCATAAAAATAAATAAAACATACCCAAAATAATAATACATTATGTACCTTAAATATGTAATAAAAATTTAAAATAAAACAACAAACCACCCTTACATTAATTTCCTCAAACACCAACATCTCATGAAAAACCTCATGAGCTAGTATCATCAGCTTGATCACCTACTCTCACATGCCATCCTTAAAAAAATAATATATATTTAGGGGTGAGAATATATTATGTAGGGTCATACCTGAAAATTCTCATGAAAATGTTGAAGATTAATAATAAATTTTCAATGAATAATTATAAAAACTAACTCATCAACTAATTAGGTATATTATGTTTTTATCCTCACATAGGCTCACTCACCAAGTAACACATAGAAGATGGTAAAAACATGCCAAAGGCATATATATATATATATATAAGGGTATCATGCTAATGTGTTCCCACTAAATCAGTCACCATAATACCAAACTTTTCACATTCGAGCACTCCCATGTCCTTACAGTTCATCATTTAATGTGTGTTGTCCCTAAATTCTACATACCCTAGTCTTTCAAATGGACAAATATCTCATGTTAGAATAAAACTAAATAATCAAGCCATAATAACATCCTACACTCTGTATATCTCATCACATCCACATCATCATCACCTCTTTACACTCCATTCAGTCTATCATCACATCTTATTACTATGTGGTATGTACAAAATCCACCATAGCCCATATATGAGTATAAAAATAGTAATCATTGTTATTATAATAAAAATATATCTATATTATGTAACCAAAATCCACCACATCCGAAATATAAAATTATATTACAACTAAAATCCATAACAACCTATATGATCAAATAGCCTATAATATTAGTCTATAATAGTTCATATATGTCTATTTGCATTGTCTTCACATAGGATAGAGTGGATTAGGGAGAGAATTTATCAATATAAACCCTCGATAACCTATATAATAGGAAACAATGAGAACCCTAATCCATAATGTTAATTGGATCATCCAACCAAAATAGGTGGTGGGGTATATTAAATTATGTAGTATAGGTATATAATATCTCACTAACACACAAGCGGAAATTACTTACCATAGACTCAAGTTATATTTATTTTATCTAATGGGATCTCATCTGAAATATGTAGGACTAAAATGATAAATCTATAAGCACAAAATCATCAATGGTTACTGATAATATTAATTAATTTAGAAATTAATATTTTTTAATAACCCCAATACTTTATGAAATGTTTCTCTAAAAATAAATTTTATAAATTTTATATCTTGCATCACATGCAACACCATGTTTAAACAAACCAATATACACAATTAAAATATTATTATTTAAGGAGATGGGTATCACATAATAATTGAATTGAACAAATTAAATTATAAAAAACATATGTTTTATATATGAATAAAATGAATTCATTGGTCATTAATTAATTATAAATGAAAATAAAATAATAATTTGAAAATAAAAGATATTTTTTCAACAAAAATATACTTATGCATGTAATATATTTTTAACGAAATTAATTAAATTAATCACTATTGATAATTGATTTTAATTAAATATAAAAATTATATATTCTATAAATTGTATTATCATTTATCTAATATTTTTTAGACATTGGATAAGAATAAATCTAGTTTTATGCTTAACATTTTATTTTTTACAAAAGTGGTTTTCATTGATTTTTTCACACTTATTTTAAAAATAATTCCAAAAAATATATAAAAATTGAATTTGGTAAAATGGGTTTCATATTTTGAATTACAATATTCAAATCTGGTTGATAAGTGCCTTTTATTTTTAGCTATTATGAATAATAACTGTGGAAAAATTTATCACCTCGGTAAATGGTAAATCGGGTTAATCATGGATAAAACAATGTGTTAAGACTTAAATTTTCATTATAATTATTATTGGATTAAATTAATTCTACCCTTGACACCTTAGTCTTTGAACATTATTTTTAACTAATAATTTTCCATGAAAATAAAATATATAATATTTAAATCATGGATAGTTACAAAATGTCACTCTCTTAGTTTTAAATATCTAATATGTGTTCAAAAAGGGTCAAAATAAAGTTATAAATGAATATAAATATCTATTTTGAGCCTAATGAAATTATTTTCATGATGAAAATTTATTTATAACATTTATTAAATATATAAGTACTTTATATTCTTATGAAACATCGATGTAGTAATTCTTAAATTAATAGAAAAATAAAATAAATGATTTAACAAAAATTAAAACTAATAAAACATGAATTGGTTATGGTGTTACAATATTTATATATATTAATATGAAATATTAGTGTTCTATATAATGATTATATGATAATTCTATATATATTTTTTTATGTATTTGAAGTCAAATTAAATGGGTGGTGTGAAAATTGAATTAATGATATGTTGTTAGAATAATATTTTATTAATAATTTGGAAATCATTGGATTATTGAATGAGGGTACAGTGGAAAATATATAGTCCAAAATATCATCATTTTTTCATTTATTAGATAACTCTCACATTATAGGTAAAACTATAACCGTTTAAGAGTGAAAAATATGTAATTGTGATTCAGATCAAAATAGGTTAACGAAAGGGTTAAACAAAAAGATAAGGCTTAAAAACACTTAAAACAATCTATGTTATAATGGTTGAAATTATTTTAATTGTGAATAATATTATATTTGAATCCATATTTTTTTCATTTGGTCTAGATAATGAATTTATTATATTTTAATCTTATATGAAATTCCAAGAGTGCCCCTCCCATCACTAAAATAAGAGAACCTATCTGTTATCTTATTTGTATCAATTTGAGCCATATAAATCAAAATAAAACAAAAATATATATATATTATAAACTCCCTATATAGATTAGAGAGTTTATGTTATTAAAAAAATACAATCTATATGGTCATTAATATGATATCTAAAAGATCTTTTTCAATGAATATGTAGTCACCTTAACCAACCATTTTCTTTTTAATTCTTCTTTTACCCACTATAAATCTTTTATATCATTCATTAAATAATAAAATAAATATGAAAAATATATTTAAATTTTATTATTGTCATTAAAACCCCTGTGTTCACCATCTCTTCCATCAAATGATAATTGGAAGTATATATCATGCATGCGTACGACTAATCTTCTCCACATAATGATACAATTCATTTTATGTCACCATCTTTTGTAGATGAGTTTTATGATTAGTTTAATGATTATATTAAACATTAATACCATTATTATTATTATTACTATGTAATTATAATATAATATTTACCTTCTTACATTCCAATCCATTGGAAAACAATAGTGTTTCTCAAGTGTGTGTGTGGACTGCCACCTCCACGAAGTGATGTGATTTATTTTCCCTCTATGTTTTGTGTGGATGGTAATAAGGATGTATTTAATGAATATATATAGCTTATAAAGTATAAATATTATTCTATAATTATGAATTATTATTTATCTTTCTTCTATTATATTCATAAAAAATTGATAAAAGTGTTCATGTGTACACACAATCTACCATCTCCATGAATGGTGTAATTCATTTTTCTATCTATTACTTGTATGGAACACAATAAATAAATATATATATATATAATGTAACTATATAATTTTAATATCATTATTAAAAATATTTAAATTATAGAATAATAACAAAATTACAATGATCAGGACTTCCGAACTGAAACATGCTTGAAAAATGAAGAAAATATCCCCCAAAACAATGATTTTAATTAAAAATTGGTAATAAATATGCGCTAATATGTAATAAATAAATAATATACATTTTGATAGATATGAATATGTTTCTATAATATATTTATAAGAAATATATATTTATTATATAGGATATTTGGATGCATTTGATGAAAGGTGATGTTAGAGGTAAGGGATTCATATTTTACCCATATTTTAATCAGGATTGATTATGCTCAAATTTCCATTGAGTAAATTATATGATCCTGATATAATTATTATATTTATATTTATACCTTTTTTTATTTATTGATAATATATTTTTTACTTTCATGTTCTTATCTTTAATTTCATAATATATCAAAAGAGTGTTTTTATGGAAAACTGAATTTATTTCTCTCTTTGGCCTAAAATTATTATTCTTCCATGTCGATATTTTCTAATTATTTTTTCAAGAATGATATTTTATGACTATCCTATGATTGTTAATATACATTTTTACCCATTATTTACTTTTAAAATAAATAAAAAAGAATATTCTTGTCATTTTTTGAACAAGGCACTTTTTTATTTTATTACAAGTGTAAATGGAATATATTTTTTAACATATATGGCATGAATAGAATTTCCTGTCATCATAACTGCATAATGATTTTAAAATTCATTTTTATGTTTCCAGGGTTCTTTTATTATAATTTTTCCCTGATAAATTTTCATGTTATTATACATTAAAGGATCTATTTGAAAATGGAATCAATATTCTGCCCATGGAATTTTTTTAATGATATATCTATTCCTCAACGACAACTCCCTTTGATGTTTTTTATGTTTTACAATGGATATAATTCAATTTCACCATCATTATTATTTCTATGGGTGGATTATGATTAAGATGTTGGTATTTTTATGAAACCTGTTTATTTCCACGGGTTATAATGTGATGAGATTATTAAATGTTGATGAAACCCATTTTATTTGTATGGGTTATGATATACAGATATAATGATTTTTTATGATGTTTTGGTACACATATGTAACATCCAAATGATTTGAAAATAAATTTAATGTAGAATTTAATGCCCACAAAACTGTGTCTAGTTGAAACAACACTTTTTTATTATAATTATTTAAACAAGATATTTGTAACCTTACCATGATATTTTATTTCACTTTTGTGATTTTAATTTCAAAAAATGGACACACATGGTGGTGATAAGTAAGAAATTTTGAGAATGATAGGATCATCTTAATTTTTTTATGAACAGTAACTTGACCATTTTAAATAGTAATGTTTCCCTTACGAATAGTAATACGACCCTTATGAATAGTAACCTCACCCATGAATGCATAAATAAAATGTAGGAACCTTATAAATAAAAGCATGATATAATGGTATTAGTAAGTGAATACATTAAAAATTAATAATTAAGTGTTTCTATGTATTTAATTTCAATTATATAATTAATAAATTTATTTAAAAGAAAATTCATTTACATAAAATATATTCATAAATAAATATGTTTCGATCTAATTATTTTAACATAATTTAATTAAACCTTTCTTAATTTTCCAGGGTGTTATAAAATCGGTTATAATTTAAAAAAAATGTATTTTTTGAGAAAATAACTGTTTTTATTATAAATAAAATTTCATATTATTATAAAATTACTTTCCTAAAATGGAGTTCATTTTTGAATTCTACACATCGAAAAAAGGTTAGTGGGAATTTTTTTTATTTATCGAAAATAATTGAGTTTTTGGGTATAGTGAAATATGATAATTTATGATAAATGTTAAATACAAGAATTTTATTGTCATTGTTGATGTAAGTCTGCGTTAAGAACCACTAGTTAAAAATAAAATTCATTTATAAATTTCTTTTTTCCTAAGAATCAAAATTATTTATTGTCTTGAGAAAAATAATAAAACAATGAATAAAGTATTGGGAAATCACACCTCTCCTCCTCTATAAAACCGACCCTCACCCACTCTTCTATTCACTCCTATAATCATCTAATGTTTTCAATATTCTTCAAAAATACCCTTCCTTAGTCTCTCCCCACATCCATGAGCCCTTTGTCTTACTAAAAGACAAAAACCCCTTTCTTTAAAGAGGGTCTCAATGAGGAGTATTCAAAAGGTAAAATCCTCTTCCCTTTCCTTTTATTTTCTTTTCAAGTTCAATATTTTAAAATAATATCGTCGCATACTCAATCAAAATTATCATGATAACTCAAATATAAAATATATAATGTAATGATATCATGTTAACGGAATATCTATCATCAATATCCTCAGTCTTTCTCTTTTATTTAAAAAACAAAATCATTGTCTGGGAGTTTCTGATTTACAACAATTAGGACAATGAACCTTCAATCATCAATTTCCTCTTTAAGGGTGGTCATTTAACTATTTTTATGGTTGAAATAGAAAACAAAATATGTGTTATGTCTCATGTATTATTTTGTAACTAGTATATAAACATAATACTAATTCAAACGACAGAACTAGTTCATGATTATCGAAATACCTATTTAATAATCTAAACAAATAACCCTAATTTTTATTATAACAACTCATCCTCATTCCATATAAACAAATTATTTATATAACTATATATTCTTATCAATTTTAATTAGTATTATATAAATTTTTTTCTGGAGAATTATATCCCTTCCACGTGAACTTTCACACTCATATACTAGTATTCTGATCATGAAACCCAAGGAAACGAACCCTCCCAAGAAATAAAATTTTATCTTATAACTTATCAAAGAGGCCATACATGACACCCCAAACATCCACATTACGTTTCCATTTGAATAATGCAATAGCTTGCATTGTACGCAACTTCAAGATTCTAACATGTCACGACCAATCATACTAGCCATTATGAATATTAATACCCACTTTTTGAAATTTTATAAATTTTATCATTCAAAATGGACTTCATTTTTTTATTGGAATTTCAAAATTATCTTAGGGTGAATTATTGATATATTTTTTTGAAAACTTTTAATTTTTGATGAATAGTGAAAAACACTGTGTTATTGTTTAAAACCAATTTTTTAATTAAATAATTAAATATTTTACTTAAATTTATTTTAGGTAAAAATATATACATAATACATATATATTTTCAACGTAATTAATTGGAGTCCTTTTATAATTAGTTTTGATATATAAAATTTTATCTAACTATTTACCGTCTTTTACCCACCTCCTAAGAGCATTTGCAAATTTGTATAAAACATAAATTGTACCACTTCTGTGAATTTAATTTCAATAATCCGAGAGACATGGTTAATATCAATAAGTAAAATTTGGTTCAATAGGATGAAAATAAATTTTGGTGAATAGTAACGTTTAACTTTTATTTACCACGGTTAAAAGTACATAGGGTAATTAAGGGTAAAAATGATATCACAATTACTCTAACATATGTACTAATTCT
This sequence comes from Viscum album, assembly GCA_963277665.1. Lineage (NCBI taxonomy): Eukaryota > Viridiplantae > Streptophyta > Magnoliopsida > Santalales > Viscaceae > Viscum > Viscum album. Next base: position 313,598,240 of record OY728126.1, read on the forward strand.
ATTGTATAAGTATAATTCGAACTTAAACAACATTAGGAATAAAATATGAACATATTTTGTCCACTTTTATTAGATTATAACATTTATTATTATTTTATTTAAAGAAGAGTTAAAAGAGTTAAAATCAAATTTTAATAAACAAACCATTTTTAATAAGGGGTTATAAATAAGATAAATTAGAATATAAATATAAATTAGAAAGATAAAAATATTTACTACAAAATGGTATTTTATTTATAATTTTTGGTCATTATATAATTATATTTATTTATGACACAATGATGATGCAGTAATTATCTTATTAATGAAAGATAAAAATAATTGATATAATAAATATCCAATTATATCTAATATGAGACTTTTAATGAATTAAACTAATTTTATAGGTCAATATTACTTGTTAGGGTTGATTAAATGATTTTATTGTAGTAATAATGATTTTATGAATTTATCAAAAACTAAATACCAAATAGTGTCAAAATGGACATAATAGAGTTTTTAAAACAAATTTTGTATTATTAATTGTTATTATTTTCCTAAAAATCTAGTGATAGTACAAAGGGATTAAGTAATATTTTATTTTTAATTAATGAACCACTTGAGGTTCATTTGGAAGTTTATAATATGTTTATTAACAATATAATATAAAAACACAAAGAGATATGGTAAATGTCAAACTATTTATGTAAGAGTTAAATCTAAAAGATAAGGTTAATAGAGTGATCCAAACCTGTCTAAAATCTATTGGTTGAGTGTTTTTCTACCCATAAACACCACATCCTTTAAATAATTCATTTTGGAGCCAATAGAAATGGAATATTATTTTATTATAAAATAATATTTCAAGGCTTTCCTAAGGTGCCTCTCACACCTCATATAAAAGGGAACTTTCCATTCTATTAAATTAACACCATAAAAGCCATTTAGATCCACCAAACCCTGATCAAATATCTTCCCAACTGTCCTCCATTTATTCTAGTGTCCTTAATTTAGTCATAAAGCCATCCTATGGAGCCATTTTGATCAAATCAAATGGAAGAACCTAAAGCAGAGGTAAATATTTCATCACCTCTTTCAAGTTCTTTTCTTCTTCCACTTCTTCTTTTTTATTGTTTCCATTATAAAATAATAACTATAGTATCTTATATATAATTTACGTTATTTTAAAAATGTTAACACCATATTCATTATTCTATCCATCCTATAAATGACAATGTCACCATACGTGTGAATGTACGGATTACCGTCTCCACGTTGTGCTGTAGTTTTTTATTCAAACGCCTCATCATTTGGATGGGTATAATAATGAGTAAAAATGATATAAATAATAAATATAACATTATAATGATTCTGTGTATATGATATACCAACCAATTATATATGATTTTAATATCAAAAGAATGATATTTTCGCTCTTTCATATATACGGATTACCATCTCCACAAACACGATGAAATTCATTCCTGATCATATCCATTCAAGAATAATTTTCATTGGATGATTAAAAATAATGGTTAAATACATCATATAATTATGAATATGAATAAGATACATAATATCCATAAAAATCATTACTTATGTTACAAATCATATAAAGGAAAACGATTCAGTTAACACCCGAAACGATGATACTACTGAAATATCATTAACAAAGCAATATTAGAAGATCATATATGATATCATATTTATGTATATAGTTCTTGTATAATTTAATAAAATTTATTTAACAATTATACAGGAGTTTAACGTACCCTCGACCAAGGAAAAGAAAAAGGTAAGGGTTAATTTCACAATCTCTTAATTATCCGAGCTTGTATTTACATAAATATATATTGGGACCTCTTTATCATCCACATCCATGTCTCTTAAAAATGTATTCCAAAACATTTTTAATATTTACTAGACTATGGGTTAAATTCATTTATATCCTTTTTGGACTTTTTATTAAATGTTTTTAATGAAATATTTTCGCCGATTTGCAATGTACCATAAGACCTTTTCGACTAAATTAAGGTAATAATGTTTTTTTAACTTATACGGAAGGTGCAACTATTTTTTACTATTATAACATTGTCGAAGGTTTCCTTAAAATATTATAAGAATATTTTAAAAATAAATGGTTTCTTCTATAATTATACGACTTTTAAATTATTTCAAAATAGAAAGAGTTATTTCTCTAAAAAATGATTGTATTTCATCTATGTTTACATCCTTGGATGGATTTTAAACATAATTGAAGTTGATTTATTATGATACAAAACATCTATATTGTATTGAAGGTTTTGTGATATGTTTGATTGTGGATGTGTTATTTTCACACCATTCATGGTTTATGGAGAAAGTATTGACATTTCTTATGCATGTTTTAATACGAATGTTTGTGTTATGTTTGAACCATTTCATATTAAAAATGTGTTAGACTTAGTAAGTGATAGGTGGATCCCACTATATCTCTTCGATGCATCGGTAGGTCTTATAAGACAAACTAGTGTCTTGGAACAAGTCCTTGACAAAATTTTATTTGTAGTCTTGGCACAAGGCCTTCAATATGTGGTTATGAAGTCTGGTATTATTCATTGAATCATTATAAAAGTGGATATTGATATTGCATTTGATTATTCGACTAGTAGAACATCCATGTGAATAAGTAAATGGAATTATTTGATTTTATATTTTTCATATTATTCTGAAGTTCATGTTTAAAAGTCTTTTTTTCTAATATTACATTACCTTAAATGTTAATGCTTATTTATAAATGTTTTTGCTATATTTTTATCCTTACTGAGAATTTGATATCACCCCTTTCTATGTTTTATTTTTCCTAGGATGTGAAGTAGTATATTATGATTGAAAAGTAAGGATAGTCTATGGGATATGAGTGTGGCCTAGGGGTACTATTTTATTTTATTTTATCATTTTATAATGTAATGTAAAACTTATGAAAGTATCTAGCATTTCCAAGGCTACTAAACTAATCGGTCTTTTGAGACAGGATCTCTTGTGATCATGACAATGTTATGTAATAATGCACTAACTCAAGGTAACTAGGGTTGGGGTGTTATAGTTGGTACCTGATAATGTTTAGTACAAACCTTGGAAGCAAGATTTAGAAGAACTCGGATTAGATCATATTATCCTAAGATAGACTTAGAGGATTAGTATAGAATAACTTCCTAAAATTTTGGTATTGTAGAGATTTTGTGAGTTTTCCAAGAAATATACCCCTCTCTGGATATGAGCAGGTAGAGGCAGCTCTGGCAGAGATGACCTAGGGGTAAAACCCAAAAACATCGCTTTGAGCTAGATTCGAACTGAAACTGGCACATGAAAACAGGCGTGGTTTTACTCTTTGATATGACACTATTGTGGGATATTCTTAGGATAATCCTCATTTTCATTACAAACCGTTATGAATGTTTTATGAGTATATAATTCCTCAATGAAAACATTTTTATGATTATGTATTATATCCATAAATTGGTCATTTTATGTTAACTATTTTACAAGTTTTGAATTATGCATTTTGATTCATAAACTAATCTAGTGTATGTCATTATTTAGAAATGGCGCCTAGTCGAAGGCATGGAAACTGTATCATTGCACGTAATCCATGTAAGTATTTCCCACCTACTCAATAGAATTATAGTGGAGCTGGTGAAGAAACTACTGCTCATCAACATATCACCATACTGGGATAACTCACTCATGTTATGAATAGTAACTTTACCTTTATGGATCACCCTGCTCCACAATGTGGATGATCAATGTTATATCACATCATGAGGTAACAACCACCAACATTAAATTGGAGTACAAATCCATTAGTAACTTAGAAATGGATAAATTACTTAGAGAAAATATTTCATGCTTTAGGGAGTAGCGAAAGGGAAAAAAATTTCATGGTAGATTATCCCCTAACTGGAGATGCAGATCAGTGGTGGTCATTGATTCGAAACAAAAAGGAAGATGATGAAGTATCAAATATGGAATGGAGGGAGTTTAATGAGATTTTCATAGAAAAATACTTTCTTCATGACCATCGAGCAGATATGGAAAAGAAATTTCTGAGTCTGAGACAAAAGGGGGATGAGAATGTTGCAAAGTTTGAGGCTAACCGTACTAGGTTATCAAGTCATGTAGCAAATTATATTCGAAACCCAAGGATTAATATTGATCGATTCATTGATGGGTTAAAACCATTTCTCCGATTAGAATTAGTCTCACAATCCTTCTTTTCATATGAAGATATTGTCTCTTGTGCTGTCAAGATAGAAAAGGAATTCTCTATGTCTTACAAATTTAAAGAAAATAAAGAGAAGAAGAGATTAGCTGATCACTATGTAAATGGAAATAAGGGGAAGAAGGGAAAATTTGAATATCTATCCTGCAGTAAATGTTCTAATAAACACCATGGTACTTGCCTGAAGGGAATGAGAGTATGTTACAAGTGGGGTGAAAAAGGCCACCAAGCTCGTGATTTCAAGGGAAATAAAGGGGTTGTAAATGTTGAATGATATAATTGTTGAGAAAGGGGGAATTATGAAAATAAATGTCCAAGGCACCAAAGAAACTTACCTCAGAAATGGCCAAGGGATCAAGGAAAAGCCTATGTTATCACTACGGCTGAGGTTGAAGTTCTGAAAGACATCGTGGAAGGTAATTTAATAGTTTCCTCAAGTATAGAAAATGGTTTATTTGATTCTGGATAATCACATTGTTTTATATCGTCCCAGTTTTCTAATAACATTATATAATTTCAAATTTAATTAAAAAGGGAGTTTTCAGTCAAAACACCTAAGGGAAGTATCATTACAAAATCATTTTGTGAATCAGTTCCCATTAGGGAACATAAATGTTCTTTATTTGTTGATCTCATCACCATACCCATGATTGAATTTGATATAATTCTTGGTATGTATTGGCTTTTAGGCCATGATGTCAAAATATATTGTAAGAAGCGGGAGGTTATAGTTATCGATGATAATAAGGTGTACCTTATCTTTAGAGAAGAAACGTTGGCACATAATTCTTATCTAGATACACCCCCAAAAACTCAACTAAATTCAATTATTGGGGAGGAAGAGAATGAAATAACCATGGATGAGGAACGATATGTTAAAATAGAGGACGTACCTATTGTGAAAAAATATGTTAATGTGTTTCTAGAAGATTTACCTAGACATCCTCCGGAACGAGAAATTGATTTTTATATTGATTTAATTCTTGGTTCAAGGCCCATATCAAAGTCCCCTTATAGAATGGCCACTGTAAAATTATTGGAACTAAAGAAACAACTAGAGTAATTGAGTAATAAGGGAATTATTTTCCCTTGTATTTTCTATGGGGATCCCCTATTCTTTTTGTTAAGAATAAAGATGGATCTATGAGGTTGTGCATTCACTACAAGGAGATAAATGCTATAACAATAAAGAACAAGTATCCCCTACCTCGCATTGATGATTTATATGACCAACTTCATGGAGCTCATTATTTTACAAAGATTGACATTCTATCTAGATATCGTCATTTGGGTGTGAAAAAGGGAGACATTCTGAGAACAGCATTTCGATCCAGGTAAATGCATTATGAGTTTATATTAATGCCTTCTAGATTGACTAATGCACCCTCTCTCTTCATGGATCTAATGAATATAGTTTTAAAGGAATATTTTGATGACTTTGTTGCTATATTTATTGATGATATCATTGTATACTCCAAAATCTATGAAGATCATGAAAATCAATTGCGCATTATTCTAGAGACACTAAGAATAAATGAATTATATTGGAAATTTATCAAGTGTTAATTCTGTTTTTTTTGGAGATTTCTTTTCATGCCAATATTGTCTCTAAAGATGGAATCTCTTTTGATCCTTCAATGACCTAGGAAATCCAAGAATGGATACCACCGACAAGTATAACTTAGGTACGTAGTTTTATTGGTTTAGAAGGTTATTATCAACATTTCATCCATAATTTTGCTCGTTTGGCTAACCCATTAAAAAATCTCACATTTCAAGGGTTTAAATTTGTTTGGAAAAAAGGGTGTGATGAATGTTTTGAAGAACTGAAGAGAATATTAGTCAACGATCCTATCTTGACTCTACCATCAGAGAATGATTGGTTTGTTATTTATAGTTATTCTTCAACAAAAGGACTTGTTTGTGTCCTTATGTATAATCATAGAGTTTTTGCCTATGCATCACGATAGCTAAAAATTCATGAGAAAAACTATCCTACTCATGATATTGAGTTAGCAGTTGTAATATTTTCATTGATGATATGGAGACATTATCTCTATGGTAAAAAATGTGAGATATATACCGATCAAAAGAGTTTGAAGTATATTTTGTCACAGAAAGAACTCAACATCAGGGAAAGGAGATGGCTTGAACTACTCAAGGATTATGATTGCACAATAAACTACCTGGGGAAGGAAAATAATGTGGCAGATGCTTTGAGTATAAAAGATCATGTTGTTTTGAACATGATGAGAGTTGAAAGGGATCCTATTTCCATGGATCTAGTGAGAATGGATACGGGAATAATCATGGAAGGTGAAACATCAATACTTCTTCAAATGGTTTCCAAATCATATTTACTAGAAAGGATAAAAAGTTAGCAGGATGATGATGAGAGTTTCAAAAGAAAATTAATGCTGTGAACAATGGGAGATTGAGTGACTTTATATATGAAGATGGAATTTTGAAATTTGGGAAGAGACTTTGTGTTTCTATCATACCTGATCTAAAAATGGAATTGTTGGATGATACTAATAGCTTCAATTTCTCTATACACCCTGGTAGCATTAATTTGTATAGATATTTTAAGGAACAATTTTTGTGGGACAACATAAAGAGGGAGATTACTAATTTTGTGCCATGATGTATGGTTTGTCAACAAGTGAAAGCTAGAAGGCAACAGCCTGGAGGAGTCATGCAACCTTTTCCCATACCAGAGTGTAAATGGGCTAATATTATGATGGACTTTGTCATGGGGATACCAAAGACACTTAGAAGGAATGATGCAATATGTGTCACTGTTGATTGTCTTACCAAGTCAGCACATTTTCTTGCTATAAGAGAATATTTACCACTTGAGCATTTAACAAGACTGTATATTAATGAAGTTGTTAGACTCTATAGTGTAACCATATAGATTGTTTCAGATCATGATCCCCGTTTTACATCAAGATTCTGGAAAATTATTCAGAAAATCCTATATACAGAACTTCGTTTGAGCACTGTATACCAGCCTCAAACTGATGGACAATCAGAATGGACTATTAAAACCTTATAACACATGTTGAGATCTTGCTCACATTAATTTCCAGGTATGTGGGATCAATATTTACCTCTGGTAGAATTTTATGATAATAATAGCATCCATTCACGTATTCACATGGCACCATATAAAGCGTTATATGGAATGAGATGTCGCACACCATCTTTTTGGGATGATGTTTGTGAAAGAAAAATCAAAGGCCCAGAACTTGTTGAGGAAATGATGGAAAAGTTGAAGGTTATACAAACCCACCTCAAAGAAGACCAAAGTGGGAAAAAGATCTATGCCGATAATTGAAGGAAGGATTTGGAGTTTCAAGTAGGAGACCATGTTTTCTTTAAGGTATCTCCATGGAAGGGTGTTATACATTTCGGTAAGAAAGGTAAATTGGGTCCCTGGTACATAAGACCTTTCAAAAATTTAGAACAAATTGGAGTTGTAGCTTATCATTTGGTAATGCCTCCAAGTCTCTCCAATGTTCATGTAGTGTTCTATGTTTCACTGTTGAGAAAATATATGCATGTCCCAATGCATGTACTCGCCTATAAAGAAAATGAACTGGAACATGATTTGTCTTATTGTGAAGATCCTATAAGAATTCTTTATACTAGAAAACAAGAGCTGAGAAACCGGACGACTCGTCTGGTAAAAGTTTTATGGAGAAACCATAAGATGGAAGAGGCAATGTGGGAATCAGATAAACTTATGATAAAGAACCACCAGAATATTTTTGTGTGGTATTATTATATAAATTTTTAGGATGAAATTATTTATATGGAGGGATGAATGTAACACACATAGCTTCTACGATATGTTTCCTTTTGAATAATGGAAGAGCTTTCATTGTATGCAACTTCAAGATTCTAACACACCGTGACCAATCAAACTAGCTATTATGTATATTAATACTCACTTTTATAAATCTTATAAATTTTATCTTTCAAAATGGACTTTATTTTTGGATTCGGAATATCGAAATTAGCCTAGGGTAAAATTTTGGTATTTTTTTGAAAACATTCAATTTTTGATGAATAGTGAAAACCAATGTGTTATTGTTTAAAACCGAATTTTTAATTAAATATTTAATTATTTGATTTAAATTCATTTTAAGTAAAAATAGATATATTATACATATATATATTCAACTTAATTCATTAGAGTCATTTTATAATAAGTTTAGATATATAAAATTTTATCGAACTATTTACCTTCTTTTACCCACCTCCTAGGAGAATTTGAAAATTTGTATTAAACATAATTTTACTGCTTTTGTGAGTTGAATTTCAAAAATCCAAGAGACATGGTTAATATCAATAAATAAAATTTGGTTCAATAAATAGAAAATATTTTTTGGTGAATAGTAACTTTTTACATTTATTTAAACTGTTAAAAATAAATAGGTTAATTATGGGTAAAAATGATATCATAATTACCCTAACACATGGCCCAATTCTATGGGATAAGTATAATTCGAACAAAAAACAACCTTAGGAATAATATATGAACCTCTTTGGTCAACTTGGATTAGATTATCACAATTATTATTATTTTATTTAAAGAAGAGTTAAAAGAGTTAATATGAAATTTTAATATATAATCCATTTATAATTGAGGGTTGTAAATAAGATAAATTAGACTATAATTATTAATTATAAAGATAAATATATTTCCTACATAATGGTATTTTATTTTTAATTTTTAGACATTAAATAATTAAATTTATTTATGACACAATGATGATTTAGTAAATATCTTATTAATTTATGATTAAAATAATTGATATTATAAATATCCAAATAATTATAATTTGAGACTTTTAATGAAATAAACTAATTTTATAGGTTAACATGACATGTTTAGGTGGATTAAATTAATTTTTTTGATGTAATAATGCTTTTATGAATTTAACAAAAACGAAATACCAAATAGTGTCAAAATTGAAATAAAAGAGTTTTTAAAACAAATATTAAATTATTAATTGGTATTCTACTCCTAAAAATATTTGGTTAGGAAAAATGGATTAAATAATATTTTTTATGTCATTAATGAACCACTTGGGGTTCTCTTGGAAGTTCATAGTAAGTTTGTTAACCATGTAATATAAAAATACAATGAGACATTGTAAATGTCAAACTATTTAACTAAGAGTTAAATCTAAAAGATAAGGTTAATATAGTGACCTAAACCTGCCTAAAAACTGTTGGTTGAGTGGTTTTCGACCCATACCCAACTTAGAATTTAAATAATTCATTTTGGATCTACTAGAAACCGAAAATTATTTTATTATAAAATAATATTTCAAGCTTTTTCTAAGGTGCCCCTCACCCCTCTTATAAAAGGGCACTTTACATTTTCTCATGTTGACACCTTCAAATCCATTTTTCTCACACAAAATCTACCCAAATATCCTCCCAAATGTCCTCCCTTCATCATAGAGGCATTAACTTAGTCAGAAAGCCAACCTAAGGACCCCTTTTGATCAAATCAAAAGGAAGAACCTGAAGAAGATGTAATTATTTCATTACCTATATCAAGTTCATTTATTCTTCAACTTCCTCTTTATTTATTGTTTCCATTATAAAATAATAAATCCAGTATCTTCTATATACTATTATGTTATTATAAAAATTTTACAACCATACTCATTATTCTATCGAACCAATAAATGACAATGTCACCATACGTTCGTACGTACAGATTATCGTCTCCACATAGTGGTGTAGTTTGTTATTCATACACTTCATCATTTTGATAGGTATAATAATGATTATAAATGATATAAATAATGAATATAACATGATAATGATTCTTTATATATGATATACCATCTTATTATATATTATGATGATATCAAAAGAATGATATTGTCTCTCGTGCGTACGTACGGATTACCGTCTCCACGAATGCAATGAGATTCAGTCCCCATCATATCCATTCAAGAATAATTTTCATTTAATGATTACAAATATGGTTTAATGACATAATATCATTATGAATATGAATAAGATACATAATATCCATAACAATCATTACTTACATAACAAATCATATAAATTAAAATGAATCAGTTAACACACGAAACGATTATACTTCTGAAATATCATTAACAAAGAAATATTATAAGTTCATATATGTATAATTTAATAACAATTATTTAACTATTACACAGGATTTTAACGTACCATCGGCGAAGTAAAAGTACATGGTAAGGGTTAATTTTACAATCTATTTATTATCTGAGGTTGTTTTTACGTAAGTATCTACTATGACCTCTTTATCATCCACATCCATGTTTCTTAAAAATGTATTCCAAAACATTTTTACTATTTACTAGACTATGTGTTAACATCATTTATACCCTTTTTTTGACTTTTTATAAAATGGATTGAGAGGAATATTTCTATTGTTTTCCAAACAAGGTACCTTATAACCTTTTCAACAAAATTAAGGTAATAATGTTTTTATTAACTTATATGGCTTGTGAGGCTATTTTCTGTCATTATAACATTGTCAAAGAATCCCTTACAAGATTATAAGAATATTTTCAAAATAAATTTTCTCCTTTATAATTATATTAGTTTTAAATGATTTCAAAATAGAAATAGATATTTCTCTAAAAATTGTTTTGATTTCATCTATGTCAACATCCTTTGATGGATTTTAATCTTAGTTGAAGTTGATTCATTATGATAAAAACATTCATATTTTATTGAAGGTTTTGTAATATTTTTGACTATGGATGTGTTATTTTCACACCATTCATGGTTTATGGATAAATTATTGACATTTCATATGCTAGTTTGAATATAAATGTTTTTTTATGTTCGAACCTTTTCATATGAGGAATGAATTAGACTTAGTAATTGACGGGTGGAGCCTACTATAGCTCCTCAATGCATCGGTAGGTCTCATGAGACAAACTAGTTTCTTGACATAAGGTCTTGACAAATTTTTATTTTTAGTCTTAACACAAGGCCTTGACTATGTGGTTATGAAGTCTGGCATTATTCATTCCATCATTATGAAAGTGGCTATTGATATTTCATGTGATTATTCAACTAGTAGAATATCTATGTGAATATGTAAATATAATTATTTAATTTTATCATTTCCATATTATTACAAAGTTCATGATTAAAAGGCTTTTGTTCTAGTCTTACATTTCCTTATATGTTTATGAATTTTTATAAAAGTTTCTGCTATATAGTTATCCTTACTGAGCATCTGATCTCACCCCTTTCTGTGTTATATTTTTTCCCGGATGCAAAGAAGTATATTATGAATGAACTGTAGGGATAGTTTATGGGATATGAGTGTGGCCTATGGAGACTATGTTTTTTTATTTATTAATTTTATAATGTAATTTAAAACATATGAATGTATCTAGTATTTCCAATGCTACTAAACTAATCGGTCTTTCAATGCTACTAAACTAATCGGTCTTTCGAGACCCGATCTTCTGTGATTATGCCAATGTTATATAAAAATGCACTGACACTGGGTGAATAGGGTCTAGGTGTTACACCATAAATAAAATTAATAAAATTATAATAAATCAAATACATTTAAATATGGTAATTAATTAATTAATTAATATAATTAAGTTTATTGTCCAAGATGTTAATGTCAATTGTATAACATATTCGGATATAAGGTAAGGGATTTCCACCTGATCCTCCATTTTCTTTCAAGTTACACTTTTTCTCTATTTAAACCAATGAAACTAGTAATTAATATTATTTACTCCTCATAAAGTCTATTTGAATTTTCCATAAATATGTTCCAAACATGATCCTTCTTAATTTTATGGGGATTTAAATGTTTTAAAAGGATCTTTCTCAAATTCTTCCCGATAAACAAGACCAATTAAAGGAAAGTACTTAAATTCATATCTATTCTAAAATGAAATCTTTAATATGTTTTAATCCAAAATAATTTTTCTAAAATCAATAATTTTATTATGAAAAAACTATCTTAGTTCACTTCTCGTTTTATAAAAATACTCTTCCAAAAAACTCGTTTATGAATCATGAAAGAGTATTTCTCTGAAGAATTACTTGATGATTTTATAAGAGTATTTATATCTATTTCAAAACTATTAGATACTATTAGGTTTAGTTGGTATTAATATTTTATAATATCATATACCATGTAGTATTGAAAGGTTTAGGACTACTTTGTCTATGGATGTGCTATCACAATGACATTCACCATATTACATTGAATGGTTAGTGTTTATGTTTAATGATTGGGGAATGTTATTTAAATATAATATGTTAGTTTTGATGTGAATTTATTCCATGATTCACCCCATTCATGCGAGGAATGAATTTGACGGATTAAGTGTTTTGTGAGTCTCGTAATAGCTATGTGGTGCATCAGTACCTCTCATGAGTCAAACTAGTTTGGGTTTTTACCTGTTTGTGTATGGTATTAGTATGAGGCCTTGAATGAATTGTTATGATGTCCCAAATTATTCAATCCTTCATTATAATGATAGTAATTAATAGTCCATGTCATTATTCAACTAGTATAATGTCCATGGTTTTGTTTTATTATGGAATTATCTAATCATTTTTATTCTTGCAATATTATACTCAAGATTGTATTTTAATTGCATGTGTACATTTATTTATTAATTGTACGTTATTATTTATTCTTTCACAATATTTATTACCCTTACTGAGCATCTGAGCTCACCCCTTTCCTATGTTTTTTCCCTAGATGGAAAGAAGTATATTGTTAGGTCCACAAGGCTAAGTACCCTGAGAGGGTGGGGGTGAATCATGGTATGACTAATTTAAAATTAAATCCCGTTCTAATCTTGTTTCGATGTTAAGAAAAACAAACATCTCTCTCATTCCTATTTAACAATATAAACTTAAAGTAAAGCATGCACATAACACATCAATCTTTACTTAGTTCACTACTTAGGGCTACGTCCAAGGAGCATACACCAACAAATTGTCAGTTGTACCAAATTCCACTAAACTTCACTAGATGTGGATTACAAGGTTCGGGCACAGTCACTCAATCCCAGTCTCACTACCTTTACAAATTTTAGGGTCAGATCACTACTTTCCCAAGGGTCTCCCCCTGACTCTCTCTCTCTGGCTCACTGCTGGTGGATAGGATCACCTTCTTCCTCTTCTTTTGCTCACTACTCCTAAAAGGATTCCCTCGTAGTTTATAAACTTGTAGGTCCCTTTATTATCTCTAATGTATACATCCTCTGATTTGTGTGGATGCTCTGTTGATGTCCAATTTTCACCTGTTGATTAATTTCTCTTTGCACCAAAGGTATTAGGAAAACTTCTAGCTTCTACGCAGCCTGAAAACATAGCCGATGAATCAACCTTACTTGTCACGCAGGTCTAACACGGCGTGCAAGTATTGGCGCGCAGGTCTAACACGACGTGCAAGTATTGGCACGCAAGTCACAACTAGAATGTAGGTCTACCTCTACCACATGCGTGGAACAATCTTATAAAACTCAAAACCTACGTGACTCAATACCTTTTACGCCCATTCCAATATTGTTGCGCAACTACCAACCAGTGCACAACTTCAAACACTAACACCCAAGTCCACCTGCATGACCACACACCACCTGCGTGACCAAGACACCAGCGCGATGGGAGCTCTAATTTTTCTAAGTGTTGAACTCCTTTAAAAATGAGGAGGGTGGTCCTGTATTTATAGGCATTTTGAACACCCTGCGCGACGATGAGCAGTTCTATGCTCGTCACGCAAGTCTCGGCGTGCAAGTCTCTTCCCCTACAAGTCACTTGCCCGACCAAACCAATACATGTGTGACACTCATTACTTTGCCATATTTTGATCTTTTGATATTGAAAAACAATAGGCATGCAAGTTCTCAAGCATCCAAGGCATCGACACACAAGTCTCTTCACGGCGTGCAGGTCCCCTGCACGACCACACCAATACATGCGTGTCCCTATTCCCATTTCCATATTTTGATGCTCTGATCTTGAAAAACATATGGAGTACAAGCTTCTTCTACTTCTAGTCAATGGTGCGCAGGTCCCTTTTCCAAAAGCCTCTTGTCTTCATTTGTCGATTTTTAGGTCAAATTTTTTTTTGGCAAACATTAGAAAACATCACCACCTTATATCTATTCTTTTTGTAAAGCTTCCAAATCATCCAATCCTTTGTCTACATTCTTGAATTAAACATGGATCATTGACCATAGCTCTTGAACTCAACATTCCACTATGAAATCCCCTTTGTCAACAAATTTGTATGTCATTGTTTTGCTTTATCTACAATCACCACACAGATGTCCACTTTGACAGCAAACACAATCACCTCAAAAATGCATCAATGATAACTTCAGTAAATTTTTCCCAACAATCTCCCCCTTTGGGTTTGTTGAAAACTATTCCATAAAAATATACATCATTAATTGTTAAGCTACCATTCTCCCATTGTGATTTTGATAGTGATCAATGATTTACTCAACACATACTCTAAGCCCACATGAGCAGTGCTCGACATGAGAAACAAGAGTAAATGAAAATTTCATTAATGAATCACTTCATTTTTGAAACCCCATTGTTTTCACCAAACTGATACCAACTGTTACCAAACTAATACCAATTTTTGGAAATATTCTTACCACTCTCCAACACCACTCTTCTTCTTTTATCACGCTCCTCATCTATCGTGATATCTATTCTTTGATTGATCATGTCTTGCAACGTCTGATATAAAACGCTCCCCCTATCTGTCTTCTACTTCAACTCCCCCGATCGGGATGCTCCGCCTATCAGCTTCTCCCCCTTGAACAATCACTATTTTTTCCTCGTTTGTCAATGAACCCAAAGGTCACTCCTTTGCATTCTATAATAGAGTAGAGAACACATATCAGCACATTAGGGAAAAACACATCATACCTCGGGGAGAGGGGGAGTTTCACATCCACACTATTTTATGTGCGGGAGTAGACTGGACTCCCAGAGCCAGTTGATGCCTCTCAAAAGCTTCTTTGGGTAAGGCCTTTGTTAGAATGTCTGCAACCTGTAGTTCTGTAGGCACATACTCCAACGTCAATATCCCCTTCTCAGCCTTCTCCTTGTTAAAATGATACTTTATCTCAATGTGATTTTTCCTTGAGTGATGGATTGGATTTTAGCTGAAATTTATAGAACATGAGTTATAACACTGGATTCTGATAGGAGACATCACTTCAACTCCCATGTCTTCAAGCTGCTACTTCATCCATAATAACTGTGTGCATGCTTGAGTGCCCACAACATACTCAGCCTCTTCGGTGCACAATGAAATGCAATCTTTCCTGTTTCTTAGCCAAGAAATACACAATCCACAAAGATAATATGAACCTCCTAACGTTGATTTTCTATCATCTTCTGATCCGGCCCAATCTGCATTTGTGTAACCCAATAACACTGATTGAGATTTTTCATTATACATCAGACCAAAATCCTCAGTGAATTTGATAAAATGAAGTATTCTTTTCACTACAATCATGTGGCTTTCCTTGGGATTACTCTAATATCTCACTTCTTGTCATGTGGCGAAAAAAATATCAGGCCTTTTTGCAGTCATGTACAACAAACATCCAATGATTTGCCTGTATTCTGTAATATTAACTTCCTTTCCATCCTCATCTTTTGGTAATTTCATCCAAGTATCAATTGAAATCTTCATCTCATTGGAATTATCCATGCCAAACCATCTTAAAACATCCATGTAATATTTGGATTGAGAAATGAATGTTACATTCCTTCCTTGTGTCACTTGTAGACCAAGGAAAACGTTAGCTCACTAATCATTGACATTTTGAACCCATTTTTCATGAATTCAACAAACAATCTCCACTATGCTTCATCTGATCCTCCAAATATTATGTCATCAACATAAACCAACACCATCATTGTTTGATTACTATTTTTTCTTAAATAGAGATTGTAATCAACTCCCCCACACTAGAAACCAAGCTTCTTCAAGTACTGATCAAGCCTTGAGTACCATGCTCTTGGTGCTTGTTTCAGCCCGTACAACACCTTCTTCAACCTGCAAACTTCTTTCTAATCCTCATGAATGAGAAAACCATCTAGCTTCTCAATGTACACATCCTCTTCTAGAACACCATTCAATAATGAAAATTTGACATCCTTATGGAAAACATTGAACTTTGTTTGCACTGCTATGGCCAAAAATAATTTGATTGTCTCCAGCCTTGCAACCGGTGCAAATGTCTCATTAACATCTATTCCCTCTATTTAGGAGTATCCTTTGCACACTAACTGTGATTTGTTCTGAATCACTATACTATATTCATTCATCTTGTTGCGATAGACCCATTTAGTCCCGATGACATTCTTATCTGGTGGCCTTGAAACAATCACTCTTGTCTGGTTCTTCTCAATCTGATCAAGCACGTCATTCATAGCCTGAACCCGGTTTTCATCTTCAGCTGCATCAGAAATACATTTCGGCTCTACCTAAGATAAAAACAATGTTTGCTGTAATGATTTCATTCTTTGAGTCTGAACTGGAGCTGTCTGATCACCAATGATATTCTGCCTATCAATTTCAGCTCAACTCTTTAGCTTCCTTGCAGACGCAGACATGACATTTTCTTCTTCATCGTCAGTATATTCTTTTGATTCAGCCTCTGCCACTTCTTCTCCCCCTATGTTTCTTACCTCATCATCACTTTCATCTAAAAAATTTTCAGCATTTAATTGAGTATTATGTTCATTTTCAACTATAGTGACATCATTGCTCTCAACAATTTTCACCAGCCTTTGGTTGAAACATTTATATGCTTTTCTTTTCCCTGAGTTGCCTATGAATATCCCCTCATATCCTCATTACTCAATCTTCTTGTGGTTTTCATTGTTGAGAATGAAGAACTTAATCCCAAAGATTCAAAAGTATTTTAGCATTGGATTCTTTCCGTACCACATTTAAAACAGAGTCTTCCCTTCATTCAGACACAATAGATACCTATTCGAGATAGAGACCTATGTCAAAACTGCTTCCTTCCAAAACTTCTGTGGTAGGTCCTTTTCAATAAGCATCGTTCTGGCCATGTTGTTGATGGTACGATTTCTCCTCTCAACCACTCCATTCTATTGGGGAGTTCTCACTGATTAAACTTTATGACTTATCCCATGTTTCTCGAGAGAGTTTTTGACTTGACTGTTTGTGAATTCTGTACTGTTATCAGTATGAAACATTAGAATTTTTGGCCCATGAATCCTTTATGATTCATTCCTATACTGATTTATGCAACTGAACACGTCTGTCTTATGGGTAATGAAAAATACCCAGGCCATTCTTCTATAATCATCAATGAAAAGAACATAGTACCTTTTACCATTTATAGCTCATTGTGAGATAGGTCCACATACATTGGCATTCAGCAATTCGAGTACTCTAGTTGATTTATATTCTTTTTTCTTGTATGTATTTCTGATGATCTTTCCTTGTTGGAAAGAATCACATGTATGAGTGTGATCATGTCATAGTGTGGGAAGGTCTCTAGTAGCATCACACTTTGCCCGATCTTCCATGGATGGTTGGCATAGATGACCAAGTCTCTTATGCCACAAGTTGTTTTTTTCCGCTCTGGATAAACGGCACGTATCTTCATCCCCACCTACAAGGTAAGGATTTCTATTTTTCCTTTTCCCTATAGAAAAAATATTCCATATTTTCCTTTCACAACACACATCTTCTTGGTAAATCGGATATAGTTCTCAGAGTCACATAGTTGACTGATACTGAGCAAGTTATGACTAAGACCCTCTACAACCAATACATCAGTATATCTCATTTCTTTTCCCCCAAACATGTATTTTCATGAGCCAATAATCTTCAGGACTTCATCGTTTCCAAATTTGACAACTCATTCTTTGTCATATTTTATGCTTGTAACAAGATCCTTGTTACCTGTCATGTGAGAAGTGCAACCACTATCAAGGATCCATACACCAGAGTGATCTAATGCCTTAAGGGAAATTTCTTCCACCACAACCTTCTCATTTTTCATCTTCTTCATCCATGTTTTTGCCTTCACACTCGACATGGATTGAGACTTCTAGGATTTTTTAGAGTATAATGAACCGGATTCATCTTGCAAAGCCACAAATATGTTCTGCAGTTTTTACACAAATGTTGTTTTATTGATCCGCTGCTTGTGAACGTTTTGATTCTGTATTGGCACATTTCTCTGTATGGTCGAAGTGCAGTACGTAGCCATGTGCCGAAATCCACCGCACTAAAAAAAGTGTCCTTCGAAATATGTTCTGGAGAATAGTTCTCTGTTTGGCTGCCAACTCTGTTCTTGTTCCCTTCAATAACTCTTGGCTATGGAACACACATATTGTGAATGTCAAATCTTCCAGCAACAATAAAACCTGATATAATATTCATTCCTTCATGTTACATCAGTACTACTTGTTCCCCCTTGGGATCTCTGAATATTATGATTCTGATCTATGCCCAAATCAACAATCAATTTCAGGACAAGTGCTTGCTGTCAGAATTCAATTGCCACAAATTTTTTCTTCTTATCAAGCCCTAAATTAACCTTAACGTCTGAGCTCAATTGATGCTTCTTTCCTGATGATCAACTAGGCTCCCCTTTCACTATTTCAGTCTTCGGAATAAGATTCTTTCCTGACATCAGATTTGAGGTGAAGATTTTTTCTTGATATTTCATTTTTCACCACAGACTGACCACTTCTTCTTCAAGCTCTTTAATACGTCTGACCTGATCCATTCCTTTGTTAGTCAAACAATCAACTTTCTTCTTTTGTTCCACAATTTTATGCTTATACTCAACAATATTTTCTGATCTCTCTAGTGTTAAGGATTTTAGTCTTTCAATTTCTTCTAACTGCTCATAATTTTCTTCATCCTGTTGTTGCATATTGAGTTTGGCATCATGAACCACTTTATTGGCTTTCTTCGTTTTGGCTCTCCAAATTTCTATCTCCTCAAGAGCTACTTCCAACTCGGCTTCCATATCAACTCTTCCATTAACTTCTTCTTCTTCTTCTCCAACGTTAGTTTCTTCCTTTTCATTAGAATTACCGACGACCTTCACCATAGAATTTTCTCCACGATCTTTTCATTTTTCATTCTCCTCAGCCTCTTTAGCCACAGAATCTTGTGAACTATCTATTTCTTGTGAAAGAAGATTCTTCTTCTTGAAGAAACATCTCTTGTACTACTTCTTCCCTTTCACATAGGCTGAAGATTTCTTCTTGGGAATTTCAACATCATCTTCATCATTTTCTTCTTGAATCTTTTTGGGGCATCTTTTTGTGAGATGTCAAACCTTTCCACATCTAAAGCTTACAGGAGGAAGATTCCCTTTGAAATGTCCTTTTCCCCTTTGAAGTGTTGGGGAGAAGAATGAAATTACCCCATCCGTCTCTTATTCCTCCTGATAGTCATCAATGGTGATCTTATTCATAGCCTTAAATTCCACCTCTGTGTATTTCCCCTTTTCTAAATCATTATTATCATCATTTATAATTTCATATGAAACAAAGGTGTTGTGCAGGTTATCTAATGTCAATTCATTATGGTCTTTATCTTCCAAAATAGATACTTTCAGATTGAACTAAGGTGGAAGTTTTCTCAAGATGTGCTTCACAATTTTTATGTCTTTGATAATTTCACCAAGACCTTGCATGTTTTCAACCACAACATTTACCCTGTCAAAGAATGCATCAGCAGACTCGTTCAGGTTCATTCTAAGATATTCAAACTTATTCCACAACACTTGCATATTTTCCTCTCTGACCTTCTTATCCCCTTCATATATATTCAAAATCTTTTCCCACATGGCATGTGATGTTTTTCTTGATTTCAACTTTGTATTTATGGGATTGTAAAGGGATCCCCCTAAGGCATTGATTGCTTTGGAATCAGCATCCAACTCTCTATGCTCAGCTTCTGATAATGCACCACTAGTAATATCAGCTATGATACCATACATAGCTTCTGAAAAGACATCCATTCCAAAGGATCAGAAATAGTGTTCCATTGGATTCTTCCATATCTGAAAATTACATCCATAGATGATCAATATCCCTTTATTATTAGTGACCTCTATTGAGAGAAGAACTAATATCAAACTTTCTCTATAGTACCAACTGTTAGGTCCACAATGTTGTGTACCCTGAGAGAGGGGGGGGGGGTAAATAAGGGTATGAATTATTTAAAATGAAAGCCCGTTCTAATCATGTTTCACTGTTAATAAATACACTCTTATCTCTCTTTCATATTTCACAATATAAACTTAAAGTAAAGAATGCACAAGAAACAACAATTTTTACTTGGTTCACCCTAAGGGATTCGTCCAAGGAGCATTCAATGAAAAGTTGAAAGTCGTACCAAATTCCACTAAACTTCACTAGCTATGGATTACACGGTTCGGGCGCAGTCACTCTGTCCCAGGCTCACTGCCTTTACAATGTTTAAGGTCAGATCACTACTTTCCCAAGGGTCACTCCCTGTTTCTCTCTGTTTGTCTCACTTCCGGTGGAGAGAATCACCTTATTCCTCTTCCTTTGCTTACTGCTCTAGAAATGATCCACTCACAGTTTATAAAATTTGTTGGTATCATCATTATCTATAATGAATACATCCACTTTTTTATGTGGATCCTCTATTTAAGTCCAATTTTCACCTGAATATGAATTTATCTTTGCACCGATGGTATCAGGATAACGTCCAGCTTTCACGCAGCACGAAAACATGGCCGATGAATCAATATTACTTGGCACACAAGTCTAACCCAGCGCACAAGTATCGGCGCACAAGTCACAACTGACGTGTAGGTCTGCCTCTACCACATGTGCTGCACAATATTCTACAACACTAAACCTGCACGACTCAATCCCTTTTACAAACAAGACAATATTGGCGCGCAACTTCAAACACTGACGCACAAGTCCACCTACGCGACCACACACCACCTGTGCGACCACCACACTAGCGTGACAAGAGTTATGATTTTTTATGTGTTGAACGCCGTTAAAAATAAGGAGGTGTGGTCCTGTATTTATAGGCATTTTGAACACCCTGAACGTTGGTGTGCAGGTCTATCCTCAGCGCTTAAGTCCCGTTGCATAGGTCTCTTCCCCTACAAGTCACTTCCACGACCAAACCAATACATGCGCGACCCTCATTCCTTTGCCATATTTTGATCTTATGATCTTGAAAAACAACATGTGTGCAAGTTCTCAAGCATCCAAGGCATCGATGTGTAAGTCTCTTCATGGCGTGAAGGTCACCAGCACGACCACACCAATACCTCTGCGACCCTCTTTCCTTTTCTATATTTTGATGCTCTAATCTTGAAAAACATATGGCACGCATGTTTCTTCTACTTCAAGTCAACGGTGCATAGGTCCATTTTCCAAAATCCACTTGTCTTCATTTGTCGATTTTTAGGCCCAAAATAATTTGGCAAACACTGGAAAACGGTGCCACCTTGTATCTGTTATTTTTATACACCGTCCAGATCATCCAATCCATTGTCAACGTTCTTGAATCATACATGGATCATTGACCATAGTTCTTGATCTAAACATTCCAACATGAAATCCCCTTTGACAACAAATTTGAATGTAATTGTTTTTCTTTGTCAACAATCACCACAAAGATGTCATCTTTGTCAACAAACACAATCACCTAAATATGCTTCAATGATACATTGAGGTATTTTTCCCCAAAATATATTATGAATGAATTTTAGTGATAATATATGATTTGTGGTCATTTCCAATGGAATTTCTAAATTTTATTTCTTTTAATGTTGTAATGTTGAACTTATGTATGTATCTTATTTCCCGAAGCTACAAAACTATTCGGTCGTTTGGGTGTGTCTTTTTTAATAATATACCAATTTAATAGAATAAGGCACCATCTCTGGGAAACTAGGGTTGGGGTCTTTACAATTTTTATTAATGGAAGATAAATAGAAAACATTGAAATTATATTTAGAAAACATAGATTATGGACCATTATTTAAGATAGATTTTGTGGATAAGCATACAAGAACATCCTAGAATTTTTGTAAGGTATATATTGTGCATATATTTCTATCAAATACATCCCTCTAAAGATACTACAGGTGGACATGGTTTTGGAAAAGATGTACCTAGGAGTAACAAATCTAACAAAGTGTTTTGTGCCTGACTCCGGGTAACTAGGTACACTACAACATGTCTTACTATTCACCTAATTTGACATTCTGAGGGGATATTCTTTGAATAAATATCACCTTATTTATAGAAAATTATTGATGATTTAATTGTAAATATGTCCCTAAAGAAAACATGCTTGTGATTAAGAAACAAAATATGCATAGGATTTCTATTTATGTTATGTATTTTACAAGATTGAAATTATAAATTATGATTTAAAAAATAATTTATTTTATGCCATTATTTATAAATGGTTAATAGTATAAGAAATGGGATCCAAATGAACTAGAATATCCCATGAAGTGATTTACCTCCTATTCAAGATAATGATGTTGGTTCTGGAGCTACGACTAGTTCTTATCAACTTATAACTATACTCGGATAGGTGACTCATATTACAAACAATAACCTTTCCCGTATGGAGCATTCTGTACCACAATGTGGTGGAGAAATGTTATAAATCATTATGCAACAATAAACTCCTCATTTAATGGAACTATAAAACCATTCGTAGTGGAGCAGTGGATAATTTATTTAGAGTGGAATTTTCTCACCTTGGGATGTAACAAAAGGGAGAAGGTTGTTATGGTAATTTTTCATCTATCAAGAGATTCAGATCAATGGTAGTCATTGATTAAAAAAAGGATGATGAGGAGATTTAAAAAATGGAATAGAGGGATATCAAGGATATTTCCCTAAAAATATATTTTCCTCACAAACAATGAGAAGGTATGGAGAGGAAATTATTAAGTCTAATTCAGAAAGAGGATGAAAATGTTGTGAAGTATGAAGCCAACATTACAAGGATAGAAAGGAATTTTTCAGACTACATACATAATCCAAGATGAAATATTGATTAATTCCGTGATAGTTGAAATGCAATCCTATTAAGGGAAATAGTCTCTCATAATTTCTCATAATATTAAGATATAGTCTCATGTGTTATCAAGACAAAAAAATAATTATATAAGTCTTATAATTTTAAAGGAATGAAAGCGAATAATATGGATTCTAAAAATTCTTCAAAAGTAAATTATAAAATGGGGAAGAACTGAATATTTTACTTTCCATCATTTAGTTCTTTCAGAAAGAAATATCATGGTACTTTTTTGAAGTGAATGAGTGTTTCTTACAACTATATAGAATATTTCCACCAATATCATGATTGAAAGGGAAATAAATAAGCCTCCAATATTAAATTCTACCACTATAAAGAGATGGTACATTATGAAAATGAATGTACTAAGCATCAAGGAAACATTACCTAAAGAAAGACATGGGATAAAGGTAAAAAATAAGTGGTTATAACTAATGAGGTTGATGTTCTGAATGATGTGGTGGTAGGTACTATAATCATTTACTCAAACATAGCCAGTGATTTATTTGATTTTGGATCATAATATTCATTCAAATGTTACCTATTTTCCAAAAATAAATGACATTTCCAATCTAATTTAATAAAGGATTTATCAAAAAATACTCAAAATGGTAGTATCATTGCAAAAATTTGTCTCGATCAGTCCCCCGCATGACTCAAAATTTCTTTAGTTTATGACCTTATCATCATACCCATGATTTATTTTTACATAATTATCATTGTGAATTGGATTTCAAATTATGATGTGAATATCTATTTCAAAAATAATGAAGTTACAGTATTTTATACTGATGTAGAGTCCCTTATCTTTAGAGAAGAAACCTCACCATCAAATTCTTATCTAGATCCACCCCAATTAGCTCTACTAAATTCAATTCTTAGGGAGGAAGATGATGCAATAACTATGGGTGTTGAAAGAAATGATTAAATTAAGGATGTGCCTATTTTTCAATAATACATTGATATATTTTCAGAGAATTTACCTTGAAATTTTTGGGTAAAGAAATTGATTTTTCTATTGACTCAATTCCTAGTGCAAGGCCTATATCAAAGATTCCATATAGAATGGCTATATAGGAATTAGTGGAGCTGAAAAAATTTACTATAGGATTTGAGTAGTAAGGGGTTTCTTCTCCCCAGTGTTTCTCCATGGTGAGATCTTATTCCTTTCATTAAAAATAAAGTTAGATATATGAAGTTATGCATTGATTATAGGGAGATAAATACCACAATGATACAGAACAGGCCTCTTCTTCCTCAGATTGATTATTTATTTTATCAAAAAATGAATTCCAATATTTTTTAAAGACTCAAATTAGACATAGATATCATCTGTTGTGTGTGAGGTATGCATATATTCCAAGGATATCATTTTGAACTAATTTTATCCATTAAGAGTTAAATTCCTTTTGGAGTGACTAATGCACCCTTGGTTTTCATGGATATAATTAATAGTGTTTTTGAGAAATATCTTGATAACATAGTTGTGGTATTTATTGATGATAATTGGTATAATAAAAAAAGCTACGAATATTATTAGAATCGCAATAGCATTATTCATAAACTCTTATAAGAAAAATGTTATATGAAGTGTTTATAAATTTTGAATTTTGGCTTCAAACAGTTTCTCTTCATGGCCATATTGTCCTTAAGGATTGAATTTTAGTTGATCTGATAAAGAAAAGGAATGTTTAGGAATGACGTACACCAACAAACATAATTGTGGTACAAATTTTTATTGGTTTACCAAGTTATTATAGTTGTTTTTGTTTTTTATGAACTTCACCTAATTTTCTAAACCATTAACCAAGATTACGTGTAAATGGTTAAGTTTTTAAGGAAAAAAGAGTGTGAATAATGTTTTGATGAATTCAAGAAAAGGATAGGGAATGATCCAATATTGACTCTACCATGAGGAAATAGTGGATTTGTGATTTATATTTATGCATCAAATAATGAATCTGGTTTTTTTCCTTATGTAGAATGATAGAGTTATTGTCTGTGCATTAAGGCGGTTAAAAATTAATGAACATAACAACCCAAATCACGATCTTGAGTTAGAAGCTGAAATAAGTTCTCTAAATATATGGACACATTATCTCAATGGTGGATGATATGAGATATATAAAAATCATAAGATATTGAAATATATGTTCTCATAAAATAACTCAATAAGAGGCAAAATAGATTGCTTTAAATACTCATGTATTATGATTTTTCAAAACATTATCACCCAGGAAAGGAAAATGAGGTAGTTGATTCATTAAAAATGAAGGATCATGGAGTTATAAATAAAATGAGGATTGAAAGGGATTCTGTGTACATGGATCTTACATTGATGGATATGGAAATTATAAGCGGAGGTGAAACATCATTACTTTTTCAATCGGTTTCCCAACCTTCTTTATTAGAAAGGATTAAAATTTATTAGTTCGATGTGGATAATATTCAAATGATAATTAAATTTGTGAATGATGGGATGATAGATGAGTTTATGTGTGAGGATGAAATTTTGAGATTTTGGAAGATTCATTGTGTTCCCTCTATACCCGATCTACAAAGTGAGTTATTGGATGAATCTCATGGCTCAAATTTCACTATACACCCTACAGTCACTATGATGTATAAAAGTTTGAAGAAAAATTTCTGTCAGGATAACATGAAGAGGGAAATTTCTCATTATTTATTAATATGTTTAGCATGTCAATTTGTGAAGGATAAAATACATCATCCTAAAGGAGTCTTGGAACCTCTTACGGTTCATATATTTAAATGGGATGAAATCACTATGTATTTTATCACTAAATTACGAAAAAACTACTAGAAGGAATGATTCAATATGGGTGATTTTTGTTCAACTTTAAAAATTTGCACATTTCAAATATATAAGGGAGAAATTTCCATTACAGGGCCTTTCATGGATCTATATTAATAATCTTAAATTTTTATGCAATGTCGATGAAGTAATTATTCAATTGATTGAAAAATAAAATAAATGTTTTTAAAAATTCTAAAAGTAATATAATATAAATTATTTATGGAGCTACAAGAATAATATACATGAATATGACATATTATTATTTTTTAAAATGATTAAAATCTAAATCAAAATTTTGATTTATTAATTTTAAGTCAAATTAAATTAATATTGTAAAAATTGACATAAATGATATTTTATCAAAATAAGATTATATTATATTGTTTAAATATGATAAAAATATTGAAAGAGGACAATTTGGATTATATGAGATCTAAAATGTTTCCCATTGGCCATTCATGATACAATTTTTACCTTATAAGTGAAATTATAACACATTAAGAGTGATAGATATGTTAATGTGGTTAAGGTTAAAATAGGCCAACTAAAGTATTAAACCAATAGAAAAGGTAAAAACCATATAAAATTAGATAAATTTATTTTTTATGGTACTTAAACAATATTTTATATTGAAATTGATTTATATCATTTTTATTCATTTTATATAGATAATAACATTATTATATTTTATTATTATAAGAAATTTCAAGACTGCCCCTCCCCACACTTTTAAAAGGAAACCTCCCCATTCCAATATTCATGGAACTTTAAGCCTTCTATCTTGACAAAAAAATAACAAATTACCTCTTAAAATCCTTTATAAACATTCTATTTGATCTGTTCCTCCTAAAATACCAACCCTTGGGTCCTTAAGAGGATATGTAAAGGAGTTGATTCAAAAAAGTGGTTGTCGCCTTAATTGATCACTTTCTTTTTAATTATTCTTTTACCTCATAAAAATAGTCTATACTCTTCCTTAAATAATAACTTCAATATGTTAAATATACTGAAATAATATTATGATTATGAAACTGTATTTATTCACCCATTTTTCCATCAAATGGGAAGTAAAATTATCGCTCGTGCATACGTACGACATTCTGTCTCCAAGTAGTGAAACAATTCATTTTCCAACCCCATATTTTATGGACGAGTATATTGATGGGTTTTGTATTTATATATGATATTATTGACTCAATTATACTTATGTATTTATAATATCATATTTAACTTATTACCATTTAAACTATTTGGAAATAATAAGGTCACTCATGTGTACGTGTGCACTAACACCTCCATAAAGTGATGTGATTAATTTTTTCATCTATATTTTACATGGATGGTGATGTGAGATGGAATTTGTAACATTTATTATCTATTATTCATTAAAAATTTCTCAATTTTAATTATATTCCTCAGAAAATACATATTTTTGTAGACTAATACAAATTGGAACTTAGTTTGAAATTGGCTTTAAATAGGGTGTTTATTTATATATTCATATTTTGATATAAATTGGGAATCCATAATTTTTAAGGGAATTGAATCTTATTATCAAAGTGATTTTTAATTATAGATAAATATTGAATAAATAAAAAATATTAATCATTTTGATCTATAGCTTGAAAACTAACAAATTCGATAAGTGATTGTTCTATCCATGCTCAATACACTGACTGTGGTAACTGACCATGAGCTTTCCCTATAATTAAGATCCTATTATGACATAGTAGGTATTTCTACCATCCATAAAAACATCCACTACCTTCTGTGTTGACGAAATGATAATTCCATCAGTTAATCGTGAGCACTGTTCATGGTCACTTCATCACCTTACTATGCCACCACTCACATTGTAGGAATACATACCATAAGCTTATTCCCTTTCAACCAACCTCACGGTTGGGACACTGATCTTAACGTTCATTGTAGGAATTCATACCAAAAGGTTTTTCCACCTATTTCTACCATGTCTATTCCACTCAATCTTCTATGTGACCACCATCTAATTCCAAACCTCCACTTCCACTAAAAAACCCAATCCCTATCGACTGAAGATTGAAGATGAACTTGAGGTAGGGAATCACTCTAATTGATCCATCACCACTTATTTTCTCCCACCATATGAAAAATAAATATGATTGCTACTCGAGTTTCACCACCTTTTAGTTCCACTGATGAATATGCGTTGATGATGGAGTGGATCCACCTGGCCCAGAGATTCATAGTTATACACAAATCCAATAAGATATCTACATTGAATGAGTCTAAGATCCAACCTAATGTGCCACCAGTGAACCCACCCTACCTATTCCACATAAAAGGATGTTTTGGAACTCCACTCAGTTGAAAAAGTGATCACTACATTCTGACACCAGAACCACATGATGAAAGTCTAAGAGCCATTGAGAAGTTAAAGAAAATGGTAGAACGATATTGAACCAATGTCCACACTATACAAAGATTTTATGTAACTACCTACTCCATTAAATATAACAAACCAATGGTTTAATATTTGATAATGAGATAAGCATGATACATGATAATCCATCCCTCTGAGAAAATACAGTTACACATATATGAAATTGTTGGAATTCACCGGAATATAATTGAACATATAGGATGCAGACAATGATATAGTATTATGTTTCAAGATCAAAAAATATAATTCCTAGGTGCATGTAAATAAAAAGGTCCATTAAATGAAACCCAATACCATTTTTCTCATTGAACAAAAAAAAAGATATCTATTATTCTATGAAGAAGTAGAAAACTCCACCCAAAAAAGGAAACTAAACATGATTGTCAGAGGATCACTAATGGAATCTGAAACCTTGATACTATACACGTTCCTATCATCCAATATAAAGTAAACCTGCTCCATGTTGAATAATAATTATATTATTAAATTTCATATATAATTTCATGCCACTCACATAGAACCAAGAACACTCAGAGGGCCATGAAATATTCTATAGAAGGAGGGATGGATCCCTCCATGGGTGGTGCACTCACAATCTATGGGCCGAATCACTCATTTTATTTTAACCCGTCACTAGTTAAACTATAATTATGGAACATTAGTCCATTAGTGGTATCACTAAGGATAATACCCTCATTCACCCCTATTGATGAATTATAATCCTTAAATTTTATCAATATTTCTTCTATACATCTTCATAGTTTTAATTAGTAGAGGATACTTCGAGTTTTAGTTTTTAATTTATTATTCATTTTATTATAATTGCACACAAAAACCACTTGGATTCAATTCACTGCATGTGAATGTAATCAGTGGGGGAATTAATGGGTGAATAAAGGTATCGAATAATCATGATAGAAAAGGTTAGATTATAAAATGATCATTGTATTTCCATATCTAAATGGAAATAGACTGATAAAAGTAATAAATGATATTCAATTTATGAGAGGAATAATGGAGGCCAATTGAATAATGATTCAATAAAAAAAATATGGAATCATCCAAGGTGATAACAGAACAGGTTGAATTAAATTTTAAACTAATATTTCATACTTTTTTAAGTAGATTGAACCCAAAAAACATGATTTCGACATACCGACAACATTTGCATCTCTAGAAACAACTTGAGTCCCACCGTAGTGAAAAAATGAAAAAATAATCTTTCTCAAATTATTAGGACTTTGAGAGAAATATTATGCATCCAATTTCAATATTAATAAATAAAACTTTGAATTAAATGATCAAAAAACATTGAAATCTAAAATAAAACAAATGGGATACTACCTACGTTCAATGGTTTATCTAGTGATGAACCCAACTGGAACTTGAGATCATTAAACATGGATTTTAATGAATTGAGAACTAAATGAGTCACTAAGTCTCAAATTATTTGGAATGATTTCCCCTACTCATGTGAAGGGGCATCCAAGCAGTGGATATATAATCTACATTATAGAGAAGTCACCTCGTGGGATGATATACAGAATACCATAATCTAAAAATTGTTCCCTATATCATGGAGTGATAAAATTATAAATAAAATCTATGGAATCAAATAGGAAACTGAATAAAATATCTATGAGTTCTATGAGATATTATAGAAACTAAACACATCCAACTCACACCATACCTATAAAGAACATAAATTCATAGAATTATACTGCTAGGACTAATAGATAATGATCATAACCAACCAGTTGATTATACCAGAGGATAACATATCTATAAGTGACCAGTTTAAGTAAGATAACTGATTGATAGGATCTCACAAAACTCCAAACAACTTGGTAGGATAAATATAAGGAGAAGTATATATGAGGTAAAAAGTACCAACTCAGATTTATTAGAGAATATATTTCAAGAAATAACTTCTATACTGAGACAACCAGTTGTGAAAAAATTATAGGAATCATCACCCACTACACCCCCAAGGGTCTTTTAACTATGTTATTCCTATGATCATTTCACTAATGGATATAGTCAAGTTAAAGGGACACAATGTTGTGATAAAATGTTATAGAGGCAATTTGAAAACCAACAAGTTGAAACCAAGGATTGAAATATTTCTCTTCTAAACAATTTACAGCTTGGAGAAAACATTAAAAAGGAAACCACTCCATCATATATTCCAACAAGATTACCAATAGATTTTCAAACCCACTCCATTACAGAGAAATAATTTCCAACCCTCTATATGCTACTAGAAAGAAAAACCACAAGAATCGTCCATGAAGTACATACTGATACAGGTAATACAATTGGAAAATAATCAACAAACCACTCTCACTACTCATGGATCTGTATTTAAGGAATTGAAATTAAAGTTCATCCATCTCATGGACACCCTTAATAATATGTTGAATCATGGATCATGTAAGATTAATACTCAAAAAAAATTTAACGCTGACTGAAATGTTAGTGATATTATGTTATGGAGTGGAAAGGAGCTATAAAAAATGAATGAAAATACATAGAAATAAAATCCTTAAGAAAATAACCAAGTGAATCGAAGAAATCTTCTAAAGAAAAAGAACGTGAGGTAGAGGTAGTTATGGTACCATCAAATAAATTCAAAGGAAAATACAAAATAGAATACCTAAAATAACCCCATCCATCATTCCCTTAAAGTATGAAATAACCCATGAAACCCTTGTAAGATTCCCCACAATAAGATATGATATTAGCCTTCAAGAAAGTGGGGATCAAAATCCCTCAACTAGAAACAATTTTCTAGATTACAAGGTATAGAAAATTCCGTTAATACATATGAACTTGTGGAAATATATTTTTTATTAATGAAGCCATAATATTATGTAACAATGTTTTTCCCAATCTTTACCACTCAAATCCACTAGAAATTCCAAGATCCATCCACTTTTGTTACTCTCTCCAAAATTGGTAGGATCTCTTTTTCCAATGCACTATGTGATTTAGAAGCATTAATCAATGTGAAACCATAATCTATTTATTATTATCTATATATGGAATAACTAAAACCCACCTACATGGTTATGGAACTATCTAATCATGTTATTACTTACCAGATAGGTGTTCTTGAATATATATTGGTAAGTGTATAGGGTTACCCATTCTCTAATGAATTATACATTCCTAATATGGAAGAATAAAAATCTAAAGATCAATGTCAAATTATTCTAGGTAAAATATTTCTAAGGACCACTAAAACCATCATCAATATAAATTAAAAAACACTTTACATGTCTTTTCGAGAGGAAACAATCTATTTCAACATCCCTGATTGAATGGAACACCAATATAAAGAGAAGTCTATTTTTACATTAAAAACAATAAACTATTTTGTCCTTCTAGGGTTAAAATATAACTGTTAGATTATATAATAATATTATAAAAATATTTGGAAACACCCATACCACTTGATAAATAAATGATTTAAAATGAATTTAATCTAGAGAAAGTCTTGAGTATTGATAAATTATTGGAAATTGATGATAATTATTTTTATGTGTTAATAAAATCTAATACTAACAATTATGCCTTCCATGATAAGGTTTCCCAAATGAAGAACATTGACCTTGAAATATCCATATAAAACAACCAAAGTTAGAATTAAAAATAGAACCATCAAACATAAATACCCCATTTTTTAAATAAAATAACAAACTTCTAGTCATTATCTCAAATTATTTAGTTCCTATAAAATAACACCTACTTCGGAAAATTCTGAAAACTAATTAAAGGGAATTAGGTTGGACATTAGGAAGAATCCAAAGGATTTTACCAACCACCTACATGAATAGGATTTTATTAGATGATTAATCCAAAATAGGTTAGACAGACCCATAGGAATCTTATCCCAACCCATCAAGAAGTATTAATAAAATAGGTAGAAATACTTTTAGGAGATGGAATAATCTCCCCCATCTCTAACTCCCAATGGGTAATTCCCATCCGCATCATCCTAAAGAATAATAGTAACACTATTGGGAAAATTTTGAACAATGAGTTAGTGCCCACAAGAATTTAGAATAGTTGGGGAGTTTAAATAGACTATAGGATATTGAATCATTTGACTATAAAATTCCACTTTTACATAACCTTTATGGATGAAATGTTAGAGAGACTCCCTAGAAATGATAATTGTTGTTTTATTGATTTATTTTCAAGTTATTTTTAGGTTCCAATACCTCCTTATAGCTAATATGAGATACCTTTCACATATCCCTTTAGTATTTTTAATATCGGCAGATGTCTTCCGATATTTGTAATTTCCCAGGTAACATTTACCATTGTATGGTAATTATTTTCTCATAACCAATTCAAAAAAAAACTTTAGGTATTCATTGATGAATTAGTTATGTATGAGACTTATTTTCAATTATTCCTATAGAGTCTAGAAATTGTATTAAAAATATATATTGAGAAAAACAAGGCTTTAAATTTTTAAGTGTCATTTTAGGGTAAAAACAGAGTATTTTGGTCCATTTAATTTATAAAGATTGGATTGAAGTTTAAAGATCAAAAGTAATTTTTATTTAATATCTTCCCTACCTCACCACTATGTGACACATCATATTATTTATACTCAATGTGGGATTCTATATAAGGTTTATTAGAGACTTTATCATAGTTTATTTCTCCCTAACAAATATACTAAAGAAGGAAACTTTTTTGATGACTTATGTTGGAAAAATTTTGATAGATTGAAAGAGTGTTTTAATAATACCCCTATAATCTTCCCATAAAACTAGAGTTATCCATTTGAGATTATTTGTGGGTATTCCTACAGATCTGCAGGGGTTATGGTTTCTTAGAAGATTGATATACTTACACAATTGAGATCCTGTAGTTCATAGAACATAGACACTTCCCAAATTAATTACATAATGATGTAGAATGAGTTTATTCCTATTTTATTATCTTTATAAAAATTACATTGTTATCTTTTAGGAATTAAGGTTACTATTTACTATAATCATTCATCATTGGTATATTTGATCTAGAAAGCTTATGGAAATCCCTGACTAGTGAGATGTATGCTTCTATTGTAGGATTTTTATATGCACATTTAGGATAAAAATAGATATCAAAATATAGTGGTTAACCGTATAAGTAGGATTAATCAAACATTCAAGGTAGAACCAATCACTAAGATCAATCATGAAGATTCATTCCCTGGTGAAAAACTATACAATAACACCCAAATTTCCCAGTACACTGACAAAATGATTTTTTTCATAGAAAAGGCACCCCTCTATTTTTCTAAGTATAAAAATACAAA
Organism: Viscum album; assembly: GCA_963277665.1. Lineage (NCBI taxonomy): Eukaryota > Viridiplantae > Streptophyta > Magnoliopsida > Santalales > Viscaceae > Viscum > Viscum album. Next base: position 313,632,178 of record OY728126.1, read on the forward strand.
ACATAAATGTGAATAAAAATATTTGGTCTAGTAGAATCCTTGGTTATGGGAAATTTACAATTAACAAGTGATTATAAAGTACATACATAGAGAGTAAATTAACTATGTGTAGGATTGAAATAACGATGTAGATTCTCAATATAAAAGAGGGGGGTGAATTGTACACTTTAAAATTTTACTTAAGAAAGGAAAGATATATTCTTAAAAATGTTAAACTAAGAAGATTCACAACACCTCTAACTCCAATAAAAAATTGGAATAAGGAATGAAGTTACAAACTTCTAATTCAACACAATTTCTTGGATCTAGAATGTGATTTTGAATAACAGGTTTCGGAAATATGGTTCCGAAAATTAAAACTTCTCCTAAGTTTAAAATATGTTATTCGACCTTAAATCATATAGAATCTAAATGAGTTAGAGTACATGTGTAAGGAAATATAACAATATTATTCTTTCCTTACAATACAATATGCAATGGAAAACAAGTAGTACATCTACAAGTAACAGACAATAACTCTTTTAACCCAAAGGGAATGGTATCCAACAACCTTGGATAAAGGTCCCTTTATTTATACTTTCAAGAAAGTATGTCTTACCCACACTAGGGTAAGCGCTTGATATGAAGATCAGAGTCTCTGTCTTGCTATCCCCGCAAGCCCTCAACTTCAATGTAGTTGGAACCTCTGTCTTCCTCCGCAAGGAAGCCCTCAAACTTCAAAGAATTCAGCACCTCCGTCTTCCTATCCTTGGAAGCCCTCGAATGTAGTCACCAATATTCAGAGTCACACAAAGCAATCTGAATGATTGGTTCAGTACACACAAAGCATGAAAAGCTTCTCTCTATAGAAATCACCTTAACAGCGTGTGGTTTCTAGATAGGTCACCTTACATTCTATATTAAGCTCTTTCAAATGAGCTCCTATTTATAGGAAAATATCCAACGGTCGGCTCCCCCCCCCCCAATGGTCTTATTTTCCATAAAACTTGGAGGGACCTATAAACGTGTAACTCATCCAACAGTTAGTTTGAAATAGAATAGACGACATCATTTAATAATAAATCATGTATAACTGAATTCACGCCATCGTTTTGAAATGGAGAATATGTAAGTAAAATTCATACAAAATTTCAGAGTGTGACCATATTAATAAGTTCGGAGTCTAACCAAAAAATGAAATTTGGCGTCTATAAAAAGAAATGATCGGATTCTGTTTTATAGGAATTAGAAAACTTAAATCTGTAGAAGTCTGGAGTCTGAATTTATAAGGAAATTCAGAGTCTGGTTTCACCATGGTTTGGAATCTAAACTTGTAGAGTTCAAAGTTGAACTGGTAAAAGTTCATAGTAGAACTACTTAAGATTTCAGAGTCAAACTCATGAAAGTTCGGAATTGAACTTCTTAAGTGTTTGGAGTCGAACTTCATAAGAGTTCAGAGTCAAACTACTAAAGAGTTCAGAGTTGAACTTCAAAAGAGTTCGGAGTAGAACTACTTAATAGTTTGGAGTCAAACTTCATAAGAGTTCAGAGTCGAACTACTTTAGATTTCGGAGTCAAACTACTTAACAGTTCGGAGTCAAACTTCTTAAGAGTTCAGAGTCGAACTACTTAAGAGTTCGAAGTCTACTACTTAAGATTTTGGAGTCAAACTCATGAAAGTTCATATCCATAATTCGGAGTGGCACTTCATTATAGTTCACATCCATAATTCGGATCCTAGAAATAGAATACTCCAATACTTATCATTATATGATTCCGGGATTTTGGTTAAAAATACTGTTTTTGTACTTTTGAAAAATATTTCCATGTATAAGAAAATCTAGGTTAGGGTCGATTTCCTTAAAGAAGTAAATTTTCCTTATGGAGGTCAAATTTATATTTTCTTAATTATAATATGTTTGTGATTTTCAAAACAAGAAGGAATGGAAAAGTCAAAATGAAAACCTTATTGACTCAATAATCTCCCCCTTTTTGGAAAGCACAAACATCCTTAAAAAAGAATATTAGGACTTTGAAAATATTCATTAGTCGTCTTAATTAAAACTTATCACCCTTTATTCGTGAATGAAACTAAATACAACTAACTTCCCATTAGTCATTGAAAATCTATGGATTGTATTCTGAATTTCCGTAGTGGAGTTTTCAATATCATGGGAATAAAAAACTTTGAAGTTAGAAACTCCACCTTATTTTAACAGTATTTCAATTATAAATTTTTATTTCTCATCCTTAGGAGTAGTTCTATTTCCTTCTCCTACTTTGTGATTTTCAAAAATAATTAAAGGGTATGGAAAAAAAAGCTGGTACCTGAAACATTTGTATATGACAAGATACAACGAACCAAATAACATTTCATTAGAGTTGGGAAAATTTTACAAAGAAAGACAACTAAAACAAAAGATTAGAGTGGGTTCATTTGTCTTCCTTTTCCCTCAGGATGAGCTTCTTTAACAAGGGTTTGAGCTTCTTCAGGTCTCTTTGGTCTTCCTCAACTTGCCTCTCCAAGGCTTTTGACATTTCTTCTTGGACATTTAAAGCTTCTTCCTGAGCCTCCATGGCATCTTTCTGCATATTTAGCTATTCATCTTGCTGAATAAGTCCTTTCTCAGGCTCAATCAAGAGATTTCCATCATTTATAAGATTTTGAGCCAGAGAATTTTCATTTTCATTTAGTTCCTTTACTTGTTGACTCCTGGAAATCTTCTCAATAATCAGCTCATCTTGAAGATTCTTAATCTTTTTATCTGTTGTGTCAAAAGAATTTTTAACTTCAGCCTGAAAACTTTCAAACTGAACTAAATCTTCATCAACTCTCTTAGACCACTTTTTCACCTTACTACAGGACTTTCTATGCACATCATAATCAACAATGAAACTTTTTTTTCAGCTTCGATCTTCACACACTTTTCTATTAGCATGGATAGTGTCTCTGATTTTTTTTATTTTGGCTTAGCTAGAGAATTTGAAATCTAGTGTCAATGGTGGGAAATATTGTAATGACGTCCACCAACTTTTTCAAAGACTCAAAAATAAAATATTGAATTTTTAGATTATGATTCCAAATCAGATACATCTCTTTGAGATTTCTCTTCTTCAACTATCACTAGCTTCCTTTTAGAGGTACCACCAAACTCTTTCTTCCTGATGACATATTTTATAGGAGTATCCATGAGAACATGCTTCCCCTTATCAGTTTTTGGAATGGGTTCCTCATTAGGAGATACTTTCTCGGATTCAGAAACTTGAATAATCTGGTCTTCATCTGGTTTCTGTTTTTATTTTCCTTCCTCAAGTAAATTCCTCTCATTGGATTCTTCCTCATCATACAAGACATTTTCTTCTTCTTCCTGCTGTTTCTTCTCATCATTATTACTAGCTTCCTCATCTCCCTTTCCTGGTGTTACTAACTTTGCGGATTCAACATTATCTTTATAGTCCTGTACATTCTTGACTATGGTATCCAAATATTAACTTACCTCCTCTTCTTCTTCTTCAAATTCTTCCTCTACTTCTTTAGAAACTTCTTCTTCAGCTTCTTCAACTACTTCTTTACCCTTGAATTTTTCTTGAGTGACATAACTCTTGGCTGGAGTTTTAGGTAATGAATGCTCTGTATGGAATGATTTCGGAACCAGAATCAGCTCAGAAGCTAACTCTATAGACCTAATCCAAGATTGTACTACTTCATCTTCAGACACTTTCTTTTTCATTTTCTTCTCTTTCACCTGTATCTCTAACTCTTCTGCATCTCTTTCTTTTAAGGCCTTAGCCTCTATAGGGTCTAATCCAAATTTTGGATCCCCTTCCTTCCTCTTCTTCTTATCTTCCTTCCACTTCGCAGCAACTTCATCAGGATAAGTTTTTTGATTCTTCAGCATGGGGGGAGCAGACCGAGTTTCCTTAGATTTAGGATTTTCTTCATCAGTAGCCACTTCCTTAAGCTTTCTCTTCTTCCTTTTCTTTTTTGGATGTTTCCATATTATGTGTTTCTTTCTGAGCTGCTTCAACCTCTTCCACAGATAGAGGATAAAATTCTCCAGATTCACTAGAATAACCCATCTTCATCCTCTTCAAGGTATCATCACTCACCCACATAAGAATGCAATTCCGGACTTTTGATTTGCATGCAACTTTGAAGGATTCTAAGAACCAAACTATCAGCTTAGATAGTAAGTCATAGATCATGATTATCTAGGCTATCAAATTGAATTCTTTTATGTTCTTGATAGTAACCAAGACATGACTCATCAAATTTATCTTTCTTAGATTTACCATGAAATCTAAGACTTAGATATCACTTTATTCAAATTGTCTTTATCACCTCTTCTTGGAATGAGAAAGCCTTGCACTGAAAGCTGGAGGATTCTATTTTTCAGAGTGAGACGAGAAATATTAAGGGTTGAATCATCCTTAATTTCATGACACTTCAGTGCCTTCTCCTTATTGAAACTTCCTTGAACATCAGGAAGTTTTTGTGAGAAAAAATCATCTTCTCCTTCGTAGGATTAACCAACCAAGCTCGTGGCCTTGGTGTAAGATAGCTTATCAGTCTTCCCATAAGTCTTGAAAGAAAACCATTCTCTGCCATCTTCCGTCTGGAAGGAAACTCACTCGTAGAACTCAATCAGCAAATCAGTATAAACCAGATTTATTTATCTGAAATTGCTACGCAAACATCCCCCCATCCATTCAGTCTAATATTATTTGAAATAAGGGAATCAAATTTTTAGAAATCCAGATGTATCAACCTTTCCCTAAAGATTAACCGCTTTGAGATTGGTTTTGAATTTGACATATCTTGAGATGTTTCTTCAATGGACATTCGGAACAGAGAGACCTGAAGGATTCAGAATGGATTTGGAAAGATCGAAACCTATCATAAGAGGAGCAGCAGTGCTTCAAGACGTGAAAACTTTGAAAAAGCTATGTGGGACGAGTCTTGGGGTTCCCTTTATATGGGCGATGGATGTGACCTTTGGTCTTCCAAAAGCCATCTAACAGTTGAAAACCTTTTCGATCTGATCTGACGGTTGAGAACATTCCCGAAAGGAAAACTTGACTCCGATCTTTTGAAGTTTTAAAGAAAACATTCGGATTTGAGGAAAACTAGAATCTGAAATTTTAAAAACTCAGGAAAACACCAGCAAGCAAAATATGATTACGAAACTATAAGTAAGGAAATCATACCTTTCATATTGGCTAGAAAGATTTTTCTTAATTTGTAATACTGTAAAAAAAATTATTTCGAAAAACCATTACAAAAAAATGTTATAAAAGGTCCTTTATGAAAAACCAATTACGAATGTTCTAGCTCCCGGAAATGTCCATTCCCGAAATTTTGATGTCGGAAACTATCATTCCTAAAATTTTCATTTCCAAAATTTCCATTCCGAAACATCCATTCCAGAAATTCCATTCCAGAAATTCCATTCCGGAATGTTTGAAAAAAAACAATTACTAAAATTTTAGTTACAAAATGTTTGAAAAACAGGTTACGAAAATTTTAGTTATACTAACAATCGAATGTACTCCCCCTATGAAAAGGAGTTTATTACTGTTAGGAGAATTGTCCAACAAGAAGTTAATAGATAATGATTGCCTTACAGTTATCATTCCTAACTCAGGTTTAATGTATTCAAATCTATCGGAGGGTAATGATTTTGTGAAAATATCAGCATGTTGATCTTGCATTCTAATAAACTGAAGAATGATATCTTCTTTAAGTGTGTGATCCCTAAGAATGTGATGCCTATTATCTATCTGTTTTGCATGAGAGTGATGTGCATGGGTCTTAATTAGGGCAATGACACTTATGTTAGCACAAAAATTTTGAGTTTTAGTAAAACTCAGGCCATAATTTGTGAGTGTGTGTTGCATCCACAACACTTGAGCACAACAACTTCCAGCTGATACATATTTATCTTCAGTAGTGGGGAGTGCTACAGAATGTTGCTTCTTGCATGACCAAGAAACTAATGAATCTCCTAAGAAATGAAAAGTTCCGGATTTACTTTTTCTATCCATTCTATATCCACCAAAGTCAGCATCCGAAAAACTTTTTAAAACAAAATCATTTCTAGACGTATAAAATAATCCTAGATCCATGGTTCCCTTTAGGTAGCGAAAAATTCTTTTTACTACCTTTAAGTGTGATTCCTTAGGATTGGATTGATATCTTGCACATAAGCACACTGAGAACATTATGTCTAGTCGACCAGTTGTTAAGTAATGTAAACTACATATCGTACCTCTAAAAGATGTTTGATCTACTGGTTTCCCTGGTTCATCAAGATCTAAGAAGTTTGAGATACATATGGGAGTACTTATACTCTTAGTGTTTTCATAGCCATACTTTTTGAGATGATCTTTAATATACTTATGTTGAGATATATAAGTTGCTTCATGTCTTTGAGAAATTTGAAAACCAAGGAAAAAAGATAACTCACCCATCATACTCATTTCAAACATAGATTTCATTAGACATACAAAAGAATCAGTTAAAGATTGCTGAGTTGAACCAAATATGATGTCATCAACATAAATTTGGACAATAAAAAAATTTTCTTATATTTCTTTATAAATAGAGTTGGATTTTCTTTTCCCTTAAAGTAGTTATTTTGAAGAAAAAATCATGTAAGTCTATCATACCAAGCTCGTGGGGCTAGTTTAAGGCCATACAAAGCTTTGGTAAGTCTAAAAACATGATCAGGATGTTCTGTATATTCAAATCCAGGAGGTTGTTCAACAAAAACCTCCCCTTGAACATAACCATTAAGAAAATCACATCTCACATCCATTTGAAAAAGTTTAAAATTGAAGAATGTTGTAAAGGCAATTAGAATACAAATAGATTCGTGTCTAGCTACTGGAGCATAGGTTTCTTCATAGTCTATTCCCTCTTGCTGATTATAGCCTTTAGCAACTAGCCTAGCTATATTTCTTACAATTACTCCATTTTCATTACACTTGATTCTGAAGACCCACTTTACTCTAATGACAGAAGTTTAGTTAGGTCTTTCAACCATTGTCCAGATTTTATTCCTTTAAAATTCATTTAGTTTATCTTGCATGGCTTTGATCCAATCATCATCACCTAAAGATTCATCGGTGCTTTTTTGTTCTAATTGGGAAAAGAAATTCTAGATGTTCTACTTCATTTCTCAAGGAACTCCTAGTCCTTACAGGTTGATTCACATCACCAATGATGCAATCACTAGGATGATTCTTAAGAAACACCTGATTTGGGTTTTTCAAAGCCTGTTCATCAACATAGGGAAGAAATTCATTTGGGGTAAATGTTTCAGAATTATCTTTTTGAACATTTTCCTTATTAGAAGAAACTTTTATCGAAGGTTGACAATCGGTTTTTGAAAACACATCTGAGGATGTAGGTTGGGATGGTTTAAAAACAAAATGATCAGACTCATCAAATTTTACATGAACTGTTTCTTCAATAGTATAAGTATTTTTATTGAAAAATCTATATGCCTTAGAAGTTGTAGAGTAGCCTAAGAAAATTCCTTCATCGGATTTTGGTGCGGATTTATGTAGATTATCTGTAGTATTTAGAATTAATAATTTTCAACGAAAAACCTTGATGTAGGAAAAACTAGGTTTTCTACCATTCCATAACTCATAAGATGTTTTATAGAGAAAAGGTCTAATCAAAACTCGATCTATAGTATAACAAGTAGTTCTAACAGCTTCAGACTAGAAATGTCTAGATATTGAATATTCACTCAGCATGGTTCTATTTTTTCTTGATGAATCCTATTTCTTCATTCAACTACACCATTTTGTTGAGGAGTTCTAGGTTATGAAAAGTTTTGAGTAATACCTTTTCTACTACAAAAGGTTTCAAGATCATAATTTTGTAATTCTCCTCTATGTTCACTATGAATAGTTTTTAGTGGATGATTTTTCTCATTTTTAACTTGGGCTCTAAAACTTTTAAAATAAGAAAAAGATTCATACTTCTTTGATAGAAAATAGACCCATGTAAATCTAGTGTAATCATCAACTAGAACAAACACGTAGTATTTGCCTACAATGCTTTTGGTTTGTGTTGGACCAAAAATATCCATGTGCAAAAACTGTAATGCATCACCTGTTGAGAGTTCAACAATTGATTTAAAACTAGATTTATGTTTCTTTCCATATTGACAAGGATCACAAACTTTATAAGAGTCAAATATAAGCTCTGGTAGATCCTTAACTAGTTTCTTCTTAGAGAGTTTACATAAGTTCCTAAGATTACAGTGACCTAATCTTCTATTCAATAACCAAGATTGATCTCCCATTGCAGTAAGTCAAGGAAATTTTTGGCTTCTAAGGTCTTCTAACTTTAATGTGTAAACATTCTCTTGCCTATTGGCTAAGAGAATGAATTCTTCCTTGGAATTGTGAACTAAGAACTTATCATTCCTAAAATTCACAAGGTATCCTTCATCACATAACTGACTTATGCTAATGAGGTTGTGCTTAAGACCCTTAACAAATAAAACATTTGAAATCAAAGTTTTACAAAGAAGAACAATATTACCTATACCAACAATTTCTCCTTGAGCATTATCTCCAAAAGTTACCTTTCCTCCTTTAGTTTTGATAATCTTTTCAAAATAGTTTTTGTTACCAGTCATGTGCCGGGAACATATACTATCCATGTACCACGTATTGTTGTTGGTACTACATTTATCTTCCTTAGTCATAAAACAATGATTGTTAATATGTAATCTGGCTATAAGACCAAGATTCTTCTGTCCTGAAGATTTATAATCAGAAGATTCATCTGAAGAGTCACCACCACTGGCATTCCAGGTGTCATTTTCTTTCAGAACATTCTTAGATTTGGATTTATAATACTTCTTTCTGTTCCTGTATGAATGCCTTTCTTTCCTTTCTTTCTTTTTGGGAAGAGGGAAATCCGGTCTGATATGTCCATCTCTCTTGCATTCATAACAAATAACTTCTCCATCTTTCATATCTTTCCTATCCTTTTTCATATACTTAGATTGGAAATTTCTCTGGCCAGATATCTTGTTCATCCTTCGAGCAAGATTTGCTAACTCATTTTCAGAGACTCCACTCCAACTATATTTGGATTGGATAGTAACTTTCATAGACTTGGATATGGTTACTCTCTCAGGAGTCTTAGATTTCATATGATTTAATGTTTTTATAAAATCAATAGTACCATTTCCATTCTTCTTCTTGATGTTGTTAGCATCTCTCTTCATTTTTGTTTCATGTTGAAGAAGTGTTCCAAATATCTCATCTAATGATATTTGAGTGTCCTTCATGTTATCATCAATTGCTTTTCTTTTTTTATTCCCACTCATTGTGCATAATATCAATTATCTTATCCACAAGGGCTTCATCATCTAGACCTTTCTCTCCCATAGACTGAAGGCTGTTCACAATATTCATAAATCTCTTTTGAACATTGAAAATTGGTCACTATAAAGAAAATTGAAACCACGGTATTCAGCCCTAAGCATAGCTCTCTTAGTCTCAATCACTTTAGAAGTGCCAAAGTGTGTAACTTCTAACTTCTTCCAGATACAATTAGTTGCTTCACAAGAAGAAATTTGTCTATATATTTTTCTAGTCATTGAACATAGTAAAGTATTGCATACCTTATAATTGAGTTGATACTCTTTCTTTTCCTGGTTAGTGAAAGTTCTAACATCCTTTTCATGAATTTTATAATCACCAGTAAGAATAACGAAATTATCCACTCTAGTATATATAACAAAAGTCTTTATTTGGTCTCTCCAGTACTCATCGTCATTACCATCAAAGAATGGTGGTCTTGTAGGGCTTAGATTATCAATAGAACCAACATTGATTCCTGCCATTCTTAAAATAACCTTTGGCACAAAAATTTCTTAGTAACAAGAGTTTGTAATCACAAAGTTCAGTTTGATAATTCGGAATGACAATTCGAAATGACAAGGATTGGAATGAAAATTCTGAATGTCAATTCGGAATGACAATTCGGAATGACAAAATAAACTTTCTATGCATGGATGAAGAACAGTGAAAAAATGAGCAAGAAAAACTTATACGTGAGTATAAGTATTTCATAGACCTCCTCGGATACCAATTATAGGATCAAAATAATGATGTAGATGCTCAATATACAAGAAGGGGGGTGAATAGTACAATTTAAAAATTTCTTTATGAAAGGAAAGATATAAGTTTAACAATGTTAAACTAAGCATATTCACAACCCCTCTAACTCCAATTGGAAATTGGAATAAGGAATGAAGTTATAAAATTCTAATTCAACACACTTTCTTGGATCAGGTAAGTGATTCTAAATAACAGGTTTCGGAAATATGGATCCGAAAATTGAAACTTCTCCTAAGTTTACAATATGAGATTCTACCCTAAAGAGTATAGAATCTAAATGAGTTAGAGTACAATTCTAAGGAAATATAAAAAGATTTTACTTTCCTTACAATACAATATGCAGCGGAAAAACAAGTAGTACAACTACAAGTAACAGAAAATAAATCTTTTAGCCCAAAGGGATGGGTATCCAACAACCTTGGATAAAGTTCCCCTGATTTATACTTTCAAGAAAGTATGTCTTACCCACAATAGGGTAAGCCCTCGATACGAAGAGCGGAGTCTCTGTCTTGCTATCCCCACAAGCCCTCAACTTCAAGGTAGTTGGAACCTCTGTCTTCCTCAGCAAGGAATCCCTCAAACATCAAGGAAGTCGGAACCTCTGTCTTCCTATCCCTAGAAGCCCTCGAATGTAATCACCAACATTCGGAGTCGCATAAAGAAATCTGAACGAGCGGTTCAATATGCACAAAGCATGAAAATCTTCTCTCTCTAGAAATCACATTAACAACGTATGGTCTCTAGATTGAGATCCTTCAAATGAGATCCTTTTTATAGGCAAATTACCAATGGTTGGCTCCCTCCCACACGGTCATATTTTCCTTAAAATGCGGAGGGACATGTACACGTGTAACTCAACCAACGGTTAGTTTGAAATAGAATAGACGACATCTTTTAATAATAAATTGTGTATAACAGAATGCACAACATCATTTTGAAATGGAGCATATGTAAGTAAAATCCATACAAAATTTCAGAGTGTAAGCAAATTAAAAGGTTCAGAGTCTAACCAAAAAATGAAATTTAGAGTCTATAAAAAGAAATAATTGGATTCTGTTTTATAGGAATTCGGAACCTTAAATCTGTAGAAGTCTGGACTCTGAATTTCTAAGGAAATTCAGAGTCTGGTTTCACCAGGGTTCGAAATCTAAACGTGCAAAGTTCAAAGTCGAACTGGTAAAATTTCAGAGTCGAACTACTTAAGAGTTTGGAGTCGAACTCATGAAATTTCGAAGTCGAACTTCTTAAGGGTTCGGAGTCGAACTTCATAAGAGTTCGGAGTTGAACTACTAAAGAGTTCGGAGTCGAACTTTATAAGAGTTCAGAGTCGAACTACTTAACAGTTTGGAGTCGAACTTCATAAGAGTTCGGAGTCGAACTACTATAGAGTTCTGAGTCGAAATACTTAATAGTTTGAAGTCGAAATTCTTAAGAGTTCAGAGTCGAACTACTTAAGAGTTTGGAGTCGAACTACTTAAGACTTTGGAGTCGAACCATGAAAGTTCGTATCCATAATTCAGAGTGGAACTTCATTATAGTTCACATCCAGAATTCGGATCCTAGAAATAGAATACTCCAATACTTGTCATTATATGATTCCAGTATTTTGGTTAAGAATCCAGTTTTTGTACTTAAGAAAAATATTACTATGTATAAGAAAATCTAGGTTAGGGTAAATTTCCTTAAAGAAGTAAATTTTCCTTATGGAGGTAAAATTTATATTTTCTTAAGTAGAAGGTTTTTGTGATTTTCAAAAGAAGACGGAATGGAAAAGTCATAAGGAAAACTTTATTGACTCAACACTAAGTACATTTTTTCCATACAATTGCATGTGGAGGCCATTTTAGACCTCAAAGAACCTCTAGAAAACCCATAGAATCTACATTTTTGGACCTCAATATTTAAAAATCTACTTTCTTTTTCATAAAAAATGTTTAAAAATCCAATGTAATGGTGCAATTTCCGACGGTCTTGCGATTCTCCATAGAACTTTTATACCTATTAGATATTCGATGTATGGAGAATTTAATTTATTTGACCCTTCCCCATGTCATTTGGGTTTTCCTACATTCTATTGATAGTATATTATGTTTCTAAGTGAATGGATAGAAAATAAAATCAAACTGATAATTGAGAAACTATAATTGAACTTCTATAATCAAACATTTTTTAGGTTCGGAGCACCTCTATCTATAATCAGTGACCAAGGAACCCACTTCTGATACAATAACATATAGGCACTCGCGAAAAAATATATCATGTACCATAAATACTCTACTACCTACCACCCAAAGAAAAATGGAATGGTTGAGGTGTCCAATAGAAAAGTCAAGAGAATCATGGTGAAGATAGTAAATCCCTACTATAGGAATTGGATTAAGAAATTATAAAAGACTCTATGGGTATATATAACTTCCAAAAACCCCCATTAGGTATGTCACTTTATGAGACTATTTTGTAAACATTTACAATTTCCTATTGATCTACATCACAATGCCTATTGGGTTGTAAAATAGTGAACCTAGAGTTACATGAGGCTAGAGAATAATGAAATATGAATATTATATAGATTAAGGATTTGAGAGGGGAAACATATGATAACTCACTATTATAGAAGGAGAAAACTCAATCTGTTCCTAAAAAGTTTATCAAAAGAATAGAATTCCAAGTTAGAGAAAATTAAAATTATTTTCCTCAATGATGAAGATATTACCTGGTAATATTTATTCCAAATGGATTTGACCATACAAAATGACTAATAAATTTTGGTGTGGTGTAGTTAAAATTAAATTAGAAGGATCAAATCATCTATTTAAGTTGAATGACTAGCAATTAAATAAGTACTAGGAAGACTTTTGGAGAGAACCTATAGTGGAATCCAGAATCCTCCCTACTGGTGATAAATAAAGCACTTCAATGTTGTTTCATTCCCTCATATTGGTCTAGATAATTAATTTGTTTTGAGCTATTTTTCATGAATAAATTCATACATGAATTAAACTGAAAGAGTGTTTGAACCCTTAAGGGGGTAGAGATAAACCTGTTAGAGTAGTTTTTAAATGTTTATTATATGATTATTATAATCTATAAAAAATAAACTATTTTTTTCAATAAATATAGTTATGTAAATTTCCCCTTACATACAGTTTTTTATTTTACTTTTTAAAAAATTTATTTAACTTCATGTATGTTCTGAAATATTTTGAGAAATACAAATTATAGATTTGGTCAAATCATTAGTTCTGAAACTATAAGACGTTAATTAATTTCTATGTGATTGAATCCCAGTATTCATGGAAGTTTGGTCTTAGAACATATAATGTGAGTGTAAGGGAAAATACTATTGTGAAATCAATTTTATAACTAGTGGTCACATATAATTTAGAACATGATATGAGAAAAGTTTTGCCCTACGAAGTATACCCCTAGGTGTCTTACTCAAATGATAATGATATATGTCCTTTAAAACTGAAATTAAAATTCTCAATTGAGATCCCATGTTGAGTCTCTGAGACAAGGGTATTGTGTACATTTCTATAATTAAATAAAAAAATTACAATCGTAATTAGTGTTATCTATAGAGAGTTACAAGAAATATGGATTGAGGAAATTAATGAACGGAATTTTTCAAAATTGAGTTCATTTAGGTGAGGGGAATATTGAACATAAGAAAGGGTAAATTGACTTAGAAAATATTCTTTTGATTTATATCAATAAATTACGAAATCAAATTTTATTTGAGAAAATATTGGAAATAGGGAAAATTGGAATTGATTTGGATTAAAATTTTCATTCAATTTAAATATCATTCAATCCACTTCTTGAATTGGGATTTTGGATAAATTTAAATGAGGCTTGGTTTAATTCACATATGAGGCATGATGATTTTCATAGTGGATAGGTATCTTTTTATATCTTCCCCAGATGGTAAATTTAGATATTGAAAATATAGATTTTATTTTGAATAATTTGAAATTCAATGATAATATTGATCGAGAGTAAAATTGTTAATGTGTTGGTGATGTGAGTTGAAATTTTAAATATTTATTATTTGTTATTAATTGAAAATACCACAAATTCTATTTGATTCCATGGTAAATGATGAATTTTTTTTATAATCTGAAGTTGGTAAATAATTGAAAATTGAAATTAAATATAATATTTATTAATATATTTATCTTTTGATATAAATTGTGAATATGTACATTGGAAGGTTATTAAATTTTATTATCAGAGTGAGTTTTAATTGTATGAAAATATTTCACTAACTAAAAATGTAAATCTTTTTGTTATGTGGATTTAAAATTTACAAATGTCGGAACTGACCATTAGAGCGATAGTAACCACATGATTTTTGGTTACAACCCATGAATTATATTTAGTATTAAAAACCTACTATGACATGACAGGAATGGCTAACATCTATAGGAACATCCTCTACCTACCATGGAGAATAATTGATTGTGCCTTTAGCTGACCAGGATCATTGTTCATTGTCACTTCATCACTTTACTGAGCCAACACTCTCACAATAGGAAAACCCACCATGAATTTTTCCCTTTCAACCAATATCACAGTTGTCACATTAACTCTGTATTTCACAGTAGGAATGCTTAATATATTTTCTGCCTCTGTCTACTATGCCTCCAACTCTCAACCATCACTTAAACCACCAACTATTTCTATGCCTACACTTCCCCTGAAGAACCTAATCCTTTTCCACTGAATATTTAAGATGATCCAAATGCTTGGAAACACTAAAAATATCACCACCACCACTTATTTTACACCACCATGATAAACAATAGGATGTTTCCTACTCAGGTTGATCAACCATCTAGTGCCAACCAGGAATCTTGAAAAATAATAGAGTAGATCCACCTTGATAAGAGAATCACATTTATACACTAATCCATTATGATCTTTGCGTTGACTAATGCTGAGATCTAGAAGAATGCACTATAAGTGAAATATCCCTACCAGTTCCACCTCTGAGTACATTTTTAAATTCCACTCAATTGAAAATGATATCATTGCTTTCCAATACTAGAGACACATGATGAAGGACCATTATCACATGAGAATTTGATGAAAATAGGTTAAAAACATAAAACTAATGTCTACAGTATCTAGTGATTTTATGAATCACCATGTGGAATTAAATACAACTACCCACAGATGCAAGATTTAGGCCTAAGTTAATAACGATTATTGAGAAGACATACTACAAAGAAAATGAAATTCTATAGACAAGAGATAGTTTTCCTTCTCTAGTCGATGATGGAATATCTAAGTTTCATACACTAAAAGATTATGATTTTTCATGGTAAAAAATTATAATGACTCAGGTAATGTAAATAACAAGACCCATCAACTAAAACCAATCCCATTTTTTCATAGAAGGAAAAAATTCTGGGAAGCCCCAGATCACTCCACTACAAAATAAGACATTGTACACAATCATGGGAGGAGTAGTAAAGTCATCAAGAACCTCGATCCTAGACCTATTCTGATCATCTAGCATGAATTAAAACTTCTCCATGTTGAATATAGAGGATATTACTGAATTTCATGAATAATTATATATCGATCATATGGAGGGATGAATTCTTGGATGGCCTACCCTTATTCTATAATAGTCAGAGGACAAGATCACTCTAGGGGTGTAACACTCCTACATTGTTTGATTAAACACTCATTTTATTTTTATTTAATAGTATTAAAATGACAGTGATGGATGTTTAGGACTTATTTTGATTTTTCCTAGGAGAATCCCATCATTACCCTCCTGTTGATAAATTATTTTATTTTTATTACTATAACTCTTCAATGGATTTTAATGTTTTTTATTTATAGAGGTTTCTTGTAGTTTTTTCATTCAATTTTTTCTTCTTATTATTGGAATTTCACACATAATATACTTTCATTTAATTTATTTTATGTGATAGTAAGTGGTGGAGGAATTAAAGAGTTAATGGATGTATCCAATCACAAAGATAATTATAGGTAGGGACTATATGTGTGATTCTATTTCCCTATATGAACTAAAATATCATGATAAAATTAATTCAACTGATTCATTTAATAAGTGGAATAATTGATGCCAATTTAATAATGATTCCACAAATTAATATAGAAATTATATTAGGTGAGACCACTATTAGTTAAATATAATTTAAAAAAATATTTCATATTTTTTTCAAATAACTAAACTTAAAAAAAATTCAATTCACCCAAAACATTTTCTTCTCTTGAGACAACCTGATTCCCCTTGTACTTTAATTATCTTAGGTTCAAAAATCATTATGTAGGCCACCATGTGATAGGTGCACATAAGATGGTAATAATGATGGATTTATGGTATATATATTATATATATGATATAATAATTATTCTATAATTTTTAATTATTATTTACTTTTCATTCATTTCATCTGTCAAAGTGTGAAAACAGCATGAATGCATATGTTAGACCTACCATCTTTGTGAATTGTGTAATTCATTTTTATATAAATAATTTTTTTTGATGAATATAAATATGTATATAAAAAAATATATTGTAACGACCCAAAGTATTTCAATGGAAAATTTCCTTCTTATATCAATGTCATAAAAAACACAAAATAATAAACTACTAAGTGATAAGTGACCTTTAAACATAATTTTGTCACCCCAATGTTTGGAATTTTAAAAATCCAACATTCACGGTTGTGTTCAAGATAGTTTTTGGAGTCCAATGAAACAAAAATAATTTTTGGTGAATAGTAACCTACCCTTATGAATAGTAACCTACTTTTATGAATAGTAATATGACCCTTATGAATAGTAAATAAGAGTAACATTACCTATGAATAATAAAATAAAATGTAGACATCATAGAAAGTGATAATTTGACCTTAGTAAACATTTTTTTAAATTTTATAAGTCATAAATAAATAATTATAATTAAATAATTAATTTAAAAGAATATTTATTCCCCTGGAATGTATTCATATAGTATTTAACCAATGTCTAACAGTTTTTAGATAATTTTATAAGACCCTACGTAATTTTTGAAAGAATTATAAAATCAGGTTTAATCTTAAAAACTGTTTTATTATGATTTTAATTAAATATTAAATTAATAATAATTAATAAACTATTTTTGAAAAATGGACTTCATTTTTGGATTCTACACGTCGAAAAATGGTTGGGGTAAATTTTTGGGAATTTTCTGAGATACTTGAATTTTTTATGAATAGTGGAATCCGATAATTCACAATAAAAGCTAAATAATGTATTAATTGAGTCATTGCTGATGTTCAACTGATGTAAGCCCACTTGGTTCACGATTAAATTATAAAATTACTATTATTGGCCATCCAAGACTCACTATTCCTTGTCTTTGGTGGAATTAATAAACTAATCAATTTTATATTAAGGAAACCACTCTCCCCTCCACTATAAAAGCCACCCTTCACTCCCTCATTTCCTCACACCACTCAAGCTCCAAGCCTTCTCTAAACTCTGCCCAAACACCTTCCCAAGCCTCTCCCCCACGTCCAAAAGCTGCTGGTCTCATCAAAAGACCAACCCTAACTTCCTTAAGGAGGTTCTCAAGAGGAGGATTCTAAAGGTAATTTCTCTCCCTCTTCTCCTTTAATTTCCTTTCAAGTTCAAGTTCCTTTCTTGATCTCTTCCAACCTATCTTCATCAAAAATTGTTTTGTAAATCCAGTATTATACATATAATTTAATTTTATGATTCTAATGGTATATTATTTCACCCCACACCCTTTCCCTCTTCCTTTTATTTTATTAAATAGAAAGTTGTTCATGTGGTGATAATTTATCACCTTCAAAAAACAACATGCTCTCTTCTTCCATTTCTACCTTCAATCTGGTCATGAAACCATTTTTCTGGTTGAACCAGAATATTTTATATGTATTATGTTCTATTTTATGTTCTGTAAATAACCTATGGCCTTATTACTAAGATAAATGTTAAAACAAGATCATTGTGATCCAAAAACCGCTCAAATTAACCCAAATAACCATCATTAAATTTTTATCTAATGATTCGTCCACTTGGATCTAATATAACTCATTATAAAATAATTAAAGCTTCTGTAATATCATTAATAACTTGTAATATAAGTTCTGGATGTTTACCCATGATCTACCCAAACATCAAATTAAGAATACAAGTGGACCGCTCAAGAAAACCATGAAAACGAACATCCCCGATCAATGTTTTTAAACTCTATAAGTCATCCAAAGGAACATAATATGAAATAATGAAACCAGAATGAACCCTATTAATGTATAAAAGGTTCTGGAATTTCAAATTAATGAATATAATGTCATTATACAGGACATTAAAGAGATGGAGGCATTCAAGTACAAGGTAAGGGGAAATCTCGAACCCAATTTTCTTGCTTCGGGTTCTCCCTCTTTCACTCTATTTTTGATATGGTTACTCCTCAAAGAACATTTTTTCCTCATTTCCTTTACTTTTATAGGATATAAATGTTTGTCACTGGTTTTTATGTCCATCAAAATGTTTTCCAAAAGAACTCTTCTTTCAAGATCTCACCTTTTACCTCTCATTCAAGGTTGATGGTTCTTATATCAAGTATGTTGTTCCCTCTTTCTTTTGGGAACCCAAAGATTATGAATGTGTTATTATGAGATGAAACCCATTCCTTTCCATGGGTTATTCATGTACATGTTTGATATGTGTTCTATGTGGCAAGCATGATAATGATAATGTTATGATGTGACAGGTGCGCCCGGAATTATATAGCGCAATATGAATGTTTAAATGTGACGGGTGCACCCGGAATTATATAGCGCTCCAATGCATTGGGTAAAGTGATGAATCTCATGAGTAAAAGTGAAATGATGCGTGAACATGATGCTAGCTTTGTTCACAAGTATGTGTGGTAGTTAACCACTAAGACATGATGTTTCATTTTTATTCTTTGCCACATTTCAAGTTTATTGTTTATGCTCCTCTCATGTTCAAGATCTTCTTCCTATGTCATGATTATGCTCACCCCATGCTATATTGTTCTTATCTATCCTCTTACTGGGCTTTTATCTCACCCCTTTTGATGTATATCCTCAGGTGGATACATGTACTAAGGATAGGACAAGTGCTACTAAGAAGCTATAGAAGAAGAGATTAAATGAATTTTTATGCTTGATGTTTTACTTGTTATGTGTTGTCCTAGTTTAACCAAGACACTAAACCTCTGGATCCTCCATGTGTAATACTGTTATGTTTTTTATATTTTAAATGATGTAATAGTAATGTAAGAAAATGCTGGGTCACTATAGTTGGTATCAAATGAAAGGTTTAGTTAATTTGGGAATTAGGATTAGTGAACCCTAACGAAAACCTCTAGCACGAGACTAAGTACAAATATGCACACAAGGATATCTACCTAGGGATCCAAAATGTTATGTTTTTGGTATAATTGTTTAAAAGGATAAGTTATTCATGACTTGTTTACTTATGTTTTGTTCTAACCTTTTCTATTTTAGAAAATGGTGGGAACCAGGAGAAATCAGGCCAACAACTCTTGTGAAGGCCAATGCAACGATTGCCCGAACGACATCCCCAATGATTTTGGAGGTGGAGTTCAAAACTTCATGGCGATTCTTACCCATTTATCCCAGGCTATGAATAATAACCATAATAATGGGGAACGTCCTCCTTCACCAAAGAAGGAGTAACTAGCTATCGAAAGTTTTATGCAGCAACGACCACCAAAGTTTTGTGGATCTTCCGATCCACTAGTTGCGGAACAGTGGGTCAACTCCATGGAGAAGATCTTTTCTGTTCTTCACTGTTCCGAGATAGAGAAGGTGACTCTGGCCGTTTATCGTCTAGATGGAGAAGATGATCAATGGTGGGCTTTGATTAAGAACACCAAGCCAAGGGAAGAAATTGAAGATATGGAATGGGAAGACTTTAAGATAATGTTTCTTAATAAGTACTTCCCACGAACTCTTCGCACGAAGATGGAGAGAGAATTCATAGACCTCAAGCAGAAAGAAGGAGAATCTGTCACAACCTATGAAGCAAATTTCACAAGGCTCGCAAGGTATGCTTCGGGTTTTGTTATCAACAATGATAGCAAAATTGATAAATTCTTTAGTTGATTAAAACCACATCTTCGAAAAGCTATTGCAATTCGAGACTTTGGGAGTTATGAAGAAGTTGTTCGGTGTGCTCTCAAAGTGGAGATGGAGTTTGGAGAATGGTCCCATGGCTATGGTGATATGAAAATAAATATGGAGTTTCAAGCTGGTGGATCTAGTGATAAAGATGGGAAGAAAACACAACGACCCACATGCCAAAAATGTGGGAAGTTGCACAATGGGAACTGCCTCAAAGGGACGGGGAAATGCTTCAAGTGTGGGAAAGAAGGACACCTATCTCACGAGTGTCGAAGAGACATGAAAAGGAAGGATAATGTAGCCGATGAAAGGAGAGAACCACTCGAGGTTCAATGCTACAACTGTAAGGAGCTAGGGCACTATTCAAACCAGTGCACTAAACCTCGAGCTTTCGAGGGTAATCAGTGCCAAAAACCACCAAAGCCAAAGGAACAAGGGAAGGCGTATGCCATCACTACTGTGGAGGTGTAACATGATAATGAAGTCGTACAAGGTACACTTCCTATTCACTCAAGAATGGCAAAAGACTTATTTGATTCTGGTTCTACGCATTCCTTTATATCTTGCAAGTTTTCAAGAACTATAGAATCGAAGCCCCGATACCTTGAAGTAGAGATATCTATAAAAACACCAAGTGGTGCAATCATTGCAACCCAAGTGTTTGATTCTTCTCCTGTTGACGTATGTGGGAAGATTCTTCCAGCAAATCTCGTAAAACTTCCCTTGGTGGAATTCGACGCTATAATGGGAATGGATTGGCTCTCGTTATATAGAGCACATATCAACTGTCGGGAAAAGGAAATATATTTTCATATTCCGAACCATCCCATGCTCCTCAACAAATGCAAGGAAGATCATGAATACCCTTTGAAAAATCCTTCAATGGTGTGGGTGATGATTCCCTATGAAGAAGCATACCTCGCCCAAATGTTTGAGTCAAAGGAAAGTTCCAACCTTGAGGAAACGCCCATCGTAAGGGAATACGGTGATGTATTTCCTGAAGAGTTACCCGGAATTCCCCCGGATCATGAGGTAGAGTTCTCAATTGAACTCATACCCGGAGCTACTCCTATCTCGAAGTGCCCCTATAGGATGGCTCCTATCGAACTGGAGGAGTTAAAGAAGCAGCTGCAAGAGCATCTGGACAAAGGGTTCATACGCCCTAATGCATCACCTTGGGGTGCGCCAGTGCTCTTTATGAAGAAGAAGGATGGTACCATGAGGCTGTGTGTCGATTATCGGGAACTCAACAAGATCACCATAAAGAACAAGTATCCTCTCCCAAGGATTGATGACTTGTTCGACAAGTTAAGAGGAGCTCAATACTTCTCAAAGGTGGATCTTCGTTCTGGATATCATCAAGTAAAGGTGAAGAAGGAAGATATTCAGAAGACTGCCTTCCGTACAAGGTATGGGCACTATGAGTTTTTGGTGATGCCCTTTGGACTTACTAATTCCCCTGGAATCTTCATGGATTTGATGAATAGAGTCTTTAGACATTACCTCGACAAATTTGTGGTAGTGTTTATCGATGATATTCTCATCTACTCCAAGAGCAAGGAGGAACATGAAGAACATCTAAGACTTGTGTTGGTGACATTGAGAAAGGACAAGTTGTACGCCAAGTTCAGCAAGTGTGACTTTTGGATGAATCAAGTCACGTTCTTGGGACATGTGATCACAAGCGAGGGAATTTCTGTGGACCCTTCAAAGACAAAGGCGATTGAAGAATGGCCCAGGCCCTCTAGTGTCACAGAAATCCGTAGTTTTCTTGGATTAGCTGGGTACTACTGACGTTTTGTGAGAAACTTCTCAAGATTATCAAGCCCGCTAACTAAGTTAACAAGGAAAGGGGTAAAGTATGTACGGACGGAAGAATGAGAGGGAAGCTTCAAGGAGCTAAAGAGAAGGCTAATCACTGCACCTGTACTCACACTACCGAAAAGGGGAGAAAGTTTTGTGATATACAGTGATGCTTCAAAGAAAGGCTTGGGTTGTGTACTCATGCAAAATGATAATGTGATAGCCTACGCCTCACGACAGTTGAAGATCCATGAGCAGAACTACCCAACGCATGATCTAGAGCTGGCAGCCGTGATTTTTTCCTTGAAAATATGGCGGCACTACCTTTATGGTGAGAAGTGTGACATATACACCGACCACAGGAGCCTAAAGTATATATTCACACAAAATGAGCTCAACATGCATCAAAGGAGATGGTTAGAGCTAATCAAGGATTACGATTGCTCTATTCACTATCATCCTGGAAAGGCGAACAATGTAGCTGATGCTCTAAGCAGGAAAGAACCTGCTACTCTATCCATGTTGAGGATTGAGAAAGACCCTATCTTCTTGGATATGCAAAGGATGGATTTGGGAATCGCAAGGGCAGAGAATACATCCTACCTTTCCCAAATGATTTCACAACCATCCATCAAACAGAAGATTAATGAAGTACAAAGGGATGATGTGGAGATACAAAAGAGGGTGAATGCAGTAAAGGAAGGAAAGCTGCAAGAGTTCCATATCGATGATGATGGTGTGATTCGGTTTGGAACATGGCTTTGTGTGCCTTCATCACCCGGAATAAAGAAGGAGCTATTGGATAATGCACATAGCTCAGCTTTCTCTATTCATCCTGGAAGTACCAAGATGTATCGTGATCTCCGAGAACACTTCTGGTGGGATAACATGAAGAAGGAGATTGCAGAATATATATCAAGGTGCTTGGTATGTCAGCAAGTTAAAGCTGGTCGGAAAAAGTCCAAAGGTATGATGCAGCCATTGCCTATACCCATGTGGAAATGGGAAAATGTTACTATGGACTTTTCCAGGGGTCTCCCGAAAACGTCAAGAGGAAATAATGTGATATGGGTTGTGGTTGACCGACTCACCAAGACTGCCCATTTTATCTCTATTCGGGAAGACCTCTGACTTGAACAACTTGCAAGGATATATGTTAAGGAAGTAGTGAGATTTCACGGTGTTCTGATCTTGATTGTCTCTGACTTTGATCCAAGGTTCACTTCTAAATTCTGGAGGAGCCTTCAACATGCTTTGAGTACGGAATTAAATTTCAGCACGGCCTATCACCCCCAAACTGATGGCCAGTCTGAAATGACTATTCAGACACTTGAAGATATGCTAAGATCCTGATCTCTTGAATTCAAAGGTGGATGGGATCAGCTCCTTCCATTGGTTGAGTTCTCATACAACAATAGCTTCCACTCAAGTATTCAGATGGCTCCGTATGAAGCTCTTTATGGGAAGCGATGTAGAACTCCAACCTGTTGGGATGAAGTTGGAGAACGAAAACTACTTGGTCCCGATCTTGTTCAAGAGATGATAGAGAAGGTTGAAGTCATCCAGAAACACATCAAAGCTGCTCAAAGTCGGCAAAAGAGCTATGCTGACAATCGTCGAAGGGACTTCGAATTCGACGTTGGAGATAAAGTCTTCCTTCAAATATCTCCATGGAAGAGAGTCATGCGATTCGGGAAGAAAGGGAAGCTAAGCCCAAGGTACATTGGCCCCTTTGAGATCCTTGATCGTATAGGAGCCGTGGCCTATCTTCGGGCACTTCCACCGAATATGGCTCAAGTTCATGATGTGTTTCACGTATCACTACTGAGGAAGTACATTCCAGACCCCTCACATGTACTAAACTCAGAGGTGGTACAGTTGGAAGATGATCTCTCATATGAGGAGCAGCCGGTAAAAATTCTGGACCGAAGTGATAAGGTTCTACGCAACAAGACAACCCGCCTTGTCAAAGTGTTGTGGAGGAACCAAAAGTTTGAGGAAGCAACATGGGAACCGTAAGAGGCAATGAAGGAGAAGTACCCTCACCTGTTTGTGTAAAGTGAAATTTCGGGGGCGAAATTTCTTAAGGGGGGAAGAATGTAACGACCCAATGTATTTCAATGGAAAATTTCCTTCTTATATCTATGTCATAAAAATCACAAAATAATAAACTACTAAGTGATAATTAACCTTTAAACATAACTTTGTCACCCCAATGTTTGGAATTTTAAAAATCCAACATTCACGGTTGTGTTCAAGATAGTTTTTGGAGTCCAATGAAACAAATATAATTTTTGGTAAATAGTAACCTACCCTTATGAATAGCAACATACCCTTATGAATAGTAATATGACCCTTATGAATAGTAAATAAGAGTAACATTACCTATGAATAATAAAATAAAATTTAGACATCATAGAAAGTGATAATTTGACCTTAGTAAACATTTTTTTTGTATTTTATAAGTCATAAATAATTAATTATAATTAATTAATTAATTTAAAAGAATATTTATTCCCCTGGAATGTATTTATATAGTATTGAATAAATGTATAATAGTTTTTAGATAATTTTATAAGACCCTACGTAATTTTTGAAAGAACTATAAAATCAGTTTTAATCTTAAAAACTGTTTTATTATGATTTTTATTAAATATTAAATTAATAATAATTAAATTTTTTTTTTGAAAAATGGACTTCATTTTTGGATTCTACATGTCGAAAAATGTTTGGGGTAATTTTTTGGGAATTTTCCGAGATACTTGAATTTTTGATGAATAGTGGAATCTGATAAATCACAATAAAAGCTAAATAATGTATTAATTGAGTCATTGATGATGTTCTGCTGATGTAAGACCACTTGGTTCGGCATTACATTATAAAATTACTATTATTGGTCATCCAAGACTCACTATTCCTTGTCTTTGGTGGAATTAATAAACTAATCAATTTTATATTAAGGAAACCCCTCTCCCCTCCACTATAAAAGCCACCCTTCACTCCCTCATTTCCTCACACCACTCAAGCTCCAAGCCTTCTCTAAACTCTGCCCAAACACCTTCCCTAGCCTCTCCCCCACGTCCAAAAGTTTCTGGTCTCATCAAAAGACCAACCCTAACTTCCTTAAGGAGGTTCTCAAGAGGAGGATTCTAAAGGTAATTTCTCTCCCTCTTCTCCTTTAATTTCCTTTCAAGTTCAAGTTCCTTTCTTGATCTCTTCCAACCTATCTTCATCCAAAATTGTTTTTTAAATCCAGTATTATACATATACTGTAATATTATGATTCAAATGGTATATTATATCACCCTACACCCTTTCCCTCTTCATTTTATTTTATTAAAGAGAACGTTGTTCTTGTGGTGATAATTTATCACCTTCAAAAACAACATGCTCTCTTCTTCCATTTCTACCTTCAATCTGGTCATGATACCATTTCTATGGTTGAACCAGAATCTTTTATATGTATTATGTTCTATTTTAAGTTCTGGAAATAACCTATGGCCTTATTACTAAGATAAATGTTAAAACAAGATCGTTGTGATCCAAAAACCGCTCAAATTAACCCAAATAACCATCATTAAATTTTTATCTAATGATTCGTCCACTTGGATCTAATATAAATCATTATAAAATCATTCAAGCTTCTGTAATATCATTAATAACTTGTAATATCAGTTCTTGATGTTTACCCATGATCTACCCAAACATCAAATTAAGAATACAAGTGGACCGCTCAAGAAAACCATGAAAACGAACATCCCCGATCAATGCTTTTAAACTCTATAAGTCATCCAAAGGAACATAATATGAAATAATGAAACCAGAATGAACCCTATTAATTTATAGAAGGTTCTGTAATTTATAATTAATGAATATAATGTCATTATACAGGACATTAAAGAGAAGGAGGCATTCAAGTACAAGGTAAGGGGAAATCTCGAACCCAATTTTCTTCCTTCGGGTTCTCCCTCTTTCACTCTATTTTTGATATGGTTACTCCTAAAAGATCATTTGTTCATCATTTCCTTAACTTTTATGGGATATAAATGTTTCTCACTGGTTTTTATGTCCATCAAAATTTTTTCCAAAATAACTCTTCTTTCAAGATCTCACCTTTTACCTCTCATTCAAGGTTGATGGTTCTTATATCAAGTATGTTGTTCCCTCTTTATTTTGGGAACCCAAAGCATATGAATGTGTTATTATGAAAAGAAAACCATTCCTTTCCATGGGTTATTCATGTACATGTTTGATATGTGTTCTATGTGGCAAGCATGATAATGATAATGTTATGATGTGACAGGTGCGCCCGGAATTATATAGCGCAATATGAATGTCTAAATGTGACGGGTGTGCCCAGAATTATATAGCGCTCCAATTCATTGGGTAAAGTGATGAATCTCATGAGTAAATGTGAAATGATGCGTGAACATGATGCTAGTTTTGTTCACAAGTATGTGTGGTAGTTAACCACTATGACATGATGTTTCATTTTTATGCTTTGCCACATTTCAAGTTTATTGTTTATGCTCCTCTCATGTTCAAGATCTTCTTCCTATGTCATGATTATGCTCACCCCATGCTATATTGTTCTTATCTATCCTCTTACTGGGCTTTTAGCTCACCCCTTTTGATGTATATCCTCAGGTGGCTACATGTACTAAGGAGAGGACAAGTGCTACTAAGAAGCTAGAGAAGAAGAGATTAAATGAATTTTTATGATTGATGTTGTACTTGTTATGTGTTGTCCTAGTTTACCCAAGACACTAAACCTCTGGATCCTCCATGTGTAATACTATTATGTTTTTTATATTTGAAATGATGTAATAGTAATGTAAGAAAAGGCAGGGTCGCTATATATATGATATTTATATCATGGATAAAATTCTATAAATGATATAAACTTAATCAAACTTTAAGGAACATTACTCAGTAACAGAAAAAAGCTTGAAAAATAAAGTAGATATCACCCATAATAGTGATTTTAAAAAACAATTATTAATAAACTGGTGATAAGATTTCATAAATAAATTATAAATTATTTTATAGATTTTAATATGGTTCTATAATATATTTATAATAAATAAATATTTATTATACCAGATTTGTGAATTTCTATGATGAAAGGAGAGACTTGAAGTGAAGGATTTATGTTTTAATCCTATCTTAATCGGTATTGTTTATGCTTATATTTCAATTTAAGAAATTATATTATCCTTATATTATGAATCCATTTAATTTTATTCCCATATTTTATTTCTAAGAAATATATTTCTTCCATTAATTTTCCAAATATTATTTATTTAATATATTTAAAGATTTTTTTCATTGGAAATCGAAGTTATTTCTCTTTTCAATCAAAACACTATTTTCTTCCATATCCATATTTTCTAAAAAAATGGTTTTTTAATATTATACTCTAAATTTTTAAAGTCATTTTCAAAAATTATTCATTTTTTATACAAAAATTTAAAGTTAATCTTTTTGTCATTTTCAAAATGAGGTTCTTTTGGACTTTTTCAACAAAAATGTGAATGGAATGTCTTCTTTTAACTTATTCACAATTAATGCAATTTCCCACCATAATGAATTGTAAATGATATTAATAATCCATTAAATTGTTTCATATTTTATTTCAATGGAAATTGTTTCAATAATAATTTGTATATTTTTAGATTTTAAAAATGGATTTAAAAAAGGGAATGTTGTTTTCCTCAAAAGAAATTAATGGTATTTATATTCTAAATGACAAAAACCTTTGGCACTGCCTATATTTTAACACGGATATGATACAATGGTGCCATTATTATTATTTATATATATGTTTTATTATTATGATGGTGATATATTTAAAAAACCATTTTATTTTCCATGTTTTAAGCTATGATGAGATTAATAAATTTTTATATTTCATGTTTTCTTGGCATGGGTTATGTTATGATGATATGATGAATTTTTTAAAATAATGTGTCTAAAATATTTATGGTTGTAATTATATGATGGGTGATATTGGAATTATATATCCCTAAAATTAATTAGGTAGAATATTATATCTCATGAGCTAATTATAGTAAACAAGTCAATGTGCTTGATCTATTATGGGAAACAAGTTGATGTGCTTGATCCATTATGAGAAACTAGTAGTTGTGATTGATTCATTAAGGGAAATAAGTTTATCTTATTAATATAATATTGTAAATAGGTGTATTTTCTAAATCAATTATGATCTGATGGAATTTTTAGTTAACCTTGACATGTGAAATGGTTTCTATATATATGATGGTGCCACACTTTTATGAAATGAATATATGGTTCAAGGTTGATTTATAATGACTTCTCAATATTATGATTCATGTATTTTGAAAAGGAAATTCCTTATGTCATGACTCATGTTTATAATATTTGATTGATTTAGTAAGAACCTTTTATGTTATCGTTATAATCTCATACCCATATTTTTAAATTTTTCTTTTATATGATCATAGATTGATATCTCTCTTGTTTACCCTTACTAAGCATCAGATATCAACCCTTACTATGTTTCCTTTCCCCTGGTTATGAATAATGTATTAAGTAGGGAATTTCTATGAAAATTACTAAATGGAAAGATATTTATGGGATATGTTGATGATATTTCCTGAAATGATAAAATCTTATTTCTAGTATCCAAGGACACTAAAAGGTTATGGTCCATATATGTTAATTTGTGGAATGTATTGAATATTAATCTAAAATGATATAATATTTAGTTATGAAAATAATTGGCATTTACAATTTCCTTTATAAAACCATCATAAATTTTGGTTAAATTATTTCATAAACATCATAATTCAAAAGTTTTTAATTTCATTGTTATTTCAAATCCATATTTTACCAACATGGTCTCAGACATTTCTGACTCATCTCATGGTTTCCATTTAGTTATAATTTCATCATGAACACCCCTATGTATTTATTAAAGAATAATTTAATTACTATTACATATCCTAAGAGTTCTATTAATCAACCCAAATAGATAATCCTAGAATAAATATAATTATGTCAAAGGTAGTAAGAAATATCCTCTTTCAACCTATTCTAACAATCCTTAGGTCATCCTCGATACCACAATCACCACCACAACCTGGGTAATCTAGCCCTTCCCTCGTTGAGTAAATTGACCATACCTGGTTGCGCATAAAGTTAAAGGATGTTATATATCTTATAAATACATGGAAGAGATCATAATTTCAACATAATAATTTCAATAAGAAACAAATGCCTTTTTATCATGCACAAAAGCATAACAATAACCATGCTAATCTTCAAATACCTATAAAAAATCAATTCCAACAACAAGAATAATTTTTCATTTACCATCCTTTATAACTAATTCTTTACATATTGTTTCAAAAAATAAAAACCTCAATTATATAGTTCCATATTAAAACCAATAATTCCAATAAACATTCCCAATCAAGACTACATATTTCTTTACAATTCCAAAGAAGATATATATCAACTACATCAATTATTTTATTTTCTATCTTCCTTAATTTACCAATATGATTATATAATCCCATTTTAAATATATTATAAAAAATAACATTATATTTAAACCTAAAATACACAAGAATACAATAATTATCATCGGACAAAATAATTTCAAGGAATAATTATAGAGATCATTTAATTTTCTCTTTCATTATCTTCGTTTCTCTTACCACCTTTATGATTATAATCTATTTATGAATTCCAACATAGAAATTGAAGAATAAATAAATAGTGAAACACCTAGAACACCCATAATATAATAAGGCCCAAAAACATGAAACCACACCATCCCCTTACTATTCATTCAATTTATCTATTTTTAGATTTTATTATTGTTATTAAATAAAATATAAACCATTTACCCACTAATATAATTCATTATCCACAAATAAATTCAAAAAAAAAGGATAATTCATAGATCATATACCTCATATAAAGCTTTAACAAAACTTATCATATGCTGGAAGGAGTGAAAATCAAGTTGCATAGCCAAAAATTCTTCAAGGCCTCTATCTTAAATCATTGATGAAACCTCTCCAAAAAAATTTATGAAACACAAAATAATGATCTATATCGAACTCAGGGGAAAAAATTAATCTCTAGTCACGAAATGTTGAGAGAATAAGGGACGGATAAATGGGTAGGTAGTGCCTCAAAGAAGGTAAGACCTTTATCATTTCTCAGAACTGCCCCGTCAATTTTTACAATCCATAGTTGATACAAAAAAGGGGGTGTGTTGTTTTTGCCTATCTTTTTCACCCCATCCATGGTAAGTGAGGAAACAAACCTGGAATTTGGATAGAATAATCAAACTAATCCAAAATTCCCTAGGATTGATGAAGAAAAACACCCCCACGGTATACTAGAACCACCATTCCATGGTTCCCTTCATCCCTAGCCAAAATAGGTAGCTTCTATAATGTGTTTCATCCTACCTCGCAATTTTGTGTCTCACCATGTGTAGGACAATGATGTGTAGGTAATGTGATTTCTAATTCTTATCATAGCTTCTCTGTGTGAGTGTTTGTTGACAAAGATAATCACTCCCACTAAAATGGGTGTGGTGGACTTCCTATTTCCCAAATAGAGGCTCACTAAGAAAAATTCTCAGGTCTCAGGTGTTTCACCGTATCATTTTTCACTTAGAGAACTCACTCAAATTCTACCAAAGAAACACAACCATGAAAATGGGTAAAACCTTAGGCATATCTTCCTTGGTATTTAACATGATATAAAATGGCCATCCCCATCCCCACGACTCTAAAACACCTAGATAAAATGATTATCACCTTCAACCAAGAACTAAAATAGGAACCACCTTGGGTGTTTTAGAACAAATATAATTCCCATAAACAAATATTTCATACACTCAAAAATAGAAAGTAAAAAACTCCTTCTACACCTTCCTAAAAATTTGTATATCACATTAAACCCCTCAAATCCTAGGAATTCAGAACAGATTTGGAGGAACTACACCCTTTTTTAAAATACATATCAATTAATTATCATCCACAAGAATTAAAAAAATATGGGATGGAAATAAGTGGGAAAAGATAATAAATAATCTATAGTTATACATCTTAAACATGTATCGCAATATATTAAAATTAAATCCATCCATCGTAAGGGATGCATGATATCTCAATCAACTCACACATTGACAAGGATCAGACATATCATCAAAACATAAATAAAAAACTCAAGATATTGATCACACATTTTCAACTCACATTCCCAATTATATTCTTACAAACCATCATGTCATCATAGACTATGAACATAAGGGAAATAGGCTTGTCAAATACCTTTCCCTAATAGTCTCAAATCTCAATTGTACATTCCTCATAGTTTGAATCATCTCCAATATGTAATTAATGTCCTAGGAATCATCTTAGAGATATCAAGAATGTTATGATATATGTAAACTTCCTGAATATAGATTATCTATGGGAAATGTGCTAACCGATTAACAATAGTACCAACACACTCCATAATCTAAAAAAGGCCTCAAAATTAGAGATAAATCTTACTCCTAAGACCAAACCATCACTGCTCATGATGAAAGGATTCCTTTAATAATACATGATCCCATACATCAAAATATTGAGGCCTACTCCTATGATCATCCTTGTACATCTAATGATACTAAAATACCTTCATTTTCCCTTGAATAACCAGAAATTTCTCCATGGTATTCTACAACAATTCTGGTAGAAGATTAACTAACGGTCCAAACATATTCCAACACAATATAGATCAGAAAGTTTGGCCATATAACGCTTCAAATGAGGTTATAAAAATAATATATTGATGACTTTTATTGTAATAAATCTCATTCTATGTTATATGTTTAACCCTTGAGCCTTTAAAATACACAACACATGTGAAAATCATGTCTTCTATTGTTTGGATAGTTTAATATGTTTGACCATCTATTTTTAGATGAAAAGTAATGTTAAAACATGGTTGAGAGCCAAAAGAATGTTAAATAAATTTATACATCCTGAAGGTAAAATGAGTATGAAGATCAAATATGATCAACTTCAAAACCCCATGAAGCCTAACCACCACCTCTAAATGTCACCTTGATAAAACATCCACCGAGATCAATTCCTTCATCACTATTAAATGGTTTTCCTTAATCAGTTATTCCCCAAACACCCAAACAGAATAATTTCATCCCAATTATCAAGGAAAACTAGTGATTAATTCAATTGATATATCCTACCACATCCACCAGGGAACATCTTGTGGTTGAAGAAACCCACCAATAACATGATTATTTTCCTTTACCTTCTAGGAAACCAAAGTCTAAGATATGAAATTTTCATGAAATATATCCCTCCCATTACACGTATCCCCTCAATTCATGATACATATATGCCACACTAAGATATAACAATAAAAGGGAATAATGGAACTCTCAATGAACCATCTCACAAATAATCGAAGGAATAAAGATACCCCTTGACACATCACCATATTTTGATCATTATCACACCATCACTCAATGTAATCACCATAAATAAATCAATCATAGAAAACCTACATCTTATAAACCTATAATTGGGAATCATCCACCTATTTCACCAAAGATTACTGCATTATCATCTAGAAGAAACATCCTTTACTATCAACTTCTCCCATATCTAGGTATGTCATTGAGAGCTCTAGCATTAATCTTTAAGCACCACCAGCTACACAAATAAAATCATCTCACAAATTTCTACCCAATGCATCGTGAAAAAAATTCTATTTCAATGTTTTATAGAATTTTTTTAAGACATAATCTTATAATAATTTCATCCACCATCACTATAACAAGTTTAATTCAGATTTGGGAATGATATACCTTGAGATAATATGATCTTTGAACATCATAAAGAATTCGCCACTAAGTTGATACCACCAAAACATCACAGAAAAAAGTCACTAAAATAAACTCTATATGATGGGTCTAATAATTACACTCATCTGTTTGTAAATATTGAGTTCCATAAGAGAGGAAAACTCTTTTTCATATATAAATGAGATCCAATAAAATGTATGAAGAATCAAAATAAACCTCACACACAACTCCTTCCTCTGGAAAATGAAAAATAGGAGCACTAACATGCTTCTCCTTCAAATACTAAAAATAAACCAGACATTAGTTAGTTCAAATAGTTGAATGATCATTTCGGGTCATGTTTTTCATAAGAGTGAGAATCTAAGAAAATTTAGATACAAGTATCCTATAATCTACTATAATACCAAGAAAACTCTGCACCACAATAAAATTCATGGGGGATATCCTTGAAAAAACTACCTTAATTATCAACAGATCCAAACACAATCCCTCTTGTGACATGAAATTTCCCAGGAAATGGAACTCATGGTACTATAACATACACATTGAAAGCATCCCAAATAGTTCCTGACTTTGAATAATCCCTAAATAAAATCACATGTTCTCTACATGTTACTCATCATATATATAATACACCAAGATTTCTTCTATGAACCAAAAAAAACTAGTCTAAGAACTCATAGAAGATATATTTTATGAATCCCATTGACATGGATGGGGTGTTGAAAACACTAAAAGTCATTTCCATGAACTTATAGTGTTCATACTGATATCTGAACATAATATCTGCAGTATGTTCATCATTTAGTTGCATCAGATGATATATGACAACAAATTAATCTTAGAGAATCAACTATCTCCTTCTAGATGATAATACAAATTTTCAATCTATAGAAGTGGATAATGGTTAATTATTGTCACCTAATACAAGTGACAATAATCGATGAACAAAATTAAATTTCCATCTACATTATTCAAAAAAAATGATTGGAGCAGTGAAAACGTGACACAATAGGAAAAATAAAACCTCTCTATATGAGGTCATCAATCTAGATATGTAGCTCCGGCCACTCAGAATATGTCATTCTCTATAGATACATCGAGATAATATATACACTCAGTTATATCTCTATGCCAAACATGATCTCTCATTGAGGGGTTATTGTCACAAACTCTTTATTGAAGACACCATCATAATCTTCCACTACCATGGGAAACACCACCATTTGAACATCTATTGAACACAACATCAGATATTCCATCATGGATAAAAAGAACTAAACATTCCTCTAACCTATCTAATGGTCTCACTATCCCATGAAAATAGAATTCTCATAATCTACATCACAAAATAAAGCTCAACTCCTGAAGCAATCCATGTTATTTTGCACCAAATACAACTAGTATATGCTAAGGATTATAGAATATGGATTTATCTGTAAACAAAATAATCTATTGATGAGTTAAATTGCCATAGTGTCATATCAAAATATCTATATTCATAAAATTAGATAACCCAACCTATAATGGGAATAGTCAATTCCATTGGAAAAGGAAGCTTCTCCACATATAGTCCCAAAGAATGGATATGGTGGGTGAAATAAATGAATCTATATCTCTTAAATTAAATATGGTATTCGGCAATGTAGAATATAAAAATATGACATCTCACACGATGTTTGGATATCTCAATATTGGAAACTCTAAGGAATACATCTGATCATGGCCAGATTGACTGTAAGGCTATGTATTGATATTTCATTATTAAATTAATGTAATTTGGGTTATTTTTAATCTTGATAATTTTATTCTTTAATTTTAGATTTTTTTTTAGAAATTTTCTTCTGTATATTTTTTTTTCAATCATTTAATGGGTTTCTTGATTATATAGATAACCTTTACATAGGTATTCATTTTCTAAAAAGGTTAGTATGCATGGTTTTGTGTTAACCATATGATTACCCTGAAATAGAAGGTTACTTAATTAATTTTTTAATGTGCATGTTTAATTTGAATGATTAAGGAATTTTTTGAGGTGAGGAATATTGTATTATGTTTGACATACCATTCTATTGAGTGTGTTTATGGGTGGGTCCAAGTTGTTTTTAAATTGTCAGTTGAAAAATGTGATTAAACCTTGTATCATTTTACTACTTGGAAAGTGTCATATAGAGGGTTAGTGAATGTTTTTAAACAATATGGTGAACCTAGATTCACTTAAAAAGTGTAAAGACCCATCTTTCCATTCAAATTTTAACTCCCCTCTCCCCTCCCAAGAATGAGTCAGACCCTAAAAATAATAAGGGTGAGCTGCAACCTCTTTATCCTCCTTTGATTATTGCCCCTTTATATCCGGATTTCATTTAGAATTGAATATAATTTCTCCTCTTTGTTCCCTTTTTCTTATTCCCTCTACCTTTATTCCATTTATTCCAGGTTTATCCATCCACCATGAACCCTGATTCAAGTTTCATGTGAGATATTTAGTTTTAGGTAGATATAACATAGGTTTTTTCTCTTTTAGGACAAGGGAAGGTTAATTCCATTATTGTTTGAGTCTTATGCATAGAAAGAGACATGTCATATCTTTATTTATTTTTTGTTGAGATAGGTATTTCTATGCAATTAATTTAGTTTCAAATTCATGATGTTTTTTAGTATTAAATACCTATTTTAATTAATTTATATTAAAATACTACATTAATTTTGGATGTATAACATGTTTTCACTGGGTTTTAATAATATAATAAAGGGATTTAAATATAAATTTTACGTTTAGATTTGAATATTAAATAGTTAAGTATGTCAATTCCCTTTAAAAACCTAAAATACTTTCATATATGTTTTGGATGGAAAATTAGAGGCATTGGCCCTTTTTATTTTGAAAGAAACAAAACCTTATCTTAAAGGATGATTTACAAAATGAGTGTTTTTTAGTATTGTTTCTAAAGGATATTTAAAAATGTAATTTATGAGAAGTTTAAATGATGCCACATTTTGAGTTTATTTTCAATTAAAGGCATATTTTTTATTTTGTGAGACAAATGGATTGTTCCACAAAAGAACATCATTGCTTTCTTCATTGCTTATTTCACTCATTATGGGTTATTTATTATTATGTAAATATTTTATGATGTAAAATGGGTTGTTTTTTGAAAGGGAATCGGAGGTTGGGTGTGAGATATTGTTTATTTTCTATTTATGTTGTTGTATTGATTATTTACACACATCCTTTCTTGATTTTTATGGAAATACTATGATAATATATCAGGATATAGATATATTTAACCACTATTGTATATTTTTTTCCTTTCTATGGGGTCAGTACCCAGGGTAGATGAGTGCTCCTAGGATATATTTTTTACCCATAGTTTGATAGAACTGTTGGGAAGACATGTTCGTTAGTTCCATTCTAAAGATCATGTTGCTAGTAGGAGACCATGTTACATGATTATTAATATTTTTTTCATGACACATATCCTATTATTAGTAGTAAAAGTTTTGAATTTCATCAAATTTATTATAATTCGTTATGATTATTTTGTTGTGGAACTTTTCACTTTACCTTGATACCTTTTTTCATATTTCTTTGATATAATGGTACCTTCTTTTGTTGTTCATTCATTCTTTATGGTGGGGTTGGTTTGTAAAATGGTTTAAAATATTTTTTCAGAGTTTTGTTTTTAATATAAATATTAATGGTTGTGTTTTATGGGGTTTTTATAAAATATTTTAAATGAGGGTAAAATATTTCAATTTTTCCATTTAAAATCAAAGAACCTCATTTATTTTTTTAAAATTATTTTACTAATATTTAAATATTTAATTTTTTTTTTATTTCAAATAGTAATGTTTCATTCATTAAATGTGAAATTGTGTGATTTATTTTCATTACTACCATATTAATAATGAATATCATTTTTGTCTATTTTATTATAAATATGAAGTTATGAACTATTAATCTAAATGAATTACATGGAATATTTGGTTATATCCTACTGGGCTTGTTACCTCACACCATACATAAACAATCATGTACATGCACGTATAACTTAAATTTATATAGGTTTTTTGTTCTATTTTGGATTGTATATCACTTTCTTGGGTTCATAATGGGTGAGTTGGGATATGTTGAGTAGCCTTGGGATGAACATTGGTTATTTGATATCTTTTGTTTTTATTTTGGGATGTTATGTTATATCAGCCCATATGGTCTTTTCATTTTTTATTCAGTTTCTTCCATTATATCTATTGTGTATTATTCTTTTGGATGATGTATGTATGTTTATACCAATGATTTAAATCATAATTGTTGGTTATGACTCATTTGTTTTTTTTTCTTATCGGGTTTTTCTTATTTCTTTTTTTTATGGAAGTATGATATATGAATTCCCCATATTGATTCTTTGGTAAGTAATTTTTTTTTCTTTTAATCTGATTTTTGGTTAAAACTATTCCCAAGGTAATTATAATTAATTAACATTCACTAGTTTCCTACCAATGGGGATTTAGAACACTCTTGAGGCCTAGTGGTGTGTTGGGTTAAGTGGTGTAACAGGTTATCTCAGACCGGTTCATCACAAAATATTATCAAATCCTAGGTTCTTTATAGTTCTAGGTTCTTAATAATTCCCTCCTATTATTTGGGTAGTGTGATTATATATTGGAGGTTGAAAATTTAAGGATTTGGTAGAGTGTGTGGGTGAGTGTTTGATGGGATATTACTCATAATATAATTCTTGTTACCAGGGTAAGAAGCTATTAAAGTCTTTTATCTAGATTTAGTGATTGATTTTGATGAATTTTAATATGTATGTATTTTATTTGGATCCCTGATGAGTTTAGAATGTGGTTTTGAGGGTGACCTTTTATTTTTGGGTGAAAGTGGAAGAAGAATTAGGAACACACAGTTAGTTCACAGGGTCTTGAAAACATTAAAAATACTAGACTGAATTATTTTGTGTACTTCACAAATTTTCATGAATAGATGATGTATGGACAACCAAAAATTATAGAAAAGACATGCATATCTCTATATCCCTCCTTGTTTTGATGACTCAACTTCATTTATTTTCATATTACAGCATGAGTGACTCGCATTACATTGATTTACGTAAAATAATTCTTGATAGTTTTTTATGTGTTTCAGGTAGATTTTATGGGTGTGTGCGATGTTTATTTACTGATACTTGTTGTTTAAAAGAATTTTTTGGTTGAAAACCGAATTTCAAAGAATGCTAGATTTTTTTGGATATTATGGGTGATTTAGAAAAAAATTCCTTTTTTATGAACATTTTTAGACGTGTTTGATTTCATTATGGTATTTAGAAATTGTTTAGAAACCTAATGAATCTAGTTTAATATAGTAGATACATGAGAGGGGTTGAATGAGGTGTTGCATATTTTCTCAAATTAAAAAATATTCTTGCAACCCCTTTGGAAAATCCCTATTATTTATAGGTGTTTAAAATTAGATCTATTAATGTTTTACATAAAAATAATAATTTTTATTTATGAAAACAGTGAAATAATGTTGTACATAGTATTTTTGTATGGTTGGGTACAAATACCTACTCCTTACATTGATTTATTATTCATCCAAGTCAAGGATTATTGACCATAATATGATGTTGAATAAAATGGGTGGTGCTTCTCAAGCCTATACTTACAGAGTCTCATTGGGCATAGAATTACTTAATTCGTACAGGTCATCCATATACATCCTCACACTATATTAAAAAGGATTCATGATTATCATCCTACATACCCTGATTCTCATATGTTATATGGATCCCCACTATATATATTGAAGAGTTCTATTGAATTGATTTTAGGATGATTATCAACAGTTCATATGTCGGATGATTTGGAATTAATAAGATAAATCTCAATAAACTCACCAAAATGTTAGGAAATTTTAAATGATCTTCAAGAAACCTAGGTAATTTAGTCACTGGCTGAAACTTAGGTTCACTGGCTTCCTCACTCACCATGCTCCATATATCTTCATACCCAACAGGTCCTTATTTATTCTAATCATGACATCAATATTTGATATCATACACTGCAGATCAACCATTTTCTATGTTTTTATTCAAAATATACTAAAAATAATGGTTGTCATATAAATATATTTTTCTTCCCTTATCTTCAATACATAGATGATCTATCTTCTTAGTATAAGCTCAGATCCTCCTTATTCATCTTTTAGTGTGTTCTTCAAAATATCACACATCATCGTAGCTCATGGTTAATTTATTTTTAACTCTTTAACTCTATCCATCATTTTCATTTTATACATAGATCACCCCAAAAATTATAACCTCTATTTTTTAAGAAATATTAACTTTAAATTATTTTTTGTCCCATTGTTTTCTCAATTTAATCATACAACATGATCACCTTTATTTCCTTATTCATCTAGGCTCATAACCAAGAATCCTGATAGTACTTTATTTCTAACATTTTTAATATGATGTCCGATCAAAATATTGATATTATCTTTTGCATTGCAATAAATGTATCCTATATAATGATTGGATTTCCCTCAATTTTGATTCCTTATTTCTCATTTTTCTCTCAATTGAAATAAATTTTCTGTAGTTTATAGGCTTCTTCTATTGGCCTTAAGACTTTCTCACCTTATTCTCAAATACTCATTGAAATTCACATCTTCATTCATTTATCATATATTTAGATAAATCATATAGTAAATAGGGATTTGGATTTTCATAATCATTATTATTACTAATATACATCTGTAATTCATATATACTCATTCATTTCATTATTAATAAAACAATATGGATCTCTTCTTCAACTAGTAGACTCAAAGAATATTTCACAACTCCACTAATATTTTATATTCTTCTAAATAAGGTTCAAATTAACCATTTTCATCAACAATATGTCCACACTAATTGATATTCAATATTTTTATCCATATAATGATTATATATCATTACATATATAGTATGGTTTATCATCTTATCACATCAGAGAATCAATTAATACCATTGAAGACATTAAAATGATTTTTACATTCAAATATTATCTTTTCATTTGTTATCAACCCACATCAATCTTAGATCATGTTTATTAATAGTTTCATAATATTATGAACATGAAGGATCAGTATCAGCCTCAACATATTTTATTTCAAATAAATTTTAATAATTCTGGAAACAATAAATTTTTATTAAACTTTTATCTTACCATTGTTTTCATGTACATGAACTTCATAGACCTTTAACGATGTAATAAAAACCCATTATAGGTGTTTATTATTGTATAATTCATTATTAATGGTTCTAGATTCACCCCAAATTAAACCATCTTCATCATATCAAAATCTAGAATATCAATTTTTCATCTAGTGGAACATCAAAAGTTTCTTAAGTGTTGAACTCTTATGTTTGGGTCATCGTGAATAATATTATCAATATCAGTTTTGTAAAATGAGATTTGTACTCTCTGAATCTTAAGCTTGGAGTCAAACACCCAATTTATTATGCTCAAAGTCTTAGGCTCAAAGACTGTAATTTTTTTAGTTTTATCTCTGTAACACCCCAATCTTCTATGGTACGCTTCTCTTTGAATAATGTGATAGCGTGTGTTGTATGCAACACAGAGTTCTAACACACCATAACCAATCAAACTAGCCGTTATGAATAGTAATACCTACTTTTTGAAATTATATATATTTTATTTTTTAAAATGGACTTCATTTTTGGATTCATAATATCTAATTTAGCCTAAGGTGAAATTTTTGTACGTTTCGGATAACTTTAATATTTTTATGAATAGTGAAAATTACTAAATTTTAATTAAAAACAACTTTTTTAATCAAAATAATTAATAGTGATAAATTATTAATTTGATTAGTTTTAAAGTATATTTAGAATATATTTTTACCATTTAATATAATTTTTTTCATTGGGCATAATTTTACAATTAAACCGGACATAAACAAGTGTCACTCTTTTGATAGTTATTATCTCTTAAAAACACGCTTTTTGTTTTAGCAACGGGAATTAATTTTAAATAAATTTCTGCCACTTCTATGTTTTGAATTTGGAAAAATGGATTCCATATTTGGAATCAGGATGTTCAAATTTTGTAAATAGGTAACTTTTATCTTTAGACATTTTGAATAATTACTGCGGTAAATATTTTATTTACCATGGTTAAGGGTAAATCCGGTAAATAAGGGTTAAAAAAATTAATATTATAATAATACTAAATTACCCTAAAACGTGTCCTAGCCTTATTGGTGGATACATGTTCGGTCATAGGCATCTTTGGGTCGATTTTGGGACCCCATGGAGCCACTTGTAGGTGATAGGGACACTTTATTTTAATTAAGTTAAAATAAGAACAAAAATGACATAAGTATATATCTTTTAGAAACACAATTTTTACATAGGGTTATATATTTTGGATTTTCAACTATAAATATTCATTAGAAAGATAAAACGATTTCCTACATGATGATATTTTATTTTCAATTTTTAGAGATTAAATAATTTAATTTATTTATGACACAATGATGATGCAGTAATTACCATAATAGTGAAAAATTAAAATAATTGATATGATAAATACCCAAATAAATATAATTTGAGACTTTTAATGAATTAAAATAATTTTATAGGATAATATGCCATATTAGGATTGATTTAATTAACTTTTTTTGAAGTAATAATTTTGTTATGAGTTTCACAAAAATAAACTATTGAATAGTATCAAAATTGACATAAAAGAGTTTTTAAACAAAATATTATATTATTAATTGATATGAAATTCATAAAAATATAAGGTTCGGCCAAGAGAATTATATCATAATAGGTGTATTATTAGTGGACCATTTGGGAGTCTCTTGGATGTATATGGTAAGTTTATTAGCCATATAATATAAAAATACAAAGTGACTTGGTAAATGTCAAAATAATTAACTTAGAGTTAATACTTAAAGATAAGGTTAATATAAGTACCCAAACCTGTCTAAATTCTATTGGTTGAGTTTTTTTCGACCTATCCCCACCTTAACCTCTGAATAATCAACTTTTGAGCCATTAGAAACCGAATATGAATTTATTATAAATTAATATTTCTAGCTTTTCCAAAGGTGCCCCTCACCCCTCTTATAAAAAGGCACTCCTCCTTCTCATTTCTTCACACCTTCAGAGCCTTTTGGTTCGGCCAAAATCTTCCCAAATACTCTCCCAACATCCCTCACTACATCCTAGAGGCATTATTTGGATCAGAAAGCCAACCTAAGGAGCCATTTTGATCAAATCAAAAGGAAGAACCCGAAGAATAGGTAATGATTTCACCACCCTTTTCCAAGTTCCTTCCTTTTTCCACTATTTCTTCCGTTGTTTTTACCATTATAAAATAATACCTCCAGTATCATATATATACTGTGATTTTATTATAAATATGGTACAACCATATTCAGTATTCTATCCACCCTTTTGAATAACATGTCACCATACGTGCGTACGTACGGCTTACCGTCTCCACGCTGTGGTGTAATTGTTATTCAATATATTATTATTTGGATGGGTATAATAATGATGTGTAAATCATGTAAATAATAAATATATCATGTTAATGATTCTTTATATATGATATAAAATCCATTTATATATTATTTTAATATCAAAAGAATGATATTGTCGCTCGTGCGTACGTACGGACTACCGTCTCCATGAACGCGATGAGATTCATTCTCCATAGTATCCATTAAAGTATAATTATCATTTGATGATTTAAAAATTATATTTAAGGACATGATATCATTCAGGATATGAATAAGATACAACCTATCCATAACAAGCATGGCTTATGTAACAAAACATATAAAAGAAAACGAGTAAGTTAACACCTGAAACGACGATAATTCAAAGATATTATTAACAAATCAATGTTAAAAGATCATATATGATATCATATTAATATATATGATTCTTGTATAACATAATAACAATTATTTCACCATTATACAGGAGGTTAACCTACCCCAACCAAGGAAAAGTACAAGGTAAGGGTTATTTCGCAATCTCTTCATTATCCGAGGTTGTTTATACGTAATAATCTACTGGGATCTCTTTATCATCCACATCGATGTTTCATAAAAATGAATTTCAAAACATTTTTACTATTTACTAGAATATGGGTT
This sequence comes from Viscum album, assembly GCA_963277665.1. Classification (NCBI taxonomy): domain Eukaryota; kingdom Viridiplantae; phylum Streptophyta; class Magnoliopsida; order Santalales; family Viscaceae; genus Viscum; species Viscum album. Next base: position 313,675,346 of record OY728126.1, read on the forward strand.
ACATTCATTTATACCCTTGTTTGACTTTTTATAAGAGGTTTATAAAGGAATCTTTCAGTTGTTTTCCAAACAATGTGCTTTTTAACCTTTTCGACAGAATTAAGGTAAGAATGTTTTTTTAACTTATACAGTGGGTGCGGTTATTTTCCGCCATTATAAAATCATCGAAGCTTCCCTTACAAGCTTATATAAATATTTTCAAAGAAAATGTTTTATTTTATAAATATATGACTCTTAAATGATTTCAAAAATAGAAAGAGATATTTCTCTAAAAAGAGTTTTGATTTCATATAGGTCAACATCCTTCGATGGATTTTATGATTATTTGTAGTAGATTTATTAAGATACAAAACTTCTATATTGTATTGAAGGTTTTGTGATATGTTTGACTATGGATGTGCTATTTTTATACCATTCATAGTTTATGATGAAAGTATTGACATTTCGTATGCAAGTTTTAATACGAATGTTTATGTCATGTTTAAACCTTTTCATATGGGAATGCATTGGACTTGATATGTGACGGGTGGAGCCCGCTATAGCTCCTCGATGCATCGGTAGGTCTCATGAGACAAAATAGTGTCTTGGCACAAGGCCTTGAAAAAATCTTATTTTTAGTCTTAGCACGAGGCCTTGGCTATGTGGTTATGATAGTCTGGCATTATGCATTCCATCATTATGAAAGTGGTTATTGATATTGCATGTGATTATTCGATTAGTAGAATATCCATGTGAATAAGTAAATGGCATTATTTTATTTTTATTTTGCCATACTATGTTTAAGTTCAAGTTTAAAAGGCTCTTGTTTAAGTTATACATTGCCTTAAAAGTTTTTGCTTATTTTTGAAAGTTTCTGCTATATTGTTATCCTTACTGGGAATTTGAGCTAACCCCTTTTCTATGTTTTACTTTTCCCAGGATGTGAAGAAGTAAGTTATGAATGACCTGCAGGGATAGTATGTGGGGATATGAGTGTGGAATATGGAGACTATGTTGTTTTAGTAGTTTTTCACTTTGTGATGTAATGTAAAACTTTATGAATATATGTAGTGTTTCCAAGGCTACGAAACCAATCGGTCTTTCGAGATTTGATCTTTCTTGTGATCATGCCAATGTAATGTAATAATGCACCGAATCTGGGTAACTAGGGTCGGGGTGTTACAGTTGGTATCAGAGGATGTTTAGTATAAACCTTGGAAGCTAGATTTAGATAAACTCTGATTAGAGCATGTAGACCTAAGATGAACTCTGAGGATTAGTATAGAAGAACTTCCTAGAATTTTGGTATTGTAGAGATTTTGTGATTTTTCCGAGCAATACATCCCTGTCTGGATATGAGCAGGTAGAGGCGGCTCTGGAATAGATGTACCTAGGGGTAAAACCTGAAAACACTGCTTTGAGATACACTCGAACGGGAACTGGTGCACAACAACGTGCCTTGCTGCACTCTTGGTTACGACACTCCCGGGGGATATGCTTAGGATAACTCTCATTTTCTTTAAAAATCATTATGAAGGGTTTATGAGTATATACTTCCTCAAAGAAAACATTTTTATGATTATGGATTATATCCATAAATAGTTCAATTTATATTAAGTGTTTTATAAGTATGGGATTATGTATTTTGATTCATAAACTGATCTAGTTTATGCCATTGTTTAGAAATGGCGCCTAGTGGAAGAAATGGAAACCGTATCAATGCACGCACTCCATGTAGGGATTTCCCTCCTGCTCAAGATAATTATAGTGGAGCTGGTGATGCAACTGGTGCTGATCAGCTAATCACCATACTGGGAAAACTCACTCAGGTTATGAATAATAACCTTACCCGTATGAAGCACCCTGATCCGCAGCGTGGAGGATCAATGTTAGATCGATTGATGAGGCAACAACCACCAACGTTCAATGGGAGTACAAATCCCTTAGTAGCTGAGCAATGGATATTTTCCCTAGAGAAAATATTTCAGGCTTTGGGGAGTAATGAAAGGGAAAAAGTTTTCATGGCAGTTTACCGCCTCACTGGAGATGTTGATCAATGGTGGTCATTGATTCAAAATACGAAGGAAGATGATGAAGTATCAAATATATAATGGAGGGAGTTCAAAGATCTGTTTTTAGAAAAATTCTTTCCTCGCGACCATCGAGTAGATATGGAAAGGCAATTTATAAGTCTGAGACAAAAGGAGGATGAGAATGTCACAAAGTATGAGGCTAACTTTACAAGGTTAGCAAGGTATGTTGGTGATTTTATACATAACCCAAGAAGTAATATTGATCGTTTCTTTGATGGGTTAAAACCATTTCTCCGTCGAGCATTAGTCTCACAATCCTTCTCGTCATACGAAGACATTGTCTCATGTGCTATCAAGACCGAAAAGGAATTCTCTAAGTCTTATGACTTTAAAGAAAAGCAAGAGAAGAAGAGACCTGATGATCAATCTACTAATGGAAATAAGGGGAAGAAGTGAAAGGTTGAATATCCATCCTATGGTAAATGTGGGAAGAAACACCCTGGTACTTGCTTGAAGGGAATGGGCGTCTGTTACAAATGTGGTGAAAAAGGCCCCCATGCTCGTGATTGCAAAGGGAAGAAAGAAGCTACCAATTTTCAGTGCTACAATTGCAAGGAGATGGGGCATTATGCAAATGAATGTCCTAAGAGTTAGGAGAACTTACCTCAGAAAATGCCAAGGGATCAAGGCCAGGCTTATGCTATCACTACTGCTGAGGTAAAAGCTCCGAAAGACGTGGTGGCAGGTAATTTAATGGTTTCCTCAAGTTTAGAAAATGCATTATTTGATTCTGGATCATCACATTGTTTCATATCTTCCCAGTTTGCTAAGAAAATTAGATATTTCCAATTTTATTTAACAAGGGAGTAATCAGTTAAAACTTCTAAGGGAAGTATCATTGCAACAAAGTTTTGTGAATCAGTCCCTATTAGAGCACATAAATGTTCTTTATCTGCTGATCTCATCGTCATACCTATGATTGAGTTTGATATAATCCTCGGTATATACTGGCTTTCAGACTATGATGCGAAGATTTATTGTAAGAAGAAAGAGGTTATGATTCTTTTTGATAATGATAAGGAACACCTTATCTTTAGAGCAGAATCATCACCACCTAATTCTTATTTAGATCCACCCCTAGTATCTGAACTAAATTCAATTATTGGGGAGGAAGAGAATGAAATAACTGTGGGTGAGGAACGGAATGTTCAAATATAGGATGTACCTGTTGTGAATGAATTTGTAGACGTATTTCTGGAAGATTTACCTGGACAGCCTCCAGAACGAGAAGTTGAGTTTTCCATTGATTTAATTCCTAGATCAAGGCCTATATCAAAGACCCCTTATAGAATGGCCACTGTAAAATTAGTGGAACTAAAGAAACAACTAGAGTAATTGAATAATAAGGGATTTATTCGCCCTAGTGTTTCTCCATGGGGAGCCCCTGTTCTTTTTGTTAAAAAGAAAGATTGGTCTATGAGGTTATGTATCGACTACAAGGAGATCAATGCTATAAAAATAAAGAACAAGTATCCCCTACCTCGCATTGATGATTTATTTGACCAACTACATGGAGCTCAATAATTTTCAAAGATTGACCTTCGATCTGGATGCCATCAGTTGTGTGTGAAGAAGGAAGACATTCCGAAGACAGCATTTCGAACCAGGTACGGGCATTACGAGTTTACTGTAATGCCTTTTGGATTGACTAATGCACCCTCTGTATTCATGGATCTTATGAATAGAGTTTTCAAGGAGTATCTCGATGAATTTGTGGTGGTATTTATTGATGATATCTTTGTATACTCCAAAAGCTACGAATATCATGAAAATCACTTGCGCATTATCTTGAAGACTCAGAGAAGGCATGAATTATATGGGAAGTTTAGCAAGTTTGAATTCTGGCTTCAATAGATTTCTTTTCTTGGCCATATTGTCTCTAAAAATGGAATCTCTGTTGATCCTTCTAAGACCAAGGCAATCCAAGAATGGCCAGCACCTACGAGTATAACTGAGGTACGCAGTTTTATTGGTTTGGAAGGTTATTATCGAAGATTCGTCCAGAATTTTGCCCGATTGGCTAACCCATTAACGAAGCTCACACATAAAGGGGTTCAATTTGTTTGGACAAAAGAGTGTGAAGAATGTTTCAAATAACTGAAGAGAAGATTATTCAATGCTCCTATATTGACTCTATCATCGGGGAATGATGGGTTCTTTATTTATAGTGATGCATCGAATAAAGGGCTTGGTTGTGTCCTTATGCAGAATGATAGGTTTATTGCCTATGCATCACGATAGATGAAAATTCATGAACAAAACTATCCTACTCATGATCTCAAGTTAGCAACTGTGATCTTTGCTTTGAAGATATAGAGGCACTACCTCTATGGTGAAAAATGTGAGATTTATACTAATCACAAGAGTTTGAAGTATATTTTCTCAGAAAAAGAACTCAACAAGAGGCAAAGGAGATGGCTTGAATTACTCAAGGATTATGATTGTACGATACACTACCACCCGGGGAAAGCAAACAAGGTGGCAGATGCTTTGAGTAGAAAAGACCATGGAGTTTTGAACGTGATGAGAATTGAATGGGATCCAATTTTGATGGATCTAGTGAAGATGGACATGGGAATAACCAGGGAAGGTGAAACATCATTGCTTTTTCAAATGGTTGCCAAACCATCTTTACTAGAAAGGATTAAGAGTTCTCAGACCGATGATGAAGAATTTAAAAAGAAGATTAAAGCTGTGAATGATGGGAGACTGAGAGACTTTGTGTACGAAGATGGAATTTTGAAAATTGGGAAGATACTTTCTGTTCCCGATATACCTGATCTAAAAAGGGAATTACTGGATGATGCTCATAGTTCCAATTTCTCTATACACCCTGGGAGCACCAAAATGTATAGATATTTGACGGAACATCTTTGGTGGGACAACATGATGAGGGAGATTGCTGATTTTGTGTCAAGATGTATGGTTTGTCAACAAGTGAAAGCTGGAAAGGCAACAGCCTGGAGGAGTCATGCAACCTCTTCCCATATCGGAGTGGAAATGAGACAATATTATGATGGACTTTATCATGGGGCTACCAAAGACTCCTAGAAGGAACAATGCAATATGGGTTAGTGTTGATCGTCTTACCAAGTCAGCAGAGTTTCTTGCTATAAGAGAAGATCTACCCCTGGAACGTCTAGAAAGACTATATATTAATGATGTTGTGAGACTTCATGGAGTACCCATATCGATTGTTTCTGATCGTGATCCCCGTTTTACTTCAAGATTCTAGAAAAGTCTTCAGAAATCCCTGGATACAGAACTTCATTTGAGCACTTCTTACCACCCTCAGACAGACGGACAATCATAACGGACTATTCAAACCTTAGAAGACATGTTGAGATCTTGCTCACTTGACTTTTAGGGTATGTGGGATCAATATTTACCTCTGGTAGAATTTTCCAATAACAATAGCTTCCATTCGAGTATTCCGATGGCACCATATGAAGCGTTATATTGAAAGAGATGTCGTACACCAACCTGTTGGGATGACGTTGGTGAATGAAAACTTATAGGCCTAGAACTGGTGGAGGAAACGGTGGAAAAGGTGAAGGTAATCCAAAATCACATCAAAGCAGCTCAAAGTAGGCAGAAGAGCTATGCCGATAATCGAAGGAAGGATTTGGAATTTCAAGTCGGTGATCATGTTTTCTTGAAGGTATCTCCATGGAAGGGAGTCATACATTTTTCTAAGAAAGGTAAATTGAGTCCCAGGTACATCGGACCCTTCGAAATTCTAGAACGAATTGGGGTTGTAGCTTACCGATTGGCAATGCCGCCAAGTCTCTCCAAAGTTCACGATGTGTTCCACATATCTCTGTTGAGGAAATACATGCCTGACCCAACACATGTACTCACTTACGAGGAATTAGAACTAGAACCCGATCTGTCTTATTGCGAAGAGCCCGTCAGGATTCTTGATACAAGAGAACAAGTACTGAGAAACCGGACGATGCGTCTGGTAAAAGTTTTGTGGAGAAACCATAAGATGGAAGAGGCGACGTGGGAACCCGAGGAACTTATGATGAAGAACCACCCGATTCTTTCATGGGATAAGTATTCTAGAAATTTTGAGGATGAAATTATTTATAGGAGGGGAGAATGTAACACCCCAAGCTTCTACGGTACGCTTCTCTTTGAATAATGTGATAGTGTGTGTTGTACGCAACAACGAGTTCTAACACACCATAACCAACCAAACTAGCCGTTATGAATAGTAATACCTACTTTTTGAAATTATATATATTTTATTTTTTTAAAATGGACTTCATTTTTGGATTCGTAATATCGAATTTAGCCTAAGGTGAAATTTTGGTACATTTCGGATAACTTTAATATTTTGATGAATAGTGAAAATTAATAAATTTTAATTAAAAACAACTGTTTTAATCAAAATAATTAATAGTGATAAATTATGAATTTGAGTGGTTTTAAAGTATATTTAGAATATATTTTTACCATTTAATATAATTTTGGTCATTGGACATAATTTTACAATTAAACCGGACATAAACAAGTGTCACTCTTTGGATAGTTATTATCTCTTAAAAACACGCTTTTTGTTTTAACAACGAGAATTAATTTTAAATTAATTTCTGCCACTTCTATGTTTTGAATTTGGAAAAATGGATTCCATATTTGGAATCAGGATTTTCAAATTGTTTAAATAGGTAACTTTTATTTTTAGACATTTTTAATAATTACTGCGGTAAATATTTTATTTACCATGGTTAAGGGTAAATCCGGTAAATAAGGGTTAAAAAAATAATAATATATTAACACTAAATTACCCTAAAACGTGTCCTAGACTTATTGGTTGATACATTTTCGGACATAGGCATATTTGGGTCGATTTTGGGACCCCATGGAGCCACTTGTAGGTGATAGGGACACTTAATTTTAATTAAGTTAAAATAAGTACAAAAATGACATAAGTATATATCTTTTTGAAAAACATTTTTTACATAGGGTTATATATTTTGGATTTTCTACAATAAATATTCATTAGAAAGATACAAAGATTTCCTACATTATGATATTTTATTTTCAATTTTTAGATATTAAATAAGTTAATTTATCTCTGACACAATGATGATGTAGTAATTACCATAATACTGAAAAATTAAAATAATTGATATTATAAATACCCAAATAAATATAATTTGACACTTTTAATGAATTAAAATAATTTTATAGGATAACATGACATATTAATATTGATTTAATTAACTTTGTTCGAAGTAATAATTTTGTTATGAGTTTCACAAAAATCAACTATTGAATAGTATCAAAATTGACATAAAAGAGTTTTTAAACAAAATATTATATTATTAATTAATATTAAATTCCTAAAAATATAAGGTTCGGACAAGAGACTTATATCATGATAGGTTTATCATTAATGGACCATTTGGGAGTCTCTTGGATTTATATGGTAAGTTTATTAGCTATGTAATATAAAAATACAAAGTGACATGGTAAATGTCAAACTAATTAACATAGAGTTAATACTTAAAGATAAGGTTAATATAAGTACCCAAACCTGTCTAAATTATATTTTTTGAGTTGTTTTAGACCTATCCTCACCTTAAACTTTGAATAATCAACTTTGGAGCCATTATAAACTGAATATTAATTTATTATAAATTAATATTTCTAGCTTTTCCAAAGGTGCCCCTCACCCCTATTATAAAAGGTCACTCCACCTTCTCATTTCTTCACACCTTCAAAGCCTTTTGGTTCGGCCAAACTCTGCCCAAATACTCTCCCAAAATCCCTCACTACAACCTAGAGGCCTTAGTTTGATCATAAATCCAACCTAAGGAGCCCTTTTGATCAAATCAAATGGAAGAACCCGAAGAAGAGGTAATGATTTCACCACCCTTTTCCAAGTTCCTTCCTTTTTCCACTTCTTCTTCCATTGTTTTTACCATTCTAAAATAATAACTCCAATATAATATATATACTGTGATGTTATTATAAATATGGTACAACCATATTCAGTATTCTATCCACCCTTTTGAATAACATGTCACCATACATGCGTACGTACGGCTTACCGTCTCAACGTCATGGTGTAATTGTTATTCAATATATTATTATTTGGATGGGTATCATAATGATTTTTAACTCATGTAAATAATAAATATAACATGTTAATGATTCTGTATATATGATATACAATCCATTTATATATTATTTTAATATCAAAAGAATGATATTTTCGCTCGTGCGTACGTACGGACTACCGTCTCCACGAACGCGATGAGATTCATTCTCCATCGTATCCATTAAAGTATAATTATCATTTGAGGATTTAAAAATGATATTTAAGGACTTTATATCATTTGGGATATGAATCTGATACAACCTATCCATAACAAATAGGGCTTATATAACAAAACATTTAAAAGAAAACAAGTAAGTTAACACCCGAAACGACGATAATTCAAAGATATTATTAAGAAATCAATGTTAAAAGATCATATATGATATCATATTAATATATATGATTCTTGTATAACTTAATAACAATTATTTCACCATTATATAGGAGGTTAACCTACCCCAACCAAGGAAAAGTACAAGGTAAGGGTTATTTCGCAATCTCTTCATTATCCGAGGTTGTTTATACATAATAATCTACTGGGATCTCTTTATCATCCACATCCATGTTTCTTAAAAATGAATTTAAAAACATTTTTACTATTTAATAGAATATGGGTTACAGTAATTTATACCCTTGTTTGAATTTTTATAAGAGGTTTATAAAGGAATCTTTCCGTTGTTTTCCAAACAATGTGCTTTTTAACCTTTTCGACAGAATTAAGGTAAGAATGTTTTTTAACTTATACAGCGGGTGCGGTTATTTTCCGCCGTTATAAAATCGTCGAAGCTTCCCTTACAAGATTATATAAATATTTTCAAAGAAAATCTTTTATTTTATAAATATATGACTCTTAAATGATTTCAAAAATAGAAAGAGATATTTCTCTAAAAAGAGTTTTGATTTCATCTATGTCAACATCCTTCGATGGATTTTACGCTTATTTGTAGTTGATTTATTAAGATACAAAACTTCTATATTGTACTGAAGGTTTTGTGATATGTTTGACTGTGGATGTGCTATTTTGATACCATTCATAGTTTATGATGAAAGTATTGACATTTCATATTCTAGTTTTAATAAGAATGTTTATGTTATGTTTAAACCTTTTCATATGGGAATGCATTGGACTTAATATGTGACGGGTGGAGCCCGCTATAGCTCCTCGATGCATCGGTAGGTCTCATGAGACAAACTAGTGTCTTGGCACAAGGCCTTGACAAAATCTTATTTGTAGTCTTGGCACGAGGCCTTGGCTATGTGGTTATGATAGTCTGTCATTATGCATTCCATCATTTTGAAAGTGGTTATTGATATTGCATGTGATTATTCGATTAGTAGAATATCCATGTGAATAGTTAAATGGCATTATTTCATTATTATTTTGTCATACTATGTTTATGTTCATGTTTAACATGATTTTGTTTTAATTATACATTGCCTTAAAATTTTATGCTTATTTTTGAATGTTTCTGCTATATTTTTATCCTTACTGGGCATTTGAGCTCACCCCTTTTATATGTTTTATTTTTCCCAGGATGTGAAGAAGTAAGTTATGAATGACCTGTAGGGATAGTATGTGGGGATATGAGTGTGGAATATGGAGACTATGTTGTTGTAGTAGTTTTTCACTTTGTGATGTAATGTAAAACTTTATGAATATATCTAGTGTTTCCAAGGCTACTAAACCAATTGGTATTTCGAGATTTGATCTTTCTTGTGATCATGCCAATGTTATGTAAAAATGAACCGACTCTGGGTAACTAGGGTCGGGGCGTTACAATCTCATTCAATCGACCACATGGCCAACTAAACTGACCACTTATGGAATCCAAACAACTAAATGACCATATGAACTAACTATGTGAACCACTAAGTATACCTCATGAGTCTAGACTTATCCAAATTCCACACTTTGTAATACGAGTCTATAACTTATTCAATTAAGCTCAAGTGTTCATCAAAAAATATCTTTCCCTGATAAATTCTTTACCCAAGTTTTATACACACTAAATTTATTATTCATCTATATCATAACAAAAGTATGGACTTATCTCATATCATTGAACTTCATACTCACTAATGAGATTGCCTTGAAACTCTATTTAAAATAACTTCTTGACATTAATTATAATATAAAGAATTTAATCTATTAAAAATTCTTGTAGAATGTGACAAAATACTTTATTAAACACATTCTATATTATCCCATAAAGATCATCTCATTGAATCATTTCATATAGTAGGAAAATAATTATTTCTATCTATATAGACATTTAAATAGTAAGTAGTTGTTTTCTTTATTTCATTTCTAATATATGAGACCCATTTTGTATTTCCCCTACCATCACCTTCAAAACACAATTACTATAGTTGAAGGGAAACCTATTTTCCCTAGATTGGAGGGATACTCAAATCCCCCACCCATGTCATCATGACACGTATTGACATGCACAATGAAAAAAACCCCATCATTAATGTAAATTTAACATTAATATCCACATTTAGTTTTGTTTTCAATTCTCACACATATGATACTCACAATATCCATTTTAATAATTAATAGATGTTTTATTTTCCTCTCCCCTTAGTGAAAATAAATTTAAAGTGAGGGAAATATTTATTTCTGTTAATATAAGGGTGTTCTTATCCACTTGAAATACCACTTCTTCTCCCTATTATCTTCTAATAATATTTGATAACATAGAAACCAAAAACATTATAGTAATTAGATAGTAGTTAATCACTTTATGTTTACTTGAGAAAATCCATTGTAGAAAATAATATTTCCTAACCTAGACCATAATTTTTCATATTAAATTTCTCGATGTAGTTCCCACTAAGTATTTATTTTCATAGGGGTTGTAAAAAACATATTTTGAAAACACTAGTAATATTATACTTATCTTTACAAAACACATTAGAGAGTTCATGTTCAAGTAAACAACTCCCCCGTGATAGATAAAAACTCCCCTGTGATAAATATAAAGAGTATACATAATTAAAAGGAATTGATAGGTCATATCATTCCTTTTAATTTATATTTTTTTGAATTTTCTAGATTCCAAAATTTAAGATTATAAGAAATATATGGAATCCTACAATTCTTTAGTTGACCCCCCTCAAAGGATTTAATCTATAATTCATCATTATGGTTAAATTCTTCCAATAATAATCAATGATTCATTGATACTAGTTGGTGAATTCTATCAAATTTAAGAAACAAATTAACTGAAATTTAGTCATATATGATGATCATCCTCCTTGACTGTATATGTATTATAGCTTTCATTGATTCTTCTCATTCATCACATTAAATCCCCTTAGACATGCATTACCCATGGATATGTTAATAAGTTGGATCTTCATTACCTCCCTAGTTGTATAACTGAGGATGAAGACGAGGCTTCCGTTTCAACCCAATTATATTTTTCTTAAAATATATGAAAAGTCTATTTTTTAATGTCTGCAAATTATTTAGGTTTACATATTTATACTACATTGGGAAACATGGAATTCTTTTTTTAGATTTTATCTTAGTTGGAATGTCTTTTTTCCTTAATCAATCATAGTGATTTAATTATTTTATGTTTCCCCAAATTCCATTATTCTTCTAGATTTTCTATCCATATAATCAACATATCATTAAGCTCACGAACCTCCTTCTTCATTGGTGTGGAATGCTTATTTATAGAAAATGATGTGTCACTAAGGACCATTGGTATTTTTCCTATATTTTTATCATCACCATACACTATCGTAGATTACTCATACACTTTTTTGGAGTGTTTCAAAATTGATTTCACTTGACACAAACCATTTATTTCTTCTATACGATAACATTCTTATGAAACTTTTCAGCTACAACGAATTTTCTTTTGATAGCGTTGTTCTTATAATCTATCTTATTTGGTTGGATTCTTAAGGTAGACTTTTTTAATTTCTTCTTGGTTTGTAGTGAGTTTTTATTGCCTTTTGTGTGAGAATAGTACCTGGTAGGGTTGTTCCATCATTTCTTATAAAAATGAAAAAAAATTATTACACATATTTTAAAAAAATTTATGATAATTAAATATCTTCAAACTATACGTATTTCCCTTTTTATGTTCTTCTAGGTCTTGACCAAAATGATTCTTTTTATCTCTAATTATGCTCAAAATGATATCTAGCCTTATAAAAGTTGTATAAAATGACCTATTATTACAATAATAAATTGATATATGCCAAAAATTTCCTTAACACTTTCACCTTCCAATTAATCTTGATCTTTTTCTAATGCAAGGAATCAAACCATATTTTCATGCTTATTAATTTTGGGTTTGAACCCTAACATTTTGAGTTCTATATGAGGGGATAATTTTATTATACATAATAAATTTATTCAATAAAAAATCATGATTTTCCCACCATTTTTATTCTTTCACATTTTTACATATTTTTGGTTTTCCCCTATACATTCAGATCATCTGTATTTAACACTAACAGAATAAATTGAATTGTGTGATACCATTTTCAATGTTTTTGGGGTTGAGGATTCTCCATTTTATCATAACAATTTTTTTAACCATTATGAGTCCCTTATAAGGGTAGTACCATATCTAAAAATTAATTTGTTTTAGATTACTTTATAGTTCTTTGTAAAGGTGTTCTTTGTAAAGGTATAGTTTGACTGTATTCTAGATTTTTTAATTTGATTTCCAAATCCAAACATGCCATATTGGAAGTTTATTTTCCAATATTTCAATACATCAACAAATCATCCAAGTCACTATGCATATTCTATTTATTATCTTTACATAGCTTTATTTATTCCACCAACAAACTCTCCAACACTTGTACTCTCTTGATTTTTATATCTAGTAGGGGTTTTTGGACATCTAAAGAATGTATATGTAGTATCTCGTGTACATGGAACACCTATTTAATAAAAACTTTCTCAAAATAAGATATTTGAAATTATTTCTATTTTAAGGAATGACATTCATCAAAAAGTGTAACTGATTCATCCTTTTCATTAACTAGTCATGAGAGAGTGCTGTAATTTCCAAACAGTTTGGCCAAGGAATCTTCCATTGAATTATCCTCTTTGTTTAATTATGAATTCTCGTTCTATATTCCCTTTATATAAATCAATATATGTTAAAAAAATTTATTGGTTACTTTATCAAGATACTCATTGACTGAAAAATTAAAAATACTATGTTATTTTTCTTTTGGAAGATCCTTAATTTCTATAAAGATTGAATTACGGTCATCTGATTAATCTATCTCACTATGTTTAATTGAACATAAATCACTTAAATTACTTTTATCTAGTAGACATAAATCATAATCTTAGAATATATAGTTGATACAACATTAATATAAGTGGATCTAGGCTTATCCACATTAGGTATCTCAATTTCAAACAAATCATCGTATCTATACTCCATTAATCCAAGTGAAATTTATTGGGTCTTCACAATATATCCAATAAAAGGTGAAATTACCTCTAATATTAATTGGTGTACCCAGTGGACAGGTGTAAAAACCATTTAGGAAAATTAATTGTTTCATTTTTGTTCTAAATTTAAAAGTATCTAAAGACACCATTGGAATTTAATGCATATTTCTAGATAGTTCCTGTTGGATATATTATTATTTTACCAGGAAATAATAAATAATTTTCCTAAAAATAATGAAATAAATTCTTGAAAAATATTTTTTACAAGGTTAAGTATAATGACTTATTACTTTCATTGATTGGTTGTTCACCCCAATCACGGATTCTATACTATAATATGATGTTTGTTACAATAAGTGGTGTTTCTCACACCTATATTACAAGAGTATCAATTGACATGAAAATCCCTATTTCACGTAGTACATACTTCTATAAATTCACCATACATTCATAGAGTTTCACTATGATATTTCTATATACCCTGAGTCAAAAAGGTTATATAGAGTTCCACCATATATATGAAATTATTCCTTTGATTTTGTTTTAGGAAGAACATCAATATCTCTACCGAGGATTCATTTTCATCAATAATATATATATCCTTCAAATCACATCTACTTCCCCAAATGTAAAATTATCTCAAAGATACATTAGTAACTTAGTCACTGCTTGAAACTTAGTATTACTATATTCCTCACTCATCAATCTCCTAATATATTCAAACCTAGAATATCTTTATTTATTTAAAGAAAAATTAAATAAATGAGACCAAAAATTGCATATCGACCTTCCTCTAATTTTTTATTCTAAAGATTTTATGGTAATGGTTGCAAAAAAACCTATTCCTCTTCATTTATCATTAATGCATAGATGATATATCATCTCAGCATAAGATTATATCCTCCATTTTTTTCTTCTTCAATAATGCTTTTCAAAATATCTAACAAAATCATAGTTCCCAGTTTCTCTATTATTCCAAAATCTTTCCCTCTCTCCTTAATTTTATTTTAATATATAGGTCACCCCAAAAATCATATCCACTATTTTGAAATAAATAATATCGTTAAAAAATTCAATGGACCATTATTTCCTCAACTTAATTGTATAGAACTACCTCATTTGGTTATGCCTTAAAACTTTCACCAAGAGCCTCCTTTATTTCTCAAATTTTTTATACATGGTAAGCTCACAATATTGATATGACATTGTTTCTAAACCACTATATTCTATATAATTATATGTGTTCCCCCATTTTTTATTCTTCATTTATTTTTCTTTTTTTCATATTCAAAATAAATATTCTAGAGTGGTCCAGTTTCTTTTAGTTGGCCTTGATACTTCTTCATCTTCATCTCAATCACACACTGAAATACATTAATCCAATAATTTATAATTTCTACAGATAAATAATATAATAAATATATATATCGATTTACATATTCCTTTATACTGGTAAAACATGGTAGTTCTTCTCATTAACTCATTATTTTAATTCTTACTGGAACAATATCTATATCTTCTCCATGTAGAGTCAAAAAACAATTCACAACTCCACTGATATTTTGTATTCTTATAAAAAAACTCTCAAATCAATTTTTTTATTCAATAATATGTCCATAATAACTACATTTCAATCTCCCCAACTATATAATAATTATACAACATTATAAATGAAACATTTTTCATATATCTATAACTTTAGATTATCATTGAATAACTATGTAGACATTAAAATGATATGTACATTCAAATAGAATCCCTACTTTAATTATCAGTTCATATCAAGATTTAATCATGGATTTTGACTGCTTCATGATATTTTTAACATGAAGGATCAATTTTAGAATCATCATATCAAATTTCCATAAAATTTGAATAATCGTAGAAACTCTAAACATTAATTCAGTGGTTTATCTTCTCACTTATTTCCTAAATATCAACTTATAAGATCTTTTATGATTGAATCGTTCCTTTAGGTGTTTGTTATGTTTAAATTCATGATAAATATTTCTATAATCATCCAAATTAATTTATCTTCATCATATTCAAAATAGATAATATTGATTTTTCATCCAGTAGAACATTTAGATTTACCAAATTCTTGAAGTCTTATGCTAGGGAATATAAAGATATACTCTCATGAATTTAATTATTTTTATACTTTATTGATGTTATATAATCATAAATTTTTATTTTCATTAATACTTACACTTAGTATCATTGATGTAAAATTAGAATCTTACATTGACTCTTATTCTCTGAGTCTTATTCTCTGAGTCATACTCTCATAGTATTATGATTAGAGAATTCCATTTTTTTCATCTCATTTAATTGAACAATAACCAACTCAACTAACCACATGGGTAATCCAATCAACTTCATGACTATATGAACTAATTGCATGACCAGCATAACTGACTTTATAATTCCAAACATAGCCAAATTCTATAATTTTCAATCCAAGTATGTAACATATTCAATTAAGATTTAGTATTATCAAAAAAACATGTGTCCTATATAAAACCTTCAACCACGTTTTATAAATAGGTATTTGAGCATTAATTTATAGCATCACACCAGGATAGCCTTATTTTATCTCATGGATCATCATACCCATTAATGATATATCCTTGTAAATATATTTAAAATAGTTTATAGAAATTTTTTACTCTATATAGAATTTAATCTATTCCAAAAAAATAGATAGTAATAGAAATCCTTCATCAGTATATTCAATTTCCACCCATGAATATCAGCTCATTCAATTATCTGATGTAGTAAGATACTACTCACAGTTTTCCAGTGAAATATTTAAGCAACAATGACTCTTTCCTTATTTCAATACCAATATATGAAACTCACTTCTTTTTTCTACTAGTATAACCATCAACAGATATTTCCTATAATTAATTTGAAAATACTTTTAAGTGTATTGGATGGATACTCAAATCCCTCACCATGAAATCAAGACATGTAATGACATGCACATTGACAAAAACATAATCATTAATAAAAATGGAACCTAAAAATAAAATGGATTTTTGGTAAATATTTCAAAAAGGTATTACCTTGATTTTGGGAATTAATTCAAATTATAATAAATTTATTGTTGATTCAACAAGGTTTCCTTATTATTTTTCCATTCCATCATACTTTGGGGAGATTTTTAAGTCAATAAGGCATCCTTATGATTTTACCATTCTTTCTTGTTTTCAAAATCACAAACACATTATTTCAAGGAAAAACTCTTTTGACCCGTTGTTTTACATCCTTAAGGAAAATTTCCTTCCCCACGGAAATTTACCCTTACCTATATTTCATTGTACATATCAATATTTTACTTAAGTGTAAAATTAGGTTTGTAACCAAAAACACTGGAATCTTATAATAACATAGATATGAAGAATTTTGTATTAGGATAATAATTCTTAGAATTCAGGTTACGAACTCATCTGAGAATTGACACCGAATTCTGATTATGAGTTCAGGATATGACCTCATTCAGAGCTCTGACTCCGAATTCTGAATTAGAATTCTAGTTATGAACATTTCAGAGTTCTGAATCTGAATTATGAATCAGAATTTTTGTTATGAACTCTTCTGAGTTCTGACTCCGAATTCTGAATATGAATTCTGGGTACAAATTTTTCAGAGTTCAGACATCGAATTCTAAATCAGAATTCTGGTTATGTAATCTTCTGAGTTCTAACTCTGAATTCTAAATAAAAATTCTGGATACGAACTTTTCTATGTTCTGACTCTGAATTCTCATAAACTCTGACTCCTAACTTTGTACGTTTAGGTTCTGAATTCTTGTGAATCCAGACTCCGAAAATCTATGAAATATAGACTCTGGAATTCTATTGAACTCAGGTTATGAATTCCTTGAAAATAGGATCTAAATATCCTTGTATTATAGAATCTGAATTCATTTTTGGCTAGACTCTAAACTTTCATTTTCTTCTATTCAAAATATCATATTTTGGTTATTCTTACACCTTTTTAGTTATAAAAGTTTTTCATTCTTTCAGTTACTCACTAACCGTTGTTTGAGTGACATGTGTACAGGTCCCTCCGAAATTCAAGGAAAAATATGACCATTGGAGGAGGGATCCGACCATTTAATCTGTGCTTATGAATAGGATCTCATTTGATGGAGCACTAAATAACATTGACAATTGTGCTTACATGATGTTGAAGTGATTTCTATAGAGAAAGGCTCTTATAAACTCTCAGGCTTCATGTAGAAAGATTGAATGGTTTGTTCAAACATTAATTCATGTAGATTTGATTCATGTGACTATTATTATTTCTCTGTACAATAGAGGGCTTACAGGGATAAGAAGACAGAGGTTACCACTACCTTGAAGTATAGGGCCTCCTTGATGAGGAAGACATAGGTGCCGATTATCTGATAGTTGAGGGCTTGAGGGGATAGCAAGACAGACTCTGATCTTCATATCGAGGGCTTACCCACGTGTGGGTAAGACAAAATTTCTTGAAAGTATAAATCAAGGGTCTTTTATCAATGGTTGTTGGATACCCTTATCTTTGGGTTAAATAATTTACTACTTGTTACTTGCTTTGTTACATGTTTTCCGCTGCATTTGTATTGTTGAGGAAAGTATAACTTTTTTATACTTCCTTATTCTTGTACTATGATTTAGTAAGATTCTATACAAATTAATGTACAATTTTAGTTATTGTAAACTTCTGTTAAGTTTCATTTCTAGAATCACTTTTCCGGAATCAAGCAAGTTATTAGAACATAGAGGTGTTGTGAATTTTGGTTATGAAAAATATCCTTAGGGATTTTTAAAGTTTACAATTATCCCCCCTCTTCTATTTGTGCATCTCATGTTTACATATTCAATTGTACATTTGGTATTATAGAGTATATCATACTCACTTACCATCTCAACAATTGGTATCAAAGCATTGGTACAATCCTAATTAATCCCACGATTAAATTCAGAAGAGAATTCTTGGAATCTCAATCTTTTTCGGAGTCAGTTTTATTGACTTATATAGTTCGGATTCATTTTTTTTATTAGAGATAAAATATCTAGTTCCTTTCTTAGAATATTTTCTCTTTTTTACAAATTTATACTACTAAAAAGTTTGTGTTCCAAAGATTATATTAAGGATGGAAGGTTTAAATGTTGGTTCTATTGATAATCTAAATCCTACCAGATATCCTGTTTTTGATGGAAATGATTATGAGTACTGGAGAGATAGGATGAATACTTTCATTGTCAATAATGGTATTGATAACTCTCAAATGATGACTAGAGATTATAATATTCCGGATAAGGAATTGAGAACCTTTACGAATCAGGAAAATCAGAATATCAAATAAACATTAGAGTCAGAAATATATTGTTATGTTCCATGACTAGGAACATCTATAGTCAAATATCATCATGTGAAACTGCAAATAGTATCTGGAAGAAATATAAAGTTACACATTTTGGTACATCTAAAGTCATAGAGATAAGAAGAGCTATATTGAGAGCTGAATACCATAGATTTAACTTTTCTTATTGAGAACCTATTAGCGAAGTACAACCGAGGTTTATGACTATTGTGAATAGATTACAATATATGGGAGAAAAAGGTTTGGATGACGAGTCTCTTGTATAAAAGATCATAGACATCATGCCCAATGAGTACGAATCCAAAATGACAAATATTTTTGAGAACAATAAAGTCACTAAAATTTCCATAGATGAGTTTTTAGGAACTCTACTTCAGTAGGAAACCAGAATGAAGAGAGATGCTGAAAATGTTAAGACGAAGAATGGGAATGGAGGAGTTTCTTTTTAAAAAAACTTCTATACATATAAAAGTGAAGACCCTAGAATGAGTAACCAGATAAGAGACAAATAAAGTCATTATTCTGTTAGAATCTACTGACATAGAAAAGTCTGAGAATGAATTAGCTAATCATGCTCAGAGAATGAAAAATATTGTAGCTCAAAAGAACCATCAGAATAATTATAAGAAGAAAGACTACAGAGATAAGAAAGATGGAGAAGTTATGTGTTATGAATGTATAATAACACGTCATATCATACCTGATTTTCCTTTGTTGAAAAAAAGGAAAAGAAGTAAAGAAATACAGAAATGAGCAAGAAGAAATTATATCGATCAAAGCACAAGAAAATCCATAAAGCTAATGATACATGGAGTGCTAGCTGTGGAGGCTCATCAGAAAGTGAATCTTCTGAATATGATTCATCAGCACTGAATAATACGGGATTCATTGCTACTAATTATTTCCCTAAGACATTTCTTATGGCCAAGGTACACTATATCGAGGCTTTAATAAATTTATCTCTTGATAAGAATTACTATTACAAAAATATTACTTCAAATGAAGATAATTCATCCTATGAAAATGAAGAAATACCACTATATGAATAAGTTTCTAGATTTTCCATGTTATTTGAAGTAAGAAATTGTAAAATTTCTAAGAAATTAGACAAGGAAAATACTTGGGAAGAAATTCATCTAAAAGAGATTTCATATCTTTCTAGGGATATTAGAGATAAAGATGAATTTTTAAAAAACCTTCCTAAAGACCTTGAAGAAGAAAATTATGTTAAGGAAGAACTTTATAATGATCTTAGAATTTCTATTTTTGAGGAAAATGTTTTTGGGGAAAAATATAACTCTATGGAAATGAATCATAAGGATAAGAATTTAGTCATCAGATTGAAATCCGAAATAGTTTCTCTTAAGAATATTTTTGTAAACTTTACCTCTCGGTAGGAAAATTTTGACAAGAAGCATTCTCAAATTGAACATCAAGGAAAAACTACTAGAGAAGGTTATACTCACCAAAAACCGGTTTTCAAAAACAATTATTTCGTTCCATCTAGAGCCCCTTTTTGCACTAAATGTCAATGTAGTGGGAATTATAAGAAAAATTACTCCTTGAATAAATTTCAATCTATTGGTTTTCATATAGATTATTTTTCAAAACAAATGTGGATACCCAAAATTTTGTTGTCTAAAAATTCCGGATCCAATAATGTTTGGATTCTGAAAGTATAACTCTTTTGTTTTCAAGAAAATAAAGAAGGTACCAACAAAAATATGTGCTACATGGATAGTGGATTTTCTAGGCATATGTCTGGTAACAAAAAATATTTTGAAAATATTATAAAGACTAAAGGAGGAAATGTATCATTCAGAGATAATGCTCAGGGAGAAATTATTAGTATAGGTAACATCGTTCTTCTTGAAAAAACATTGATTTTAATTTTTTTATTTGTTAAGGGTATTAAGAACAACATCATTAGCATAAGTCAGTGATTTGATGAAGGTTACCTTGTGAATTTTAGTGATGATAAGTTCTTAGTACACAATTCCAAGGAAGAATTAATTCTTTCTACCAATATGAAAGAGAATGTTTACACACAAAACATAGAAGACCTTAGAAGGAAATATCTTCCATTACTTAGTGCAATGGAAGATCATTCTTCGTTATGGCATATAAGTTTAGACAATGTATCCTTTGGAACTTATGCAAACATTCCATGAAAGGACTAGTTAAGGATCTACTAGAGCATAGATTTGACTCTTCAAAAGTCGGTGATACTTGCCCATATGGAATGAAAAAAAAAGTTTAAATCAGTCGGTGAAGTCTCAACTACTAATGCATTACAGTTAGTGCATATGGATATCTTTGGTCCTACACAAACTGGAAGCATTGGGGTAAAATACTATGTATTTGTCTTGGATGATGATTACACTAGATTTACGTTGGTCTATTTTCTATTAAAGAATTTTGAAGCTTTTTCATATTTTAAAATTTTTAGATCACAAGTCAAAAATGAGAAAAACCTTTCCTTGAAAACTATTCATAGTGATCATGGTGGAGAATTTCAAAATTTTGATTTGGAAACTTTTTATAGTAGAAAAGGCATTAGTCATAACTTTTCAGCACCCAGAACACCTCAACAAAATGGTATTTCAGAAAGAAGAAATATAATTCTTCAACAGATAACTAGAACCATGTTGAGTGAGTATTCTATAGCTAAACATTTTTGGGTTGAAGCTGTATGTACTTCTTGTTATACTATAAATTGAGTATTGATTAGTACATTTCTTAACAAAACTCTTTGTCAGTTATGGAATGGCAGAAAACCTAGATGTTCTTATTTAAGGTTTTTGGCTACAAGGTATTCATTCTAAATACTAAAGATAATCTTCGTAAATTCTCACCAAATTCTGATGATGGAATTTTATTAGGCAACTCCATAACTTCTAAGGTATATAGTTTTTTCAACAAAAACACTTGTACTTTTCAAGAGAAAGTACATGTTAATTTTGATTAAAATGATCCTT
This sequence comes from Viscum album, assembly GCA_963277665.1. Lineage (NCBI taxonomy): Eukaryota > Viridiplantae > Streptophyta > Magnoliopsida > Santalales > Viscaceae > Viscum > Viscum album. The sequence continues at coordinate 313,697,325 of OY728126.1, forward strand.
TTGTTTTTAAACAACCCCAATCTACATCCTCGGATGTGTGTTCCAAAACTAATTATCAACCTATGATAGAAGATCCTTCTAATAAGGAAAATTTCCCAGAAGATACTACGGAAACATTTAACACAGAAGATTTCCTACTATATGTTGATAAATAGGTTTTACAAAAACCAAACTAGTCATTTCTCAAGAATAATCCCAGTGATAGTATCATTGGTGATGTCAATCAACCTGTAAGTACTAGAAGTTCCTTAAAATATGAACTAGAATGTCTAGAATTCCTTTCCCAATTAGAAACAAAAAGCACTGATGAAGCTTTAGGTTATGATGTTTGGATTAAAGCCTTGCAAGATGAACAAAATGAATTTGAATGGAATAAAGTCTAGACCATGGTTGAAAGACCTATGTAAACTTATAATATTTGAGTAAAATGAGTCTTTAGAAATAAGTGTGATGAAAATGGAATCATAGTTAGAAATAAAGATAGATTATCTGATAAAAGATATAATCAACAAGAAGGAATAGACTATGAAGAAACCTATTCTCCAGTACCTAGACTTGAATCTATTCATATTTTACTTGTCTTTGCAGCATTCTTCAATTTAAATTTTTTTCAAATGGATGTAAAATGTGCATTCCTTAATTTTTATGTTCAACAGGAAGTTTTTGTTGAACAACCTCATGGATTTGAAGATACAAGACATCCTGATCATGTTTATTGACTTACCAAAGCTTTATATGGCCTTAAACAAGCACCTAGAGCTTGGTATGATAGACTTATAGGATTTTTGCATCAAAATAACTATGCCAAGGAAATGAAGATCCAACCCTTTTTATAAATAATGATAAGATTTTTTTTTATTTTTCATATTTATGTTTATGACATATAATTTGGTTCAACATAGAAATATTTAACTGATTCCTTTGCGAATCTAATGAAATCTGAGTTTGAAATGAGTATGATGGGTAAGTTAACATTTTTTCTTGGTTTTCAAATCTCTCAAAAACTAGAAGGAATCTATATATCCCAACATAATTATATTAAATATCTTTTTAAAAAAGTACGGATACGAAAAAACTAAAAGTATATGTACTCCCATTGGTACCTCAAACACACTTGATCTTGATGAAGCTGGGAAACGAGTAGATCAAACAACTTTAAGAGGTATGATAGGAAGCCTACTTTACTTAACAGCTAGTCGTCCAGACATAATGTTTTTAGTATGATTATGTGAATGATATCAATCCCATTCTAAGGAATCTCATTTAATTGTAGTAAAAAGAATTTTTCACTACTTAAAGGGAACCATTGATTTAGGACTCTTTTATACGTCTAGAAATGATTTTTTTAAAACAATTTGGATGTTGACTTTGGTGGATGTGGAATGGATAGAAAGAGTACATCCAAAACTTGTAATTTCTTAAGAGACTCATTAGTTTTCTGGTCTTGTAAGAAGAAACACTCAGTATCACTTTCCATTGTTGAAGTTGAATATGTAGCAGCTGGAATTTGTTGTGCTCAAGTGTTCTGGATGCAACACACACTAAAAGACTATAGTATGAGTTTTACCAAAACACAAATTTTGTGTGATAATAAAAGTTCAATTACCCTTAGAAAAACCATGCACATCACTTTTGTGCAAAACACATAGATATTAGGCATCACTTTCTTAGGGATCACACACAAAAAAGAGATATCATTCTTCAGTTTATCGGAACACAAGATCAACTTGCTGATATTTTCACAAATTCTTTTCCCTCCGATAGATTTGAATACCTTAAATAGAAGTTAGGAATTATAATCGTAAGGTAATCTTCCTCATTAACTTCTTGTTGAACCAATCTCCTTATAGTAATAAACTCTTTTTCATAGGGGAGTACATTTTTATGAAGTTCTTCATATTTTTCGTAATTATATTTTTCATATTTTTCCTAATGAAGTTTATCATATTTTTCATAATTAATTTCTTCATATTTTTCATAATGATGTTTTTTATATTTTTGGTAATGAAGTTTTTCATATTTTTCATAATGATGTTTTTTTATTTTTTTTGTAATGAAGTTTTTCATGTTTTTCGTATTATAGTCATTCATGTTTTTCATAATGGAAATTTTTGTACTTAAAATTTTCATAATGTAAAATATCATAATTGAAATTTTTGTAATGTAAATTCTCGTACTTGAAGTTTTTGTAATGGAAATTTTCATACTTGAAATTTTCTTAATGGAAATTTTTGTACTTAAATTTTTTGTAGTGAAGCTTTTCATACTGAAGATTTTCGTAATGAATTTTTTCGTAATGAAAATTTTCATATTAAAGATATATGTACTGAATTTCATATTCATTTTCATGTTTTTTTTCTGGAATCTATAGTCCTTCAACATGAATTTTCCTCAATACGAATAATTCTCTAGACAATCTAAAAGGAATGATTCTTTCTTAAGTTTTATTAATTACCTTTTACTTGCTGGTTGTTTATTTTGTTTTTAAAATTTCTCGGATTACAGTTTCCTTAAATCTGAATTGTTTTTTAAACATAAAAAGATTGGATCCTACCAAATTTTCCACGCGGTTATCATTTCAACCGTCAGATCAGATCTGAATAATTCACAGCCATTGGATTGAAACAAGAAGATGAACCATTACCCCAATACCTATACAAAGGGACCCCCATTAGTTGTCCCAAATCGGTTTTAATTCTTGTACATGTCGAATCTCTGCCTTTCTACAAAGGCCCGTTCCAAATTCTTCAGGAGTGCTCAAGTCCGAATGTCTAAAGAAGTTCCTTCTCAAGAAATGTCTACTGTCAGGCTGATTTTGGAGTTGAAAATATACAGGGAGAGGTTGGTACATCTAAACTTATTCAATAATTATGACTCTATTATCTCCAAGAACATCGAGATAAATTAAAGGGAATGTGTAGCTACTTCAAAGACAGGATCTATGGATATAGTGTATCTGGATTGGCTTATAGACTTTTACGAGTCATTTTCATTCTTTAAAGAAGATGACAGGTAAAATTTTTCCTTTAAAAGTTATGGAAAGACTTATGCACTCTCTTACACCAAGGCTTCTAGCTTGGTGGGGTTGTCCTATGAAGGGGAAGTCGAGTGCTATTCACACAAACTACCATAGGTTCAAGGATGTTTCGTTAAGGAAAATTCTATGGAATGCCTTGGGTATAAAGATGTAAAGATTACAAATATTTCCCATCTGTCTACCGAAAATCGGATTATACAGTTATGGGTTCAGGGCCTTATCATACCAAGGAAGGGTGATAAGGACACTCTTAAGAAAAGTGACATGTACATCTTGTATATTTTGGTATACCTAAGGAAGGTGAACCTCATGATGCACATTCTCATTACGATAGATAAGATCAAGAATGAGAATCTGAGAGCTCAGATTATTATATATCATGCCCTTCATTCCAAGTTCATTGTTCGGTGTCTTGAATCTTTCAAGATCCTATGTAGCTCCCAGATGAGGAATTTGAAGGTGATTCTTATCAGTGATGATACCCTCAAGGGAATGAAGGTTGATTTCTCTAAGGAGACAGATGAATTTTATGATCTACCAGAGGATGAGGCAGAAGTCGTTCTAAAAAATACAGAAGAGGATGAACCATCAAAGAAGGATGGAAAAAAAATAACTTTGAAGGAAGTAGAAGCTGAAGGTGAAACCCCTAAAGCTAAGGAATCCCAATCCACACCTCCATATCCCAAGAAATAGAAAGCCTATCCAGATGAGGTGTTAGAAAAATAGAGGGAGGATAATAAAAATAGGAAATAATGAGAGCCATAGTTTGGCTTGGACCCTACAGTCTCTAAAGTAATGAAAGAAAAGGCAGATGATGAACTAGAAAAGCAAGCCAAAGAGAAGAAGCTCAAGAATAATAAGTATTTGGCAGAGATTGTGAAATCTCTTTTAAAGGCTACTAAAGTTGCATCTGAGAATATTCTCATACTGAAAACTTTCCTAGTTGAACCATTACCTGAGACACCAGGGAAAATTTTCATGACTCCCTGAAAATCCCAAGAGAATGTTGTTTAAAAGGATGCCATGGAAGAATTTCAGGAAGCTCAAAGCTCTGAAGAGATAGTTGATCTGATAAAGAATGTACAAGACTTTCAAGAGAAGGAAAATTCTTCCGAAAAGTTTTCAATCCGGATTTCTCAAGCCAGATCTTCAAAACTTGCTTCTCTGGGAATATATGAGAAGGGTGAAGAGGAAGTAAACAATTTATCTAAGGAATAGAGTCATAATCATGGTTTCATTCTTTCGGAAGACATTGAGGTAGGAGATGAAAAATAGAAAATTGATGAATATAAGATTGTAACATTATCTATAAGTGGGCATGAATCTCCTGATGAAGAAGCTATTCCAAATATCTACAAGGGGAAACAAGTGGTTCTCGATACCCCAAATAAATATATTATAAGGAAGAATGAAGATGGAGGATCCTCTAATAGGAAGATGGTATGGATAGAGAAAGAACCATCTCTTATAAAAATGTAATATTCGGAGTCATCGGCTTTAGGACAAGATTTTGTCATTTAGTCCTTGAAGAATCTTGTGGATACCATTCCGATCTTTCCAAAAATTGATTCCAGATATCAGATGCTCCAGCACAGCATGAATCATAAATCAGACTCCGTATCTATGGTAATGGATAGATTTTTTAATATTGACGCCAAACACAATAATGTCCTTATCAAATATGAATCCCACAAAAAATATTCCAAGAAAATGACCAGATGGTCTCTGAAAATCGCTGACGATTTGGAAGATCTTGATCAATTTCAAGAAAATGTCAAAAAATGTTTTAATACCAAAGACACAAAAATAAATAATATTACAGAAATATTTCCAGAAAAGATAAATCTTGAATGAAATTCTCAGATTCAGGATGTCAAAGATTTGAGGGGGAAGTTGAATTTTTTTGTCCAAAGTTGGAAAACAGAGAGGGATCTTTGGATTGAGATGGAAGAAAAGCTTGTAAAGCAAGATGAGTTACTGAAGACTGAGGCAGAGGCCCTGAAGGCTCAAGGGGATAAGATCATATTCAAAGAAAAGAAATTAGAGGGGGATCTAAAATATCTGAAAAAGATAAAGACAATCATAAAGAAGCTAATGCCCAAAGAAAATGAAACAAAATAGAAGCAAATCCGATCTATTTTTGTATTTTTTCCTTGTAATAATTCTCCCAATAGTAATGAAATTATGGTTTCTTGTTTGGTTTGGATGTCTATACTAGTATTTCAGGTACCATATTTTTTCCATTCCCTCAAACGCTTTCTGAAAATCAAAAAGGGGGAGAAGGAAAAATAATTCAAAAGGGGAGAAGGAAAAATGATTTATAAGTATAGAATATGTATCCCAAAGATAGAAATATCCCTAAGTAAGGGGGATTTTATCTAAGGGGGGTTCTCATTACAAAGATTTATATACCCAAGATGATGAAAATCTAATTCCAGAAATTTAGAATATGATCCTTAGTGTTCCAAAGCTTAAGGGGGAAGTTAGAAAAGAGAGACAATATTTATTTCAAAGTCTAGAAATTTTTACCAAGTCCTTATATTCATTTTCTTAAGTATGTTTTTTCTTTCCAAAAAGGGGGAGATTGATGAGTCAATAAGGTTTTCTTTATGATTTTTCCATTCCTTCATACTTTTTGGAGATTGTTAAGTCAATATGGTATCCTTATGACTTTACAATTGTTTCTTCTTTTGAAAATAACAAACACCTTATTTCAAGGAAAAAATCTTTTTACCCCATGTTTTACTTCCTTAAAGAAATTTTCCTTCCCCAAGTAAATTTACCCTTACCTAGATTTCATTGTCCATATCAATATTTTTCTTAAGTGTAAAATTTGGTTTGTAACTAAAAATCTCAGAATCTGGTAATTAACTAGATATGAAGAATTCTATTTTAGGATCTGGATTCTCAGAATTCCGGTTACGAAATCGTATGAGTTCTGACATCGAATTATGATTACGAATTAAGGATATAGACATTTTTAGAGTTCTGACACCGAATTCTGAATCATAATTCTGGTTACCAACTCTTCTGAGTTTTGACTCAGAATTCTGAATACAAATTCTGGTTGCGAACCTTTTAGAGTTCTGACTCCGAATTCTGAATCATAATTCTAGTTATGAACTCTTCTGAGTTCTCACTATGAATTCTGAATAAAAATTTTGGATATGAACTTTTCTAAGTTCTGACTCCGAGTTCTCTAAACCCAGACTTTGAACTCTTTTAACTTCTGACTCCAAATTCTCATGAACTCCGACTCCAAACATGGTAAGTTCAGGTTACGAATTATTGCGAATCCAGACTCTGCATTTCATTGAAATTCAGACTTCGAAATACTATTGAATCCGAGTTCCAAATTTCTAGAAAATAGAATCCGAATATCCTTGTATTATAGACTACAAATTCATTTTTGGTTAGACTCCTAACTATCATTTTCTTACATTCTGGATTTCATATTTTGGTTAAGCTTACACCTTTTTAGTTATAAAATGGTGGCGTGCTTTCAGTTACTCACTAACTGTTTTTTGAGTGACACATGTACATGTGCCTCTGAAATTCAAGGAAACTTTTGACCATTGGATGAGGGAGTCGACCGTTGAAGTCGTTCCTATAAATAAGAGCTCATTTGAAATAGCTCACAATAACTTTTATAATTCTTCTTACATAAAGTTGAAATGATTTCTAGAGAGAGAGGCTCTTATAAACTGTTAGGCTTCGTGCAGAAAGTTTGAACGACTTCTTCAAAAATTGCTTCGTGCATATTTGCATCATGCGACTCCGATTGTTGCTGTGTATAGTCGAGGGATTCCAGGGATAGGAAGACAGACGTGCCGACTACCATGGAGTTGAGGGATTCTTTGATGAGGAAGAAAGAGGTGTCGACTACCTGATAGTTGAGGGCTTACGGGGATAGCAATACATACACTGATCATTGTATTAAGGGAATACCCTAGTGTCGGTAAGATAGAATTTCTTGAATGTATAAAGCAAGGGACCTTTATCCAAGGTTATTGGATACCCATCTCTTTGGGTTAGAAGATTTACTACTTGTTACTTTCATTACTACCAGTTTTCCAATGCATTTTTATTTTTGAGGAAAGTGTAAATTTATTACACTTCGTTATTCTTGTACTGTGGTTTAGTTAGATTCTATACGCTTTAAGTTAGAATCTTAGTTGTTTTAATATTTTGTTAAGTTTCATTTCTGAAATAACTTTTCTAGAATCAAGCAAGTAATTAGAACATAAAGGTGTTTTGAATTCTGGTTTGCAAAATTTCATTAGGGATTTTTTAAGTTTATAATTCTCCCTCCCCCTCTTGTATTTTAGCATCTAATGTTTACATATTTGATCCTACAATTAATATTAAATAGTATATCATACTCAAATACCATCTAAACATTTATAAAATGGTTTCATTGAATTTCATATGAGATGAGGTATTTTTCAAAGGTCATTTTATTTTTAAATAAAGAAAGGTGATTATTTTTGAATGTATTATTTGGTATAACAAAATTTAATTGTTTTATTTAATATTTGTGGGTTTTTAAGTGTTGAATTATGTAGAAATAAGGATTATATGAAAAAATTCAGTTTAAAAACCAAAATTTGTGGTTTTGTGTAGAATGAAATTTTTTATCTTTTCAAAATAGATTTAATTTCTTTATAAGTTTGTTTTTTAAGCACATATAAGTCATGAGTTAATTTTTAAAATGGGAAAAGATATTTCAACATGTTAATTTTTAGTAAGTTTTGATTTTTATTTATACCTTGGTTGAAAATGAGACTATTTTATAAAAAAAATGTCAAGATTTCATTTAATTTTATGTCTTGTAATATTTGACGGTATACCTACCATAACATCTTAATGGAAGTAGGGTCTTAGTTCTTAGGGATTTTTCTTCCTATTTTTTACCTTAAAATTTCTATTAGTTATCTTTTACTAGACAGAAATGAGGTGGTAGATATTTAATATTCTTTACCCATGGTCCCTAGCTAAAGAGTTGTTGTTTCTTTGTTTTATCCCAATGACTTGTCCTTAGTATCGTCACCTAGGTCATCCCTAGAATTTAATTAAGTTTAATTTTTCAATGTGGTCTCGAGTGTAGTTATGACAAGGATGAAATCTCTTTTTTGTGGTTTTTGATTGGTTTTCCTTTATGGGATTTATGTTGATTATAGATTTTGGTTAATGTTTTAGAGAAGGGACTTGTGGAATGTTCCATTTTTTGGTACCTATTGATCATTCTTCATAGTATGTTAATCATTTTGTTGTTGTAATTAAACTTGATTGATGGAATTTTATATCATGGGGTTCTGTGATCTTATCAATGTTATTTATTTTATTTATGTAATATCATAGGGAGAACCTTGATTTTTTTGGGTAACTACGTTGTATGATGCACCAATTTAGATTATATATTTCTTAGTGTTTTATTTTGATTTCTCTAGTTCTATCATGATATGGTGTTTTGGGTGTGAGGTCATAAGGTACCAAGATTGTATCTCTTTATACTAATCTCTAAATCATGTGATTCAATGTTAAGTAATATTTTTGAACCAGGTTTGTTATTAATTTGGTTGTAGGTGTGATATTGGTTTTGAATTGGTGCCATATTTGTGGATGTATAGTCATATATCATTAGTGATTTGATTAGTTCTTTTTTGGGTGGTTATCTTATTTTTTTTAAATGATGTTTGTTGTTCAAAGTGGTTTGTTTTTAAATGATTTTTCCGTATTTCACAATTTTGGAGGAATTATAAAATGGTGGGGAGACCTACAATGGGTCTTTTTCCTCTAGGAATTCAGGTAAATATGGGTTTTTCTTAATCTATTATTAGTGTTATTTGATGTTGTTTGAATATTTGGACCTTTTTATTTTTATGGTTTTATATGATGATCTTGATGGGGGATCACATGAGTATTTTTCATGTCAGGACTTCTCTGGGTCTTCCTAGACCCGCCAACCTCATTATTGAGGATCGATGGTTTTGGGTCTACCTTTATAATATTTTTGGTCTATGTATTTCTAGGGACATAAAGAATTTTGGTGGGGATATCATAACACCACATGTTTCTATTACTTTATTTATTTCTTTAAATCTTGTGTTAATTTAAATTTTGATTATTTTGGGCATATATTTCAAATTATTCTAGAAATTTTATTCTACGCACGATTTTTGCATGGTCACTACATGATTTTCCCAACCATTCAAAATACCTTTAAATAAAGATTAATTTTTTCAATAGCTAGTCTTAGTGTTTTATATTGTACCATATGGGTTCCCATAAACATATGGATCCTCTATTCATTTTTGTACATGCATTGTTAAAGTGCATGGGTAACAGATAGTTTTAGGTGAGGAATAAGAGAACCTGTGTGGGTTAAAATTCTGTGTGAATGTGTATAAGTGTGGTGATACATGGTTTCAACATGGTTAGTATTAACCTCTCCAGTCAATCTTGTTCTATGATGCTACTTGGATAGTGTCATCCACTTAATTGGTGCATCATTTTTAAAAAATTAGATCCTCCCATATTCACTTAGAAAGTGAGAAGTCCCACTTTCCTTCTTCGAATTTAAATCTCCTCAACTCCTCTCCTATACCATTTATGAATTAAACACTTTGGATATCATGTTAGAGATAAAATCTTATCCTCATTTAATTATTTGACCCATTATCCCAATTTCATGTGGCATTTAAGTTAATTTATCTCCATTCATACCTTTCTCTTTTCCCCTCTACCTTTATTCTATTTATCCAATGTTTCTCATTCTACCATGAACTATAATTCATAACGCATGTGAGATATAGGGTTTGGGTTTATTTTAAAATAGTGTTTTCATTATTTAGGAAATTTTAAGGGTGATTCAATGCTATTTTGAGTGTTCCCCATTTAAGGCAACCCATTGCGGCTTGGTTTTCTACCGGTAGAGGTTGGTGATTCTATGAATACACATTAGTTTGAAATTTATGATATTATTGAGATTTATAGACTTGTTTTGTTTAATTTATAATGATATGTAACATTAATTATGAATGTATAAAATGTTATCCTTGGGTTTTATGCTTAGATTAAAGGGTTTTCATTATGAATTTCAAGTGTATATTTTAATTTTAAATAGTTAAGGGTGTCAAGTCTCTTAAAAATTCCTATAAGGCCTTCATTAAATATTTTGGATGAAAAGTTTGAGTAATTATCTCTTTTTGTTTTGAAGTAAAAAAACCCTAGTCTTTAATAATGATTTAAAATATGGTTTTTCTTTCAAATGGTTCCTATAGTATATTTGATGATGGAATTTGTGATAAGTGTAAATGTATTGGAATTATATAAGTATATTTTTTAGTGAAGGAACATTTTACATTTAATAAAAAAATGGTATATTTCTTATGATATCATCATTTATTTAATTATTATATATTTCATCCATTATGATTTATTTACCATTATGCAGTGATTAGGTGATATAAACAAAGGATGTTTTCTGCAATGTCACTGGAGGTGAGGTGTGAAATACTTTTTTATGTTTTATTTATGTGATTGAATCAAATTCTCATGAAAATCACTGATTAATTGTTTATATAAATAATATGATTGTAATTAAGGGATATTGATATATGTAACCCCATGTTTTTATTTTACTCTTTACATGGGTTCACTTCCTATGGAAGATGAGTGATCCAAGTTTGTATTATGTGCCAAGAGTAGCCTCACACTCATGGAATAAATATAGGGTCCAACTAGTTTGATGGGACTACCAAAATATAATGGTCCTTTAATTTAGATCTATGGTTTTTGTTTCCAATTTAATATCATCTTAATTGAGTTCAAGAATATAGTCCATGAAACTTATCATTTCATTAGTAGTGCACATAATGGATTACGTCAAACCGCTTGTATTCCCTTATAATCATTTTGATGTTGAACCATTTAGATTTCCTTATTTATTTTTTCATTCTACCTTGATATAGTGGTTATTTTTTGTTGTTGTTTCAATTTTTTAATATGCTTTTGGTATATAAAATGGTTTAAAATATTTCTTGGGAGTATTATTTAAAAACATTCTAAATTATTGGGCTTTATTTTGGTTTTTATTAAATATTGGAAATGAGGGAAAGCGTTTTCATCTTCTTCCCTTTAAAATAAAAGGCTATCATTTACACTTTTTAATATTTTTTATATTAAGTGGATATGACATTTAATTTTGTTTTAAAATAGGAAGGTTTCATTATTTAATGATAAAAGTGTATGATTTTTCATTACATCATTATTAGGAACTAAAAAAACATATTTTTTTATATTGACAAAAAATTATGAACTATTTATATAATGGAATTTTATGGAATCCTTGGTGAGATCCTATAATGTATATTATCTCAAACCATGCATAAACACTCATGTGCATCTATAAACCCCTTATTTTTAATAAACATTCTAGGTTATGTTTCATATTGGATATCATTTTTGTGTTATAGATGAGTCAGTTGGGATATAGTGATTAGCCTTGGGTTGTGAAAATGTGATTTGATGGATTTGGTTTTTTATTTTGGGATGTTATGTTTTATATTATAATACTTATTCTACTTCTAGTATTCATTTTCATATGTTGTATCTATTGTGTATTATTATTTTTGGATGATGTATGCTTTTTATACAAACGGTTTGGATCATAATTGTGGTTTATGATTTTTTATCTATAGGGTTCAACATATATGTCTAATATATGAATGCCTCATTTCTAATATTTGGTAAGTAATTCCATATCTTTTACACTACATTTAGAGTGAAAATATTCCCATGGTAAATTATTTTAATGAAATCACAAATTTTTCTAGTCAATGGGGATTGGGAATTCTCTTTTGGATGAGCGGAAGACCAAGTTGGGTGACGTATAAGGTCATTCATAGTTTGCTAATTACATCCCAAACTTCTCTTGGTTTGGTGGAGACCGCCTGAATGATTTTAATCTATTGTATTTCTCTAAGTAGTAGGATAGTAATGGGGTTTTCCTCTACCTTCCATGAATCCCCAATATTAATCAATGCTAGGAGAACCTGACGGTTATTGTTTCCATAGAGGATACTTCTATAATGACGTAAACTAAAATGGACTATCATATCCCCATTGACCTTTCTGTAAGGTTATAAAATCTAAAATTTAAAACCTTGACATCCACATGAGAATCATCCCATGTATGATCCTTTAATATGGCCTCAAGAACTGTCTATTTGATGAAATAAGATGATTAAGTCAAGAATTGACTCCTTGTTCTAGGAAATTTATTTCCCTAAAAAGATGAATCTTCTCTATGTAAATTCTTGAGGAACCCCCTCCCAATATGATTGGGCATTATTCAATGTCATCTTAATAACTTCTTCCATCATAGTCATATCATGATACTTCAACAGCATAATGGGGTAACTTGGCCCTAGATATCCAGATAGAATACTTCCATAAAATTCCTTGCTTTATATAACTCATCTAATAAAATTTCAAAAGAAAAAAAGGATTCTTAAAATAGAAACCAACCTCTCGTAAATTGGAATTACCCTAGTCGAGGGTAAGCATCTCATTTCAATGATTAGACTTCAAGTCTAGGGAAAGAAAATCAGCTTAAAATTTCTCACAAGATTTCTCCTATGTGACTGTTGACTCCTCTAGGCCACCCTAAAACAAAATCCACCACTGTGAAGCTGCCCCATGCAGCCTACTCACATCCAATGGAACCAATTTATTATTTTGGGAAAAAATTGAACTAAAGGAAATATAAATCTCCTCTATTTAATCATTTTTATCATGATATGATACTAATCCCACAAACTTCCACAGGACCTGATGATGAAACTCTTAATGAATTCTACTTTGAGCATCATTGTCTTCAACCTCTACTCTACAACATTCATCCTATGATCATCATAGACATAAAATTTATGGGGATTTAAATCATGATACATATCTAGAAAAGAATAATATCTTAGGGAGTCACTAAACCATGAATATAAAATACATCAGATTTGTTAATTAAGGTTTAAATTGTTTTATATTAACTAAAAAACTCAATCAGAGGCACACACAACATGATGTATGATCCATACCTTGGTATGAACCCTAAAAGTAGCATCACATCACATAATTTTTTTTCATTCAATCTTAGGTCCTTACATTATATTATAATGGGATCTAATATCCTAAGTCTTAACTAGTCTTCCTTGCTTTGCTCATGTGCAATGTTCAGCTAATATGGTTTCTCTATAAACCCATGCAATTATCACCAATTCTTATCCCTAAGATCAATCCTATATCTCAACCAAAATACTGTATACAACGTTTTCACAACCCATGACAACTAGTACCCATCTAGGGTCATCAATAAAGGTGGTAAATGATCTCCCAAATATTTCATCCAATAAGTTAGAGGTTCAAAACTAGAACTGAGGGCATCGTACACACAAATGGGAGGTATTTCCATTAATAATCCCAAGAATAAAAGAAACATCAACAAATAAACTACATCATACAGATGAAGAGTGCATCCATATAATTATGATACATGATATGTCATAAAACATTAGAGAAAATATTAACATAAATCAATGAAACACTATTGTATTAATGAAAACGAACTCCAGGATCTCATATACAACCTCAAAAGCTAATATAGTTAGCTCGATCAGCCACTCTATGTGAGAATATAGATATAATGAGTAGAATCCTCCCCAAAACCTCCCATAAAAATATATTATAAACATCTAGACACCCAGTGAATAAAAAAAGAAACCAAATCATCACCTAATCAAGCATACTATGTCTTTATCCTAAGTAAGGCTTATATAACAAGTAGGCCATAAAAGATAGTAACAACATGTCAAAATGGTATGTATGTATGTATGTTTGTATATGAGGGTACCCCACAACTAAATTCACACTAAACCAGTCACCATAATTCCCAATGGATCATATACTAGTAGGACCATCTCCTCCCAAGTCATCCTCTAATGTGGGTTTGGCCTTGACCCTACCTACCTCAATACCAGACAGGGCCTAATATCTCATACTTGAATTAAACCATATATCCTTGTCATCATCACCCTCACACATCATTTGGTTCATCATATCTGCATCATCATCACCTCTCTACACCCTATTCAGCTCTTCATCACATCTCATAATGAGTTGGTATGTTTTAATGACACCACGACCTGCATACCCAACACTACATTTAAATAAATCACAACCTGTGCAATAGTATTCATGTTATAATCATAGTTATTATGGCCTATATTAAATTATATGTTATATTATCAAGCCTCTATTGACCAAAAATATAAGAATAGATTGATTTCAACCATAATAGTTATCCAAGTTATGTATCCATATATAGTCTTCCAAGAGGATATAGTTGATTTGAGGGGGATTAGTCAGCCATCTGATCCCTCAGTAACCAAAATGATGGGAAACACCCAAAACCCTACTCAATAATGGGAAACGACCAGCCCTACTAAATTGGGTGGTGGATCATAATAAATAACACAAGGATATAATATATCATAACCATAATAAAGACAACTAATTTCCCTAGAATCGAGATGCAGTTATCATCCCCCATGAAATATCAGTTTTTATCTGTATATTTAAACTGTTAAATCTCTAAGAACACAATCATAAAAGTTTCCTATTATTTCAAAAAAAATTTAAATTTATCATATCCATTTCAAATAGACATAATTTCTGGTTAAATTATTTCAAAACTATCTATATCTAAAGGGATTTATGTTTTTTATCATTTCAATTTTATATTTTGTTAACATATTCCCAAAAAATTAAAAACCATATCGTGGTTTCCATTTAATAAATAATTTCTTCATCAAAACCCCTTCTCATGGATTAATTCATAATTTTATTATCATTTCATATCCCTAGATTTCTAAGACACAACACAAAAAATAATATTGAGATCCACCTCATCACATCAATGGGAGTTGGTAAGATCAACTCTTAGCATGCACAAAATTTTTTGTGTCATCCTAAACACCCAAATCACTACCACAACCTAGGAAATATTTCCCTTCCCTCATTGAGGAAATAAACCATATCATTTTACACATGAAATCATAGAAAGTATTATGTCCTATAAATTATAGTAAATAAGAAAAATTTCAACTCAAAAATTATAAGGGACAACTAAATCATTTTTAACATGAACATGAGAATAACCCAAACCAGGCTAGGCTTTAAATGTAATTAAATAACCAATTCAATCAGAAAGAATGATTTACTATTTTTCAAAATTGATAACTAATTCATTATGTCAATGTTTAAAAAAAGGAAAAAATTCAAATAGCATCTTACATTTATTAATAAATTCAATTAATATAGTCTAGAAAGTCTTTGACTTGATTGACATTTACAAGGACAATATATACATCAATTACAGTAATTATTCCATTTTTATTTTCCTTAATTTACCAATTGTATTATATCATTTAATTTTAAATATATTCTGAAAAATAATATCATTTTTAAACATCTAATATACATACCCTGAGAAACTATTATCATAAAAACTAGTTATCTTGTAAAATTATAGAGTTCACTGAATTTTCCCATTCATTGTCTTAAATTTTCATACCAGATTTATGTTGCTTATCTATATTATAATGACATCAAATAAAGGGAATAATAAATAAGAAGGTAATCATGTGTAATCATGTCCTATGAAATCATGTGGAATTCCTATCATGTAATAAATCCTAGACACGTGAAATCGCGTAATCCTCTTACTATTTATTTAATTTCTTCATTTTTGGTTCTTACTAGTATTAATTCTGATATCATCCATATAATCAGGAATATAAAGCATGATACTCCCATGAATTTACATAAAAATTATATTTCATGGATCTCATTCCTCAAATTAATGTAAAAAAATTCTTTTAAGATGGTAGGGGAGGAAGAGAAGCTACACAACCCAGAAATCTTCAATGACTCCAGCTCGAATCACAACAACAAACTATCAAAAAAGAGGAAGGAAGATCAGTTATAGGATATACCTTTAACTTAATGGGAAATTTTATTCATATTTGGAAATGAAAAATTAAGAGATGAATTGATGTAGAAATAGATATGAATCATCTCAAAAAAATAAATGGGGTATACTTTCAACAGATCTTTAAACTACCACAATAAGTATATGTATTTCTATAGGTTATGGATTTTTTGGGGAATTTGAATTTTAAAAGTATTTTTATGATTATAAATGAGATATAAAAATATAAATGAGGTTTCAAGTGTTTAGTATTTCCACAATGGTGTTTTGGATGAGGTTTAATGTTCAGGTGAGGACCTGATGGTCTGAGAGGCCACTGTAAGAGTGGTCGGGGCCCTGAGAAAATAAAAAACAATAAAATGCCACATTAATGACATGAATAAGTCATTAGTGATGTAATATGGTCTCATGGGATAACTTATTGTGTTTTTATATGTTTAAATAGGGCATGGAGTGGGACATGATAATTCAAGAAGTGAAACTATGTTTTACATCATGACATAAGTTGGATAGACAAAGTATATGATTTTCCCTAAAATTTCATGGTGTGAAACTTGTGTCCAAATAGTAAATTACCCTTTGGAAGAATTATGTGGGATTGAAAATTATATTATTATTTATAAACCCTCCTAAATTATTTCCATTAAACCTTTTATGCAAGAATCAATGGAATGGAGGGTTTCACCTTCAAGAGACCTTTCGATCTCATCCCTCCACTATTTAAAACATTGTTAGTTGCAACATATTCCTCTCAAAAAGTTATAGATTATGAAATAACTATATATTAACCATAATATTTGAAATATAATTTGAAATACTGATCATGAATGGATTTTGATTAATAAATTGGATGTAAGAATCCATCAAATCATGAAGGGATTGTCCAAGGATATCATGATCAAGGATTTAAATGATGAGAGGGTATTCCATATGGATGAATGCAAGTAATTGAAGTGTGATATGATGAATCTAAATCATTACATCATGGTATTAGTGGTTTCTAATTTAAATACATTAAATTAGTTGTTGTTGGGTTGTTTTGTGATAGGGAGTTCTCCTAGATTGGAATCTGACGATTATATCGGACATTCCATGAATGGTTTGTCGATGATATTCTATTGGTAATGATGTTACTTGTTATAATTTAACTAATTATATTGTAATTTAAATTAATTAATTAGGATTATTAGTAATGAGATAATAACTTGTGGCATTTGAGGAAGTCCTAATGGACATGGGTAATAAAGATAATGTTGTTGGGTTTTTCTTAAAATAGAAGGGTCTCCATTTGAGGTAGGGGGTATAGAAAAGCACAATAATTGTCTATTTAATTTCCTTTGTATATTAAATAAGTCTGGTAATTCCAATATGTCATGTTCACAATATAAATAAAATTTCAATCCCCTACTTTTATAAGAATTTATATGCTTAGACTTCTCAAGGTCATTATTGGGTCTCTTAGTGTTATGACTAGGACTCATAGACTCCCAAGGGGCATGCCAAAACATAAAATATATTTTAAAGTTAAATATAATGAACCGAGAAATCCTTATGTAATTGTAAAATGATATGATTTTAATTAAAAATGTATGTTGTTTTTTCAGGTGAATTGAGAATTTGGCCTGACTTGGTAAATAGGGAATTGACTTGAATGAGAATATTAGGATTTGAATAGATTAATTGTGATTTAAATAGATTATGTAAGATAAATTGGTGCATTATGGGTATAATATAACAAGAATTATTACAAGTTTTAATTGATACATTTAAGAGGTATAGTAAAAATTATGATGATAATTGGTATTTTGGCTCAACAGAATAAATAGTTACAAAATTGGAAAATTAATGAAATATCCAAAGTGCTATATAATGAAAATTTTAAACTGTGTGATGTTTTAACTTTTGATAAATTATCTTTTTTATATTCATGTTATAATTTATAGTTGTGATTAAATGATTATATAATGGTCTTGCACCCGATTATGATAAAATACTTATATAACGTGGTTTTGCTCGATTATTCTGAAATGATTATATAAATGGATTGTTTCTAGTAATGATAATAATTGTTTATAAAGGTACTTTGACTAGTTTGCTATAAATTATTATTTAAGGGGCTCTCATTGGTTTATGATAAAATTATTATATAAAGGGATTGCGCTCGGTTCTGCGAAAATTATTTTACAATGGGAGTGCACATGTACATGATGTAATTCTAATAGTGAAGTTCCTGATTCATCTAGGATAATTTGTGGGTTAAAACCTATGAGGGTTACGACTATATTTAGCACAGTTATATGAAATTATCAGAGATATTCGGCAAGGTGCTAAAGCAGGTTTGGGTATGTCTGAGTGTCCCTCTGGAATTCGATGGTTGGTGGGTTTATTTTATGAGTTGTATTAATTTATTAAAATAATTCCCATGTTTATCACTTTATCAACATTAACTATATACTGAAACTATTTTTTTACGCACCACTGGGGTGGCCTATTATTTTTTACTTACACCCTCCTTGGGCCACCATTGCAGAAGGGTGATCAAGCATTTCTCACATGTTTTTTGCATACACTTTTTTGTGCTAAGGTTTGGGTTAGCATGACAAATCATGATAGGTAAAATGGTATCAAGAGATTATATTAGGATCATCTTGGAGATGAATTAGATCCCCCATTTTTATTCCTCTAATTTTTGTATGTCACTTGATGGTCTTTTATTTGTATATCGTGGTCTTTCGGGCCTTTGGTGCATTTCATATATCCTTGATGGATGTCTATTTATTATTATGTACTCTTTTTATTAACTTTTTTGGATGGTAATTATTTATTTCATGTCCTATTGCACACTATGATATGGGGGTATAGTCTCCCCATAGTACCATCTTAGACCCTCGCTACTAGTCATTGGACATTAACTTATGGGGTCTCATTCCTAAGGTAATGTGGAAAACTGATCTGAGCAAAAGTTATATAGTATTTTGGGGATGGATTTTATAATGTGGTATCAAATAATTCTTTATTTATCTATTGTATTACAATTTTTTGGATCTTTTGAAATGGAGATTTGGGAATGTGTCGAATCCTGTGATGGTGGTTGGGAAATGGTGTCCCAATGATCTATGTCAGTAGGAAATCTCGGAAATCATGTCATGGGGATGTTGTTTTTATCTGAATTTTTACAGTTGTATTTCTATTTTTTTTCATTGGATTATGAACATTTGGTTTTTATGTTTTGGTTTATTATGGGTCTCTAGCTCCTGTCTCATTGGAAAGTTGTTAGCGATTGGATTTTGAATTTTAACCGTCATAGGTAAGAGGTGTCAGATGTATCATAATAGGAATGTAGTATTCATATGACATATAGGATTTTTAGTGTCTGATTTACTTGATGATATAGTAATAGTTTCTTAATGTGGAAAAAATATCTCAAAATAAATTTTCACATATAAGTACTTAGTGGTGTTCTTCTCAACTAGGCCAACTTTTATATTGATTTATTCAAATGGAAGGTTATTTCGATCTATAGTAAGATTCCCAAGATGAAGAAAAAAAGTCAGTCAATATGCACAAGAGGTTCATTGACCATAGTAATGACTATATGGATCATGATTCCTAATAGTTGGTCCATTGTGGGTTGTTAATTTGGGGGAGAACACCTTTCAAATGTGAGACCCTAGAGGTGTATGTTTTACATATTGATGTCATGTGGCATTGGAATGAGAGAATGATTGATTCCCAATGAGTTTTGACCATTTTATTGGTTGTGAAATGGACTAGGTGTTCAGACCTAACCCAAATATTTTATTAAAAATTTATTTTTAAATAAATTTAATCTCTTTGATAGCTTGTGATACATGTAACCCCATAGTCTAAATGAACTGTCATATAGTATAAAATTATAACCTAGATTTTAAATTGAAAGGTATGAATAAAACTAAAAAAATTATCAAAATTTTATTTTTTATACATATATACAAAAAATTAATATGTATTCAATTGATTTGGAATGAAAATAAAAATTATTTGAAAACAAAATAAATACATAATTGAAAATCTATTTCTATAAATGAAATATGTTTTTACCATACTAAATTAAATTAATCACTATTAGATAATAATTTTAATGAAATTTATATATTATATATTAAATCTTATGATTTAATATCCATCTAATATTTTTATAGGCTTGGGATTAGAGTAAATCCATTTTTATGCTTAAAACTATATTTTTCTAAAAATAAGTTTTCTTCATTTTTTGTGCACTTATTTTATTAATTTCTACCACTTATAGTTATTAAATTCGATAAAATATATTCAATATTATGAGTTTTTAAGTTCAAATTCATTAAATAGTTCCCATTCATTTTTAGACATTACGAATTGTAACCACGGTAAAATCTATCACCACAGTAAAGGGAAAATCATGTTAATATAGGTTAAAACTAATTTTTAAGGCACCCAACCTTTATATTAATTATTTTTATATGAATTTAATTTTACCCTTATAATCTCAGTATTGAAATGTAATTTTTTAATGGATATTTTTTAATTCAAATGGAAAATATAATATTTAATGAAAAAAATACAAAATATCACTCTCTTACTTTTAAATTTCTCTTATGTGTTAAAATATGGATAAAATAAAGTGGTGAATGAATAAGAAAATTTTATTGTGAAAAATGAAATTATATTAATAATGGTAATTTATTTATAGTTTTTTTGGTTAATTAGTAACCTTAAATTCATGTCAAATTCTAATATGATATTCAATCAATTAATAAAAAAATTAAATTTATGATTGTAAAAATGATAAAAGTATTATGATTTGAGTGATTTATACTGTTCTGTGATTGTTTAGATGTATATAAAATATTAGTGGTTTTAAAATGTATTATATTTTAATTCTGAATATGTCTTGTTTTTTAAATGTTAAATTAAAGGAATAGTGTCAGAATTGATATTGATGATATTTTATCAAAATACTATTTTATTAAATTATTTTAAAATTATAAAAATAATTAAAAGGAAAGGTAGTATAATTTTTTTTAAAAGTCACCCCTTTACTGTTTATGAGTGAATATCAAGCTTATAAGTACAATTATAACCCTCTAATTGTGAGAAATTTGTTTCCATGATTAAGGTTAAAATAGGTCGACTAAGGGGTTAAACCAAAAGATAAGGTTTAAAACACCACATAAATATAAGGCCCCAGCCTTAAACCTTACTAAATCTTGAGTTATTACAAGATTACACATTGAGGATCTTTTCAGGTTTAGAGTTTTAGAGAATTAGATCATGAAACTTGCATTATATTCCACATTTAAACAAAGTGGTTACATAAAAGACAGTATTCATTCTTCCCATCAACGGAAACATATTTAAAATGAAACATGGATTCTTTCTTGACACATCCTCGACACTATCATCACATCATGTACCTTTCCCTTGTCCTGTGAAAAACATTTCAAAAACTTGGGATGAGCATAAAAAGCTCAGTAAGGGTTATAAAAAATATGGAAAGGAAACATGAGTTCATATATACATAAGAATGAAATCATACTTTACCCATAAAACATAGGCATATCAAATCATGAATAAATCATAGAAAACATAAGAAATAAAGGTAACTTGAGGCATTCATAACATTCTTACGTAGGGAGTAACCCTCTTGGTTACGTTTGGAATACCCATCACAGTATATTCCCTAAATCTCTTCGGAGAAACCTTAACGTTTCACTCCTTCGCGTTACCCAATGCATTGGAGAGCTATAACGGGCTCACCCGCCCTTAGTTTATCATGGAACCACCCGTCTTCATAATAATTCCCAAGAACCATAACATAATCATATCACATAAAACATGCATAAAGGAAACATAACATTTCCACATTTCAATCACGAGATATCAATACAACACATTGATATAATAAAAACATTATGAAAACCATTTTCAATACCAAAGTAAAAGAAAAGTAAAACATGGTATTTATTTTTCTTTTAAAAAGAAGGTATGGCTTGTAGAGGAAGCCGAAACTCAAATAACGGTAACGCGACGGAGAAGTCGTTGTCGCCGCATACGTACGACAAAAACATTCCCTTTTGTCGTTTAGTAAACGCTTCGTATAAAAAAAAGATTCCTTTTGAATAAATGCAAAAGTCAAAGGGGTTTATACACCGTATAAAAGAAAGTTGTATATAAAATAAAATATGCCTCAACGAAAGGAGATTGAGATGAAGTCCCATACAAAAAGAAACCATTTCCAAAACCATTTAAAACATTTAATAAAGAGATTTTTGAATCAAAGTGTCCCATACCACCTTGAAGATTTTAACATTTTAAACCATAAATCCTTAAAACCATTTTGAAAACATGTATATTAATAAGAACAAATAATTAAAACATTTAAAACGATATTTTGGTTAAAGGGGTTTTACCAAAATTAGAGACACTTGAATACAATAATCGAGGAATAACATTTATTCAGAACTTTATAATATCATGAGAATAAAAGGATTCATGATATAATACTCCAAAGGACAGTATATACACCATATAAGAGTGAATCGTTGCATAACAACAATGAACCCTCAATAGAAATGTCAAATGTGATGAAATCCCTTATAAAGAAGGTATCCTTAAATTCAGGACAAATAAATCTCAAAAATATGTGTGAAAAATATATATACACCCAATATAAGTGGATATTAAGTGTAAAACAATAAAAGGTCATTCACACATATTCAATGGATGACATATTCAATGACTACAAGTTGAACCCAAAGAAATCGAAATTGGGTTAAAAAGTTCCCTTGACAGCCTAACGGCATCACATCAAAATGAGTTGATGAGAGATAAAAAGTGTATCTCATCACTTGGACATAAAATTTACATCAACAAGGATATATGAGAACATATCCCAACATAACAATATGTAAATTAAAATACCCAACAAAAGAAGTCTTTTTAAAAAAAGAGGAGGGTGAAAGGTTCCCTTACCGACTTGGATATCTTTCAAAACATACACCCCATGAAAGAAGGACAATAGATCATTGATGTAAATACTCATAAATGAAATTATATTACACAAATAGTAGAATAATGGGAAGTACATACACCACTCAATGGAATTTGTGGCAAATGTAGCATAAATCTCATGGGAATAAAAGTGAGATGAAAAATCCCTTACGAAAACTCGGCAGCCTAACGGCGCCACATAAAACTTCCGAATATGGATTGATGAGATCAAATAGGGTATCTCATAACATTAAAATAAAATTTACAGCAAGAGGAATATAAAAGAACATCCCCCAACATTACAAAGAGAATCTTAAAAGAAGTGACATAAAGGAGAGTACTTAAAAAGAAAGAGAGGAGTAGGATCCCTTACCTCGGGTCCGACTTGACTCGATCGTTCTTTAATCTCCTGAATAATAAACTTGAGTTAATTTCTACTTGATTAAGAACCTTTTTCAATCTTATTATTCCTATTATATCACTTATTTCCTTGTTATAAACACTATTTAATCATTAAGTTAATAATGATTGTTTTGTCGATATTTGGTTCTTAAGTCGAAAGTGGACTTCTTATAATTACATGTTGTTCGTGTGGCCAAAAGTTTATTATATCCAGAATTGTATTCATGATGTATATATCATATATTTCATATATATCCAGTACATGCATGCATTTATTACATTACATAATCATTTAGAGGTAAGAAATGAAATGCACCGTTCATGGAGACGGTAAGCCGTACGTACGCATGAACGCTACTTTCATTTCTATTTCATATTTTATAGAATGGAATAATACTGATATAAAGGTATATTATAATTCTAGTATAATATAATATATAATATCATAGTTCCATCCTTTATACGTCCCACATATGGTATATAACGAATCAAATCACTTTGAGGGGGCGGTAGTCCGCACTTCCTTAAAATGAAGATATCGCGTATACCCATAATGGAAGCCATCAAGGTAAGACAAAAATGAAAAATAAAGAAGCATAAGTAAAACATAAACATATTATATATCATATATAAAAAGATTGACATCATAATGGCCACCTTTGAAGGTGTTAAAAGAGTATTGAACAATCATCGTTTCGGGAGGCATAATTTCGCCATCCACGGAAACTGTATGTTCATTAACCATTTGATGTAGTTGTGTGAGAGTGTAGCTCGAATAAATCTTATAACAACATCCTAGTATATTGAATATACTGGTGTTGTTACAAAAGAAGTAAATAAAAAGAGTTTAGGGGGTTGGAGAAGCAAAATAAAACAAATGAACATGAGAGAATGAATTACCTTTAAAAGTGTAACACCTTTTGATTTGAGCCTAAAGGCTTCCTTTGAAAGGATTCTGCCCAAAGGGAATCCTCTAGGATGAGGATAGGGATGTGGAGAGAGTAAATGGGCAGGGATTGGCCGAGCCAAAGGCTTGAGGAGTGTGTTAAATGAGGTAGAGGTGGGGGCCTTTTATAAGAGGAGAGGAGGGGCACTTTTGGAAAGTAAAGAAATATTACTTTATTTGAAAATGTGTTTCGGTTTCAAAAGGTCCCACATTGATATAATTCGTGGATAAGGTGATAAGGATTCGAAATCCACTCATCCAATAAGTTTTGGACATGTTTAGTTCATAGATTTTACATTATCTTTCCATTTTATTTAAATCGTCAAATAATGATGTAATCGCTGCATCATTATTATGTCATAAATAATTTAATTTATGTAATGTCTAAAAATTATAAAAAAAATAATATGATGTAGGAAATCTTTTTATATTTCCAATGAATATTTATAATCAAAAAGATGACTTATATAACCCCACTTAAAAATTGTTTTAGTAAAACATATCATTTTTGTGTCAATTTTACTTTTACATTAAATAAAATGTTATTTATGTCATTTCCCAACCAAAGTGGATCCATGGGGTCCCCAAGTTGACCCATGGCTTGTCTTGGTCGGCCATGATACAAACAATGAGGGTAAGACATGTGTCAAGCTCATCTCATTTTATTAAAGCATTATTTTTACCTTAAACTACACTAATTACCACTAATCGCGATTAAAAACTTAATAAGTTACTATTCACCAAAAAAATATTTTAATCTCATTGAACCACATTTTACTTCTTAATGACAACCATGTATGTCGGATTTTTGAAAATCAAAACACAATGATGGCAAAATTTCATTTAAACGGAAAATCAGTTTTTATAAGTACCACTTAGTGGTTTCACTATTCATCAAAAATTGAAGTTTTTCTGAAAAATCCCAAAAATTCACCCTAAGCTATATTTGATATTCTAAACTCAAAAATGAAGTCCATTTTACAAAATTCAAAACATATAAGTCACAATAATTAATTTAATAATTAATTCCCGCTGTCATGTCAAATAGCGTGTTTTATGAAACAATAAGTATCAAAAGATTGACACTAGTTTAAGTCTGATTTCAAAGTGAAATTGATTCAAAGAACACTATTGGATTTAATGGTAAAAATATTTTCTAATTTCACTTTAAAACTAATTCAAAATATAATATAATCTAATCATATAAATAAATTAGATTAAAAAGTGGTTTTGAATTAAAATACAACATTTTACACTATTCATTAAAAAAAAGAACTTTATCAGAAAGATACCAAAAATTTACACAAAGTAAATTTTGATGTCCCGGTTCTTAATAAGAGTTTTATTTGGTCCAAAATAATATATAAGAGTGATCAAAACTATATTTAATGACGGTTCGCCATCAAAAGGTGATAAGTGAACCTTTAGTGAAAACTAGGGCATATACGCCTAAAATTGAATTCTTTCCGTATTTTAAGCCATTATCTTTTATTGGATAAATGTAAAAACATTTAAAAACATATATAATCATATTTTAGTTATTTATATCCATTCCCGCCATTACAACGGCTACATGTTAACTGCCATTTAAAATAATATTATTTTATTATTAGAGTGCAACGTAAGATTCCCAAGGAACTCGTTGTTGCGTGTTGGGTACGCCATCGAGCATAGAGTCCCCTTTAAAGTCATATTAATATTTTATTCACAAATATGGATAAATATAAAAATGTCATATTCTCTATTTACCTAGGGTGTTACATCCTTCCCCCCTTTGGGAATTGCGTCCTCGCAATTTTTAAAATTGTGCTTGGAAACATCCTTGAAAGTCCCACATCGGAACAAGAGTCGGTAAAACAATCACTTTAAAATAAAGAAATATAAGCACAGAGGTCACCCGAGTTAACCCATACTAGGATTCCAAGTATGAAAATATGGACATGGAGGAAAAAACAAAGGGTCATGTTCTGATGGAGAGTGATAGAAAACATGTTTAGGAGAAAGTTAACCATGAGAAAATCACAAACTTGTGATGGGTTAAACGGTATTCGATTCCCCAGTAGGAAAAGTTAATAGACAACATTTTTCTTTTAATATACATTTTATTGGGGAATTTATTAATAAGGAAACATAATCACTTATCATGTTGACTTTCAACTTTTATTAGATTCCTTACACAAACTCATATTTTCTCTAAAAGGCGAGTATTTAGGAAGACTTGTTCACATTAAGAGTACTATAATCAACTTTTAGAAAATCACCTAATCCACAAAAGAGAACTATATACTTCCCATGTGTTTAGACTTTAACCAAAACCAAAACCAAAAAGGCTAGTACAAGATCAGATAATCCAGAAAAGGATAACCATTTATAAAAAAGAAAATCTATGATTAATCTCCAAAATTTGTCCAACAAAACCCAAAGTTCAACGAGGACCATCCGATAAATAATTTGTCCATAAAATTATTCAAAGTAAACCAATATAAGATTGAAACCCAAATATTTGAAGGATTTAGTCACATAGTCTTCCAAGTTAAATCGCAACATTTATCTCCAAACAACATTAGTCGCTCCTAAAGTCTCGCATTGAAAAGTAATTATCCTAATCACATATCCTTCATGATAGGTTAATCATTTTCATAAGTAACCCAAAATCAACTTACTCTTAATTCATAAAATCATATAACTGGAAAGAATCAGTCAAACTAACCAGGGACTTCACGTAGTCCAGTGGTAGGCGATAAATACCAGTCGCACTTTGGTTGTGTGTTCGATTCCCGCAGCTTTGTCCGACGCGACGGGTAGTCACACGGTCTGCGTGTTGTCCTTTTTCCAAAACTATATAATTCTTAAAACATTCTCCAAAATGAGATAATATCCTCATGAATAATCATAACATATTTTAACCTCAATTTTATCTAATGACCTTCATTTTCCATCATATCATATAATAACCCATAATTACCTCAAAAGTAAGGATCATATAAACCCTAATGGTTACCTTAATAATTATTACCTGAATTTCCACATCGAGTTGGCCATGATGCATTATAGAACTCACAAAGGTTTAAGTGGTTGATCATGACTCCTTGATAGTTGGTTTAGAACAACTATGAGATTCCTCATTGAATCCCCCATCTCATCCAGTATCTTAATCAGAGAACCACCACATTTTCCTTCAAACCCACTGTCACTTTGGTGCCTGCTATATCCATCCATTTACTAAAACCAAAAAGGTCAGTGTGAGTATATCAACAAAACCATCATTTACTAATGAGGAAGGTAAACACTAAGATATACTTACTCATTCACTTTACCTAAAACTAGGACTCTTTCTGAAATCCTAACCATTATGGTAATGTCACTTATGCTTAAAGAATACCCTAACCTCTAAAGTTATCTAAACCGACCTTTGATACCAACTATAAGGCCCCAGCCTTAAACCTTACTAAATCTTTAGTTATTACAAGATTACACATTGAGGATCTTTTCAGGTTTAGAGTTTTAGAGAATTAGATCATGAAACTTGCATTATATTCCACATTTAAACAAAGTGGTTACATAAAAGACAATATTCATTCTTCCCATCAACGGAAACATATTTAAAATGAAACATGGATTCTTTCTTGACACATCCTCGACACTATCATCACATCATGTACCTTTCCCTTGTCCTGTGAAAAACATTTCAAAAACTTGGGATGAGCATAAAAAGCTCAGTAAGGGTTATAAAAAATATGGAAAGGAAACATGAGTTCATATATACATAAGAATGAAATCATACTTTACCCATAAAACATAGGCATATCAAATCATGAATAAATCATAGAAAACATAAGACATAAAGGTAACTTGAGGCATTCATAACATTCTTACGTAGGGAGTAACCCTCTTGGTTACGTTTGGAATACCCATCACAGTATATTCCCTAAATCTCTTCGGAGAAACCTTAACGTTTCACTCCTTCGCGTTACCCAATGCATTGGAGAGCTATAACGGGCTCACCCGCCCTTAGTTTATCACGGAACCACCCGTCTTCATAATAATGCCCAAGAACCATAACATAATCATATCACATAAAACATGGATAAAGGAAACATAACATTTCCACATTTCAATCACGAGATATCAATACAACACATTGATATAATAAAAACATTATGAAAACCATTTTCAATACCAAAGTAAAAGCAAAGTAAAACATGGTATTTATTTTTCTTTTAAAAAGAAGTTATGGATTGTAGAGGAAGCCGAAACTCAAATAACGGTCACGACGGCGGAGAAGTCGTTGTCGCCGCATATGTACGACAAAAACATTCCATTTTGTCGTTTAGTAAACGCTTCGTATAAAAAAAGATTCCTTTTGAATAAACGCAAAAGTCAAAGGGGTTTATACACTGTATAAAAGAAAGTTGTGTATAAAATAAAATATGCCTCAACGAAAGGAGATTGAGATGAAGTCCCATACAAAAAGAAACCATTTCCAAAACCATTTAAAACATTTAATAAAGAGATTTTTGAATCAAAGTGTCCCATACCACCTTGAAGATTTTAACATTTTAAACCATAAATCCTTAAAACCATTTTGAAAACATGGATATTAATAAGAACAAATAATTAAAACATTTAAAATGATATTTTGGTTAAAGGGGTTTTACCAAAATTAGAGACACTTGAATACAATAATCGAGGAATTACATTTAGTCCATACTTTATAATATCATGAGAATAAAAGGATTCATGATATAATACTCCAAAGGACAGTATATACACCATATAAGAGTGAATCGGTGCATAACAACAATGAACCCTCAATAGAAATGTCAAATGTGATGAAATCCCTTATAAAGAAGGTATCATTAAATTAAGGACAAATAAATCTCAAAAATATGTGTGACAAATATATATACACCCAATATAAGTGGATATTAAGTGTAAAACAATAAAAGGTCATTCACACATATTCAATGGATGACATATTCAATGACTACAAGTTGAACCCAAAGAAATCGAAATTGGGTTAAAAAGTTCCCTTGACAGCCTAACGGCATCACATCAAAATGAGTTGATGAGAGATAAAAATTGTATCTCATCACTTGGACATAAAATTTACATCAACAAGGATATATGAGAACATATCCCAACATAACAATATGTAAATTAAAAGACCCAACAAAAGAAGTCTTTTTAAAAAAAGAGGAGGGTGAAAGGTTCCCTTACCGACTTGGGTATCATTCAAAACATACACCCCATGAAAGAAGGACAATAGATCATTGATGTAAATACTCATAAATGAAATTATATTACACAAATATTAGAATAATGGGCAGTACATACACCACTCAATGGAATTTGTGGCAAATGTAGCATAAATCTCACGGGAATAAAAGTGAGATGAAAAATCCCTTACGAAAACTCTGCAGCCTAACGGCGCCACATAAAACTTCCGAATATGGATTGATGAGATCAAATAGGGTATATCATAACATTAAAATAA
Source organism: Viscum album (assembly GCA_963277665.1). Lineage (NCBI taxonomy): Eukaryota > Viridiplantae > Streptophyta > Magnoliopsida > Santalales > Viscaceae > Viscum > Viscum album. Next base: position 313,727,266 of record OY728126.1, read on the forward strand.
AATGTACAGAAAGAGGAATATAAAAGAACATCCCCCAACATTACAAAGAGGATCTTAAAAGAAGTGACATAAAGGAGAGTACTTAAAAAGAAAGAGAGGAGTAGGATCCCTTACCTCGGGTCCGACTTGACTCGATCGTTCTTTAATCTCCTGAATAATAAACTTGAGTTAATTTATACTTGATTAAGAACCTTTTTCAATCTTATTATTCCTTTTATATCACTTATTTCCTTGTTATAAACACTATTTAATCATTAAGTTAATAATGATTGTTTTGTCGATATTTGGTTCTTAAGTCGAAAGTGGACTTCTTATAATTACATGTTGTTCGTGTGGCCAAAAGTTTATTATATCCAGAATTGTATTCATGATGTATATATCATATATGTCATATATATCCAGTACATGCATGCATTTATTACATTACATAAACATTTAGAGGTAAGAAATGAAATGCACTGTTCATGGAGACGGTAAGCCGTACGTACGCATGAACGCTACTTTCATTTCTATTTCATATTTTATAGAATGGAATAATACTGATATAAAGGTATATTATAATTCCAGTATAATATAATATATAATATCATAGTTCCATCTTTTATACGTCCCACATATGGTATATAACGAATCAAATCACTTTGAGGGGGCGGTAGTCCGCACTTCCTTAAAATGAAGATATCGCGTATACCCATAATGGAAGCCATCAAGGTAAGACAAAAATGAAAAATAAAGAAGCATAAGTAAAACATAAACATATTATATATCATATATAAAAAGAGTGACATCATAATGGCCACCTTTGAAGGTGTTAAAAGAGTATTGAACAATCATCGTTTCGGGAGGCATAATTTCGCCATCCACGGAAACTGTATGTTCTTTAACCATTTGATGTAGTTGTGTGAGAGTGTAGCTCGAATAAATCTTATAAAAACATCCTAGTATATTGAATATACTGGTGTTGTTACAAAAGAAGTAAATAAAAAGATTTTAGGGGGTTGGAGAAGCAAAATAAAACAAATGAATATGAGAGAATGAATTACCTTTAAAAGTGTAACTCCTTTTGATTTGACCCTAAAGGCTTCCTTTGAAAGGATTCTGCCCAAAGGGAATCCTCTAGGATGAGGAGAGGGATGTGGAGAGAGTAAATGGGCAGGGATTGGCCGAGCCAAAGGCTTGAGGAGTGTGTTAAATGAGGTAGAGGTGGGGCCTTTTATAAGAGGAGAGGAGGGGCACTTTTGGAAAGTAAAGAAGTATTACTTTATTTGAAAATGTGTTTCGGTTTCAAAAGGTCCCACATTGATATAATTCGTGGATAAGGTGATAAGGATTCGAAATCCACTCATCCAATAAGTTTTGGACATGTGTAGTTCATAGATTTTACATTATCATTCCATTTTATTTAAATCGTCAAATAATGATGTCATCGCTGCATCATTATTATGTCATAAATAATTTAATTTATGTAATGTCTAAAAATTATAAAAAAAATACTATGATGTAGGAAATATTTTTATATTTCCAATTAATATTTATAATCAAAAATATGACTTGTATAACCCCACTTAAAAATTGTTTTAGTAAAACATATCATGTTTGTGTCAATTTTACTTTTACATTAAATAAAATGTTATTTATGTCATTTCCCAACCAAAGTGGATCCATGGGGTCCCCAAGTTGACCCATGGCTTGTCTTGGTCGGCCATGATACAACCAATGAGGGTAAGACATGTTTCAAGCTCATATCATTTTATTAAAGCATTATTTTTACCTTAAACTACACTAATTACGACTAATCGCGATTAAAAACTTAATAAGTTACTATTCACCAAAAAAATTATTTTAATCTCATTGAACCACATTTTACTTCTTAATGACAACCATGTATGTCGAATTTTTGAAAATCAAAACACAATGATGGCAAAATTTCATTTAAACGGAAAATCAGTTTTTATAAGTACCACTTAGTGGTTTCACTATTCATCAAAAATTGAAGATTTTCAGAAAAATCCCAAAAATTCACCCTAAGCTATATTTGATATTCTGAATTCAAAAATGAAGTCCATTTTAAAAAATTCAAAACATATAAGTCACATTAATTAATTTAATAATTAATTCCCGCTGTCATGTCAAATAGCGTGTTTTATGAAACAATAAGTATCAAAAGATTGACACTAGTTTAAGTCTGATTTCAAAGTGAAATTGATTCCAAAGAACACTATTGGATTTAATGGTAAAAATGTTTTCTAATTTCACTTTAAAACTAATTCAAAATATAATCTAATCATATAAATAAATTAGATTAAAAAGTGGTTTTGAATTAAAATACAACATTTTACACTATTCATTAAAAAAAGAACTTTATCAGAAAGATACCAAAAATTTACACAAAGTAAATTTTGATGTCCCGGTTCTTAATAAGAGTTTTATTTGGTCCAAAAGAATGTATAAGAGTGATCAAAACTATATTTAATGACGGTTCACCATCAAAAGGTGATAAGTGAACCTTTAGTGAAAATTAGGGCATATACGCCTAAAATTGAATTCTTTCCGTATTTTAAGCCATTATCTTTTATTGGATAAATGTAAAAACATTTAAAAACATATATAATCATATTTTAGTTATTTCTATCCATTCCCGCCATTACAACGGCTACATGTTAACTGCCATTTCAAATAATATTATTTTATTATTAGAGTGCAACGTAAGATTCCCAAGGAACTCGTTGTTGCGTGTTGGGTACGCCATCGAGCATAGCGTCCCCTTTAAAGTCTTATTAATATTTTATTCACAAATATGGATAAATATGAAAATGTCATATTCTCTATTTACCTAGGGTGTTACATAAACCTATCAAAATATAAATTTTTTGTTTGACTTAAAACACGTATTATCTTATCTTTTAATTATTATCCTTTTTGAGTAGTTTTATCTTGAAATAGGATTTATTATATTTTAATATTTTAATAAATTTCAAGAGTGCACATCCCCTCAATTATAAAAGGGAACCACTCCTTTCTCTTATTTACATCATTTTAGCATTTTATATCGACCAAAAATAACATATTAACTTAGAAACTCCAAAATACATATTATTAAGGTTCTGGCATTTCAAATATACCAACCCTTGGGCCCTTAGAAAGTTATGTATATGATTTTTTTCAAAGAAAAGATAATCACCTTAACCGATCTCTTTCTTTATAATTATTATTTTACCTCCTCTAAATATATTTTATTATTCATAAAATAATAACATCAGTATACTATATATATTAAAATGAAATTAATATTATTAAATAACATTTATTCTCCATATTTTCATCAAACATAAAGTGATAGTATTGCTCGTGCATTCATATAGCTTCCCATATCCATGTAGCGATATAATTTATTTTCCATCACCATATTTAATCGATGGTTATTATGATATATTTAATATGTATATATGGTATTTATATCATAATTATTCTTATTTAAATATAATATCATATCTTCATTCTTACCTTCTAATCTATTGGAAGATGATAACGTTGCTCATGTGTATGTGTGGACCACCACCTCTACGAAGTAACGTGATTCATTTCTCATTTCAATTTTACATGTACTAAAATAAGGATAGATTTTATGAATTTATATGATATTTATGATATAATAATTATTAAATAAAGTTGAAATATTATCTACCTTTATTTCATTCCATCCATCTAAAAATGAAGATAGTGTTCATGTGTATCTACAATATATCGTCTCCATGAATGGTGTAATTCATTTTTATATCTATAGAATTTTACAGATGACTCTAAATATGTATATAATTAATATATATGATACATATATCATTATTAATAATTTTGAGATTATGGAACCATGATAAATATACAGATACCAAAATTATTCTACCAAAACATACATGAAAAATGAAGCAACTTTCACCCAAAACGGCAATTTTAATAGGGAATTACTAATAAATGAGCATCGAAATGTTAGAAATGGATCATATATGAAATTATAAGTATACAAAATATTATTTTATATAATTATAATAAATTTATTTTTATCATACATCAGGTTAGAGTGCTTTTGAAACAAATGGAACTCGATGTAAGTATTTATCATCTCAAATTACCATCTTTAGGACATATGTTATATCATGAACCTATCATATTTTTGAGTTGTATATAATAATATTTTAGATTTTATATAATGATTATAATGATTATAATTATATTTAATGTTTAATTTGAATTTATTATTTTATTGGGATTATGATTCAAAATTTACCAAAACAATATGTATTTTATGTTATAATCTCATCGTTTATCGGGATGGTTACGATTAAAGTTAGGATGATAAAATAATATGATATAATTATTATAAAACTCTTAATTTTTTATATAATATATATATTTATTGAGAATATATATTTTTTATTTTCATTCTCCTCACTTTAAGTACTCAAGAGACCCAAATAACATTTTTAAAGAAAATCAATGTTTTTTCTTATCGGTAAATATTTTTTATTCTATATACATTTTTTATAAAACATTTCAAATAATACTTTTGATATTATAGTGATAAACTTTAAATTCTTTTTTAAGCATTATTTTACTTTTTAAAAAATTAAAACAATTTTTTTTTTCATTTTCCGAACGATGTACTTTATGACTTTCTATAAAAATGAGAAATAAATTATTTATTTTATCTTATGAAAAATGAACAGAATTTCATACTGTCATGAAAACTGAATTCTATAAATTTTCATTTATAATTTCACACAGATATTTAAAAAAAATTGTTTTCATGATATTTTGTTAACGTTTTGTTTTTTAAAATTGATTTTCAAAGTGTAAAGAGTATTCTCATCAATAATATTTTGATGACCTTGTAATGGTATTTCTATTCATCAAAGGAAAAAGTGCTTGGTTTAAATTATGATTTTCTGGGGATATTATCCAAGGGTACCATCATTGTTATTTATTTGGTTGAATTATTATTATGAGGAAAATATTTTTATAAAACTTGTACCTTTTCCATGGTTTATGCTATGTTGAATTGATGAAATGTTTATGAATCCCTTTATTTTTCATGGGTTATGCTCTAATGAAATATTTGTGAAATATGTTTCCTTCTTTTTAGTTATGATTTTATGAATGTTTTTTGATATTTTGGCACACATATGTATGGTTTTTAATATGTTATGGGTGGGATCATAATTATTCCATCCTCCAATTCATTAGGTAAAGATGGATATCTCATGAGTTAAACAGGACATGAATGGGGAGCGAACCAAGATTAGTAAGATGCTCTATCCAATATGATGGTCATGGGTGTGAACCAATGTACTATGATGATCTTGGAGGTAAACCCAATCCACAATGATGGTATTTGTTATTAGCATTGACTACTGAGAAAAAGTTTTTATATGCTTATGTTTATGACAAAATTCCATGTCTTATTCAATTGTTATGCTCTCATGGAAAATTTTCTATGATTCCTTTATAATTCATGTCTTATGAACTACCAAGAATTATTCCATGAGTCAAGATTATGATCTATGATATACAGGGTATGGTTTTCAAATGTTAATATTTTGTTCTCATAATCTTATGCTCATATTATACTTATTTGATCATTGATGTCTATCATTTTTTCCCTTACTATGAATATAATCTCACCCTTTCTTATGTTTCCATTCCCCAAGTTATGAAGAAAGGTTTTATGATTGTTATGTCAAAGAAGGGTGCTAGTTGTAGAGAAATAAGTGGGAGATGTTTTATATATCTTATGAACAAGTTGATTATGTTCCCAAGATTCCAATGATACTAGACCTATATTATTCAAGCATGGATTGTTATGTAATGTAATGAATATTCATCTAATAAGATGAAATATCTATGTTTCAAAATTATGGGTTTTTATATTTTGTACTAAGGAAAGGTTTAGTTAACCTTGGGAAATTTTCATGAGAAAATATTTGTGAGATCCTTGGGAATAAATTTAGATAGAAGTTCACAACCAAAATTTTTGGTCATGAACATGGAGGAAATAGGATGAAACTAAGGTGTTATAGATTGAAAAGATGTTTTGTTGATTTATACATCCAATAAATTATTTTTCATGATTATATATTTTCCCTCTATGATTATTGTTACTCAAACTATACTTTTTGGTTTTAGTATGTGACTAGAACCCAAATGAATCTTGTTAATACTGACTTTGATGGACAATGAAATAATTGTTAACCTAATAAACCAAATGTTATGAAAGATAGAATAAAAACTACTGTTGTCATTTTTATAGAACTTTCTCAATCTATGAAACATTTTTTCTTCCAAATGTTAAAAGTAGGGAACAACATTATATTGAGTCTGTTAAAATGCAATACCCACCTTCATGTTTTTGAGTCTTCTGACCACTAATTGATGAGAAATGGATCATTACCAATGAAAATAAATTTTTCATTATCCATTTCTTATAACATAAAAAAGTTATTTTTGATTTCTTTCATTTGAAAGTAATATCATACCAATATTGGAATCTTATTAAGAACATAAGGAAAAGGGAAAAAATTAGCTCCAAAGAGAGGGACACGTATAATATTTTTTTTATTCAATAATTACTTTCCTAATATTCATTATATCAAAATGGGAAGGGAATTACATGAGCTAAATTAGAAGGATAAAGAATATATTAGTATCTATGAAGAAAATTTTAAAAGACTATTTAGTTACACTTTGGGTATTATCATCCAAACTGAATTTAAGTTTGATCAATTCCTTAGTGGCTTAAAACAAATTCTACGGAGGAAATTCTATATGTTATAATTTAGTCAGTATAAGGAAATAATTCATTTTGATATTAAGGTGTAAATAAAGATAAGAGTAACCTATCCATATCATAGATTTGATAAGAAAATTAATATTGATTTCAAAGAAAATTATTGAAAAAGAAAAAAGAAAATTATTTTTCGTTTATGCTTGATGTGTGGAAGGAAATAAGGTGGAAATTGTTTATGTGGACTAGTAAATGTTTTATGCGTGTAAAGTAATTTCATAAAGAAATAAAATGATAGAGTGATGTGAATAGACAATTAAATTAATGTAATAATGAAATATCACCATTGAATACTCCTCCTTCACTTTAATGCTTCAAAAACAAGGAGTATGTGAATTATGCTAACCAATTCTCAAGACTAATGGATAACGATGAAGGTAGACATCATAAACCTTTTAATCCTAGAGATAATGGAAAACCTCATGAAATTACTATTGGATATGTGGAGTATGATAACAAAATGGTGAAAGGTACACTTACCATCCACTCTATAACTAATAATGTCTTATTCGATTCTAGATATATCCACTTTATATATCTAAGGAATTTTCTAAGGGTATCACATCGCCACCTCAAATATTATATGTTCAGTTTTTAGTAAAAACCCTTAATTTTATGATGATCTCTTCTCAAGTATATGATTCTTCTCTAGTTTAATTTTTTGTTAATGTGCTTCTTGCAAATATTGTCATTATTCCTCTAGTTGAATTCAATATTATTTTGGGAATGAAGTGTATTTCTTTCCACAAATCCAACATAAATTTTCAAGGAAGGAATGTTACATTTGATAGTCCAAACCAACCCCTGAGAATCTATTAGTGTGAAGGAAAATATGAACTTTCTATGGAAATTACATCTAATGTATGGGTCATGATTATAATTAAAAATGGGTATTTATATTATATGGTTGGGGATAAATTAAATATCAAATATATTCATATTGTGTAATAGTTTTTTGATATATTTCTGAATGATTTTTAATTTCTTCCACCAAACATTGAATCTGTGTTTTCAGTGAAACTCATGCCTGGTTATGTACCTATTTTAAAGACTCTATATAGAATGGCCTTGGTTGAGTTGTTGGGATTGAAGGAGAACATCCATGAAAATATTAAGAATGGATTCATTGGGATAAGTGCATCACCCAGTGGTTCACTTGTTAATATTATATAAGAAAAATATAATAATGAAACTTTGAATTGATTATAGAGAACTTAATAAGATAAAAATAAATAATAAGTATCATTTACCACGTATTGATGAGTTGTTTGATAGGATTTGTTGAGATCAATATTTTCTAAGATTGACCTTCATTCTCGATATCATCAATTGAGGATAAACAAGGAGAATATACCAAATTCAACATTCCCAACAAGTTATGGACTGTATGAATTTATAGTGATGTCATTTAGATGTACTAACTTCCCCCAATATCTTCATGGATTAAATGAATAGAGTCTTTAGATATTACCCTAATAAATTTTTGGTATTACATATATATGATATCCTTATTTTTTCAAATATAAAAACGGAGCATGGAGATCATTTTAATAAAATTCAAATGTTAATTTTTTTGAAAATTTTACTATGTGAATTCTGGCTTCATAATGTTTCATTTTTTGGGTCATATAATCAGATAAGATGGTATATAAGTCAGCCATTCAAAGTCAAATGTCATTAAAAATGGTCCTAAACAAACTAATATGACTGAGAACCATATTTTTTGTTGATTTTAATGGATATTATTCATTCATTGTGGATAATTTCTCATGGTTGTCTAATTTACTCCCCAAGATAACTCAAAAGGGAACTAATATCCATTGAACATAATAATGTGAAGAAAATTTGAAGGAACTAAATAATGTTTTTTCAATACACATGTGCATAAAATACCATATAGAGGTGAAGGGTTTTTAATCAATAGTGATGCATCTAAGAAATTATTGGGATTAATCCTTATGAAAAATGATATCGTTGTATCTTATGCCTCATTAAAATTTATCGTTCGTAATAAAAATTACCCCAAGAAATAATTTAGAGTTATCTGTGGTAATTTTTTCATTAAAGATACAGTGTAACATTATTTACAATGAAATGTATGATATATATACTGATTATAACAGTTATGTATATATTCACTTAATATGAGTTGAATATACCCTAGATAAGATGGTTAGAGTTGATTAAAGATTATAACAACTCAATACATTACCACCCTAGGAAAGTAAATAAGGTATAAGATGCTCTAGGTTGAAAATATCATGTTATCTTATCTATTATAAAGATCACAAAAGATCTAATATTTCATTATTTTCAAATTTTGTGTCTAAAAAATTTAATGTAAGGGGAGAAATCATATCATTATAAAATTAGTGATCAGCCTTCTATCCACGTCATATTAAAAGAGGCCTAAAAGGAAGATATTGAACTACATAATAAGGTTAGAGATGTTACTGAGCACAATCCTGATTGTGAGCGAATACTAATTTCCATGAGTTGTCTTTATGTCCAATCAATACCATATTTGAAGAATGATCTGTTGGATAAGGCTCATAGTTCATCATTTTATATTTATCAAAAATGTATAGAGATGTATAGAGGCATTAAATAGTATTTATGGTGGGATAGAATGAAGAGAGATATTATAAAATATATATCTCAGTGCTTGGTATATATGTATGTTATTTCTGAGAGGTATAAGTCTAATGGGATGTTAAAACCATTACATATGCTAGGATGAAAATGTGAAAATATCACCATGGATTTTATCATGGGACTTCCCAGAACATCTAAAGTCCATAATGTTGTTTGGGTTGTTCTTAATTGACATAAAAAGATATCACACTTCATTAATAATAGATAATATTTCTTTATTGGCCATATTTGTAAAATATACATTATATAATTTGTAAGGTTTCATGGAGAACCACATTCTTTTGTATCTGGACTGGAATAGAGGTTTTCCTTGATGTAATGGAGAATTATTCATCATTATCATAATACAAAGTAGAGTTTCATCATAGATTATCTTCCTCATATTGATTGTCATTCAGAAAGAACAACTCAAACCCTAGAGGGTATGTGAGAACTTTTTCTAGGGATTTCCAATGTGTTGAGGATCACCATTTTTCTATTATTTATTTTTATTACAACAATATATTTTACTAGAGCTTCCATATGGATCCTTATGAAGTCCTATGTGAAAATTAGTGTAAAAATACAATTTAATGGGATGAAATTATATAAAGAAATATATTGATAATTTATCTACCAAAGGAAATGGTAGATAAAGTTAGAGTTATTCTGTTCCACATTAATATAGACAATAATTAATAGAAAAGTTATGCTGATAATTATCAGTAAAATATGGAGTTTGAAATTGATGAAAATGTTTGCCTAAGAATTATCTCTAGAATAATGTTATTATATTTGTTAGAAAAGAAAAAAAATCCATATTTATATTCTCCCATTAAAGATCCATGATCGATTAGGGATTATAGCTTATCGCTTGGCAATTCCTTCAAACCTCTCTCAAGTTCACGATGTGTTCCATGTATCTCTCATGAGGTAGTCATACCTAATATTTCACATGTACTGAAATAAGAGGTTATACCATTAGATTATGATCCTTCCTATGAGTAGAAACTTGTATAATTATTTGATCATATAGATAATATGCTACAGTAAAATACTAGTCACTTCATTAATGTTATCTAGAGAAATCAAAATTTAAAGAAGCTAATTGGGGGCCTGAGGATGTTATGAGGCTAAGATATCCTCATTTTTTTATATATGATTAATGTAATTTGGATTCCAAAATTCATTTTAAGGTAGATATAGTGTAACATTCAGAGATTTTATGATATATATTTCTTTTTAAATTAATTTAAACTCTTCAACAGTTTGTGATATACAATACCATCTAGTCTAAACAGTCCTTAATATACTATACTGTTATCACCTAGCTATTAAATTATAGGGTATGAATTTGACTAACTAAAATTTTAAAATATTATAATTTAAACATTTATGAAATGAATTCATTGGTTATAATTTTCTTATAAATGAAAATAAAAGACATTATAAAATAAAATATTTTTTTTTCTAAAAATCTATTTTTATGAAGTCATTAAGTTTTTGTTATAATAAGTTAAATTAATTATTATTTGTGAATTATTTTAATAAAATTATATATTATACATTCAATTAAATAACTTAATATTTATTAGATATTTTTATATTCATTGGATAAGAATAAATCATGTTATATGTATAAAACAACATTTTTCAAAAAATAGGTTTTCCTCATGTTCTTCACACTTATTTTAAAATTTATATCATCCACTTATTGTTATTGAATTTGATAAAATAGATTTAATTTTTTTATTTAGTTGGTTTAAATTTTTAAAATAGGCCCCATTAATTTTTAGGTGGTATGAATAGTAACTATGGTAAAATTTATCACCTTGATAAAGGGTCAATCGGGTTAATCTGGGAAAAAACTAAGTGTTATGGTTACCATATTTAATATTAATTATTATTTGAAAAATTTATTTCTATCTGTATCACATCATGGTCAAAATTATTTTATAGGAACACCTAACCCTGAAAATGAGCTATATAATATTTAATGTAAAGAAAAATGTAAAATTTCACTATCTTACTTTTAAATAAATCTTATGTCTTCACATATGGATAAAATCAAGAAGGGAAAAATAAATTATTATATATTAAAAAATAAAACTATTTTTATTATTGTAATTTATTAATAATTTCTAATGTTTGATTAATTGCCTTAAATCCTTGCGCAATGCTAATACAACATTTATTTCTTTAATAGAAACAAATAAATGATTTTAAAAACGTTAAAATTAATAAAATATGAGTGATATATAATGTTCCATGATTTACTTATATTAATGTGAAATTTTAGTTATGTTTAAATGTATTATATTTTCATTCCACATTTTTTGTGTAGTCTTTAAAGTCAAATTAAATGAATAGTATCAATATTTTCATTAATTATATTTTACAAAAATATTATTTTATTAAATTATTATAATATCATAAAAAACATTGTAATAGGAAAAAGTGGATAAATATTTGTCTAAAATTTCATCCATTTTCCATTTTTAGTAAATATTTCCATTATATGAAAAATTATAACCCTTTAAGAGTGAAAAAATTGTTTCCACATTTAAGGTAAAAATATCTTAACTAAGGGGTTAAGAAAAGATAAGGTTTGAAATACCTTTTAAACATATCCAAATTTTATTTTTTGGTGGTACGAAAAATCCATCATATATTTTATTTGAATACCTGGCATCATTGATGAATTTTATCTTGATAAGTACTTTATAATATTTTTACCTTTTATGAAATTCAGAGAGTTCCCCTCCCCTCAATTATAAAAGGTAACCCCTCCTAGATCTTCCTTAAACCATATTGAGCTTTTTATATCTAAAAAATATACCAATTTATCTTACCAACTCATATATTCACATTATATATGTGATTTTTCTCCAAAAATATCATCCCTATGGCCATTAATAGGAGATCTAAATGATTTGATTCAAAGAAGAGGTAATCGCCTTAACCAGTCACAATTTTTTAATTCTTCTTTTATATCTAATAAATCTATTATGTTATTTATGAAACAATAACTTTATTATCGTAAATATGTGTAAATTTTATTATGATTATGAAACCATATTTACTCACCCTCATTCCATTATATGGGATGCGAATGTATTGCTCATGCATATGTACGAGTTTCCATACACGTATTGATACAATTCATTTACTAACCCCAAAATTCATGGATGGTTATAATGATATTTTTAATATTTATATAAGATATTTTTTAAATAATTATGCTTCTTAAAATATAATATACTATATAACATCTTACATTCTAATCCATTGGAAAATGATAACGCAGCTCGTGCGTATGTGTGGACGACAACTCTATGAAGCAATATGATTTTTTTTTTCATTTCTATTTTTATTAGATGGCAAAAACCTATATTTTTATGAATTTATATGATATTTATGATATAATAATTATTAAATAAATTTAATATATTATTCTCCATTCATTTTTAACATCCGTCAAAAAATGAAAATAGTGTTTATGCATACATACGGTCTACCGCCTCCATGAATCATGTCATTCAATTTTATACCAATAACTTCCATTGATGACTATAAATATGTATATAATAAATATATATGATATTTATGTCATTATTATCAATTTTAATATGATATTACTTGGATGAAAATACAAGGACCAAAACTACCAAACCCAAACATACATGAAAACAAAGCAGATATCACCCAGAAATAATGATTTGAAAAAGTAATTATTAATAAAAGAGTGTTAAAATGTTATAAATGGATAATATATGATATTATAATCTATATGTTAATCTAGTATATAATTAAAATAAATTTAAATTTTTTATAACTGAGGATATATTTCATTCGACGTAAGTGGAACATGAGTTAAGGGTTTATCATCTCAAATTATATTCATTAGGAGATTTGTTATGTCCTACAACTATATTATTTTATGAGGTGTATGTACTACCCTTATAATAATGTATATCATGATTATATCTATTTTCATTATATTTAATGTTTCATTTGAATTTATTATTTCTTGGGGCTTACGATTTAATGTTACCAATGAGGTATGGGTTTTATGTTACAATCTCACTATTTATCATGATTTTTTATGATTATGTATCTTATGAACAAATATTATGATATAAAACTCAATAAATACGTGAATTTTATTATCATATGGTTATTCAATTATAATTCATGCTCTCCTATCATTCTCCTCACTTTAAGTACACAATAGACTAGAATAACATTTTTAATGAAAACCAAGGTTATTTCTCTATTCAATCAAAAAAATTTCCTCCCATATCCATGTTTTATTAAAATATTTTTAATAATGTTTTTTAAAATTATAATATAATTTTTTAAATTCATTTTTATCCATGTTTGTCCTTTTTAGAAAACGGTTTAAAAGGAATCTTCTTTTAATTTTCCGAATGAGGTACATTTTGACTTTTTATAAATATGATAATGTAATGTTTTCATTTAAATTATATAGTAGGAAAAAAATTTCTCCCCATCATTACCGACCAGTATTATAAATATTCCTTCATAATTTTGTAATGCTATTTTCAAGGATAATTTTTTTCACAATATTTTATGAATTTATAATTTTTTTAAAGTTATTTTCAAAGTGGAAGGGGTATTTTCTTCAAATATGTTTTAATTATCTTATAATGATATTTCTATTCATAGAAGACAAGAAAAATTGATTTCACTTATGAATTACTAGGTATATGTCCCATGGTTTCCATACTTACTCATTATCTTGATGGTTTATGATTTGAATGACACGATTTTTATTAAAACTATACCTTTTCCATGGGTTATGTTATAATTAATTGATAAAATGTTTATGAAATCCATTTCTTTTTCATAGGTTATGATATGATGAAATGTTTATGAAGCCTTTTTATTTCTCACAATTTTGGATGTTCTGAATGTTTTATTATTTTATGGTACAAATATCTATTATTTTCATTATGTTATGGGTGGGCCTATTATTATATATCCCAATAATTCATTCGGTAAATATGGATATCTCAAGAAATAAATGAGACTTGCATGGGGAGTTAACCAAGTACAATAATGGACTATCCACTATGATAGTCATGGGAGAGAACCTTGCATAGTATGATTGTTTGGGAAGTGAACATAATCTGCTATGATAAAATTGGTAGTGATCCTTGACTACTAAGAAAATGATTTTATATTATTATTTGTATGCCACAATTCCATGTCTTATTCCAATGTTATGCTCTCATGGATGATGTTCATTGATTCGTTTATGATTCATGTCTAATGAACTACTATGATTTATGTCATGACTTAATATTATTCTTCATGATATATAGGGTATGTTTTTCAAATGTTAAGATAATTTTCTCATACACTTATTCTAATGTTATTCTTATGTGTTCATTTATATATCATGTTCCCTTGTTGAGCATCTGATCTCACCCTTTTTTTGTTTACTTTCCCCGGGTTAAAAAGAAAGGGTTTAGGAATGTTATGTCTAAGAAGGGTGATAATTTTGAATAACTCAGTGGAAGTTGATTAATCTCTCTTATGAAATAATTGTATATGTATCCAAGTTTCAAAAGATAATAGATATATATGATTATAGAATGGATATTTAAGTTATGAAATGAATATTCATCTAATAAGATGTAATATCTATATATGATAAGTATAGATCATTATAGTGTTTTTTTGAGACATGAATGGTTGGTCTAGGTCGGAGAACAAGATGCCTATTTTTATGACATGGAGCTTACCATGTTAGCATTCAGTTTGACTGGATTTTGATATTTATGCACAGAAGTTCTTAGGCTTTTTGAGGATGATCACCAAGTGTGTTGGTAATTTATGAATCAAAGTGTGGTATCAATGGTTAGACCAGGGTGATATTTGGTTATATTGTTTTATAACACCTTAATAGTGTAGTAGAGTGTGGGTGGACACTCATAATGGGAAGCTCACTGAGTAAATTCCAAGAGTGTGCATTATTTTGACACACCATTAGCTAAGAGTGAGCACCCATGTTGCTCGAATGACTCCTTGATATAGGTGGTCGTTTGAGTATTCATGAAATAGATAAGGTTCTAGATTTTGAGGATGCTTTCCATGGTTGTTTCTGTCATGTTGAGAATGAAAAAATAAGAGATATGGTTAGAAACTCAAATGGTATATTGATCCTAGTCTCAGGAATGTGGGACTCATGGAATTTTTAATTAGGTTCAATAAATAGTTTTATAAAAGTATTCAACATAGGGTTACTATTAATGTCATGATAGTCAACATGTGCAAGATATGTGTGATACCATTTGGGGTTTATAAATAGGTTTCATAGGAGTAACTGCCTATTTTTTCGGTGAAATCAAATGGATGCACATAGATTATTATGGGACTAACGGTTTTAGATCAGTGTGATAGACTATTTGTGATTCTATTGAGAATAGTTCATTTTGTGGTTGAGGAACTCAAGTTGTGTGTTAATGGTATTTCAACAATAGACTTTCAGGCATGGATACTTGATAGAGATTCATATAGAATTTGGGAGTTCTTTATAATGAATCCATCTTGAATAGTAGAGACTATGAGTAGTGAAATGGTTGCAAGTAAGTAGGAAGGAGACCTTTGGATGGGTTTGACATATCCCTCTAATATAATGTGACATAAAAAATGAATGGCTTGTTGTGGTAATCATTAATATCATCATAGTGACTTATTAATTTTTTTAGGATATTTCCTAATATCTGAACAACATCTAGGGTACGCTGATTGAACATTGGATAAACACTATGCTATCTAAATATCATCTCAGGTCTAATGAAAGGCCTTCATAGGGATTCACTCGAGGAGAAGTTCAAGGAAATATGAATGGTTGGAAGACCACCATATGTTGTTATAGGATTAATCATGTGAGAAGTTTTTTTGAATTCATTAGTCCTATTAGTAGATATTTGAAGTAATGTTTTAATGATAGAGAGTATAATGGTCTGATTATTCAGTTCCATGTAAATACCAGATTTGGAATTTTGAAGATTAATTTAATAGATTTGATGTATTGGAAATTATTTTGAGATTATCTGGTGTGTTCAAAAGTTGATTCATGGTTTCACCCCCCCCCCCATATTTTTAAATGGTTCATAGTGTGAGACACTTTTCAGAACATGTTTTAATGTATGTACCAGGATCTGGGGCATGTTTTGTAGGGGGAACCAGTTTCATCACATGCTTCAATGGGTGAATACCAATTTAATGACATGTTTCAGGGGGGAAACACGCGCCAAAATATTTTTTGACATATTTTTGGGGGTGAAACATGTGATGAAAAGTGATACAGGTGTCATTTTGAAGGTCAATTCATAGAAAATATGTGGATGTTGGTACCATGGTCCAAATTTATTATTTTGGGTATTAGGGTAGTATTCCAATGTTCAGATGGGGACTTCTAAGGAAAGGTAGGTGTGTGAAATCCTTGTGTATAGGAAGTGAATAATCATTTTTTATGCTCACAATCAGTGATAAGAGGTGGTACAGGATCTAGTGGGGGTTTTTTTGTGTTTGGGAATAGTATGATGAAAATTATTTTGACCAAGTCATTGGAAATCTGAGAATGTGTTTTGATAAGTGATCCCAATGGTGGGATACAAAATAGGTTGGAATCAGTCATGGAAATTTGGGTTCATTGGTAGGGATCACCATGATCTAGCTGATAACATTACAGATGAAACAGTATTGTTTCATAATTTGCAGGTGTCAGAAAGTGTCATATACGAGTTTAGTTATGGTTATGAGTGGTGGGTCAGGTTTTTATGAATAATGTGCTTTATATCGGGAGTCATAAAACTAAATATATTTCATTGTTACAGAGTAGAACATGTCATGATGAGTTTAGTTAGGCAATCAAAGTGGGGTGGTTTTGTGAGGTAAATTCTAATGACACTTCTATTGAATGATAAGTTTTATGGTGGGGAAATTATAAGAACCTATTTCCATTCCAGTTAAGGATTTCATTGGAAATTTTATTTTCTAGATTAGTCTATGAGTCTTCTTGAGAACATGAAATTAAAAGGATGTTTTAATTATTTATGCTTCCAAACATATTTCTTCGTGATGAGTTTTTTGAGTTTGAGTGATGACTCGAGGGTATCGGAGGCCACCAAAATATTGTTCGAGACCCGAAACCACTAAAAAAATAAATAATATCATTCACATTGTGAATATTTCATTAAAAATATGATAAGGTTTTGTTGGAACCAAGGTCGTTCATTGAAAATAATGGTGTTTGGTTTGTGTTTTTTGTCAATCTGCATAAGGATGACATGGGTGTTTTCAAGGAATGAGGTCATACATTTTAGGCTGAAAGAAGTATTGAGAGTGGAGTAGTTCCCCAGTGATTGCAAAATTTTTGGGCCTCAATATTGGTAGTTTGGTGTTGGAAACAAAGAGTTTTTAGATAGGAGTGAAAGATATGCAGAATGAAAATGAAATCATAAAAATAAGAGAACCACATACATTAGAACATGGACCATGTGCCATGTTCCGTGAATGGTTTGTAGCTATATTCTATATAGCGGGAGTAGTATGGGGAATAGTGCAAGTTGCGGTGTGCGAAGCGATGCACAGAGCAATGTGGGGAACTGAAAATAGTTTGCTACAATGGTATGTCATGAAGGCATACAATATGCGGTGAAGGCATAAGTTATTTATAATTCTGAAGGATGAAATGAAAAACGGTTCTCTACAATGGTATGCGGTGAAGGAATGAGGTATGCATAGTGCCGAAGGTAAGCGAGATTACTACAATTCATGAAACCTGAGAGGTACGCGGTGGAGACTAACATTATGCGGATGGAGTTTTGTTTACAGCAGCAATAATCCCAGTTTAAAAATCTGGTTAAATTAGATTACCAAAATTTATTGAGTTATCTTCTTATTTAATGGACATTAATCCTCTTTTTTGAGTGATCAGATTAAATATTAAGATTTTGGTAAGAAATTTGGGGAAGTCCAAAGTGGTATGTGGTGGAGGAGATGGTATGCGGAGAGAATCATCCGTGTAAGGAAAACAGTACATGGAAGAGAGTGTGGTTCGCAGAAGTAGACCTCATAGTGCGGGACGAAGCACAGTAGTACGTGGAGCAGGACGGTAGGCAAAGGAGATGAGCAGTACATAGAGCATGGTAGTACATCGAGAAGGGTAGTTCATGGAGGAGCTGGACGGTACATGAATAAGGTGAATGTTATGCCAAAATAACAATAGTATGCAGAAACAACAGCAGTACGCGGAACACCCAAGGAAGCCTAAAAATTGACCAAAATCTATATCTGAAATTAATTTCCATAACATATCAATGTATAGGAGATTTTACTACATATTTGGGTGATTTCGGGACTTCAAAGAAGCATCCATTTATAGTTGAGGTTGAATAATTTGTTGCTAAATCATTAAAGATACCATCAAGTCATTAAAATGAGTGGATATTCTTCTAATGCAATGAGCAAGGTGGAGTCAATGGATGTGATCTGAGGGACGTAGTGTGTTATCCCTAAAACCTTGTAAAGGCAGGGCAGCTAGCACAGAGTGACTTTTCTAAACCCTTGTAATCCAAAACATGTGAAGATTAGTGATTTTGGTATGACCGACACCCTGTCGGCGTATGCTTCATTGACACATCACATAGTGGTGAACCAATTAAAAAAAATTTCTTTTATTTTCATGTGATTGTTTATTTTCTACACATCCTCTTCATACAGGTTTAAAATGTTCCTACCAACTTTGGAACAAGATCCATCCATTTAAAATTAAATGTGGACACCCATATTCCCCCATCCCCACTCATGGGGTTCCAGGGTCCTTTAGGTTACATGGGGTGCCTTAGAGGATTTTAGGATGTTAAAATAGCTCATGGGGGATGGGTCTAAAAATTCCTGGAATGAAACTATGTTTTTCAAGGTGACTCTGGTTGTCCATACCTAGTAAATTCATTTCCAAAAATTTCATGATATGAAACTTGTTTTTAAATTCATAAATTACCCCTATGAAGTTTTTTGTGGGATATTACTTGATGGGATTCTTCATAAAACCACAAAAATAAATTCCTTTTAACCTTTTATGCAATACGTTGTGGGAATGATGGGGTTTTCTTTATGATATATCTTCTAATATCATATTTCCAATATTTGAAACACCATTGGTTGAGATGGATTCGTCTAAGAAGGTTCTATCTTATTTAATGAAAATAATATTATCAATCCTATTCAAAATATCATTCATTAAATAGATCATTGATTTATTTTTATTAAAAAATGTATTGAAAAATCAACTAGATTGTGGATGATTTTATAATGATGTTAAGGCCATAGATCTGTATGATGAGGGGTTACCCCGTGTTGATGAACATGTGTCGTTGATGTGAGATCCGATGATGGAACATCATTGGGTTTATATTTTTTAATTTTTCTAATATAATTACATTAAATTGGTTTTTTGGGGTTTCACAAGATAGGGACATTGTATGAATTTTTTAGATGATTAAATCAATATTTTCTTGAATTTTTATTTGAGGATTTGACTAGGTGATGACATCTATAAAGTCTTTCTGCCTGTTTTTCTATCATCATTGGGTTCAATTTTCCTTGTTATATATTAAATAATTATAATTATGTAATTGGTATTCTTGGGTATGAGATAGAAACTCATGGTGTTTCAAGAACTCTGAATATACATGGGTCATGCACATAATGTTTTTGGGTTTCTCATAGGATAGAGTTAACTCTGTTTGAAGTGAGTAGTCTTGAAGAACTCTATTTTTTCTGTTTTATTTTCCTAGTATATTCGATATGTATGATGTTATTTATATACCATGCATTTTATCTAACTAAACTGGTAATCCATTTCCTTGATAATAATTTATATTATCCGACTTACCAAGGACCCCATTGGGTCTCTTAGCATTATGGATGAGACTTGTGGCCACCCTAGGGGTGTGCCAATCCTTTAAAACATTGTAGATGTTAAGTACAATTTACATATATCAATTTGAGTAATTGAATTTTTTTATGATTTAGCTTAAAAATTATGTTTTTATCATTTGAATAGATAATTCTTCATTACAAGGTAAAAATAAAATTGGCTTGAAATGTATCAATAGACATGAATAGATGTATTTCAATTTTAATGGATTAAGTATGATAAACCAATTTATTATCGGTATAATTTCCCAATAATGATTAATGGGTTTAATTGATACTTGAATGAGGTATGGTAACAATTATAATGATAACTGGAATTTTGGATCAATGGAATAAATGTTTCTAAAATGGAAAATTTGATTAAATAACTAAAAGTGGATTATAATGACAATTTTTATGTGTGTGATGTGTTCCCCTGTGTTTTATTATCTTGGACTATTATCATTATATGACTTATGGTTATGATGAAATTATTATATAAGGGGATTTTTCTCAGTTATGATGAAATTATTATATAAAGGGATTTGGGCTTGGTTATGCTAAAATGCTTATATAAATGGATTATTCCCAAATATGATGTAATGGTTTTAGGGCACTGCCAAGTTCACCTATGATGATTTGTTGGTTAATCCTCAATAGGGTTATGGATATGGTTGGAATGGTACTTAGACATTCTTAGAGATATATGAAGATGCACCGAAGTAGGTTTGGATAACCCCGAGTGACAATTTATAACTTTATGGTCATTAATATTACGTTATGAGTTTTATTAATTTATTAAACTAATATACTACTTATCTCTTCATTGTTTGTATTATATACTCATACTATATTTTTTAGACACCTTTGGTGGTGGCCTACTATGTTTTACTCACACCCTTATTGGGATTCCATTTCACATGGGTACCTCAACAACTCTTACATTTTTAATGATGAAACTTTTTTAGGATGAGGCTTGGGTTAGTGTGGCCAAGTAGGATGGATCAAATAGTATTAGGAGACTGGATTAGGTTCACATCAAAGATTTAGGAGATCCCATTTTCTTATTTCTTTTATTTTCGTATATAACTATAACTGAGCTAGTGGGTGGTCTATTTTTTGTATATCATGATCCTTTGCTCCTTTACAACATTTTATATATCACTGATGGAAGTCTCTTTTTTTATGTGAAATCTATTTATTTATTAATGTTGATGGGATTTTGTTATTTAATATTTTATTTTTCACTCAAATATAGTTCTTACAGTCTCCTCACAGTACCATATTAGACCCATGCTGCAATTCAAAAACCTCTAGCATACAGGGAGGCACACCTGAGGATGTGTGGTGAAGCGGTCCGACAACTAATTGTATATTGATCCTGGGTGGGACGTTGCAACCCCTTAAATTTTCCACATCCAAGATTGATACATAAAAGGGGGGATGTGCTGTTTCAAGATCCATGTCGCACAGTATCCTTGATAGGTGAGGTACCAGACATGAATTGCTGGAGAGAATAGTCAAATCAATCCATAGGTCCCTACCCTCACCACCACGGAATGTTGGAACAAATTTTTTATGATGCATTTCATCCCTAGATGAAATAGTTAGCCTCCATTTTGTGACTCATAAATCCTCACCATTTTAAGTATCATAAAAAATATTACCTTGATGTGGAGTTCCCAACCCTGCTATCTCCATCCACAACTTCTCCACACTAGCCTGCCTTGAAATGATTACAATGCCAACCAAAACTAGTGTGGGGGTATCCCGGTTTCTTATAGGGAGACTCACCTAAAACAATGATCAATAGATGATAATTTCCCCCCTATGATAGCTCACATGAGCTCTACACAAGTACCACACCTAGGAGTAAAGGGAGGACCTGGGAAATTCTGTCCTTGGAATTCCCCAAGAACCAAAACAGTCAACCTCATGGTTGTGGCTCCAAAACACCCAACCATAATGGATTTAACTCATGGAAAGGAAGAAACATTGTGACCACTGTGGGAATTTTATACCTCATGACACACCCATAATAAAAAATTACCTACCTCCAAAATGTGAAAGGCCAAAACTATCAATAATCGACACACTAGGGCCCACAGGGATGACGATATTCAATGTGAGAGTACCCCAAGCCTACCTTCAAAAGGTTTGGGGCTAGCGACTAGTGTCGAGAAAGCATATAACACACACATGAGAAGAATTTTTTTATGGTTCCTTTACACTTGTATACACCTACATCTCCATGAAATAGTATAGAGATAATAATATAACTAGTACTAAATGCATGAAAACATTAATATCCCACAATAAAAGTATATAAAAAGTATTTTAAAGTGATACATGGAAAAATAAAATCCCACAAAAACTAAAAAAGATTATAACCTACTCAAAATTAGGGAATCCTATCAAATGAAATCAGTAGTACACACTTTATTTAGGAAATCTCACTATTCCCTGCCTCCTCATGGTCATCCTAGGACTCCATTAATTGTCATGTCATCTTCATAAGACACGACATGTGTGGGTAGAGCCCATGCTGGGGTGAGTATAAAAATATGAGGTAGTAACCCAAAAAAACAAAATAAAAGGAACAGACTATAATTCTATAGTCCTCTCAACCCATATACAGTGGTAATAGAACCCTAAATACGAGTGAATAGGAATATCTATCTCCACTCCTCAGTTATACAAGACCAGTCGTCTCATCATCAGAAGGATTCCTAGAATCACCCATATATACTCTTCAAAGACTCAAGGACTCATGGTTTCACCATAAATCCATACACATGATTTTAAAAAAGGATCAATGTTATCTATCATGTTGGAGAACTCACTCCAAAATCCCTGACATCCCCGATGGCACTCATTTAAGAGTTCTCCCTCATCGGGTATCACTAAGCCAATAGAATGTACCTACCATCCCTAATGGAATCCATTTGATAGAACATAATCATTTGGTATCTCCATGATGTAAGTCACTATAGAAGCAGATTAAACATGATACTAATATGGGGGTTTCACCCCCATGCCTCATGGTGGCCTTCATTAACTCTTATGGAACATAGAAGATATCAATAATGAAAACGGGATCACTCCTAGGACTATTGGGGGACACCCCGAACCCAATCTGGAACACTAGAAATCACAAATCCTATATAGGGGATCACACCATGGACCATTATGGGATTCAAAAAACCTTACCAAGACATAGATTCACAATATATGGATAGGGTA
This sequence comes from Viscum album, assembly GCA_963277665.1. Classification (NCBI taxonomy): domain Eukaryota; kingdom Viridiplantae; phylum Streptophyta; class Magnoliopsida; order Santalales; family Viscaceae; genus Viscum; species Viscum album. The sequence continues at coordinate 313,750,934 of OY728126.1, forward strand.
TCCCATTCGGGACCACAAGAAGATACCAAAATCCCAATTTGGAACTACCTTCAATGTAGGGATCGTAGGCAAGATGATACTGCAAACCATGCCAGAACGACATGATAACTAATTGATCAATACCCATGTACATTGGTCATGTCGATACCTGAAAATCCACCAACAGAAAATGATATGATAGAGTATCCCATCCCATACTTCCTAGAGATATACATGAACTCTATCTAAACCAATATTTTAGAGGGGATCACAATCCTATGATCAAGATGTAACGTCTCATTGTCCCCTCAAAGGTATGGACCAAGGAAGCACACCCACCAAGCATTGATATAATCATCACTACGAGATTCATACCACTAGAATCACCTCATGTCACATCTCTCACACCAAAACTATGGTAACCGTTAAATTCAACATGGAAAACTACTTTGGGTAGGCTACTAGTGGGCATCAATCCTAATCCTAAGGATGTTGCTACATAATGGAGAAGTCCCTAATGGGAGTATATGTTTTGTCCTCCTAGGGTATATAGTGTGTCTCCCAATGCTGACCCCAAGCTATTCCCCCTCACTATAATCGACATGTAAAAGGAAATTACATGATGTGTACTTTTCCTTACATGGAATGGGACCCTACCCAAACACATGAGAATTTCCTCACTCACACGACCTGACTAGTCATGTTACCCTAAACGAAGTTTAAAAAACATTATTTATCAACTTGGGAACCTGGTTATGTCCTTATTCCCATGATCATGTACGTAATCCCATGCCATGCATATGGACATTTCCATATACACAGTCATGTCCTTTTGACATGGCATTCCTTACCGTGTCCTCAGCCACATGGACAAGACCCATTACATTTAGTTTACTTTCATTACATGATGGGTAGTTCCAAAATAACAACTTTCAAAAATAGAAAGAGCCCATATTGTTTTATCTTCAACTTCATGTCACGGGATCATGATTTATAAACTGAAAATCGCTTGAATCCTCTTGAAACCACTATTTTCACTGATTACCGACAGATCTAGCCCCATGGGATCTCTAGCACTTATACAAGGGCTCTAAAACCATAAAATAACATGTATACGATGATTGGAAAATAAAAATCATAAATCTAACTATCACATAATGATACATCGAATCATTGGGTCCAACGTAATCCCCATAACATGTTTCACCTCGATCTGGTGTTGAACACTATCATGAATGGAGCTCAATAAGGCCTCCTCTCTTTTATATCACCCATATGTTCATGCTTTATCATAATGGGGTTCTCCCATTTATTATTTTTATGGGATGAAATAAAAGGGGGAGGGTAGGGTTTAGTTTTATTAATTAAATTTCATTTAATTAATAAACCTCCATCCTTTAATAACCTACCAACGGTTTCCTCCAACCAGGTGTCTGTAGCTGAAAAAATTGATGTTGAGCCTAAGGTAAAACCAATGTTATAAACTCAAAAATGGTCTCAAATTTCATATATAATAATTCATTTAGTATTTAATACACATTTCTAGAAAAACGACATGTGTGTGATAAAATATATTAAACATTTTTAATATCACCGTACCAAGGCTCTTTGGGCCCCAGAATTCTTCAATGACTCAGCACCTAGCTCTGGAAATATCCATTGAAATATTAAAAAGTATTACATGGAAAAAAAATTGTTACACACTCTCCACCTTCAATTATTTTTATCCTAAAAAGTGAAATCTTGCTCACAAGGGGGGAAACTGATCTCTCAACTGGTTCTCTATACCTACAAGCTCTCCAATAGTTTTTCACACTATAAAAAAACAAGCACATAGGAGAACAAAATTCCCACAAAGATTATTCTATGGCCAGATCTCAAACTCCACTAGGTTATTTAATGAGGAAAATTCACCCCTAATGCCCAACTCATCCAGGTTGACATCACACAATGAGTCATGCACATGCCTCCTTATCTATATTGAATGAAAAACACCATGTTCCCATTTTTACTATGATGTCAGGATCTATCATGATACCACCTCACTAACCCAATGTAGAAACTAAAGGAAGGTTCTAAAACCCTGAAGATAGCCTTCCATCTCGGCGAAATATCCAGTCATCATAGTCTTCCCCTAGAAGAAATGCACCCACATCAATCATTGTTAGTTCTAACTCCATACATAAAATAACATCTCCCACTAACTATAAATAGTACAATGGTGACATTTTGGGTCCCAAAATATGGCCTCAAATGGGTATATATAGATGGTGGAGTGGAAAAAACTGTGATATAAAAACTCCACCCAGTTAGGGCGATCCTCCTTTCCATGGGCCCAAGCCAACAAGAATAACCAAAGCCTGTTCTCCTAAACCTGAATGGTATTATATACCTAGACATATGCATGGGGTAACAATTAGATCAACAAAAAATAATCCCCAAAAACTATCAGATGGATGGAAAACTAAGCCCCAAAATATCATACTCACAGAATTTCCTTAATCCCTCCACTAAACTCTTCTATCATATTGTTAGGTAGTGGGAAAACCTGGTGAGATGGCCCAGAAACACTCATATAGTGTTGTGAAATCTCACTAATAATGGAAACCACCTCCTAAAAACCACACAGTCACCACCTCATTTCTAGTAATATTTGGTAATATAAATCTCTATCTACTGATAGGTGAGACATATATAGATAAAATTAGAAATACGCTAACATGTCCTTGGCCACCCAACACAATTATAATGTATCTAAGAACAATCAACCCTCTCTTGGGTTCACTAATGATGGAAAATAACATTCTTAGCTCCTCATCTCACAATGTGTATAGAGTCATCAACAATCCTCAAGAGGCTGACATACTCTTAACCTTTATAAGATCCAACGGGAAAATGTATGGTGGATATCTATTCATGTGAGTCCTCAAAAACAAAATCCCCAATTTATTTCTTCTTCTCTCACTAAAAGTAGTGGGGAAATTATAGTCTTATGGAAATATGTTTCACCATCTTCCCCCACAAGTTTCAAATTATAGAGGTAAACTAATCTATTAATTCATGAAGCAATAATAAATAGAAACCTCTCTATGGGAATATAATGATACAACCAAACACTTTAATGCATCCCAATATAGAAAAACCTCGTCTTTTGTTAGGTCTACTATCACTCACATGTCGAGACAAACATATCATAATAAGTGGGCATCATGAATCCAAACCCAACCATATGAGAGATCCCTATGAAAATGGTACTCTCAAATTACAACCAGCTATTGGGTTCCCTCACTAAGCTTGAACATCTCTGGGAGGGACCACTCCTTAAGCCACTGGTCAATACTCCAACTACCATAAAGTCCCATGGAAAAGTATCTCATGGACCACCACATCATAGGGGTCTCTACGCAATAGACGATGCGTCAATCGGGCACACGATCTGTATGTTATTAGCATTTTAGTACCGAGGGCCCGGTTTGATTCATGATCAATCCATCCCGACTATATCCCAAATTTATCCAAAACCCGTGTGGGTGTATACCAAAGGGACCGTATCTCTCTATGGTTTACAGCGTCATTGACGGTTTGTCAAACGGACGCTTGGTGCCAAAGTTATGGCCAAAAGATCTCAAAGCTCGTAGCTGGTCCGGGTTCGGTCTGACCCGATCGGGCATACCCATCCCGACCTGGCCTGGGCCAACCAGACTCAGTTTGGGTCGGCACAACCCGCTTGGTGGCATGGGGACCATGGGGCGGTGCGAGGCCACGAGGGCGGCGAAGGCCGCGGGGGCCGCGAGGCCACAGTGGCCGTGGGGGCTTTGGAGGCCGCGCAGTTATAGGAGCAACGAGGGACGTAGGGCAGTGAGGCCGTGGGGGGCCGTGGAGGGCCGCATGGGGTGCGAGGCCACGGGATGGAGAGGCATAATGTGGCTACGGAGGGCTGTAGGGAAGAGGAGGCCATGGGGCAGCGCAAGGCCGCCGGGAAAAGAGGTCACGGGTGCATTGCGGAGGACCACGGGGCGACGAGGTCGTGGGGCGACGAGGCCACGGGGCGGTGAGGATTTGTGGCGGTGAGGCCGCGGGGGCAGTGAGGCTATGGGTTGGTGAGGCCGTGGAGGGCTTCGGAGGGCCGTGGGGTGGCAGAGGCTGGGGACAACGTGAGGCCGTGGGCAGCGGAGGCCGCGGAAGGCATGAGGCCGCGGCGGCACGCGGCCGCATGGCAGTGTCGTTGTGTCTTCATCTTCGTTGTGGCCTTCTATGGTTTCGACTGCTATTCTCAGGCCCATCGAGTTTGGTTTCCATCCTCCTCCATTGTGAAGAACACAACAATTTATCAGAAGAATTGCGGAGAGGTCAGGCCATGTTTTTATGGCCTGCACTCTCTGTGTTAAAGCGGTAGCAAGCAGCTATAATCTCTTCCTGAGTTATGATAAATTGTCAAGAATGGGTAAGGGTAAGAAATTCAAACAACCACCCTACCTATTTTTTCATTGAAATTGGTGTGAGAAGGAAGTCGAAGAAGGTGAAAATGGTTCCAACGATCGTCGCTTCTGAAACCATGCTTTGATGTCGGGCTCATATGTCATTCTCTTCCTTGATTTCCAAAGAACGTTCTTCTAGGGCATTCTTCGTTGGAGAACATTCTACCACTAAGGAACATTCATTACAACCAAAAATCATCCCAAAAAATATGTTCCAATATAATCAAATTAAGTAGATTTATTATGTTGTCACATTGGCAAAATTAATTGGCTAAATTAATTAATGGGAGGTGGCATCATTAATATGGGATGATACCAAAGGTTATCTCCCATTAAAGGGGATATGAAGAGGTTTCTCCTATTATGTGGGTTCGGGTGGTCCCCACCTTTAGGATACAAAATGGGGGTTTAAGGCTCAGTGGTCCCCACTTCCATAACCTCACATTAAAGGTTTAGTTTTGGTGATCCCCACCTTTAAACCATCAACATTGGAGGTTTCAAAAAATAAAATAAAATTGTTAACATATTTATTTATTTCATTATTTCATGAAAAACAAAAATTCTATCTTTCACCCTTGACCTATTACGGTTGAGGTGAAGGTCTCCATAAGATAATACTGGTGATGTGAGTTCAATAGTGCGCTCGGACTTCAATTTAGATCACTGGTTAAAAAGTTAGAAAAACCTGCTCGTACATTTACTAAACGTACCCAAAAAAAGTTCAGAAATTCTTCTTGGGCACACCGTGTCTTGGAATCACGCGCCATCAATTTTCGTAGACTCATAAAATTTCCATATATTTAAAAAAAATTACATGGAAATTCCCTGTCTTTATAGATGAAGAATTAGGAACAAACAGCTAGATCACACAGTCGAATAAACTATATAGATTCCATCCTAAATAATTTTTGAGAATTCATAGAGTTTGACACATAGATGAAGCATTGTGTACCAAAATCTATGGAAAACAAATGAATATATCTATATCCCACCATGTTTTATTGTTTTAAATTTATTTTTTCCATATTTATCCTAGAGTGTCTCTCATTCCTTGTATTTGAGTTAAATAATTCTTGATAGTGTTTGAGGTAGATGTTTTTGGGTGTGTGGTATCTTGATATACATTTGCTTATTTTTTAAGGCTAGTTTTAGGTTGATAATTGTAATTGAAATGGAAATTTGATCTTTTTTTTGGATTTGATAGTATATTTAGAATAAAAATATTGTTTTTATGAAATATTTTATGAAGTTTTTATTTTATTATGGATTTTAGAAATTGTTTTGAAAACTGGTCTACCTAGTGGACTAGTGCAGATACATGAGTAGGGTGGTGGGATGAAGTGTTGCCTATTTATTTATATTAAAAAATATCCTAAATACCCTTTTAAATATAACTATATTTTATAGTAGGTTCATATTAGTTCTATTGATGTTTACCAAACAAAAATTTGTTGTATGCAGTAAATCAATGCAATAAAGAGGCACATATTATTTTTTATGTGGTTCGGTATAAGGACAAACCACATAACTTGTTTCATTATTCACCTGATTCTAGGATTCATTACTATAATCCAATATCAATTACAATGGGTGGTGTTTCTAATGAATATACTTATAGAGTCTCATTAGGTTGAAAAATACTTGTTTCACATAGGAATTCCTTCAACATATTCACATTATATTCGAAGGGATGCACTGTGATCTCCCTACATAACCTCAGTCACATAGGTTCTATAGAGTCCCACCATATATATGCAAGTGTTCCTATGAATTAATTTTAGGAAGTAGATCAGCTGTTCTGTAGAGGATGATTTTGAAATAATATGATAGATCTCTTTAACTCCAAAAAAAATATTAGAATGTAAAATGATCTTCAAGAAACATATGTATCATGGTCACTGGTTGAAACTCAGATTCCCTAGATTCCCCACTCACTGAGCACCAGAGATATTCAATCCCAGTAGATTTTTATTTATTATAATCCTAACATATTTAAATGAGAGAATTCATTGTAGATCAACCTTGATCTACTTTTTTCATTATTAGATTCTACAATAATGGCAGCCATAGGAATATCTTCATCTTCCTTTAGTTTAAAAACCTAGAAGATCTATCTTCTCAGTATAGGACCAGTTCCCCTTATTCTTCTTTGAGAGTGTTCTTCAAAATATCTCATAACACTGCATCTCTTCATTTAAATTTTTTTAAACTCTTTAAATCTATCCATAATTTTGTTTTTATATATTGGTCATCTAAAAATTAATTTCCTCTATTTTTAAATAAATAATATCTTTAAAAAATTTTGTTCCCCACGGGATTCTCAATTGAGTAATACAATATGATCTCCTTTATCTCTTTATTCAGTTAGGATCATAGCCAAGAATCATGATACAACTTTATTTCTAAAATTTTTCATATGTAGGATGATCATGATCTCGATATTCCTTTTGTTTCTCAATCAATGTATCCTATATAATTATAGGATTTCCCTCACTTTTATTTCTCTATTTCCTTTTAATTTTTCTCTCGGATAAAAGAAATATTATAGTGTCGTTCAGCTTTTTCTAGATGGCCCCGATACATGCTTGTCTATTTCTCAAATACTCCCTTAAATGCACAGCTTCAATTATTTATCAATACTATAGATAAATCATAAATAAAATAAATATTTTTATTTTAAGAATATTTACTGGTTCAAATATACATCATTACTTAATAGAAACTCATTATTTTCATTCTTATTCGAACAATATCGATTTCTTATTCAACATATAAAATCAAATAATGTTCTATAGCTCCAAGGAAATTTTATATTCTTCTATATAAGGATTAGATAACTCATTTTATTTAATAATATTTCCACACTAATCGAAGTTCAATATATTTATCTATATAATGATTATACAACATTATATATGATGTATGATCTATCTTCTTATAGCATCAAATCATCACTAAGTACCATTTTCGACATTAAAATGGTCTACACATTAAAATAAATTATGAGATTGAATTATCATTCCATCTTAATCATAAATCATGGATATTAATATTTTTATGATATTCTGAATATGAAGGATCAATATCATCATCAAAAAAATTTATTTCCTCAAAATTTGAATAATTAAGGATACTATACTTTTTCACTCAACTTTGATCTTCCTAATGATTTCATGATGATCCACTTCATAGAACTTTTATAATGGAATCACAAAACCATCTAGGTGTTTATGATGTTTAAATTCATGAAGAATTGTCTATCCCAAATTAATTTATCTTCATCAAATTCAAAAATTTGAATATCAATTTTTCGTCCAAATGAAAATAAAACTTCCAAAATGTTGAAGTCTTATGATTGGTGCTTCCAAATCTTATGCTCATTAATTTAAAAATTTTATACCATAGTGAATTCATATATTCATATTGTATTATGATCAAAAATAATTGTGATTGGTATCAGAGTTGTAAAATCAGAGTCTTACGCTCAAATTCTTATGTTCAGAGTCTTAAACCCGAAGTCTTACGTTGAAATACTTACGCTCAAACAATTCCATTTTTTAGTTCTATCTAAATCAATCAACCACATGACCTACTCAACTGACCACATATAGAATCCAACCAACTGCATGTCTATATGAAGTAACTGTGTAACCCACTCAACTAACCACATGAGTGTAGACATATCCCAAATCATCATTTTGTATTCCAAGCCAATTACTTCTTTGATTAAGCCCATTTCTTCTTCAAACAAACATCTTCCTTAATAAAACATTTACCATAGTGTTATACACAATAATTTCATCAGTCATCTATATCAAAACACTAGGATGGACTTCTTCCATTTCATATATCTTCATACTCACTAAGGATTTTTCATTGTAACTCTGTTTAAAATAACTTATCTAAATCATTTATTATATAAAGCATTTCATATATTCTAAATTTTTGTAGACAATACTAGAAATAATTCATCACCACATTCTATATTCACCCAAGAAGACCAGATCATTCAATCATCTAAATATAGTACGATAATACTCAATTCAATCTTTCCATATCTTTAAGTAGTAGTAGTTCTTTACTTATTTTTCTGCCAACATATGAGACTAACATTTTATTTCAACGAGCATCACCTTCAATATAATTTTCCTGTAGTTCATTGGAAAAAAAATTTATATAGATTGGTTGGACACTAAAATCCACTACCCATGACATCAAGATGTATTGACATGCAGAATGATAAAAAAACACAATCGTTAATCTAAATGAAACATTAATACCCCCTTTGGTTTTTTTAAATACTCTCATATTTGATGCTCATAAGATGACTGTTAGTATTCAGTAGTAGTTATATTTTCATCCCCCCCTTAATGAAAATAAATTGAAATGGAGGGAAAATTTTATTTCTCTTAGTGTACGGGTTCTCTTATACACATGAAATACCACTTCTTCTCTCTATGATCTTTTAAAAATCCATGATATGGAATCCACTACAATTTTCTTAGCAATGATATATCTGTTAATAACTCTAACACAATATCAGAAACCCCAATGTAGAAAACAAGAGTTACTAACATAGACCCCAACATTTTTGGTTACATTTAGTTCTAACTACATGTATATTCTCATAGAAGCTGTACAAATCATATTTTCAAAACATTGGTAAGCCTATACATATCATCCCAAAACACATTATAAAGTTAAATTGAAATTAGAAAACTCACTCCTTATAAGTCAAAAACTTCCATTTGATAAATATAACAAGTATAAATCATAATAAGGAAAGGAGAGGTAATATCATACCTCATAATTCAGAAATGTTGGAGTTTTCGATATTAAGAAATATAATAAATATCTGGAATCCTTCACTTCTTTAGATGATACCCCTCAAGGGATGTATTCCATAATTCATCATCATAGTCCCTTTCTTCCAAAAATAGTCTATATGTATTTGATACCAGTCGGTGAATGATATCAATTTTAAGATAAACATTAAACACATTATAGTCCAATGTGATGGTCATCCTCCCTAACTGTATATATATTGAGGCATTCATTGAATCTTCTCATTCATCACCTCCAACCCCCTTAGACAAGAATTCACCAATGATGCGGTGAAAATATAGATTTTCAGTACCTCCTCATTTGTATAACTAGGGATGAGGCTTCTTAATCAACCATATTGTATTTTTCTTTAATGATCTCACATGTATGTTTTTCTTCATGTTTAGAGCCTCTTTGGGTTTCTATATCTGTACATTATTGGAAGCATGGTCTTATTTTTATTAGTTTTTATCTTCTTTATAATGGTCTTTTTTTCTTACGTAGGAATAGTTATTTCATTCTTTGAAGATTGCTCCAACTACTATGATTCTTCTAGATTTTCTTTCTATATGATCAATATACCATTTGGGTCAAACACGTCCATATTTTTTGGTGTGGACTTCTTCTTAATAGAAATTGATTTGTCACAAAGGTCCATTGGCATTTTTCCCTCTTTCATTAGCATCACCATCAAATATTGTAGAGTATTCATATAGTTATTTGGATTGTGTAAAAATTGATTTCACATAACAAAAACCATTTATTTCTCCTATAAGATACTATTATTAGGAAACTTCTAGTCTATAACCTATTTTATCTTATGTATTCCATTATTATCATCTCTATTATTTAGATGAATCCTTAAGGAGGGATCGTTTACATTATTCATTTTTTGTGGTGATTATTTATTGTATTCAGTGTGTGAGTAATACCTGGTAGGTTTGTGCCATAATTTCTCATAATAATGAAAAAATATTGAAAATATTATAAAAAATTTCAAGATAATTAAATACCTTATTCACATATAGATTTTACATATTTTGTGGTTCTAATTTTTTACTAAAAGGATTCTTTTCAGCATTATTTATGATCCCCAAAACTGTTATCCTTATTCAACTTGTATATAATGACCTATTATTCCCATAATCAATTGATATATACTAGAACCTTAATAATACTTTCACCTTCCAATTATTCTTGATCTTTTACTAATGCATGGAATCTAACTAGATTTTTATTCTTATTGATTTTGGGTTGGAACCCCAAAATTTTGAGTTTTATATGAGGGGATAATTTTCATATACATACTCACATTCTTCTTAATATTGGTGAGTTTCCAACCCTTTTTATTCTTCCACATTTTAAAAAAAAATATGTTTTCATTTACATTCATAGAATCTATATTTCGCACTAACTGAATAAAATGAGTTGTGTGATACATTTTTCAATGTGTCTAAGGTGGAGGATTATCAATATGATATTAAGAATTTTTTTACCACCATTATGATTACATTTTAATAGAAATACCATATCTAATTTTTTTTTTTGGTATATTTTTTCCAGTTCATTGAAAAGATATAGGTTGAATGGATTATTGATTTTTTTAATTTTATTTCTATATGAAAAAATTTAATATTGAGAGATTATTTTAAAATATAAATTTGATTTAACAAATATTCATAGTCACTATTTATTTTTTGAGTATTATCTTGATTTATCTTTCTTTTTCCCACCAATGAACTCTCCAACACTTTTACACTCTTCAATTTCACATCTTATCGGTCATCTTTAACATCTATAGAATTTATTTTCAGTCTCTCGAGTAGATAGAACAACTATTTAATAAAATGTTCATTGCAAGAAGATATTTGAAATTATTCAACTTTTAAGGAATGTATTTCATCACAAAATGTAAATGATTTATCTTTTCCTTTAAATGGTCTTGATAGAGTGTTGTATTTTTCGAATATTTCCCCAATAAATCCTTCATTGCATCGGCCTCTTTGTTTAATTTTGACTTCTAATTCTATAGTACATTTATATAAATCAATATAGGTATAGAAAATTTAGTGGGAACTTTTTAATGATACTCATTGACTTCAAATTAAAAAATACTATATGATTTATATTTTGAAATCTCCTCAATTTATACACATCTTTAACTAACATCATCTGATGAATCTCTCTCACTAGGTTTAATTGAAAATAAATAACTCTAATTACTTTAATCTAGTGGATCTCCATCAGAATTTTCAAAGAGACATCTAATACATCATTAATAGAAGTATAACAAGGCTTATCCATTTTAGGCATTTCAACTTCAATTAACTCTTGAAATATAAATTCAGTTTATCCAAGAGAAATTTAGTGGTTCTTCAAAATATATTCAATTTGATGTGAAATTCCTTATGATAAAAATTGGTGTACCCAGTAGACCAACATAGACACCTGGGGGTGAGAATTAAGTGTTTCATATTTTTACCAAATTACAAAGTATCCCTAAACCCAATGGAATACAAGCCATATTTATATTTAGTACATATTGGATCTTTTAATGTTTTACCTTGAAATAATAAACTCTATTCATACATGTAAATCAATAAAGAAGAAGAAAATATTTTTTACAAGGATCAGTATAAAGATTTATTTCTTTCCTTGATTGGTTGTTCACCCCAATCCTGGATTATACACTATAATCTAATTTTTATTACAATGTGGGGTGTTTCTCACACCTATACTCTAAGAGTCTCACTAGACATAAAATTCCTATTCTATACAGGAATTCCTTCAATAGATTCACAATATATTCATAGAGTTTCACTATGATATCCCTACATACCCTAAGTCGGGCATGTCATATGGAGTCCCACTATATATATAAAAGTATTACTTGGATGTTCTTTTAGGAAGAATATCAATAAAACGTCATAGGATTATTTTACATCAACAAGATAGATCTCATTCAGATAATAAAAAATCATCAAATGGAAGATTTTATTCAAGAAAAATTTGCAACTCAGTCACTACATGAACCATAGCTTTAATGGATTACTCACTCATGTAGATCCAGATATCTATAAACCCAATATCTACTCATTTATTACATGTTCAAAATAAATAAATGAGGCCAAACACCACAAATCAGTCTTTCTCTATTTTCTTATTCTCTAGATTCTACATCAATAGTTGTGAAAATAACCTCTTCTTATTCCTTTATCATCAATACCAATATGATATACCTTCTTATCATAAAATCATATCCTCCACCTCCTCTTTATTCTTTAAGAATGATCTTAAAAATATCTCACAACACCATAACACTCAGTTTCTTTATTTTTTGAATCTCTTTCCTTATTTACATCATTTTATTTTAATATGTAGGTCACTACAAAAATCATATAAATTATGTTTAAATAAATAACATATTTTAAAATTTTGATGGCCCAATTTTACCTTAATAGAATTATATCGAACAATCTCTTTTATTTCATCATTCAGTTAGGCCTGCACATATGCACCATGATCCTCATTTATTTCACAACTTTTATATACATTGTATTCTCATGATCTTTATATTATTTTTTTATCAACCACTATATTCTATAAAATAATAGGTGTTCCCTCATTTTTTATTCATCGTTTATTTCTCATTTTTCTCTCATTCAATGGAAATATTCTATTGTCTTCCAATTTACTCTAGTTGGTCTTAAGACATCCTCACCTTCTTCTCAAACACTCACTGAAATCCATAGCTTCAATAATTTATCATTTCTATAGATAAATCATACAATAAATATATATACTAATTTAAATAATATTTACTAATAGTAACACATCTTCATTATTTTCAACAACTCATTATTTTAATTCTTACTGAAACAATATCGATATCTTATCCAATATTTATAGTCGAACAAAATTTCATAAATGCATAGATATTTAGGATTATTGTAAAAAAATATAAAAACACTGCATTTCTTTAATAATGTGTCCAAAATTAATATATTTCAATCTCCCCAACTATATAATGATTATGAAATATTATATATGCAATATGATTCACCTACCTATAGCTTTAATGTATCAATGAATACTTATGTAGACAATAAAATGATTTGAAAATTAAAATAGAAACACTAATTGAATTATCATTTCCTATTTATCTTAGATCATGGATTTTAAAAGATTCAAGATATTTTGAACATGAAGTTTCAGTGTCAGCATCATCAAATTTTATTTCCTCAGAATTTGATTAATCCTAGGGAATGCAAAAATTCATTCAAGTTTTATCATCCCACTCATTTCATGAAGATATAATTCTGAGATCTTATTTACTTAAATAACATACCATTTTAGGTGTTTGTGATTTTTAAATACCAGAGGAACTATTCTTGAATCATAAGAAATTAATTTTTCTTCATCATATTCAAAATATAGAATCTTGATTTGTCAATTGTTAGAACATTGAAATTTTCCTAATTATTGAAATATTACACAAGGGAATTCAATGTTTTAAGATCATGAATTGTTTTTTTTTGTCTCATTGAATTTTTAGTCCTGATGTATTGTGATCATGAAGTCGTACGCTCACTATCAGTGTTGTAAAACTAGAATCTTACCCTTTGAGTCTTACAAACTAGGTATTATGTTCTTAGTCATATGCTATGAGTATTACGATCAGAGTATTATGATTAAAGACTACCATTATTTAGTACCATATCATTCAATAGACCACAAAATAAATTGAACTGACTGCATTTGGAATCCAATCAACCACATGGATGTCTAAACTAACCGCATGTCCAACTAAATTGACAGCATGATTCCAAACAAAGCCATATTTTATAGTTTGTAGTCGCAGTATGTATCTTCTTCAAATAATATTTGATATTATTAAAAAACAATTTTTCTTTATAAAATATTCAACCATGTGTTATACATAGAGATTTTTTCATTCATTTATAGTATCACACTTGGATAATATTCTTTTATCTCATGGATCTTCATACTTACAAATGATCTATCCTTATAACTCGATTTAAAGAATATTATTGAAATTTATTTCTATAGATAGAATTTCCTGTATTCCAGAATATTGTAGATAGTACAATAAATCATTATTCAGTGCATTATATATCCAATCATGAAGATCTCCTCATTCAATTATCTGATGTAGTAAGCTGCTACTAAAAACTGTCCAGCCAAACCATTAAGCATCAACAACTGTTTCCTTATTTCACTTCCAATATATGAGAATCAATTTGTATTTACACTAGAATAACCTTAAATATAATTTTCCCATTTTCAATGGGAAACCACTTTTCCATGTATTGGATGGATACTCAAATACATCACCCATGTCATATAGATATTTATTGACATGCACATTGATAATAAACACAATCATTAATCCAACTAGAACATGAAAAAGTAAGTATAATTTTTGGTTTAAGTTTCAAAAAATGATTACCTTCATTTTGGGAATGATTTAAAATTACAATAAAGTTATAAAATGGTTTCATTTGATTTAAAATGAGATGGGTGGTATTTCTATGGTCGGTTTACTTTAAATAAATAATGATTTATTTTTTAGTGTATTATTTGGAAAACAAAATTTTAATGATTTAATTTAATTTTTTAGTTTTTATAATAGTTTGATTATATAGAAATAAGGATTCTATGATTTTTTTTAAAAACCCAATATTTTGGTTATGTGAAAAATGTAATTTTTAGAATTTCAAAATAGTGTGAATTTTTTACATGTGGGTTTGTTTTAATACATATATTCCATTGTGAATCGAATTTTAAAATGCTATAAGATCTTGCAAAATATTAATTTCTATTATGTATTTAATTTTTTTTACCTCAGTTGGAAATAAGTCTATTTTTTTTATTGTGTAGAATAAATTGGTTCCAGTTCATGTCTTGGATTTTTTTGGTGTATACCTCCCCAAATGTCTCAGTGGAAGTAGAGTTTTATTTTATATGGATGTTTCCTCTGGTTTTATACCTTAATTATTCTAGTATTTTTCATATCCTATACCCCAAGTGGCATGGTAGATCTAAAACCTTATTTTTCCTTGGGTCCTAACTAAGTAGTTATTATTTCTAGTTTTTATCTCATGTACTTTTCCTTTGTATGGTCACCTATATCATCTCTATAATTTATTTATGTTGAATTTTCAGAAGAGGTCTCGAATGTAGTTTGGATAAGTATGAAATCAATTTTTATTGGTTTTTTGTGGTTTTACTTTATGAGTTTCAGGAAAATTATATATTTTGGTAAATTTTTTAGAGATGGGTCTTGTTGGATGTTCATTGTTTTGGTACCTATTGTTTATTCCTCATGTTATATTGATTGTTTTGTAATTGTAATTGAACTTGATTGATGTAATTTTATTTATTGGGTTTCTATGATGTTGGCCATGTTGAGTATATTTTTTTCATGGACTAGAATAACTATAAATTAGGATTTATGTTTTGGTAACTATGGTGTATGATGAACTATTTCAGATTATGCACTAGATTGTGTTTTAGTTATATTTTTATATGTTAATAATGAGACTATATTTTAGGTGTGAGGTCCTAGGGTACCAATTTATTATCTATTTAGCCTATGTTTATGATCATGTGACTCTATGATGAGTCCAATTATGCAAACTCATGCATTGTTCATTTGGTTGTAGGTATGTTAGTGGTTTTGATTAGGTGCCACATTTTGTGGATGTTTAGTCATATATATTTAGGTATTTGATTAGTGACATTTTGTGTAGTCATATTGTTTTACGGAGATGATGGTTTTCATTATATGTGGTTTGTTTTTAGATGTGTTTTCCCCCATTTCTCCATTTTAGAGGAATTATAAAATGATTGGGAGACCTATAATGAATCATTGCCTCTTTGGGGATTTGGGAAAATATGGTTTTGTATTAATCTATTCTTGTATTCATTTGATGTTAATTGAGTATTTGGAACTGGTAGTATTTAAGTCTTTGGAAGATGATCTTGATGGTGGATGACATGGGTTGTTTTCATGTCAGTACTGTTCCTGGTCTTCTCAGACTCACCCACCTCTTGATTGATGCTTGATGGTTTTAAGCCTAGAATCATTTTATATTTTATTGATTTATTTATGAGGACATAGAGCATTATGGTGGGGATATTATAACAACTAATATTTTTATTAATTTACTTATTTAATTGATTTTTGGGTTAATTTAAATTTTGAGAATTTGGGTCTTGGATTTTAAAATTCATTGGATATTTTCTTCTACAAATAGTTTGTGCATGGTCGCTGCCTAATTTTACCAACCGTTTATATTACCTTTGCATATATATTCCCTCTACATATAGTTTAGTGTGAATTTTTTAGTTCAAACCATGTGTGTACCCTTACACAGAGAAATCCCCCATTAATTTTTGAACATGCACAATTAATGTGCATGGGTAGTAGACAATTTGAGGAATGACATATGGGAAAATATGTGGATTAACGTTCTATGTTTGGGTGTATATGTTTGGTGTAACATGATTTATGCATTATAAGTACAAACCATTACAGTAAATCATGTGCTATGATACTTCTTTGACAATGTCATCCAAGAAATTAGAAAAATATTTGGAAAACCTTGTGATCCTCCCATACTCCCTTATAAAGTAAAAATTCTTATTTCCCCCATTGAATTTTAGATCCCCTCACCTTTTCTACTCTCTTATGTGTTAATACAACACTACGGTTTTCATGGTAATGGTCCAATATTCTCATCCTTTAATTCATGGGCATTTTTCTTCAAATTTCAAGGGATATTCAATATAATTTCTCCCCCTTCATCCTATTATATTCTTCTCAATTCCTTTATTAAATTTATCCTAAGTTTATCATTCTACCATGAACTCTAATTCAAGGTAATTTCTCCCCTTCACCCCTTTCTCTTCTTCTCAATTCCTTTATTCAATTTATGCTAAGTTTATCCTTCTACCATGAACTCTAATTCAAAAATAATATGATATATGGGGTTTGGGTTGGATTTAACCTAGATTTTTCATTGTTTAGGACTTGAGAATGGTGATTACATACTTTTTTGAGTGTTCTCCATTAAAGGAAACATTTTGTGGCTTGAGTTTGTGGTGGTAGAGGTAGGTATTTTTATGAAATAATTGTATATTGAAATTTATAGTGTTATTTAGTTTTAGAGATATATTTTTAATTAATTTATAATGATATATATAATTCATTATGAATTTTTAAAATTTATTACATTTATTTCAGGGATGGAATAAAAGGTATTCCTTATGAATTTCATGTGTAGCATTTAATTTTAAATTGTTAAATATTTCAAGTCTCTTAAAAATTCTTATGAAGAATTTATTAAATATTTTTCAGGGATAGTTAGAGGAATTGTCCCCTTTTGGTTTTTAAATAAAAAAACTAATCTTAAGGAATGATTTCACAGAGGGGTTCTCTTTGAAATGGTTTCTAATTGATATTTGAAAATGAGATTTGTGAGAAGTGGAAATAGATTGGAATTATAATTCTAATTTTGAGTGAAGGCCCATTTTACATTTTATGAAATAAATCGATTATTTCTCATGATATATTAATTACTTTAATTTTTATCTAGTTCAACCATTAAGGGGTATTTATCATTATTTTTTTACCGGATGGTGTAAAAAAGGATGTTTTGTGCGAGGTCATTGGAGGTGAGGTGTGAGATACTATTTATGTTATATTTATGTGACTGTATCAATTTCTTATACACCTCCTTGATTAATAAGTCATGAAAACCCTAGTATACTAAGTAATATATATTGGTATATAAAACCAATAGTGTGGATTTTGGTCTTTATAGGGGTGACATCCAATGGAATACGAGTTATCCAAGGATGTATTATGAGCCAAGAGTAGCTTCTCACTCATAGAATAGAAATAGGGCCCAACTAGTTTGATGGGACAACCAGAATACATAGGTTCATTAATTCCAACTTATAGTTCGTGTTTCTAGTCCAATATATTATTACTTGGGTTCTAAAAGTTATTCCATGAATCATGTCATTTGACTAGTAGTGCATGTAAGGGATTTCATCAAACTGCTTATATTCCCTTATGCTCATTTTGATGTGGAACCATTTACTTTTCCTTGATCCATTTATTCATACACACCTGATATAGTTGAACCTTTTTTTGTTCTTTCAATTTTTTATGGGGTTGGTATATAAAATGGTTTAATGTTTTATGAGTGTCATTTTAAATAAAAATCCAAATTACTGGGTTTAGATTGGATTTTTAGGAAATATTGTAAATAAAAGAATGTGGTTTCAACTTATTGCCTTTAAAATCAAAGGCTATCATTTATAGTTTTGAATGGTTTTTTACTACTGAGTGAACATTTAATTTTATTTATGTTTTAAAAAGGAAAGTTTCTTTATTTAATGTGTATAATATGTGATTTTTTTTATTAATTATTATTTAGAAATAAAAATCATAATTTATATTATATTTAAAACTAAAATTTATAAACTCTTTATCCAAAAGAATTTTATTGAATACTTGGTGAGATCCTACTCTTTCTATTATATCACACATTACATACAAACTCATGTGCATATATACATCCCTAAAATTTGATAAGGGTTCCAGGTTATGTTCTATATTGGGTTTTATTTTTTTGGATCATATATGAGTGAGTTGGGATATAGTGAGTAGCCTGGGGTTATACAAAAGTGATTTTATGGATTTGGATTTAATTTTATGATGTGATGTTTTATAGGACAATATGTCTTCCTTTCCTTGTAATAATTTTATTCTAATTTATTGATTGTGTAATATTTTTTTGGATGATGTAAGCATGTTTATAAAAATGGTTTTGATCATTATTTTTGGTTATCATTTTTTTCTATTGGGTTTTATGTAGATTTTTGACATACAAATTCCCTATTGTTTTTAATTTTTATTTAATATATTGTTTTTACATTATTTTTGGAGTGAAACTATTCCCATGGTAAATTCCTTTGATGAACTAAAAAAAGATTCCAACCCTTGGGGATTGGGAACTATCCTTTGGTTGAGTGAAAGACTTAGTTGGGTGATTTATTAGGTCATCCATGGATGGTTAACTACATCCAAGACATATCTAGTTTTGGTGGATACCACCTTAATTATTCTGAAATCTATGTCCCTGATGATGAGGAGAATCAGGGTTTTGTCCTCTACCTTCCTTGTCTCCTCATTGCTGATCAATGCTAGGAGCTCCCAACTGCTATCGTTACCTTAGAGGATACTTCTATAATGAATGAACCTAAAATAGATCATCATATATACGTTGACCTCCAATGAAGGTTGTAAAAACTAAATATTAATATCCATGACATCCACATAAGGAAACAATTTCATGATCTTTTGATAGGAGCTCAAAAAAAATCAGTATGGTGAATTAAGATGAATAATTCTAGAACTAACTCCTTAATCTCAAAGGATTAAATTAACTGTGTAATTGATAACCCCAAACCAAAAATTTAATCTATATAATGTCTTGATGAATCCCCTCCCAAGATGATTAGGTCCTACCCAATGTCCTCTAAATAACCTCTCCCTTCACTAGCATATCATGATACCTCAAGAACATGAAAGGGGTGATCAAGAGCTAGATGTAGTGATGAAAATACTTTTCAAAATTCCTCACATTATCCACCTCATCTAATTAAATTTATAAAAAAAAACAAAAATCATTCTTAATGTCGATACCAACCTCCCAAAAATTTGAACTACCATGTTAAAGCATAAGCATCTCCTTTCAATGAGTTGTATTCATAGTTGATGAAAGAAACCTAGTATAAAATTGATCAAAAAACATCCCCTATGTGACTTTTGAATCCTCAAGGTATCCTTGAAACAAAACCCACCACCGTTGAGTGTCCCAAAATAGCATACTCACATACAATGGAAATTATTTCAATTTTCAAGAAAAAATTTAAATAAAGGAAATATACACATCCTCCATCTAATACATGGTCTCTTCATATTATATTAATCCCTCAAAATTATATAGGATCTAGCGATGAAACTCTAGTATCGTTTTTATTCATGCATCATTGTCATCAATATCAACCATAAAATAAATATCTTGTGAACATTAATATCACATGATTTATGGGAATGTCAACCATGAGATATGACTGCAAATGAGTAAGCTATTAGTGACTCCCTAAGACAAGAATATAGAATACTCAAGATTAATTAATTAATTTTTGAGATGATTCCTATTAACTATATGATTTAATCACAGGGAAAAACAATATGATTCATGATCCATACCTACATATCAATCCTAAATGTACCATAACTTCACTTAGTTATTTTAGTTAACCTGAGTTCCTTACATAAGATCATGTGGGGATTTAATATCCTATTTCATAATTAGTTTCCCTTGATTATCTCATGTAGAAATGTTAGCTAATATGTTTTCCCTATAACCCATGAAATCCTCACCAATGCCTATCCCAAATATCCATCCTTTCTCTCAACCAAAATATTTGATACCAATTTTTCACAGCCCATGCCCAACTGTACCCCTATTGGGACATTGGTGAAGGCGACTAATGGTCCCCCAAAGATCACCTCCAATAAGTTACCAGTTGGAAATTAGAACTAAGGGTATCATACAATCAAATGGGATTGATTTACATTAATAATCATAGGAATTAAAAAAAATTCACTAATAAATTCCAGAATACAAATGAAGAGTACATCCATATAATCTTGATTCATGATATGTCATAAAATTTGGAAGAAAAAATGACGATTAAACAATGAACAAGTCATGTGGAAACAACCATGAACTCCAAGATCCCACAAGCAACCTCACAAGCTAGTGTCATTTTATCTATCACCAAATCTAGGTGATAATACAAGTATACTTAGTACAATCATCCCCGAAACCACTCATTAAAATATGGAAGAAGCATACTAGATCCCCAATGAATAAACAAAGAATCCAACGCATCACCTAATAAAGTAAACTATGTTTCCATCCTCACCAAGGATTACTAACCATGTATTGTATAATAGATTGTAAAAACATGTCAAAAGTTTATATATATATATATATATAATAGGATACCCCACATCCACATTTCCACTGAACCAGTCACCCTAGAACCCAATGGCTCACAGCCTGGTTCTCCTTTCACCTCCCAAGTCATCCGCTGATGTGGTTCGGGCCTCAGTCCTACCTACCTTAGCCCCGCACAGGGCCTAATACCTCGTGATAGACTAAAAAGACTTATAAATTTCATCATCATACCCTATACCTCATGTGTATCATCATATATGCATAATCATCCATTCCACTCTACACCCTATGTAGCACTTCATCACATCTTGTAATGAGGTGATAAGTCTGAATGCCACTACAACCCAAATACCCTACATAACACTTAAATCCATTTAATATAGTTCATGTGTTTTCCTATAATAACCATAATTATTATAGAATAAATGAAAGTATATTTTATATCCTCAAGCTAACACAACCCAAAAATACAATTATACTATAATCGGGAGCCATCAAAGTCACAGAAGCACACAATCTATGTCACAAACCAACATGGGTAACCTAGAAACCCAACAACCAAGACAACACTGACATATCCCAAAGTGTGTTACCAATCCCCTTGGCCAATGAAAAGCACCTGACATCATAAAAAAGAATATGGAAATGATTTTTCCACTAACAATGCAGAAGTAAAAATAGAAAAGTCATTAATATGTACAAATGAAACTCCACTGGAAGAATTGTACTTGAAGTCATATAGGAATAACAACCCAAATACCTATATAAAAAGTAATAGAAATAGGTAAAACAACACATATCCCAAAGGATGAAACTCACCAAGTCCATGGATCAATAGCTAGAACTGCCTCCAAGTAGTTCTTTACCCATGCTTGAACCTAGGATGAGATAATCTACAAAAACTAAAGGAATTGGTAGGGTGTGACCTAAATATCATAGTAGTGTCTCACCAAGGACTCCATAACATATTCCAATATTAAATTAACCAAATACTACAATTTCAATTTAAAACAAAAATGTTTAGTATTTCAATAGAATATTTCACAAATCATGATTTACAATTCAAAATATGGAAATGCTTTTCAAATTATGGAAATAATTTTATATAAAAGATTCACATTTAAATTTGTCGAATATTTTAAAAAAATGTCACTTTATACAAATGGATTAAATAAAAAATTTATATAAATCATAACTCATGTAAAATAGTTTACAACAATGGAATATATTCATTTAAAATATAATCAAGAGAGAAACATGGTAATATTCCAAAGAAGGTATGATAGTTCTAGGATACAGGGGCTCCACACACAATGTGACACAAAAAGATATAAATCATCCCTTTGAACACGAGCCAAACAAGACCCATAACCATCGCCTAAGGGATGTGATGTTCCTAATATATTTTAGAATATTGTAAATCGTCATGTTCTGCTCAAATAACTCACTAACTACCTATGTATTTCATGTTCTCTAGTACAAAAAATGAAATAAAACTTATTTCAAAACATATTAAAATACAATTAATCCCATTATCCATTTCAAATAGGACAATTGTAAATTTAAAATCCATAATAGGATTTTAATAAAAAAATGACTTTTTTCAGGATAAATCCCTAAGGTTTTTATCAAAACTATTTTTAAAAAATATAAACAATAATTATTTGAAATCAATTCACAATTAAATTTCATAATTAAATTTCACAAATAAATTCAAAAAATTAATTTTCCACCAAATTCCATCAATTTTAATTAAACCCCAAATTCATTGGAATTGGTTTTTTTACATTTTACAACAAATCCATTTTTGTAATTAAATTCCACAATTAAATTTATTCAATTTCTATCAATTCCAACATTTAAATTAAATAATTTAAATTTCTAAAATCACACCACAATTCAATGGATTTGGGGGCCTTCCAATAACATGTAAAAACCCTATTTTAAAACACTAATTAATGGTAAATGGGTTTTTCCAAAAACAATTGAATGAAATTTAATTAAAATAAATAAATTGAATTTAATTCAAAATATTTCAAATCAAATAAAGAAATTTAGCATTAATAAAAATATGTTATCATAACAGAACCACCTACCTTTGAATCCAACAGATCTTGAAAAGTTAAATCCTAATTAGGTTTTGCTGATGAAGAATAACCATCATAGAATTTCGGAATACAAGAATCAAATATAGCATTAGATTCATTAGAGTGGGTATTAGATCCTCCATCAAAATAAAGAGATCTACGAAACCATAGTATAAAAGGAAAATAGATCGAAAGAAATAGAATGGTGTAAGAAGACTAAATGAAAAAATATCGAATGGAATTCATTAATCTTCAGATCACTTTTGGGAGTGATCGGTGGAAGCAAGAATCACTCTTGGGAGCTCAAAATAGGGGTTAAATCTTATTGGGTCATGATAGGTCCATCCGGAACATAAATTGTGAGTTTTAATGATTTTTTTTAAACAAAAATCATATTAAATAACTCCCATGCATGGTTTCCAAGGCAAAGGTGCATGGTTTAGAAAACCCATGCACAAGATGTGAGCTTGTTTTTAAATGGGCCAGATGATTTATCCAAAGAGGGTTCATGGTATAGACAAACCATGAGCATGTTGTGATCTCATTTTAAATGGACTGCATGGTTTCACTAAATAGAGTGCATGGTTTAACAAACCCTATGTAAGTCATTCAAGACCCACTGTTCAGTTTTCCATTTTACTCAAGTAGGGAATTATGTTTGATAAAACTAAGCATCAACCGTTCACTATCCCATAAATTTCCAAAACATTCAAAATTTCACCCGATTCAACCCCAAATGAAACCCAACTAAAGAAAGAAAACTAATAGGTGTTTAGGAATACATTAAAATAGTAATTGAATGTTACAACCTCCCCATTATAGAAACTCTATATACCTATAAATCCTACGAAGATTATTCCATGCCAAAAATATTGAGCCACTAATCTCTCATTTGTGCACCCTCCCATGTCACATGATTATCAAAATTGTGCTGCCATAGCACACGAACCAAAGGTATCACACCACCATGAAGTACCTCGGTTTAAGAATCAACTATTTCAACTACCTGTTCAGTCATAGATAAATCATGTTCAACATCACGATCACTCCATCTTAGAACATGAGATGGATCAGAAAGATACTTTCTCAACTTCGATACATTGAACATGTTATGAGTCGTTATTAGCTATGGTGGATGTGATAAATGTTATGAAACATAACCCACCTACTCAACAACCTCGAAATGTCCCACAAAAGGGGAGAAATATTCCCTTTACTCATAATTTGTTGATGACCCAACCTAGGTGAGTTTTTTAAGAACACGTGGTCACTCATTGAGAATTCCAAAGGTCTATGACGGCGATCATCATAAGAATTATACTAACTACATGCTCTCTGCATCCTATGATGAATCAACTGAATATTTTTTGTCTTCTCTTGGACAAGGTCTGGTCCAACCATGGAACTTTCCCCCATCTTCTACCAAGACAATAGAGATCTACAAGGCCGACCATATAAGGGATCAAAAGGATCCATCCTAATCACGGACTGGTAACAATTGTTTTAAAGAAACCTCAACCATTACAAAGTGATCATCTAAAGCTCCACCAACGATGAGAACACAAGCATGGATGATATCCTCATGAATATATATAGCTCTTTCTATCTGTCCGTATGACTGTAGATGGTATACCAAACTCAAATAGATATTAGATCCCAGTTCCTCCTAATGGCCTCTCTAAAACTGAAAAGTGAACTGAGGATCCCTATCAGAAACTATAATAGATGGAAATTTGTGAAAATAAAAATCTCATTCTAAATGATATTTCTAAACTCCTCAACTATGGTTTTATCATTAATGGGTATAAAGTGGTCCAATTTAGTCAAATGATTGATCATGGCCTATATCACACTCTTCTTTGTTTGGGTATGAGGCCACCTAACCACAAAAGTCCATTGAGGCTCATCCCACTTCCAAGTTGGGACTAGAAGTGGCTAAAGTAAAACCGGTGGTTTATGATGATCGTACTTTACCTATTGGTATGTATAGCAATGATAAACAAACACAGTAATTCCAAGACTCATACCTAGACACTATAACTATTACCACATATCATAGAATATCATTTGTTTCCTGGGTGCACTACCCACTGTGAAATATAGACAACCCCATTCGCATTATTCCTTACAAAATTTGGTACAACTAAATGGTTCGAAAATCATAGATTTCCCTCTTTAGAGAACAACCAATCAGCAACATTCTCTCCACCACTAAGAGAGTATCTAATGATACAGAACTCATAATCAAGCTTCTATTCATGAATAATCAATTCAAGATGAGTAGATATAAACTTAACATTGTCCAAGGAATCCTCAGCCCATGATTTCTAGACTCTAATATGAAATAGCTCAAAGAGATCCATCATGTCCCACTCTTCTGAGGATTATTTCACTAATGGGGTAAAAAATTCCCTTCTCAAAGAACCATCAATGAAGTCCCCTTTCCCTAGGGTATAAGTGATGTTGATATTGAAATACTAAAGTTATTACACTCAATTCCACGAACATACATACAATATTTTTTATAGAATATATAACTCAAGCTATTCTATTTATAAAATATAGTAAACCTTTCTATGTAAAGGCAATGCCACAATCTCATTATAATGTGTGTCACAACCTCAAGTTCAAGGTCATGGGATAGATAATGTTTTTCATGTAGCCATTGATGATGAGATAGACATAAGCAATGGCATGATGACCCTAAATAATAATCCAACCATATCCTGAACCTGATGCATCAAAAAATACTACATAGCCCTGCCCAACCTCTAGATGTTTCGGCACTAGAATAGTAGTAAAAGATGTTTCAACTCAAAAAAATAACACTGAAAATTTTCATCCTAATAAAATTTTAATCCCTTTTGAGTGAATGTAATCATCATAGAAGTCAACTTTGATAATACCTTCATGAACTGTTGATAATTGCTATATATCCCTAAGAAAATACAAATCTTGAAGACATTTTGTGATTTATCTCAAGTAATAATAGCCTTCGCATTATCCTGATCCACTGATATTCCTTATTTCAACACCATGTGTCCCAATCACTTCATTTCTTGGATCCAAAATTCACATTTTGAATTCTTTCCATTAAGTCAATGATTTCATATCAAACTGAGAAATATTCATAGATGATGAACATGATCCTTGTCGGATATAGATTAAATGAGAATGACATCCACAAATACTACCATGAAAGTATCAAGATAATCATGGAAAATCCTATTCACTAAATTTATCAAAACAACATGATCATTGGTTAGGCCAAACGGAAAAATAAGGTACTCATAATGGTAGTACCTTCTGTAACGACCCGAGAAACTATGAATAAAATTTTTCTTTTTCATTTAGTAAAATGTCTTATGGTTTTAGAAAACACATGAACTTCATTTGTTTTATTATATACAATTGGATTTAAATGATTGTTAAGTATCATTACCATTGATAATATATTCATTGAATAGTGATCAAATGACTAGTATTAATATAGGATTTTAACACATCCTTTTGTCACAAACAAAGGAAGTGATGGCATCACGAGTAGAATCATACACTATGAACCCATTTAATGTAGTTTTCAAGGGGATAAATTTATAGGATATACCCTAGACCATGACCAATATGAGATAAAATAACTTAATCATGACCAAAATCGTTTATGGAATAAGTTCAAGCCCATCAAGCTCATGACCCAAACCATGTTCGCTGAATGACCCCATGAAATCCCCATCATCACACACCTTACGGTTAGGTCATACACTAGTGAATTAAAGGGATATTTAAAAATACCCTAGAAATTTTATTGTGGGCATTAATTTTTCTAGAACAATGAATATATTTTCATCCTATTATTGTTACATTAGAAAGGATTTTTATTTTTTATTCCATAAATCACATATGGTATTTTTGTTTAATATTCACATTCATTTAAGGAAGTGAAGAATTAGTAGATGTTTTAAATAAATAATATTTTAATAAAATACTATCATTAAATATTTTTTTAAAATTTAAATGATCAATTATTTTTTATGAAGTCAAATGTAATTTTTATACGGGTTCAAAAAAAATGATATTGTCGAAACCCTTTCATATTTAATAAATGTCGGTTTTTATTTTAAAAGTGAAAATTCCTAAATTAAAAAAATTATTTAGATAAATTGAATATTATTTTGAGAATCTGGATGTCAAAATTATCTAATGATGAATTTTTCAAAATTTTCTGAGATAGTCAAAATTTTTGGTAAAAGTTAAATACCGTATAAATATACGATGTGTTTTATGACATCATAATGATCCAATAGTGATGTAATTTTTTTTATAAAAGGTATAATCGGAGAAATATATATTGTTCTTCAAAATAATGTAATTTTATGTTTATTTAATTTTTTTATAAATCCATAATGAATCCTAAAAGACTTATAATATATTTTATTATTTTAAAATAATTTCTTTGAAAGTGTGACTCACCTCTAAAGACGTAAGGGCATTATTTTATTATCGTCACCATTGGAATTATAAAATACTGTAAACCACACTTTTTTGTATGAACCTTTTGATAAACCATGTGATGTAATGTGGTTTTAAAATTTTTTTATTTAGTGTTCAAAGACAAAATAATATAGAAATACCACTATTTTCTTCTATAAACCCACCCATGATCCAATTTCTCCTCACACAAACTACTTTGATCGTGATCAAACTCATAACTCTACTACCTATATTCATATCATGCAACCCAAAGCTTTCAAGAAGCCCCTCCCGTGTTTTTGGAGTCACACACTCAAGTAAAAGAACCTCATATTCCACTCTCATCTTTTATCAAGAAGTTTTTTAATGTTATGTCTTTTAATTTTCATTTTATTATATTTGTATTAGTTATTACATTTCCCCTTACTTACCATTTTATGTATAAATTATTATATACCATATCACTCTCATTTATCCCTCCTATAAACCATTATGTACACCCATTACCATGATGATATTTTGTAATGGTTCTTTCCTTTAATAGATTTCTTCAAGTTATTATGTTACGAATTCTATTTCAAATTCATTATGTTGGGTCATGTATTTAAATAAAAATCTTACTATAATTTTTTGGTATAAATTATGGGAGAACCCTTTATCTCTCATCAACCTATTTTATGAATTTCTATATAACGTCATTATGCTGCAGAAATTGCACTGCAATTTTCTATGCCAAAATATTTGTGAAGTGAATACAATACACATTTTTCTATCAAGGGTATTTACTATTATAAACATATACTTATTGACATGTATTTATTTCACATTCCTTGATCATGGAATAGATTATGATGTGAAATTAATCCATGTTATATGATCTATGTGTCACATTTAAGCATGATAATGAAATGATTTTGAAGGGTGCACCATGATAGTTCACCAATTCATTGGGTAATGGTTAGTATCCGAATACGTCATATTGGGATAGTGTTTTTAACTAATTAATTTATGGTAAATTTATACTGTAATGTCTTGGAAGATTTATCCTTGACCAATGTCTATGATGTAGTGTTTTATGTTGTTTCCACATTTCCCATGTTATAATTATCATGCAATATCATTCATTATTATTCACTTTCATTTATGAGCCTTTGATATTCCTATTTTTTAAAATTTATTTTATTCCTTGTGTTATGCCTCTTTTATTCCCTTACTAGTCTTTGTAGCTCACTCCATTGTTTTGTATGTCCTCAGGTTATCCCATGAAATGTTAAGTATGAATGAAACCTACTGGTCATGTTAATGAAGTTTTCAATAATGTTGTTTCTTTTCATGTTTTATGTTGTTATGTAATGTACCTAATTTTCAAAAAACACTAAACCCCTAGATATTCTATGTTGTATTATGTGTAATTTTATATAATAAAATATGTATTAATATTTAATAAGGAGAAGGGTTGATATAGTTGGTATCAAATGATAGGTTTAGTTATTTTTGGGATTGGGATTAGAAAACTCTTGCAAAAGCCTCTGGATTAGAGACCTCTAGATAAAGCCTTGGGTATAATAATAAGAATAATAAAACATAACTCAATATTGGTAAGTATAGATTAAGTGGTTTATCACAAAAACAAATCCTTGTCTAGATACTATAAGTTGATGTGGTTCTGGAACAGATGTACCTAGTGGTAACAACTCCAACAAGATGTTCCAGTCCTGAATCAAGGCAATACAGTACCGAAAAATGGTACTTAATACACACCTGGTTTTACACTCCTAGGGAATATTATTTGGTTAATTAATAAGCTCATTACAAGATATTCTTAATAGAAGAAAAAAATTCCCATAGGAAAATATGGTAGGAAATAAATAAAGGATATCATAGATTAAAGCATATAAACTCATAAGTTAAGGAGATAAAATGAATTTATAAGTTATCCATTTAATGTCATTGGATTCCCCTTTATTTTTTAGTAGTTTATGATACTCATCCCTAAGTCTATATTGGAAAACATAGAAATAGAATAAAAAATTTAATGTTTTGGTTATCATCCAGAGTTCTACGCATTCCTTCATATCATAGAAGGTTGGTAGAACTTTACAAACAACACCATAAAGTATGAAAGTAAAGATATTTATGAAAATAAAAAATGGTGTAGTTATTTCATCCCAAGTATATAAATCCTATAATATCTTTGTTTGTGGGATTGAATTTTTAATAAATCCTTATCATAATCCCTTTGGAGTATTTTGATGCAATTCTAGGCATGGATTGGATTTACCTGTAAGGAGATATAATAAATTACCATGAGAAGAAAATCACTCTACATATAGAGAGTCGACCCTGATTATGTACAGTACAAGGAGGAAGATGAATATTATTTGGAACCATTATCTCAATCATGGATATTACCACCCTATAAGAAATCATATCTTTCTCAGATGATTGAGTCTAAAGAAATAACCATCCTTGAAGATAAGATTATTGTGAGGGAATACACTAATGGGTTTCCAGAGGAATTTCCTGGTCTCCCCCCTAGCTGAGAGGTTGAATTTTAAATCGAGCTTATACATAGGGAATTGCATATATCCATGACTTCATATAGGATAGATATTTTGAAACATGATGAGTATAAGAAACAAGTACTTGAGAATATGGATAATGTGTTTATATGCCAAAGTGGTTTACCATGAGGTGCACCAGTCCACTTCATCATGAAGAAGGATATGTCAAAGCCCCATTTCATTAATTATAATGAGCTTAATAAAATCTTGATAAAGAACAAGTTTTCATTTCTATGAATTTAATACCTATTCTATCACCTATGTGGACCACAATATTCCTCCAAGGTGGATCTTAAGTTGGGATATTTCTAATGGTGAAGAAGAAGGATATCCCCAATACTACCTTTTGTACAATGCACGAGAACTATGAGTTCATAATGATGCCATTCAGACTCACTAATGCTCCATAAATCTTCATGGAATTTACAAATAGATTCTTTATAGATAACCTCAAAAAATTTCTAGTAGTATTTATTGATGATATTCTAATAAACTCCAAAACCATGGAAGAGAATGAGAAGTATCTGAGCCTATGATAAAGACTGTGAGAAAGGAGAATCAATATGAAATGTATAGGAATTTTGAGTTATGGTTGAAGGAATTCTCATTCTTGTGGAATATCATCTTAATCAATGTGATATCTATAGATCCTTCAAAGAAAAAAGAAATCGAGGGATGGTTGAGGCCAACATATATGATAGTTATCCATATCTTTTTTGGGTTAGGTGGATATTATCATCGATTTGGGATAAAAATTTCATGATTAACAGACCCTCATACCTAGAAAACTCGGAAGGTAGTTGAGTTTTCTTGGAATAGGTAATGTGAATAAATCTTCATGGATTTGAAAAAGAGGCTTATCATTGTTATTTTTACATTATAAATTATTTTTATTCAATAAAGCACAAATTGTATTTTTGTTTAATATTAAAATTTTGTTAATGAATATATGAATTAATTTATTTTTTAAATAAATAATATTTTAATAAAATATAATTTTTAAAAACATTTATAAAATATAAATTCTCATATAATTTTTATAAAGTCAAATGTAATTTTTAGGGTTCAAAAACTATTATTGTAAAAAAAACCCATCATTTTCAATAAATATCGGTTTTTTATTTTTAAAAGTAAAATTCACATAATTAGATAATTATTTATATAAAATAAATATTAATTTGGAATTCAGGACTTCAAAATTATCTAATGGTGAATTTTTCATAGTTTTCTGAGATAGTCAATTTTTTGGGTAAAAAATAAATACCATATAAATATGCAGTGTGTTTTACGACATCATAATGACCAAATAGTTATGTAATAAATAATATAAAAGTTATACTTTGACAAAATAATGTTTTATTTAGAATTTAATGTGATTTTATGTTTAATTTATTTATTTTATAAATCCTTAGTGAATCCTAAAAAACTTATAATATACTTTGTTATTTTAAAACCATTTCATTGAGAGTGTGACTCACATCCACATAATAAGGGGAATTATTTTACTATCTTTATCCCTTGGGATTATAAAATAATTTAGAGAAAACCCCATTTCTAGAAACCATGGGAAAAACCATCGGATTGTTCATTGTTTTGAGTATTTTATTATATAGCATCCAAAACCTAAATAATAAATAATCCCACTCCTTTCCTATATAAACCCACCCAAGTTCCCATTTATCTTCACTAAAAAACATTTAAGCATGTCCAAATTCTAAAATTTACTCTATAGATTCTTCCCAAGGTTCCCTAATCTATCAAACTCAAAATAGAGACCATGTCTTTGATATCTATTAGGAAATTGTTCGATGTTCCCTCAAAGTCGAAATGAAGATTGATAAATCTCAGGGGTATCAAGGGGATAAGAAGCTAAAAGTGGATTTTAATTCTAGTAGATTGATTGTTAAATCCAATGGTGCAATGAAATTTAAGGATCCCACTTATCAATGGTGTGGAAAGAAGAAACCCAAAAATTGCCTAAGGGGAACTAGAAAGTGATTTAGGTGTGGACGAGAAGGGAACCTAGATAATAATTTACGATAGTAGAAACACAGAAATTTTATAGAGGAATGGAATCCTCCATTAAACCCTCAACATATTTTTCACTTCATAAAATACAAGGAATCAAAGAACTTTGTGAATCAATGACCTAAGACAAGGGTTTTTGGATGAAACCAATATCTTCTAAGGTAGCCAGGGTGATATTTTTCCATCACCATCACCGAAGTGAATCCTAACAATGATGTAGTGATAGGTATGATAGTTATTCATTCAATAATATAAAATATTCCTTTTGAATTTCATTCTATGAATTACTTTATATCCTGAAATTTTAGTAGAATAATCTAAACACCACCATAAATCATGGAAGTAGAGATGTATGTGAAAATGGAAAATGGGGCAATTATTGCATCCCGAGTATATAACTCCTCCCATATCAAAATTTGTTGGATAAAATTCCCAGCTAACATTGTCATACTCCCTTTGGTGGAATTTGATGCAATTATGGTCATGGATTGGATTTCCCTATATAGAGCCAATAGAGGTTACCACGAGAAGGATATCACTCTTCATATAGAGAATCAACCTCTGATTCGATAAATGTGTAAGGAGGAGGATGAATCTTCTTTAGCCCCATAATCCCAATCATGGATATTACTACCCTATTATCAAGAGTATCTTTCTAAAATGATTGATTCTAAGGAAAGATCCATCCTAGAAGACATGCATATTATGAGGGAATTCACCTAGTGTTTCCTAAGGAATTGCATGGACTTCCTTTTAACTGAGAGATTGAATTTTCTATCAAACTTATACCAAGAGAATTTAAAATATCCAAGACTCTATATAGGATGGATATTGTAGAACATAAGAATATAAAGAAAATACTATATGAGAATATGGATAAAGGGTTTATACAACAAAGTACTTCACCATGGGGTGCACTCGTCCTCTTCGTCAAGAAGTAGGATGGTCAAAGTGCCTTTTAATTGGTTATTGTGAGCTCAACAAGATCACAATAAAGAACAAGTATCATTTTCCATGAAGTTATGACTTGATCGATCAGATATGTGGATCCAATAATTCACCAATGTGTATCTATGGTTGGGATATTAACAAGATAGGGTGAATAAGGAGGTTATCCCCATGAAGTATTTTGGTAAAAGGTATGAGAACTGTCAGTTCATAGGGATTCCATTCAGACTCACTAATTTTCCAACAATCTTCATGGACTTTATGAATACATTCTTTAGAGATTACCTCAACAAATTTTTTTTAGTCATTATAAACAATATTCAAATATACTCCAAAACCAAGGGAGAACATGAGGAGCATATGAACACAATTTTAAAGACCTAGAGAATGGAGAAGATCTATGAAAAATATAAAAGTGTGAGTTATGGTTTAAGGAAGTATGCTTATTTGGGAATATCATCCTAAGAAATGGGATATCATTGGATCCTATAAAAAAAATTAATTGAGGGATGGATGAGTCCAACATCCATGATAGATATTCATTGATTCCTTAGGTAACCTGGATATTATCATTGAGTTGTGAGAAATTTATCATGATTTTCAGACTCTCTTATGAAGATAACTCAGAAGGGAGTCAAGTTTTTATGGAATGATGAATGTGAAGAAAGATTCAAGGAGTTGAAAAAGAGGCTTATGACTACCCTTGTGGTCACACTACCCATAAGTGGAGATCTTTTCATTATTTTTCATGATATATAAAAGAATGGATTCAGATGTGTGTTGATTCAAAATGATGAATTCATCACCTATACCTCAAGGTAGTTGAAAATTAATACGTAAAACTATCCCAGACATGATCTAGAGTTGGCCGTTATAATTTTTATGTTGAAAATCTTGTGGAATTTTCTCTATGGGGAGAACTGTGAGATATATATTGATCACAAGAGCCTAAAATATATATTCACACAAAAAGAGATGAATATGTGCATGAGAAAATGGTTAGATCTTATTAAAGATTGAGACCGCTCAATCTACTACAATCATGGTAAGGAAAATAAGGTGGTAGATTCTCTAAGTAAAAAGGACCCAAAAATTCTATCATTGATAAGAATGGAAAAGGGTCCAATATTCTTGTATTTCAAGCGTATTTATATGTGAATCACAAAGAAAGTAAAATAATTATTCCTTTTAAAAATAATTGCTAAAAACGTCTCTTTTAGTAAGGTTAAAGGATGATCTAAAAGATGATGTGGGAATTTAGAAGAGAGTGAAAACTATAAGTAAAAAGAAATACATTGAGTTCAATGTTAATGAAGAATGACATGTGAGATTTTGGTCAATACTATGTCTTCCATAAAATCCTAATTTAATGAAGGAAGTATCAGATGATCCACATAGTTTGATTTTCTCTATTAATATAGGAAACACAAAGATGTATCGAGATCTCTGAGAGAACTATTGGTAGTACAATATGAAGAAGGAGATCGCTAAATATACATCAATGTGTCTGGTATGTCAGTAAGTGATGGCTGAAAGGTAGAATTCTAAGGGGATGATGCAACCACTACCCATACAAACATGGAAATGAAAAAACATCACAATGGACTTTGTCACTGGACTTACAAAGGCATCCAAAGGAAACAATTCTATCTGGGTTATTATGGATCATCTTACAAATACTTCACACTTCATTGTGATTCAGGATGATTTCTCACTAGATCAAATATCACGAATATACATCAGAGAAGAGGTAAATCTTCATGGTGTACAACTATCAATTTTATCTGACCAAGACCCAAGATTCTCCTAGAAGTTTTGGAAAAGTATTCAGCATTATTTAAACGCTAACCTAAATTTAATATGTCCTATCATCCTAAAATTGATGACCAATATGAGTATACTATTAAGTCACCGGAAAAAAATTTCCATGTAAGTTCTATGTACTTGAAAGGTGGATGTTTCCAATATATTCCTTTGGTTGAGCTCTCTTATAACAGCAGTTTCTACTAGATCATTCAAATGGCTCCCTTAATTTCTTTTTATGGGAAGAGGTGCAGAGCACTGACATGTTGGGATGAGGTTGGGGAATGAAAACTTCTAGGTCCTCAAATGGTTGTGTAAATGGTGGAGAATGTTAAAACCATTCAGCAGCACATCAAATATTCTCAGAGTTAAAAGAATATCTATGATGCCATTCATCGACATGGCCTAGTGTTTGATGTTAGGGACATGGTATTCCTATGAATATCTCTATGGAAGAGAGTGATTAGTTTTTGGAATAAGGGAAAGATTAGTACAAGGTACATCAAAAATTTTGATATCCATGATTGCATAAGGAGAATTGGCCTATCAACTAGCACCCCCACCAAACTTATCTCAAGTACCTCATGTATTCCATGTATCATTATTATGAAATTACATTATAGAACCATCACATGTACTCAATCTAGTGGTGGTACTAATAGAGAAAAACCATTCCTATGATGATAAGCCAGTGAATATCATAGATCATAGAGTACAATTTCTATGAAATAAGAAAAGACCCCTAATGAAAGTGTTCTGGAGAAACCAAAAGTATCAAGATGAAACATGGGAACCAGAGGATGTAATAAAGCTGAGTTTCATTCATCTATTTTAGTGCAGGCGAAGGAAATTTTTAGGGTGAAATTTATAAAGGGGGAAAGATTGTAACAACCCGAACTATTATGGATAAAATTCCACTTTTTGTTTTAATTAAATTTATTATGGTTATAGAAAATACATTCACTTATTTTGTTTTATTATATCCAATTATATTTTACCAATCATTAATTATATTTACCGATAAATGATCTATAGGAAGATTAAGCAGATTAACAATAGAGGTTGAAATAAACAAATGTGATGCACCAGTATCAAATATAGAAGTCACTAATGATGAATTTATAGTAATGGTACAAATCATAGTCATTAGACATATATCCACTTCCTATTATATATATTCCACTGTGTGAAAAATATTTTCTCCAGATTCCTGTGGATGGAACCCTTTTACACTTGAAACATTTAATTACCTCACAATTTTAGAAGGTGTGGATGATCTCGTGCCATTGAATTGAGTGGAATTAACCTAGAAGAACCTATGAGTGTGACATGAGAATCCTCATGAGACATAGATATTGGGGACCTCAGTGAAAACCCTATTCAACTGTTTCGGCTTACAACACTGGTATCAAACTAAAGGACCTCTTCCTGAAACTGTTTGAGGTTTAGAAAAACCCTACTATCAAGAACCACCAAAAGTGTCATTTGGCTTCCCCATTCATTTGTAAGAGTGTATATTTCCACTGGGAGAGAAATAAACTATTGATAACCATGGATTTTTATCAAGGTCTATCTCGATCGTCAGTTCTCTATCCAATACATTGACATAATGAGGAATCTTCTCTAACAAAACTTGAGAAAAAAATACTCTATCGAAGTCCAAACTTGAACCTTCAATCCTTAATATTATTATTTGTTATGATATCTATAGGAAAATTCATGTGCTCATAAAATTGGTTTTCATATTCTATCACAATCTTGTCAGCTTGGTCGAGTTGGAAAAAATTGGTGGCCTTGGACAACAACATTGACACTAGATAGAACGGGTCGGTTAGAATAACCTTTATTTCCTTCCAATCAATGCCCTCATGTTTCTTCTCTTTCACCATAATGTCCCACCCTCGTCCTATTAGTCTTTCCATCATTAAGGTGGAACAATTCACTTTAACTTCATCATGCATGTCCAATAACCCAAAAAAATTCTCTCCATTATGCTCAACCATTCCTCATCCTCTTGTGGATCATTTAAGTGTTTGAATGGTTCTGGATTCTAGTGAAGAAAATCATGAGAACTATTATTTGTAAAACCCCTATGAGGATCCACAACTAGATCCTAAATGGGAATTAGAGGTGGTTCCAGTACCAAATCTTAGACAATGCAAACAATCACCTCAAAATGACTTGGGTCCATGAGAGTATTTTCTAGTTGTGGTTCTGTAGTAGTTTCCACATGGTTCTGATTCCCACTTCTTCTTAGAGGAATGATGCTACACAACATAATGATATATAAGGAATACATCAGATTGAAACTAAAATAGATCTTTATGGGGAATTAATCCCGAAAAATGGAAAAATAATATTTAGATTTCAATATATCCAAATCAAATTAGGGAAAATACTAGAACTAATTCTCAAGAAAACTTTTCCTAACCACCCTTGGTGACATAAGGTTCATTGTGGCAAGAGATAGTCCAACACTCAATAACGACTACCTCCTATGTCTTAAAAATAATACACAAATGTATACTGACTTCATGAAAAAAGTCAACCTTGAGCTCTAATTCCACTTTGTCACAAACCATCCTAGGTACCCTGGTAACCCAATAACTGATCCATCACTGACATTTCCTGAAAGGATATCCCAATCCCCATAGATTAGTGACTATCACCTAGAATCATATAAAATTAAAGTGGGAACAAATTTTCACTAACAATGCAGAAGTAAAAAAATACAAGTCAGTAATGCAAACAAAAGATAACACATTGGGGTAATTGTTCCAGAAGTGAAACATGAATAATATCCCAATGTAATATAATAAAAGTACACGACATAGGGAAAACATACCATCTCCTAATGGATGAAACTCACCAAGTCCACAGACCAACAACTAGAACCACCTCCATGGGGTTCCTTACCCCTGATCAAACCTAGAAGGGAATAATGTACAAACACCAGAAGGATCTAGTAGGGCATGAACTAAAAATACAAGTGGAGTCTAACCATAGATTATATAATAGATTCTAATATTATGTTAACCATATATAAGTATTTCAATCTAAAACAAATAGTTTTGGAATTTCAGGATAATATTTCACAAATCATCCTTCACCATTAAAAATATAGAAATAATTTACAATGGAAATATTTTTCAACAAAAGCTTTAAATTTTAATGGATGAAATATTTCTAAAACAACGACAATTTCATGAAATGGATTAAATAAATTATTTTATACAAAACAGTTTATATAAATTATAAGGCATGTAATATACTTTACATCCAAGGAATATAATCATTTTAAATACAAACAAGCGGGAAACATGGTCTTATGCCTATGGAGGTACAATAGTTTCAGGTTATAGGGACTCAACACTCAAGGTGACATGATAAAATGTACATAATTCCCTTCAAAAAGGCCAAATTGGACTCATCACCATTGACTAAGGGATGTGATGTTCCTAATATGTTTTAGAACACTGTAAATCATAATTTTCTATCCAAATAACTCACTAACTACCTAAGGCTTTCATGTTCTCTAGAATAAAATAATGATGGAAAATTTATTTCAAGACAGCTTAAAATAAAAATTATCTCATTCTCCATTTAAAATATGCCAATTTTCGATCTAAAAACCATAACATGATTTTAATTAAGAAACATACCTTTTACTAAGATAAAACCCTAGGGTTTCCATCAAAACCATTTTTAATCCATTTCCAGAATAATAATTGCAAATCAATATGCAATTTAATTTCACAATTAACATTAACATTTAAATTCTACAATTTAATTTCCAAAAAAATGGAATAAATTATCAATAAGCACCCAATTAAATGGAATTGGGGATTTATCACAATATCCATAAAATTTATTTCTGTAATTAAATTGTTCAATTTATTTGAAAAACTTTATATCAAATCCATAATTTAAATTAATCAATTTAATTTTCCAAAAACACAACCTAATTCAATAGATTTGGGGGGTTTCCAATTTCATGCCAAAACTATTTTTAAAACCCTAATTCAATAGAATTTGGTTTTTCCCAACAAAACAATTGAAATAAAATTAATTAAAATCAAGAAATAGTATTTAATTCAAAACAATTGATATTTAATAATGAAATGTAGTGTCAATAAAAATAATGTATTTTAACATAACAACTACCTCAGAATCCAACGGATCTAGAAAGTGGGCATACAATATATCAAACTGTGAAAAATCCATACAAGACCGACTATATGGATTTCTAATTTTCTCTAGTAGGGTGCACAGTTTGGGAAAATTATGTGCCAAATGTGCACTATCATAGTAATTTCAAAAACATTCAAAATTTTACTCGAGTCAACCCCAAACAAAACCTAACCAAATCAAGTGTAAAATGGAGGGTTTATGAATACATGAAAATAGTAATAGGATGTTTAAATATATAATATTAATCGATCACATCTTAGGTATTTCTACATATACAGTCTTCCCAAATGATAGTGTAGGGTTGGTAGACTAGTCTGCCATCTGATCGCTATGTAACCTAAATGTTGGGAAACACCCAAAACACCATGCCAAAATCGGAATCAGCCACCCGAAATGAATTAGGTGGTAGATCATAATAAATCACATCTGGATATAATATATGAAAACCACACTTACACTCGACCTATAGTTATCAACCCTTATAAAAAATGGTTGTTATCTCTAGGACTAAACTATTAAATCTCCAAGTACACAATCATCAATGGCTCATCATATTTTCAATTAATTAATCAATTATATTCTCCTTTAAAAACACATCATAATTTTAGGTTAAATTAGCTCATAAATATCCAATGACAAAGGTATTTATGGTAATTATCAATTAAATTTTTTATTTTATTAATATGTTATCAAGAATTTATAAACCATACATGATTTCCATCTAATATATAATTTTTTCATCCACATTCCTTCTTAGGGGTTCAAAAAAAATTTATTATCATTATATATTCCAATCATTCTAAGGGTTAAATAAAATAAAAAATCTCAGTATCCACCTCATCACATCAAAGTCAGTAGGTAAGATCTTCCCTTAGTGTGCGCCAAAAATTCTTGTTCGTCCTCAACACCCCAATCATTGATATAAGATAGAATATATAATCCTTCCATCACTTTGTAAATAAAAAATACTAGGTTATAAATAAAATTATTCAAATAAATCTATCTTATAAATTATTGGAATCAAGAACAACTTCAACACAATAATTTAATGGGATAACTAAATCATTTTTAACACGAACATTGGAATAACACATACCAGGATAGGCTTCAAATAGACTTAAATAGTTAATTCTAGCTGCAAAAATCATTTATTATTTATCATCCTTGATAAATTATTCATTAAGTAAAATTTTTAAAAACAAGAATCAATGTTAAATAACATATTACATAAATTAATAAATTCAACCAATATACTTAATCTTGTATTCATCTTGCTTAACAATTAAAAGGAATATATATATATATATATTCTATTAATTATTTAATATGTTATATTCCTTGATTTACCAATTTAATTGTATCAATTTATTTTAAATAGGGTACAAAAATTAACATATGTTTTAGTCATCTAAAATACATGCTCAGAGAAACTGCCACAATATAAACTAGTTATAAGGAAAAATTATAGATTACATTGAATTTTCAAATTCATTATCTAACTTTTTCTTAAAAGATTTATGTCTCTTATTATTTACAACAATACAAAATTGAATGGGAATAAAAAATAAACATAGAATCATGAATATGAATGTGCTATTAAATCACATGGAATTCCCATAATTTAATAAATCTCAAACACATGAAATCAGATAATCCTCTTCCCATTACATTAATTTCATCATTTTTGGTTCTTGTCTTTATTAATTCCAATATCATCCATTTAATCATTAAGATAAGGCATCAAACCCCATAATTTATTATAAAAATTAGAATTCATGAATCCCCTACCTCAATGGAAGCATCAACAAATATTCTCATAATCGGGAAGGAGAGGAAAAGAAGTTACATATCCCATAACACTTCAATGACTTCAGCTAGAATCATAGTAGTAGCCTTTCAAAACAGAGGGATGAAACTTAGTTGAAGGATCTATCTTGTAATTAATGGTAAAATTTAGTAATATTTATAAAATAAAGTTTTATGGAGTATGGGAGGTAGAAATAATGATGAAGAATCTCTATGAAATAAAAGGGATATACTTTCAACCGGTCTCAGAACTACCCCAGTATGAATCTGCATTGATATAGGTTATGGATTATAGTGGGAATTTGAATTTTATCAATTTTTAAATAATTATTATTGTGATATGAAAATAGGAATGATTTCCCAAGTGTTTAATCTTTCAAAAATAGGGTTTTGGATGATGTTTAATGTTTGGGTGATGATATGGTGGTCTGAGATGATGCTGAAAGAGTAGTCGGGGGCCTGAACCACTACAAAACATTGCAACACCTCATTCATTTCATGAATATATAAATAAAAATGTTATATGGTCTCATGGTATGCATTAAAGTGTTTTGGTATGTATTAATAGGTCATGGAGATGGCACTGAGAAATCACAGAGTGAATTTATGTTTTTAATCATGACTCCAGTTTTCCAGACCTAGTAAATTATTTCCCCTTAAATTTCATGATATGAAACTTGTTTCCACATCATGAATTACCCTTGGATAGTATTATGTGGTATTCAAAAT
Source organism: Viscum album (assembly GCA_963277665.1). Taxonomy (NCBI): domain Eukaryota; kingdom Viridiplantae; phylum Streptophyta; class Magnoliopsida; order Santalales; family Viscaceae; genus Viscum; species Viscum album. The sequence continues at coordinate 313,792,909 of OY728126.1, forward strand.
TATAGTAATCTTCAATAAACCAATAAATTATTTACTTTAAACCATTAATTAAATAATTAATGGGAATGAAGGGTTTCGCCTTCAAGATCCATTCTGATCTCATCCCTCCACAATTTGAATCATCATCGATTGTGATGAATTCCTCTTGGAAAATTATATATTATAAAATAAATAATTATTCACAATACTATTTTATGTATCCTGTGTATAATATATCATTCATTTATTTTGATTAATAAATTGGATGAAAAAAACCACCAAATCATAATGGACTTGTCCAAGGATATTGGGATCTTGGATTTGCAAGATGAGAGGGTATCCCATGTTGATAAAATCATGTTTTTTATGTGTGATATGATAAATTAAAATAATTAGGATTCAATTTTCAAGGATTAGAATCTCATTATATTAAATTATTTGTCATTGGGTTGTTGTGAAATAGGTATTTTTATTGGATAGGTTTCGGATGATCATATCAGACTTTCCCTGAATGGTCGGTCATGGATCATGCTTAGTGATAACATTCCATAAGTATTTCAGAATGGTTTTCTTTATCTATTTGGTGTTATTTTACTTTTTAAAATTTAACTAATTATAATATAATTATAAATAATTAATTGGGATTCTTATTTATGAGATTGGAACATGTGGAATTTGGGGAAGGCCTAATGCACTTAGGATATACAGATAATGTTGTTAGGTTTCTCTTGGCTTGGAGTTCAATTTTTTTTGAGGTAGGTGGTATAGAATAACTCCCTCATTGTCTAATTAATTTTACCCTATATGAAATAATTGTGATCATTCCTTCATGTCATGAACATGATATAACTAAAATTGTAATCCACTATATTGATAAGAATTTATATGCTTAGACATCTCAAGGACCCTGTTGGGTCTCTTAGTGTTGTGACCAGGGAATGAGGCCACTTGAAGGGTGTTCCAACCCTTGAATTTTTTTATAAGACAAAAATAATGAACCTAGAACCCCTTGATAAATTAACATGTGATATTATTTGACTTGAAATTTTATTTTTTTGGCATGAGAATTGAGAATTTGGCATGACATGGTAAATAAGAAATTAGGTTTAATGTAAATCATATAACCTGAATTGATGAATTGTAATTTTAATGTATTAAGTATGATAAATTTTTTTAGTATATATATAATGTGACAATAATTATTAATGGTTTTTATTAATACATTAAGGAGGGATAGAAACAATTATGATGATAATTTATATTTTGGATCAATGGAATAAATGGTTTAAAAATTGAAAAATTGATGAAATATTCATTGTCGATAGTAATGAAATATTTTATGTGAATTATGTATTCCCCTATGTCATATGAGTCTGAATTATTATCATTTTATGACTTATAGTTGTGATGAAATTCATATATTAAGGGTTTTCACCATGTTATTCTAAAATTCTTACATAAAGGCCTTGTGTTAAGTTATTCTGAAATTTTTATATAAAGGAAATGTTCCCAATTATTCTGAAATTATTATATAGAGGGATTGTGACTAGTTATTTAGAAATTATTATATAAAGGGATTACACCCAGTTATGTTGAAATTCTTATATAAAGTCCTTGAATCATATTTTACTGAAATGCTTATACAAAGGTATTGATCGCAGACATTTTTTAATACTTATATAGTACTGCCCAGTTCATATTTGATGATTTGTTGGTTAAAACCTAGTAGGGTTATGAATATAGTTAGCATGGTTCTATGAAATTCATAGAGATATATGTCAATGTCCCAAACTAGGTTTGGCTAAACATGCGTGTAACTCTGTAACTCGATGGTGGGTGGGTTTGTTTTATGAGATGTGTTAATTTATTAGATTAATTACCATTTTTATCAGTTTATTATATGAACTATATACTCATAATGTATTTTCTAGACATAATTGGTGGTGGCCTACTGTGTTTTACTTACACAATTATCAGATCGACATTGCATGTGGGTGCCTGAGTATCTCTTACATGTTTATTATAGGTACTTTTTTGGTATATGGTTTGGGTTACCATGGAAGAGCATGATAGATCAAATTTTATCATGATATTGGATGACATTCGTCTTGGAGATGTAGTAGATCCCCCTTTTGTTTTATTTCTTATATTTTGGAATGTTACTATGACTGACCCAATGGGTGGTATGTTATTTTTATACCATAGTCATTCAAGTATTTTTTACATTTCATATATCAATGATGGATGTCTATTTATTGTTGTATACCATTTTTATTTAATGTTGTGGATATTATTTGGTTAATTCATATTCTATTACACACATTGATATAGTGGGTATTGTCTCCTCGCAATACCATATTAGTCCCTCACTACTAGTCGGCAGCCTCTGGAATATGGGGAGTCATGTCAGAGGTCATGTGGAAATATGGTCCCACTAGTTATACATTGTTTTGAGGAAGGATTTTACAAAGTGGTTTCACAGAATTCATTATTTTTATAATTTATTATGATTTTGGGATCTGGTATTATGGAGATTGAGGAATGTGTCAAAGTCTGTGATGGATTTCAGGCTGTTGTATCACATGCACCTATGTCGGTAGGAGGTCTAGGATACCAGGTCATGGTAATGTTTTTATTATTTTCATTATTATGGTTGTTTTTTATTTTTCCCTTGGGTGCTACAAATGTGCTTCTGATGTTTTGATTTATGATGGGTATCTAGATATTGTCTCATTAGAAAGTGTTCAATAATTTGATTTTGCCTCTTGACCAGTATAGGAAAAAGGTATCTCAAACATCATGTTGGGCATAAAAGATTCATATAACATATAGGTTTTTCAGTGTGTTATTTAATTGTGGATAGGGGACTATTTTCTTAATGTGTCAAAAACATCTCATATTAAATTTTCACATATATGTAATTGGTGAAATTATTATTATATAGGACAAATTTTATAGTTATTCTTTCTGATAGAAGGTTATGTGGATATATGGTGAGATTCCTAAGATGAGGAAAAAACTGAGTTATCATGAACAATAGGTGAAATGACCCTAGTAAGGTTGGTAAGGTACATGATTACTAAGAGTATGTACCTTTTGGTTGGTTGGTTTGGCATGTGATTCTTTTCATATGTGAGACCCTGGAGGGGGAAGTTTTGACATATTGATGTAATGTGACTTTGTGATGGGATCATGATTGATTCCTTATGATTTATGAACTTCTAATAAGTTGACCTATAGTCAAGGAGGTCATAATTAGTTTTTGTATCACACTGATATTTTATTATATCTTTATTTTAAAATAAATTTAATCTCTTTGATTGCCTGTGATGTATGAAACCCTTAATTATAAATGAACCATTACATAGTATACTGTTATAACCAAGCTATTAAATTGAAAAGCTGGAATAAAACTAACTTAATTATGAAAATTGTATGGTTTAAACATATATACAATAAATTTATCTTTTATCATTTGATTTGAAATGATGATAAAAATTATTTGAAAATAAAATAATTTTTTATGAAATTTTTTTATACCTGAAATATGTTTTTTTCATAAAAAATTAAATTATTCACTATTGGTTTATAATTTTAAGGAAATTTATATATTATATGTTAAATAAAATGTTTTAAAACACATCTAATATTTTTTCGGCATGGTATTATAATTAATCTTGTTTTATGCATAAAAACTATAATTTTCTAAAAAAAAGTTTTTAACATGGTTTGTGCACTTATTTTAAAATTAATTTATACCATTTATAGTTATTGAATTTAATAAAATAGATTCTGTATTTGGAATCAATTGGTTCAAATTATGTAAATAGTTCCCCATTATTTAGATGTATTATAAACAATTACTATGGTAAAATATATCACCATAGTAAAGGTTAAATCTGGTTAATCCAGGATAAAACTAAGTGTTAAGGTAACAAAAAATTACCTTAATTATTATTAATTGAAACTAATTTTACCCTTATCACCTTAAGATTGAAATTTTTTGTTTAATATTTAATTAAAAGAAAATAACAAAATGTCACTCTGTTACTTTTAAATATCTCTTATGTGTTCAAATAAGTATAAAAGAAAGTGGTGAATGCATATAAATTTCAATTTTCTGAAAAAATAAATTAAATTCATGATGTTAGTTTATTTATATTTTTTAAGGGTAAGTTAGTAACCTCAAATTCTTGTGCAGTGCTAAATAAGTAACTATTCAACTAGAAGAAAAATTAAACTAATGATTTTATAAATGATAAAAGTAATATAGATTTACTGAGTTATAGTGTTACATGAATTTTTTAGATTCACATGAAATATCAGTTTTTTTAAATGTATTATATTATAATTATACTTTGGTCTTATTGTCTTTAATGTTAAATTAAATGAATAGTGTCAAAATTGAAATTAATTATATTCTATCAAAATAAAATTTTATTAAATTATTTAAAAAATTAAAAACATTTTAATTTGAAAAGGAAGATATTTTTTTTGTAAAAAAACCATCCCTTTTTTATTTATTATTCAATATCCACATTATAAGTAATATTATTAACCTTTATATATGGAAAATATGTTACCTCGATTAATGTTAGTATAGGTTGGCTAAGTGGTTAAACCGAAAGATATGGTTTAATGAACCTCATAAACCTATCCAAATTTTATTGGTTGATGGGATTTAAACACCATATTATATTATATTTTAATCCTTGTCCTTTTGGTGTAATTTTATATTGATAATTAATTTATTATATTTTAATATTTTATGAAATTCCATGAGTGCTCCTCCCCTCAATTATAAAAAGGAACCCTTCCTTTATCTTATTTACACCATTTTATCCATTTATCTTGACAAAAACAAAAATTATTATCTTAAAAACTCCACTATACATATTATGTAGGTTTCATTCTTCCTAAAATACAATTCATAGGGATCTTAATAACATATTTAATGGATTTTGATTTCAAATAAGAGGTAATCACCATAACCGATCACTTTTTTTATTTCTTATTTTACCTCTTATAAATCTTTTATATTTTTCAAAAAATAATAAATTCAGTATAATAAATATACATATATTTTATTATTATTATTATGAAACCAGCTTTATTTACCATCTTTTAACCAAATGGGATGAGAATGTGTCACTCGTGCCTACGTACAACTTACCATCTCCATGTAGCATTACCATTCATTTTCTTCACAATATTTCATGGATGGTTATTATGATGATTTTAATGTTAATATAAGATATTTATTACATAATTATTCTTCTATAAATATAATATCATATATACCTTCTTACCTTCCAACTTGTTGGAAGATGATAACGTCACTCGTGCATATGTACAAACTACCACCTCCTTGAAGCGATGTGATTGGTTTTTCATTTCAATTTTACAAGGATGGTAATTAGGATATATTCTTTGAATTTATATTATATTTATAATATAATAATTATTCAATAAATATGAACTATTATTTACCTTATCTTTCATTCCACCAATCAAAAAATGAAAACAACATCCATACGTACATACGATGTATCATCTACATGAGTGGTGTAATTCATTTTTGTATATATGGATTTTAAAGATGACTCTAAATATGTATATAATGAATATATTTTATATCTATATCATTATTAACATTTTTTATGTTATATAACCAAGATCAATGTACATATACCAAAACTGTTGTACCAAAACATACATGAAAAATAAATCAATTTTCACCCAAAATGATAATTTTAATAAGGAATTATTAATAAATGAGTATTAAAATGTTATAAAGGTATCATATATGATATTGAAAGTATAAAAATAATATATTATTTTATTTTATTAAATTTCAATTTATTATACATGAAGTTATAGTGGTTTTCAAGTAAGTGGAATAAGAGGTAAGGGTTTATCGTCACAATTTATCTTCATTGGGAATTATGTTATGTCATGCACCTATGTTATTTTATGAGGTGTATATAATTACAATTGAAATTTTATATCCTGATTATACTTATTTTAATGATATTTAATGTTTCATTTGATGTTATTCTTTTATGGGTATTACTATTCAAATGTTACCAAAACGATATGGGTTTTATGTTACAATCTCATTGTTTAATGGGATTGTTTATGATTACGTTTATGAAGATAAAATAATATAATATAACTATCAATAAACTCATAAATTCTATTACACCATGGTTATTTATTTAGAATACAGTCTTTTTTCATTCTCTACACTTTATGACTTAATAGAGTGAAATAAATTTTTTAAATAAAACCATCATTTTTTCTCTCTTAGGTTGATTTTTTCATTCATTTCAATGTTTTATAAAAATGTTTCAATTTTTTTTTAATATTATAGTGTGGTTTTTAAATTAAATTTCACTCATGATTTAAAGTTTTGAGTTTTTTTAAAGGAATATTTTTTTTCTTCTTTCAAATGATATAATTTTTGACATTATATAAATATGGGAAAGAAATGTTTTATTTTAACTTATACAACATGGAAAAATTTTCCTACTTTCATAACCACTCAGCACAATAAGTCTTAATTTATAATTTTCTAAGTATATTTTAAAAGAAAATTATTTTATTGATATTTTGAGAATTTTTTGTTTTTTTAAAATTATTTTCAAATTGTAAAGGGTATTTTCTTCAATAGTTATTTGATAATATTGTAATGGTATTTCTATGCATCAAACAAAACAAAAATTGATTCACTTATTCATTACTAGGGATATGACCCAAGGGTACCATCTTTATTAATTATCAAGATGTTTTACTATTATTATAAAAAGATGTTTATGAAACATATACTTTTTACATGGCTTATGTTACGATGAATTAATGAAATGTTTATGAAACCGTTTCTTTTTCATGGATTATCGTATGCTGAAATGGGGACAAAACCTATTTCCTTCTCACGAGTTATGATATGATGAATGTTTTTTTGATATTCTAGCACACATATATATGATTTTCAATATATTATGGGTGGTCTCAAAATTATATTTCCCACCAATGTATTGGGTAAAGATAGATATTTCATTAGATAAACAAGACTAGAATGGGAAGTGAACCCAGTTCGATAAGGGAATCAGTCCACTATGATTTTCATATGAGTCAATGTTGATGTAATGATGGTCTAGGTAGTGACGCCAATTCACTAGGATTGTCTTGGAAATAATCCTTGAAAACTAATAAAATGATTTGATATTCTTATGTGTATTCCATAATTCCATGTTTTATTCCAATTTTGTGCTCTCATGGATCATTTTCTTTGATTCCATCATGATTCATATCTTATGAACTACCAATATTATTCCATGAATAAAGATTATGATCTATGATATGGAGAGTAATGTTTTCAAATGTTAATCTCGTGTTATCGTACTATTATTCTCATGTTATACTTATATGATCAATGATATCTTCCCTTTTTAACCTTACTGAGAATTTGAGCTCACCCTTTATTATGTTTCCTTTCCCTAAGTTATGAAGAAAAGTTTTAGGAATGTAATACGTAATAATGGTGCTAGTTTTGGAGAAATAATGTACAGATGACGTAGATATCTTATGAACAATTTTTTTTATGTTTCCAAGTTTCCAAAGATATTTGAACTATTTATTTTGGAATGTATCTTTATGATATTTAATGAATATTCATCCAATAAGATATAATATCTATGTATTTAAAGAATGGTTCACTATAGTTGGTACGAGAGATAGTTTTACTAAACCTTTGGAAACTAGGATGAGAAAATTTTAGTTGGAACCATGGAATAAGTTTAAGTATAAGATCACATACAAATTTTTTTGTAATGATCTTGGAAGAACTATGTTTAAACTAAGGTGTTATAGAATTAAAAGAATGTATCTTGATTTAGAAATCCAATAAATATTTTATTCATGATTATGTAGTTTCCCTCTATGATTATTATTTATCACAATATACATTTTAATTTTAGTCAATGGTTGGAACCTGAATGAATTATGTCAATGCTGATTGCGATGTATAATGAAATAATTTTTCACCTAAGAAACTAAATGTTATAGAGTGTTGAGTAAAAAATCTCATTTCTATTCTTACATAAACATCTTAATATATGCATCATGGTGATCTTACAAATGAGAAAATAAGGAAGCAATATTATGTTGATTCCTTCATAAGGAAACACACACATTCTTTTTGTGTGTCTTCTAATCCACTAGTCATTGATAAATTGATCGTTATAACAAAAAAGATATTTTTCATTATCCAGTACTCATAACATAAAAAGTTATTTCAGTTTCCAATAATTTTCACGATGAAAAATATCAAAGGAAGAATCTTATTAAGAACATGATGCAAAGGTATGAAATTGTCTCAAATGTGTGGGATGAGTTTATGAGTTTGTTATTCAATATGTACATTGCTTGTATTCTTTTTATGAAAATGGGGAAATAATTACTTGACTTAAAGAAGACGTATGATTAATCTATTAGTAGCTAGGAGGTAACTTTTACCCAAATTCCAAGGTACGCTTTTAGTATTATCATCCAACTAGAATTTAAAGTTAATAAATTCCACAATGGATTTAAACTATGTCTCTAAAGGGAATTATCCATAAAAGTATTTAGTAGTTATGAATAAATCATTAAATGATCTATCAAGGTTGAAATAGAGATCAAATTTACCTATCTATCTCATAGATTTGATAAAATTGAAATATGGTTTAAATTGTTTAAATAAAAATCTATGAAAAAAGAAAATTATATTTCCTTTATTCTTGAAGTGTGGAAGGAAACATGGTGGAAATTGTCTTCATGGGACTAGTAAATGTGTTAAGTGTGGAAAAAATGTCATCTGAAAATCAAATACTGAATTCATTTGAATAGACTAGTCAATGAATGGAATAATGAAAAATCGCCATATAATACCCCACCCACACCTTTGTGTTTCAAATGCAAGAAGTATGGGAATTTTTATAACCAATTCTCAAACCAGAAGGTTGATGATGATGGTCGACATCAATAAACTCTTCATCCAAGAGATAAAGGTAAATTTCATGCGATCACTATTGGAAATGTGGAGTATAATATTGAAGTGGTGAAAACTGAACATACCACCCACCCTAGAACTTATAATTCATTATTTGATTTTATATCTACCCACAATTTTATATCTATGGACTTTAATAAGGGTATCATAGTACCAACTCAAATATTAGATGTTCAGTTAGTCTGTAAAAATTTAATGGCATGATGACCATATCATATGTGTATTATTATCATCTAGTTGAATTTTGTGGGAATGTTCTTCCTAAAAATCTTGTTATTCATCCCCTTGTTGAATTAAATATTATTTCGGGAATGGATTGGATTTATTTCAAGAAATACCAAATAAATTTTTGAGGAAGGGAAATTACATTTGATATTCCAAATGAACCTATGATGGTCTATCAATGCGATATATGAACTTAATGTAAAAGATATTCATATTGTGCATTAGTTTTTTTTATGAATTTACGTTAGAGTTTTATGGTATTCCCCTAAAACATGGAGTTTAATTTTCAATATAACTCATGCTTTGTGCTAAAAGAATTTCAAATAATCCATATTGAATGGAACCAATTATGTTGTTGGGATTGAAGAAGTAACATTAGGAAAATTTTAATAAAATATTCATTTTAATATATGCATAACCATAGAGTTATAAAGTTATATTTTTATAAGAAAGAGAGATTAATGAAAATATTGATTTATTATCGAGAACTTAACAATATAAAAATCACGAATAAGTATCCTCTAGCCCATATCGATGACTTTTATGATCAACTATGTTTAGATAAAACTTTTCTAATATTGAACTTCATTCTGGATATCATAAATTGAGTATCGATAAGGGGGATATACCCAATACATCATTCCATACAATGTATGGGCACTATGAATTTATAGTCATTTCATTTAGTCTTACTAATCTACTCTTCATGCATGGATTTAATAAATAAATCATTTATATATTACCATAGGAAAATTTTTGTAGTCTTTATACATGATATTCATATATATATATATATATATTAAAATATTAAAGAAGATCATGGATATCATTTTATGTTTGTTCTGATGAAGGAAATTGTTTAGGAAAAATTTACCATGTTAATATTTTCATCATAATGATTCATTTTTGGGTCTATTAATCACATAGTAGGGTATATTAGTGGATCTATCAAACACTAATGTAATTGAAAATTGACCAAGAGCAACCAATATGAATGAGATCCATAGTTTCCTTGGTTTGTATGGATATTATTGATTCTTTTTTGAGATCATATCACGGTTGTCTAATTCACTCACAATGTTAACTCAAGAGAGTGACAAGTTCCTTTTAACAGAAGAACGTGAATAAAATTTCAAGGAACTAAAGAGAGGGTTAGTTTGATCACCTATTCTTACATTACCCTTAAAAAAAGAAGGGTTTCTGATCTATAGTTATTTATCAAATTAGTTATTGGGATTCATCATCAAGAAAAATGATATGGTGGAAGATTATGCCTCATTAAAATTGAAATTAAATGAGAAAAATTATCCCAACTCATGAAATATAGTTAGATATAGTAATTTATTCATTAAAGATATAGTGTAATTATATTTACAAAGAAATTAGTGATATATATATATATATTTATTTATTATAAAATTCTAAATTATATATTCACTTAAATAGAGTTCAATATTTTCCAAAGGATATGGTTGGAGTTGATTAAATATTATGAATGTTTAATAAATTACCACCGTAGAAATGTAAACAAGGTGGAAGGTGCTCTATGAAAAAAAGATCATGATATATTATATATTATGAGGATAAAATAGTTATAATATTTTTAGATTTTCAATTTATGGATATTTAAATTTTTAATGGTAGAAATCTTATATTTCTCAAATGAGTGTTCAACTATCTATCCATATTAGAATTAAAGATGTATAAAAAGAAGATGTGGAACTAAAAAAGAAGGTAAGAGATGTTACTGAGTTCAAGATTGAACGTGAGGGATTATTAATGTTCAGAAGTAGGGTATGTGTCCCACAAATACCAAAATTTTAGGAGATGTTGGATGAGGCTCATAGTTCATCATTTTTTATTCATCGTGGATATAAAAAGTTGTATAGAGACCCGAAAGAGTATTTCAGGTGGTATGGAATGAAGAGATATATTTTATAATATGTATCTTGGTGCTTGGTATGTTATAAAGTTATGTTTGAGAGACATAACTCTAATGGGATTTACAACCATTTTTCATACTAGGATGGAAATAGGAAAATTTCACCATGGAATTTTTTATGGGATACCGTCGAACATCTAAAATCCATATTTTTGTTTTTGTTATATTAAATTACCTTAAGAATCTAGAATAATTAATTTATTATATAGAATATTTTTCTCTAGGTATGCCTTATAGAATATACAATAAGTGTTAAGGATACATGGAGTACCACATTCCATTTTATCCGGTCAGGATTGAAGGTTTACCTTCATTTTTTGGAAAAGTTGTTGGTAATATCTTGATATAGAGTTGAGTTACATCACATATTATCATCCTTAAACATATGTTTAGTCTAATTGAACCATTAAAAACCTATAGTATATGTTTTTGTCTTGTTCTAGGGATTTCAAATGTGGTTGGGAACACCATTTTACTCGTGTTTGTTTCATACAACAATAGCTTCTACTAGAGAATTCAGATGAATCCTTATGAATGACTCTGAGGAAATTAGTGAATAAATCCAATGTAATGGGATGAAGTTAAAGAAATAAATATATTGAGACCTAATCTAGTGAAGGAGATAGTATATAAAGTTAGAATTATTCAGTATACCATCAAGGAATATCCAAGTTGATAGAAATGTTATGCTGATAATTATTGGTGAAATATTGAGTTTGAAGGTGGTGAAAAGGTTTTACTAGAATTTATCTATAGAATAAGGTTTTTATATTTGTAAATAATGGAAATCTAATACCTAGATATATTATCCATTTTATGATTCTTGATCGATTAGGAATGATAACTTAATGTTTAGGACTTCCATTGAACATCTCTCAAGTTCACAATGTGTTCAATATATCTCTCATGAGGATGTACATACCTAATCCTTCACATATACTGAACTCAGAGTTTATACCACTAGATAATGATCATTTTTATGAGGAGAAACTAGTATAAATATTTGATTATAGATAAAAAATGATATGTGACTGGGGTACCCACCTCGTTAAAGTTATCTGGAGAAATCAAAATTTCCATGAATCTACTTGGGAACCTGTGGGTGTGGTGAAGTTGAGATATAATCATTTATTTATATCTGAGTAGAATAATTTTGAGTCCAAAATTTTTTTATAGGGTATATAATGTAACATCCTGATATTTTTTGATATATTTATTTTTAAATAAATTTAATCTCTTCAATAGTTGGTGATACACAGAACCCCCAAGTCTAAATGAACCATAATATAGTATACTATTATAACCTAGACATTAAATTGTAAGGTTTTAATAGGAATAACTAAATTATGAAAATTATATAACATAGATATTTATATAAAAAATCTATTTGTTATAATTTTATTATAAATGAAAATAAATATCATTAGAAAATAAAAGAAATATTTTTCAAAAAAACTATTTTTATGCATGGAAAATGTTTTTATCATAACAAGTTAAATTCATAACTATTATTGAATGATTTTACTGATATTAATATATTATATATTCAAAAAAAATTATAATGATTCTAATCTTTTTCTATTCATCAAATAAGAATAAATCATGTTTTATGCTTAAAAGTGTAATGTTTTAAAAAGTGGGTATGGTCGAGTTTTGTGCACATATTTTAAAATTAATTTATTCCACTTGTAAGGATTTAATATGATAAAATAGATTGCATATTTTTTAATCAGTTGGTTGAAAATTGTGAAATAGTCCCTAGTCATTTATAAGCAATATTATTTGTTACTATGGTAAACTTTATCACCTTCATAAAGGGAAAATCAGGTTAATCATTGTAAAAACTAAGTGTTAAGGTTGTCATACATCATATTAATTATTATTGGATGAATTTAATTATAGTTTTATCATTTTTAGATTAAACTTTATTTGTTTAATGGACAAATTTACTTGAAAATGATAAATATAAGATTTAATGAAAATAAACATTTAAAATTTCACCGTCTTACTTATAAATATCTCATATCTATTCAGATAGGGAAAAAAGAAATTGCTGAAAATATATAAATTATTATTTTATAAAAAATGAAATTATATTCATTATGGTAATTAATTTCATGTTTTTAGTGTTTAATTAATTATTTAAATTGTAGTGAAATCATAATACAATACTAATTCAATTAATTGAGAAATAATATAAGTGGTTTTAAAAATTTTAAAAGTAATATAAATTAAGTGATTTATAATGATACATGAAGTTTTTTAAATTAATATAAAATATTATTGTCATTTAAATGGATTATATTTTAATTAAACCTTCATCTTGTTGTCTTTAAAGTCAAATCAAATGAATAGTGTCAAAATTGACATTAGTGATATGTTATCAAAATAATATTTTATGAAATTATTTAAAAATAATAAAATTTTTGTAATAGGATAAAGAGGATAATATTTATTCTAAAATTTAATACCTTATCCAATTTTGAGTCAATTATTACATTATAAGTACCATTATAACCCTTTAATAGTGAAAAATTCATTACCACAATTAAGGTAAAAAATTGGTTTACTAAGGGGTAAAACCAAAATATAAGGTTTTGAATACATTTTAATCCTATTTTTTTATTTTTTGTGAGATTTAAATTACATAATATATTATCTTCAAATACATGGAATTTTGTATGAATTTTTTCAAGATAAAGGATTTATTGTATTTTAATCTTTTAAGAATTTCAAAGAGTACCCCTCCCCTCAATTATAAAAGGACACCCATCCTTTATATTCTTTAAACAACTTTGACCGTTCTATCTTTCAAAAAACTAAACAATTTATATTACCAAGTGCTTTATCCACATTATTCAGGTTATTTTATTCCCCAAATACCATCCCTTTGGACCATAAGAGGATATCTAATGGATTTGTTTCAAAGAAGAGGTAATTTCTCTAACCGATCACATTTTTTAATTCTTATTTTAACTCAATAAAATCTTTTATATTATTCATGAAATAATAAATTCAGTATAATTAATATAATGAAATTTTATTTTGATTATTAAACCACATTTATTCTCCTTCTTTCTAATAAATTGGAAGTTAAAGTATTGCTCATGCATATATATGACTTTCCATCTCCACGTAGTATTATAATTCATTTACCAAAACCAACATTTATGGATGGTTAGTATGATGGGTTTAAATGTTATATGTGACATTTATTAGATAAGTTTCATCTATAAATATAATTTGGTATCTATCTTCTTACATTATAATCCATTGGAAAATGATAACGATGCTTGTGAGCATGTGTGGGTGACCACCTCCACAAAGCAATGCAATTTTTTTAATTACTATTTTACTTGGAAAGTAAAAAAGAAATATTTAATGAATTTTTATGATATATGTGATATAATAATGATTAAATAAATTTAATCTATTATTTTCCATTCGTTTTTTCTATCTATTAAAATATGAAAATGGAGTTTATGCATACATATAGACTACCATATCCCTGAACAATGTAATTTATTTTGCTTTATATAAATTTTTTTGATGACTCTAAATATTTATATAATGAATATATTTTATATTTATGTCATGATTAACAGTTTTTATATGATCGAACTATGATCAATTTAAAAGGACCAAAACTAACAATCCACATGAAAAACAAATAGTTTTTATAAATGGATAATATAAGATACTATAATATAAAAATTATTCTAGTATAAAACTATAATAAATTTAAATTTACAATACTAGATGTTATATTTTTTTCTATGTTAGTGGAAGTCGAGGTAAGGATGTATGGTCTCCAATTATCTTGTTTAGGACATATTTTATGTATTGAACCTATCTTATTTTATGTGGTGTATATAATACCAATTGATAAGTTATATAATTATTATAAATGCATTCATGATATTTGAAGGATTAATTTAATCAATTATTTCATGAGTCTTACGATTCAAATGTTACCAATGTGATAAGGGTTTAATGTTATAATCTAATTGTTTATCGGTGTTTTTTAACATTATGTATTATATTATAAAATATTATGATATATCACTCATGAAACCAATGAATATTATTATTATGTGGATATTTATTTAGAATTCATGTTTCCCTTTCATTATCCTTACTTCAAGTACTCAAGATACTCGATGAACATTTTTAATGATAACTGACATTATTTCTCTCTTCGGTCGAATTTTTTCTCCCATACCCATGTCCTCTAAAAAGGTTCCCAGGAATGTTTTTTATATTATACTATGATTTTTTAAATTATTTTTACCCATGCTAGAACATTCTAAGAAATGTATTAAATGGAATCTTCTTGTTATTTTCTGAATGAGGTACTTTTTTATTTTTATAAAAATGAGAAAGTAATATTTTATTTTAACACATAGTGAATGAAGGGAATTTATTTCTATAACGATTGTTCAATACTATAATTATTCCTTATTATGTTTAAAAGGCTATTTTAAAAGAAAATTGTTTTCAAAATACTTTATGAATGTATAGTTTTTGATAACTTTTTTCAAAGTGGAAAGGCTATTTCACTCAAAAGTTTTTTAAGGATCTTGCAATGTTATTTCAATTCATCAATGACACAAAACCTTGATTTCAATTATTATTTAAAGATTATATAACCCAGGGGTGACATCCATACTCTTATCAGTATGGTATGTGATTATAATGACAAGATGTGTTTTAAACCCATTCATTTTATATGGGTTATGTTATGATTAATTGATGAAATGTTTATGAAACCGATTTATTTTACACATGTTATAATTTGATGAAATTTATATGAATCCCATTTATTTCAAACAATTTATGATATTGTTTACATTTTATGATCTTGTGGGTAACATATGAATTATTTTAATTATGTTATGGGTGGGCCCAAGATTATATATCCCTCCAATTCATTGGGGAAATATGGATATCTCCTAAGATAAATGAGACTAGAATGGGGATTTAACCTAGTTTAATATGGGACTATGTCCACAACGATAGTCATAAGAGTGAACCTTCATTACTATAATAGTTTAAGGAGTGAACCTAATCTTCTATGAGAGTATTGGTAGTGAACCTTGACAACTAAGTAATTTATTTTATATTCTTCTTTTTATACCATAATTCTATATCTTATATCAATGTTATACTCTCATGACTCATTTTCTTTGATTCCTTTATGATTCATGTCTTATGAACTACCAAAATTCATACCATGAATCAAGATTATAATATATTATATATAGGGTATAGTTTTCAATTCTTAAGATCATGTTCTCATACTATTATGATCATGTTATTCTTATGTGGTCATTAATATGTCCTTTTTTACCTTTACTGAGCATATGATGTCACCCTTTCTTATGTATATGTTCCCCAGGCTATGAAAAAAAGTTTTTGGAAAATTATGTATAAGAAGGGTTCTTGTTGTGAAGAACTAAGTGGGGGATGATCTAGATATCTTGTGATAAAGTTTTATATGTGTCAATGTTTCCAATGATACTAGATATATAAAATAATGGCATGGATTGTTATTTTACATAATGAATATTCATCTAATAAGATGTAATATATATGTATGAAAAGTATAGGTCACTATTGTGTTTTTTTTAATACATGAATGGTTAGGATAGGTGAGATACCCATAGGCCTTTTATTTTGAATTGGATCTTAGTGTGTCGGCATTTAGTGTTATTGGAGTTGGATATCTATGCATGGAATTTTATGAGGGGTTTTGGGGTTGAGAACCTTATGTGTTGGTGATTTCGGAATCAAAGTGTGGTCTCGAGGGTAGGACTAGGGTAAAATCTATAACTATTTTTTTGAACACACCTTAGTAGTGTAGATAAGGTGTGGGTAGATGCTCATAATCGGAGAATCTCTAAGTAACATCCAAGCATGTAGATGTGTTTGGAACACCAATAGATAAGGGTTAGAAACTGTGGGTCTAGAAGGATTCCTTGAAGCAGATAGTCATGGAAAAAATAAGGTTCCTAATTTTGAGGATGAGTTACAGAGGATATTGTGTCATGTTGAATAAAATGTACTTTGAGGTAGGGTTTCCTTCTCTAATGGTCATTTGATCCCAGTTCCATGGATATATGACTCATGAATGTTTTAATCAGTTTCAATAAACAGTTGCAGGAATGTATCCATCCTTGGGTTTTTGATAATGTAAAGATGGATGGCATGTGCTCTATATGTGTGATACCATTTGAGGTATTTAAATGGGTGTCATAAGAGAATGTGAATATTTTTTTTGTTGAAATCATGGTGATGCACACTGATATGGCAGTACATATGGTTTTGGTTCAGTTTGACGGAATAATTGAGTTTCAATTGAGAATAGTTTAGGTTTTGGTAGAGGAACTCATGTTTTGTGTTAATGGTAGTTCCACAATGGACTTTCACACATGCATTCTTGTTATAAATTAATATATCATTAGTGAGTTTTGGATAACAAATCTCTCTTGAATCATGGAGTCTAGGAGTGGTGAAACACTTTTAGGAAAGGAGGATAAAAAACATAGGATGGGTTTGAAATGTCCCTGAAATATGACATGACATTAGAAATGGATGGATTATGGTGGTAATAATTAACTACATCTTAGTGTACTCATAATTTATATACGATCATTCCCAATATATTAACATCATCCAGGGTATGCTGATAGAACATTGCATATATACTAAGCTATCTAAATATATTTTCAGTTCTGATGAAGGGATCTCCTAGGGTTGCACTTATAGAGAAGTGTAATGAAATATGTATGGTGGGGAGAACACCTTAGGTTGTTGGAGGATGAATCATGTGATAAGATTTTTTGGATTCGTTTTCCCAGTTATTATGTGGTCCAGGTAACATTTTGATGTTAGAGAGTTGTAAAGTCTGATCATTCAGTTCTGTGTAAACACTATATTTAGAATTTTAACTATAACTTAAATAGATTTAGTGAATTTGAAATGATCTCAATATGTTATGGTGTGGTTAAAAGGTGATTCATGGGGTGACCCCCCCCCCCATTTTGTGTCAGGGTTCATGGGGGGAGAAACTTTTCATGAGCTTTTTTGAGGGGTTGTTACACAGTTCATGGCTAGGTTTCTGGTGTGAACCATTTTCA
Source organism: Viscum album (assembly GCA_963277665.1). NCBI lineage: Eukaryota > Viridiplantae > Streptophyta > Magnoliopsida > Santalales > Viscaceae > Viscum > Viscum album. The sequence goes on from OY728126.1 coordinate 313,811,246, forward strand.
TCACTTTCTTTATGGGGTGAATCCATATTTCTTGAAATATTTCAGTGGAATGAAAATGTGACAAAATATTTTTTTGACATGTTTCATGGGTGATATATGCAATAAAAAGCGATGAAGGTTCAATTTTGGGTGAAATTCTTCAAAAATCAAGAGTAGTCAGTACCATGGTTCTGATTTTTCATTTCAGTTATGATGTGAGTATTCCAAATTTTGGTTGGGACCCTTTAAAGAAAGGTTTTTGTGTTTAATTCTTACGAATAATCAATGAATAATCATCCATCTCAGACCAGAATCAATGATGAGAGGTGGTATTAGGTCTATTTTTCTTTTCATATATGGGCATGGTGAGATGGAATGTGTGTCGAGAAAGTCATTGGAACTCTAATATTGTGTTTTGATAAGAGATCCTGGTGGTGGGGAATTCCATGGGTCAGAAAAGGTCCGGAAAAGTTGGGCTCTATGGTAGGGATCACCATGAACCAGCTGATCACATGACTAATGAAACAATGGTGTTTCAGAATATGAGCGTGTCAGGAAGTGTCTTCTAGAGGTTCAATGATGGTTATGTGTGGTGGCTCATGTTTTCATAAATATTGTGCCTCATCACTATAGTCATGAAACGAAAGATATTTATGTGCTTTGGAGCAGAACACATCTTTTTGGGTGTGGTCAGTCAACCAAATTAGGTTGGGTTTTTAGGATAAATTACAATAAATAATCTCTAGAATGATACATTATATAGTGGGGAGATTGTAAGAACCCACATCAGTACCAATTAATGATTACATATGAGATCATTTAACTAACAATACCATAAACCCTATAGGTATATTTTTCTATATAGGGGATGGCTGCCCGTGTAGTGTTGGTCATAGAAATTCGGATAACCTGATCTAGGGTAAATGATACACTAGAGGATCCAACCCCGGCCACTCCAGAAGGATAAAAAACTCTATTAATATCATCTTATATAGGGTATTAGAAACCTTTACTGAGGATTCAATTCTAGGTGAACCCTCATACAAACAAACTAAGTGAGTTCACTCAACCACTGATGGTCCAAACGTCTCTAACCTAAGCGACCCACAACATAGAATAGTGGGAGTTTCAATTTTTTCCATTGTTCAATTCGTCTTCTTGATAATTGGAAATATAAATGGGTTTTTTCGTGTTTAATCATCCTAAAAAAGTTTTTTTGGGTTTGTTTTTTACATTCGAGTGATGACTCGAGGGTTTGGGAGGCCATCAAAGGAGTGGTCAGGACAACAGACTGCTGAAAAAAACTGCAGAAAATCAGTCACGTCATGAATATTTATTTCACGATATTAGATGGTTTCATGGGGTTTCTTATAGTGTTTCAATATGTTAAAATTGGTCATGGAGATCGGGCCCAAAAATACACCTCATGAAACTATGTTTCACACTATGACTCTAGTTGGTCAGACCTAGTAAATGGTTTTCTCTATAATTTCATGACTTGAAACTCATTTTAACATCATGAATTTTACCTAGGAAGCCTTATGTGTGATTTAAAGTGATGTGAGTCTTCGTAAACACATATAAATTATTTTATTCGAACCTCTTGTGAAAGAAGTTGCAGGAATAAAGGTTTTTTCCTTTTACTAGCCCTTATGATATTATCCCTCCACCATTTGAACACCATTGGTTATGAAAAATTCATCTAAGAAAGTTTAAGATTATTCAATACCTATATATTCTAAATCATTTCCACAATATATTTCATTTAATAGATATTGTCTGTACTTTGATTGAGAAATCAGATGGAAAAACCCCACTAGATTATAAGGGATTTGTTTAAGGATGTCCAGATCATGGATTTGTATGATGAGTGGTTATCCCATGTTGATGAACATGTGCCATTGACATGTGATTCGATGAAGGTATATATTTGGGTTTCTATATTCAAGGTTTATAATTTAATTATATTAATTTGTTTTTGTATTATTTTCTTGTGATATGGTCTTTATTTGGAATGATGTCCGACGACTATATCAAACTTTTGATGAATTGTTAGTCGATGATCAGACTCGGTGACAACATTTGGTAATTCATTCAACATGTTTTTCTGTCTTCATTGGGTGTTATGTTCCTTTTTATAATTTATTTAATTAAAATTAAATTATAATTAACTAATTAGGATGCATTGTTATGACATAGGAACTCAGGGTGTTTGAAGAAGTCAGAATTTACTTTGATGGTGTAGAAAAAGTTGTTGGGTTTTTCTTGGATTGGTGTTAACTTTTCTTGAGTTGGGTAGTCTTTAAAAACTCCATTTTTGAATAATTCATTTCCCCAGTATATTCAATAATTACAATTACTCCAACGTACCATGTGTGTGATCTAACTAAATTTTTAATCCACTACCTGAATAACAATTTATAAGCTTATACTTCCTAAGGACCCTATTGGGTGTCTTAGCATTGTGGTTGAGACTTGTGGCCACCCAAGGTGTGTACTAACCCTTAACACCTATTTAGTTATTAAATATAATGGACCTAGATCCCCTTGAGTATTTGATAATTTTTACGATTTGTCTTGACAATGTAGTTGTTTTTCATATGAGTTGAGAATATTTCAGGACATGGAAATGAAAAATTGGCTTGAATGTGAATCAAATGACTTGAATAGATGCATTGGAATTTTAATGGATTATTTATGATAAACCAATTTATTATGGGTATAATGTACCAATAATGATTAATGGGTATAAATGATAATAGAAATAAGGATGGTAATAATTATGATGAAAATGGTTATTTTGGATCAATTGAATAAGTGGTACAAAATTGGAAAATTGATGAAATAATCAATGTGTTTTATATAGTAATTTTAGATGCATGTGATGAATTACCTTGTGTTATATTAGCTAGTATTATTATCTTGTTATGAGTTTTGTTTACGATGAAATTATTATGTAAATGGATTGTGCCCAGTTATTCAGAAATGATTATCTAAATTCTTGTTCTTGGTTTTGATAAAATTCTTATACAAAGGGCTTGTTCACAAACATGTTGTAATACTTATAGGGAACTAACCATTTCACCTTTGATTATTTGTGTGTCAAACCCTATAAGGTTTATGGATATGGTTGGAATGGTTATGAGACATAATCATAGATATATATTAATGTGTTGAAGCATGTTTGGCTAACCCTGAGGGTCACTAATGAACTTGAGGGTCAATATGTTTATTTTATGAGTTTTATTAATTTACTAAATTAATAACACTATTTATCACATTATTGTATGTAATATATACTCATACTGGATTTATGTAGACACCATTTGTGGTGGTCTATTGAGTTTTACTCACACCCTTATTGGGATTCCATTGCACATGGGTACCTGAGAAACACTTACATGTTTATTGGAGACACTTGTTTAGGATGAGGCCCATGTTAGTGTGGTTGAGTAGGATAGATTAGATAGTATCAGGATAACGGGTGAGGTTCAAACTATATTTTAAATATATTCATTTTTTTGTTTTATTTCTTTTATTCAAGTTTGTAACTATAGTGGACTTAGGGTTTGATATTTTGTTTGAATATCATGATTGTTTGGGCCTTCAATACATTTCATATATCACCGATGGATGTCTATTTATTTATGTGAAGTATTTTTATTTACTAATGTGGATGGAATTTGGTTATTTCATATTCTATTTTGCACTCTGATATAGGGGGAATTGTCTCCTCAAAGTACCATCATAGACCCTCACTCATATTTGACAACCTCTAGCATATGGGGAGGCATGCCTGAGGATGTATGGTGAACTAGTTGGGTAGTGGTTATATAATGAGTTGTGATGGAGAATTATAACCCCATCAATTTTCTCTATCAATGATTTATATAAGAAAGGGTAGGATGTGGTGTTGTAAGCTCCATGTCTCTCATTATCCTGATAAGGTGAGGTTCCAAACATTTATTGATGGAGAAAATACGTAAATCATGCCATATGACCCTATATTGGAAAAGAACCTCTCCACCATGGCATGTTGCAAGCACTATGATATGGTCCCTTAAACCCCTTACATAAATAAGTGGTCTCATGGAATTTCTCATCCAGCCTCACTATTTTGAGTCTCACTAAAAGTAGTATCATGATGTGGAGGTCCCAAACCCTCTCTCTCCAACCATAACAACTCCACGCGAGTAGTTCTCGACAACTATTGCCACAACCACCAAGTGAAATGTGGGGGTATCCCTATTTATTATAGGAAAAATCACCTAGAAAAATTCTCAGTACCAGTACATTACCACCTGGAAAATTCACTTGATTTCTACCCAAGCACCACACCTAAAAGTGAAGGGAGGACATTGGGAATTTTATCCTTTGACTTCTCCAAGTACCAAAATACTCATCCCCATGCTTCTAGATCCAAAACACTAAACCAGAATGGCCAACACTCATGACCATGCCCCAAAATAGTGACCACCATGGGTGTTTTAGACCTCATGGTGCACCCATAAACCAATACATCCTACCTCCAAATTTAGAAAGGCCAAAACTATCAATAATTGAAACACCAGGGCCCGACTGGCTGACAATAAGCTGAGTGGGACTTCCCCTAGACCACCTCTAAAAGGTATGTTACTAGCAACTAGCGCCAATTATGTATACTAAACACACATCAAAGGCCTTAACCTATGGTACCAGTACACAAGAACACACATCCATCTCCCTGAGATAGTATAGATATAATAATACAACTAATACTAAATACATGCATACATCTGTATTCCATAATCAAAGTTCGTTAAATGTTTTTTAATGAGATAATTTGAAATATACAAGCCCACCAAAACTACAAGATTCTAACCTTCTCAGAAGGAGGGGACTAATATCAAATGAATCCATCGGTAATCACATCAGTCTATCTAACTGACTATTCTCTACTTACTCCTAGTCCTCCCAATACTCTGTTGAAAGGCCTATCATCTACATATGACATGATAGGTGTGGCTAGAAACCATGCAGGGGTGAGTATAAGAATACAGAGTTGGATCCTCAAAAATGAAAACTAAAAGGGAGAACTTTGTAAGCCAATAGTCAACTCAACCCCTAGACAAATGTAATAGCAACCTAAGTGAGATAGAACACGAATATCTATCTCCACTCATTAGGTATACATGAATTTTCAACTCATCATCACAAGGATTCCCAGAATCACCCAGATATACACTTCAAAGACTCCAAGACTCAGGGTATCAAAATACAGTCTGAAACCTGATCCTACAAGAGGATCAATGTTATCACTCATTTGGGTGTACTCACAACACAATCCCTACCATCCCTAATGGAACTAATCTAATAGGTATCACTAATCATGTGTCACTAAGCTGATGTCACATCCCCACTATCACTGATGGAATCCATTTGAGAGAACATTCTCATCCGGTCAAGCCTTCAATAATTTAAATCTTGAAGCCAGAGAAACACAGTACATAGAGAGGTCATCCCATCCATTTCTTATAGGGGACTCCATGAACCATGATGGAACCTATGATATCAACACATAGATAGGGGATCACTCCTAAGATCATTGTGGGACACCACAAACCCAATTTGAAACTCTAGAGATCATAATCCTCAAATAAGTGATCACGCCATAGTCTATTGGGTAATTTAAACAATCTTACCATGAATTATAATCATGCTACATAGATAAGGGATCACAACCCAGAGAACTGTGAGATATAAAAAACTTAATCTGGAACCACCTACCAAGTAGGGGATCATATTCATGGGGGTACCACGAACACTACTTAAACCGCCTGCTAAGTATGTGCTCAACACCTGTATATTTTGGTCATTTAGATTCTTCAAAACCCTAATAGATAAGATTATATAACAGAGGATTACATCCCAGACTTCATAGAGGAAAATAAACTCTATCCAAACCAATCTCGTAGAGGGAATAACAAACCTATGTTCTGGACACAATATTGCACTATACCCTCGGAGGGATGAACTAAGGAAGCACACCCACCTATGAACTAATCTACAAGTACCTAAAAAAGCTTCCTACTATAATAAACTCACATCACATTACTCACATGAAAAAATGTGGTCTCCATTGCATTCTATGTGGGAAATTACTCTAGATAAGCTACTTGTAGGCCTCCATCTGAGTCCTAAATATAGAGATGCAAAAGGGAGAATTCCCTGAGGTGAGTAGATAGTGTGTCCTCCTAGGATAAATGGTGTGTATCTTTGGATGAACCCTAACTATTTTCCATGGATGTACTATGAATGTGAAAGGAATGTACATGTTGTGTAGTTTCAGTTACATGACATGTTACCCTACTAGAACACCTGGGCATGTCCTCGATCACATGGCCTAACTGTCCATATTACCCTACATGATGTTTATATAAATCACACATCAGGTTTTTTCAAACCAAGAACCTATTAATTTCTTTATTTCTGTGATCATATAACTCTACCCAGACTAAGAATATGGCCATGTGATTCTACATGTCCAAGTCCTCTAAACATGGAATTCCTACCCATGTCCTCGGCCACAAGGACAAAACCCACTATATGGAGTGTACACACATTACATGGTGTGTAGTTCCAAAATATAATCTTCCCCAAATAGAAATAACACACAGTGTGTGATCCTGCACTGCATGTCATGTGATTTGGATTTCCGAACTGGAAATCACTACAATCCTCATAAAACCCCTTTTTCACTGATTACCCATTGATTTACCCCCATGGGATCTCTACTAGTCATATAAGGGATTTGAAGCCTTAAAAATACATATACATTGATTGGGACATAAAACTCATAAATCTTCTTACCTTATATAGAAATGCATAAGATTCAGGTCCAACTTGTTTCCTAGAACCTACTACACCACGATCTGGTTATGATCACTATAATGAATGGAGTTCAATGGGTAATCCCTTATCTTGGTTCCCCCTCTGGTCACCCATCACCATAATTGGGTTATCCCCTTTATTATGTTCATGATTAAAAATACAAGGGTAGGAGTAGTTTTAGGTTTATTAATTATATTTTATTTAATTAATAAACCTCCAATATTTAATACCCCACCAATGGTTGCCTCCAACCAGGTATTCTATGTTAGAAAAATTTATGTTGGGCTTAAGGTAAAAACAATGGTCTGAAATCTACCATGGTATCAGATATCAAATCTAAGACTTATTTCCATATTTATTAAACATTTCTAGAAAACTAATTGAGTTTGATAACATATTTTTTAATATCATCGCAATAATGCTCTTCAGGCCTTAGAATTCCATGCTGATGTAATTCCTGGCTCTATAAATATTCATATAAATATTACAAAGTCATACATGGAAAAACCAAAGTCGTTACACACTCCCCACCTTAAAGTATTTTCATCCTAAAAAAATATTACTCACAAGGGGGGAAACTGAGCTCTCATCTCTTTTTTTCACACCAACATGCTCTCTTAGAGGGTTTCATACTGTAAAAAAACATGTGCATATGGGAACCACTTTTCCACGAAGGTTCTTCTCTGGATACATCTCAAACACCACTTGGTACCTTAAATAGTGAACATTACTCCGAAATCCCTGCTCATATAGGTTGATAACATGCTATGAGTCGTGCACATTTCTCCTTAGTTGAGACACATAGATAACACCAAGTACTCAATTTAACTATTATCCAATGGTCTATAAGAATGCCAACTCACTAACCAAAGTAGAAACTAATGGAAGGGTATTAAAACCCTAGAGATATCCTTCTGTCTCATCCACATATCTAGTCATCATCATCCAACCTTGGAAGAACTACTTCCACATAAATTACTGCTAGATGAAACTCTAGGCTAGAAACGATGTCACCAACTAGTTGAGACCATTACAATGGTGACATGAAGGGTCTGCCAAATATGGCCTCAAATGGTTAAAATTTTATCGTTGATTGGAAACTGTTGTGATTTAAAAAAACTCATCAAGGGTTGGGGGATCCTCCTAGCCATGGACCCAAAACAACAGGTATACCTGAAGCATGTTCTCCAAAACCTAAACAGTATTCTTTACCTAGAAATATGTCTTGGGTAACAATGATCTCAATCACAACTAAGCCCTCCAAAACTTCATACTCACATAGGAACTATAATCTCTCCATTAATCTCTAATATCAGATGGTTAGGAAGTGGTACAACTTGGTGAGACTGTCCATGAACACTCAAATAGTGATGTGACCTCTAACTATTCATGTAAACCCCTTCATGAAAACCACAAAGTCCTTAACTCATTTCCACTATCATATCGTAATGTTAGTCTCTAGACATCAAGAGCTAAACTCACTAATAAACTAATATTTCCTTGTCCACACAACCCAATTCTAAAGGATCTAAGTGCAACCACCCCGCTCCTAGGCGCACTACTATGGGAAAAACTTCTTTAGCACCCCATCTTGTAGAATGGTTGGTTTCATCATCAATCCTTAATAGGTTTATGTACTCACTACCTTAGAAAGATCTGTTAACAACATGTCTTGTGTATATCTGGTCATGAGAGTCCTCACCAATATAATCTATGATTTTTTCCTTCTTTTATTGCTGAAAAGTAAAGGGGAAATAAATTTCAATTGGAAATATGTTACGCCATCGACACCTATAGGGGTCAACTAAACGAGGTAAAATAATCTATTACTTTTCTCCACAACAGTGGAAAAAAATCTCTCTATGATCATGTGCTGCTGTGACCACACTCCTGGGTGTCTCTCAAGATACCAAGTCATTAACCATTTTTAGGTCTACTTTCAATACCATGTTTGAGAAAACATATCATAAGAAGTGGAGCTATTTGAATTCAAATCTAACCCAATGTGATCTACCCCTGAAAATGGTACTCTCAATGTATGGCTAGGACCATCCTCAAGTATCTCGTATGAAACTCTAAGGATGAGCCCACAAGGGTAACAATGAAGAATAATGTCAAGAAATGATAAAAAATATTGATGGACCTAGTTCATAATTCTCTCATCTACCTCCTAGGGGAACAACATAGAGTTTCCCAAGTGACCACATTGTTTCTTACCAACACATCCTAAAAACCTATAATTGCACCACCAGATCACAAATCTAAGAAATATATATCTACTATGTTAGTGAAAATATCATGGAAGTCTGTAGGTGTCATTATATGTATAAGTATAATACTTAGTTGGGAGGTAAACCTGAAATGTCCTCAAGAAATACATCCTCACACACCACCACTATAGATAACTGAAAGACCATTTCATCTACCTCTCCTTGGTTCAAACTAGAAAATGGTAAAAAGATGATTGTATCTTCCCACACATTATCTCATCCTTCTTAGCTTGGGACCAATAAAAAAAATTAGGAACTCTATCCCATAATCCAGAATCATTTTCAAACCCACTGGCTAAAACCGACTAAGCATGCGTGGTAGGCTACCAATCCATACTGTGAAAACAAATATAGGTCATCTCTACTACTATAGAAAGATTCTATACAAGGCTCTATCTATCGTCCAGAGTTGGGTCAAACTACATATATGAGTTCATGAGATCCAATACACTCTAATTGATCCACTATGAATGATGGTTGAGAAAAAAGTATCCACTAGCATCGTTGGGCCTTGAATGATGGCTACTCTTAAGGAAATGTGGTTCATGACTATGTGATAAACAATAATAGAGGCAGTGGAGTCACATTTCATACATTGATCCACACTTTAGCTTCTGAGAAAATATCAACTTCTTCATGAAGATCATCATTTCCCTTTCACACCTGCTCACCACCATTGGGGCCAACAATGACACCACAACGCACCGAACTACCTCAAACATGCAATAAAAATGATCTCATCTGCACACCATGAGACTATCCACTTTGGGCCGCAATGAGCCACCAAAATAGTTTCAATCTTTTTATAAGAATTCATATCAGTGGGGGAAGTGTCCCTATTTCTTGTGAGACCAAATCCATGTCAAATATCACCATCAAAAGGCTCAACCAGTACCCTACGTCACCATAGAAGAGCCTTAAGATATTAGTGGAAATAAAAATGGTGGCATGCACCTGTGTCGAACTGTAATACAGAAAAATTATAAAGAACACATATCATACCTCTTAACACTCTTAGTGCCTCTGGGCCATTGGCCATTATGGCCTAAAACATCCCTCACCATCATCCTTAATCACCCTAATCCTGGTGTGAAGCACTTGGGGGTGGAGGTAGCAACAGATTGAACCGTCTACTACCTGTTACTGGATTCCCTTATCCTCTACCACATACACCTTCATACCAAACTACTTTCTCTTGTAGTTGTATGTGCATGGTTGTTCCATTGACCATATCTCTGTCAGGAACATGGTTGGTAGAAAAATCCTGCATATGTTTTCCCTGATCATGATAGGATAAACACTACCTATACCTTGGACGATTAGAACTAGCTTGAGATCCCTGAACCGTAGAACCTACATCCTGGGATTTTCACATGAATTATCTCATATGCCCATATCCATGAGCCTATCCTTATATAGTATTTAATAGGGTATCATATCTTGATTATCCACTATTGGTTTCTTCTTATCCAAAATAAACTCAACTACCAAGACCCTCTCAAGCACTCTACCATAAGTGGGAATGCATAGAGATACAACTGTTGTGCTGATAACTTGGCATAATCCCTAATTTAAGATCCATTCTCATAAAAACAATACCCAGAACATATTCATAGAGTATCACAGAAGGTCAATGAACCTTGTCGAATACTACACTATGATCAAGCTACCCTGTGAGAGCTACAAAATCTCCTATTTAGGTAGTACTCACAATGTGGAAAGATAAAACTCTTCCTTGAAGATCCACAAAAACTATATCCATGTGAGAATAATCTCATCATGTGTCTATGTCACCGTAATCTACCATATTCTGATGGAGCACTAAAGAAAATTCAAAGATTTTACTACCATCTATTCTAGAGGCATCCTTATAAGGTGGATAACATGTGTGACTCCCTCAATCCATTCACCAGTTTCTTAAGGGACTAGCTCACCCAAAAACCTACCTATAAGTTCTATACCTCTAAAACTCATGGTGGGAACTCAAACTATGAAAATCCTAGACCAATACTACTAGAACAACCTTCTACTAAATGGGTTGTGTACTAAAAGGAAAATCACATAGAGGTACCGCCTCTCGTATAGAACCATGTACTAAAGCCTCATCATCAGGAAGATCATCATAACAATACCATTTCATAATATCAGCTAATTATTATAATAGATGCATCTTGAAATATTCATGGCATACTATGTTCAAGGAGTATATATATGGAGGTAACTCAATAAGGACATGGAAATTGAATCACATTACTATATGAAGAACATACCAGATATTTTCCCTAAAACTAGTTCCTATATGTTATGATCCAATAAGCCGGTTATTAGAGTACTAGTGAATAGATACATCATACACCACACCAACAATGGAGTCCCAATCCTAAAATATGACCTCAAGACACTTATAACTATTTCCATAAATCTCAAACCAAGGTCACATATAAACAATCTCAAAAATTTAATCCCAAATTTGACCTTGCTCTGATACCACTATTTTATTACCCTACCCACTGAAGCCTTCCTAGCTACTAATAATCTAAATGTGACTCCCAAAATACTACCTCTAATAGCTCAGACTCTAGCAACTAGCACTGAGTAGGCATGTCACACACACATGGGAGGCCTTAGCCTATGGTACCTATACTCATGCACGCCCATACATCTCGATTAAACGGTGTAGAGAAAATAACACAACTAATACAAGATGCATGAATATATATATATATATATATATATCTGAAACGTGCGGCCGGTTGTCATCTATCGACCGGTCAAGGTTCCAGTGCTATGCTAATGTGTATAGAATCACTCACATCAAATCCTTAGCAATGATACTTTGTAATATTCATTTGTTATTAGTTGATTGTATTCTAATGGGGGGGGGGTTTGTTTGCAGAGCATAAATTAAGTGATTGATGATTGGTGTTTGATTTAATAATTTGATAAATATTTGGGTGAGTTCATTTATAGGGAGTTACGGTTGTGATATCCTTGAGCTTTTCTTTATATTGTAGTTAATTTAACACCCACTTCACAATATAATGTTGATTGGAATTACTAAGTGTTAAGGTTTTTATTCAATCCTTAACTTAACATAGTGTTCTAATATCAATCAGATATTGTTGATTGTAGTGTATTTATGGTTCCAATAATCCATGGAAACCACACTTTAAACAAAACAAGTCATTAATACATGACATGTTAAGTACAATATACACAATGTTAAATTAAATAATATTCATCGAGCAAATACTCTCAATCACTTAACATCCCTAAATTTTGACTAACCCCAATAATATATTTACTCAGCCATTGATATTAATATTAATCTGGTTTATATATTTATGTTGATTAATTAACAAGATAAGAAAAAAAAATAGATAAGAATAGAGTGGTATTTCGAACACACACACACACGAACAATGACGGGAATTAAAAAAAATAGTCTTTCTATTAAATGAGGTAGCAAAAGAAGGGAAGGGAATTCAAATGTATTTAAAAAAATTTAAAAAATTAATATTAAACTACATAATTTGGATGAGATTAAGATATATTTATGACAAAACATTCATTAAAATAGAATTACAAAAACAAACTTACAGGATTACAAACGAAGAACAACACAAAAGTGAAAGGAAACAAAGAGATAAGGAAGGGTATCTCAAGTAAAAAGTTGAGTATGTAAGGTCCTCCCAAGAAATTGTAGAGGCTTTGGTCATTCCAATATGTGCTCCTATCTTCGTAAATTCAAACCCCTTTGAAGGAGTGTAGGGGGGTGTATTTATAGCCCAAGGAAGTGGACTGTTTGCATACCCAATATGTCAATCTACTCGGCTCACCGATTTGGACTTATAGATAGCATAATCTTGAGATAAATCCTTCTTCAGAGTTGTAGAAAATAATATTGGCCGACTAATCTCAAAATTTGGAGGCATTTAGACTTATGTATTAAACGTTATGGCTGGTTGATTAAAAAATTTTAATCAGTCCATTTCAATCCAGTCTTTTTGAAGTCCAAAATGTGAAAGGACTTATGAATAGGAATATGAATTCAAAACAGAATGTTTTAATCAAAAAATCCTATAAACTATATATCCTCTTTCACAATGAAAAATATCAGCTCCATGTGATTATTACATCATGAGATATGTCATGAATAATATCGGTATTTTAATTCCCATCCAGAATTGTGGGCTGGTCTTCAATGCATTAGTTGTTCCCTTTTTCTTGTAGTTGGACCTTATAATTTTTATCCGTGATTCCTTTGGATAATCACGAACATATGGTTGAGTTTCATAAAATTTGGGCTTCGGGGTTTAGACTAATCACTAAATCATCATTGATGGTCCAGTTTCATCACAAATTCTTTGGGTCATCTTGTTTTGACCATATGAGCCTTCAAAAGGAAGAATTGGCCCATGATTTCTTCTAATTATATGTGATAAATTGAATAATAAATCCTCCAAAATACTAACCACATAATTTGACTCACTAGGGTGAGAGTTAAAATAAAATAGTACACTGACTCAATTGGACTACTTCTAGAAATGCTCAAAAATTATACCTAGTATTAAAACATTAATATTTTCACACAAATTATGCACATTTCATATAAAATATGTAAAGCGAGTATTTAACAGGTAATGAAAATATTAATAACATAACCCCCCCCCCCCACATTTAGTCTTGTGCATGTCCTCATGTGAAAAAAATATAAAAACATAACAAAATAATTTTCACTCACCAACAAATTGTAATTTTTTTATACAATTAGGGGAGGTTTAAACTATTTCACTCATCCATTTTGAATTCCACCACAAGTCATTACAGAAAAAATGTTCCAAAAATAGTTCATTTTTTCATGCTGATTTTTATTATTTGAAAATGTGGTCACTCAAAACTCACACCTCTCAAGATGATAAAATTCATTTGTTAAGGTTCACTCTTTCACCAACCAAAAGTGAAAATCTTTGTGTTTGAAAGATCTCTCAGCTTCCAATACCTATCAAAAGTGCACAAGAATCTATAGGACTTTTTAAGGTGGTTTTCTGTGGCTACGGAATGGTAAGAATATAATTTCCAAGAGAGAGAAGAAGAGGGGTAAAACACCAACATAGAAAAAGAAATGCACATTGTTTTTAAATAAAACATGTAAGGAAATGAAAATACATATATACAAAGGAATGATTGTTTGAAGAAATACAAAATAGAGGATGAAAATATGAATTGTATGAGAAGATGAAATATTTACAAACCACAAAACTTTTTTCAATGACATAAAAAAATAATGAAAGTGTTCTTTTTTTCTCTCTCTTTTTTTTCTTTTTTCAAAAGTTGAACTTGGAGAAGATCTCACACTCATATCCCAACCCATGATTGATCACCACACGACACTAATTGTAATAGTTATAACAAGATAAAAGGTTGATGAAGAGTGATTTTTTACTTATCCAAGAAACGACCCATTTTTTTATGATTTTTTTTCTTTTTTTAGATTTTTTTGAACACCTGTCAATAACATTTAAAAAATTAAATAAATGAAAGTAAATTATATTCCCCAAAACCCACTGAATGACAACCTCTCCCCCACACTGAAATAGATGATTTCCCTCAAGCATATGATAACATGGAGAAATCAATAAAGGGTACCCAAAAAGAAATCCATCCCCCCCACACTTAAATTTCAAAAATAAATTATTCAATGAAAATCCATGTTGATATTGGGTGGGAAAAGGTATTGCGCTTGTAATGTGGATATCAATGAAAAGGTTTTCATAGGCTCAAAGGGGATTTCAAAAAGAGGATTAATGTAAGTGAAATGGGAAGCTATTTGGATATTGTGATTCTCATGTGGTTCAGAAAATGCCTCTATCATATTATTTCACACTAAAGTATGAAATTCCGCTCGAAGTTCCATAAACTCAAGACTCACAAATGGGGGTGAAAACACACATTTTGAAAAGATGGGCATACGTATCCCTGGTATGAAATCGAATGTTGGTTCTCATGGTTTGGAAAATCATTTTCCAAATCAATAACTGAGCATTCAAAATGTATTATTCATGACACAAAATAATTTATCCCAATATATGATGAAAACAAAAAAAATTTAGATGAATCCATGTATTTTAACTCCCCAAAAAGGTTGGAAAAAATTTGAAAATTGATGGTGAGTAAGTATGACTCTTTTGGTTTTTTTTACAAGTTTTTTTAGTTTTTTTAGTGTTCTTTAAAATACACACCCACACAATAGAGAATGAGAAAAAGAAATGGTTTGATGAAGAAATTGGTAAAAAATGAAATAGATAGGAAAATGACAAAAAATTGAAATACATGAAGAGATAGGGATAGTTAAAGGGAAAGAGGTGCCCCTGGTTTGGATTTGGGGGGTCGCCATCTCCATCTAGTGGTGTGTCAACTATAGAAGTTGGGAATACAGTGGAAGTCGATGTTGATACAGGATTGTGCGTCCTCTCATGGTGATGCTTTAACTGATGTCCATTAACTGTGAATGTCCTTTTAGAAGAGGGGTCTTGGACTTGAACTACACCAAATGGGTAAACATTAGTAATAACAAAAGGACCCTCCCAATGAGAATTAAGATTACTTGGGTGAAGCCTAAATTGAGAATTAAAGAGGATTACCTTTTCACCTTCATGAAATACCATTCTCAAGATGTGTTTATCATGGAGTGCCTTGGATTATTTTTTTGTAGAGATTAGAATTATCATAAGAATAAAGTCAAACATCCTCCAGTTCAGTCAATTTCAACAATCTTTCTTCACCAGATTTTTCAAGTTCAAAAATACTAGTTTTCACTGCCAAAAAAGACTGATGTTGGATTTCAACTGGTAGATGGAATGCTTTACCAAAAACAAGCCTAAAAGGAGACATCCCAATGGGTGTTTTATAGGTAGTTAGATAAGCCCAAATTTCTTCACCAAGTCATTCAAACTAGTCTTTTCTGGTGGGTTTTACAGTTCTTTCATGAACTCTTTTCACTTCTCTATTAGAAAGTTCATCCATTCCATTTGTTTGGGGGTGATATGCAGTTGTAGTTTTATGTACAAACCCATTCATTTTCAAAGGATGTTACATGGTTCTATTACAGAAATGGATTCCTACGTCACTTATCAAGGCACATGGTGTGCCAAATTGGTGGAATATGTGCGTCTTTAGGAAATATCAAACAGTATGTGAATCATCTTTTCTAGTGGGCTTGGCCTCAACTCACCTAGAGACATAATCAACTATAAAAATAATGTATGAGAATCCATTGGAAAGGGGAAATGGTTCCATGAAATCTATGCCCCAAACATTGAAGATCTCACAGAAAATTAATGGGTTTTGGGGCATTTCATTTCTATTTAAAATTGTGCCAAACTTTTGGCAAGTGGGACATGATTGACAGAACTCATGTGAGTCCTTGAAGAGTGAATGACATAAATATCCAGAGTCTAGGACATTTCGAGAGGTCCTTTGTGGTCCAATGTGGCCACCACCAGGAAGTGAGTGACATAATTCTAAGATAGAGGAATTTTCATCTTCATCAACACATCTCCTAATTACCATGTATGTCCCAGTTTTCCAATGTTTATTTTCTTCCCAAAAATAGTATTATGAATCACTTTTCATATTTATTTTTTGTTCTTTTAAACAATTTTTAGGAAAACACCATAAACTATGTAATTTACAACTGGGATATACCATGGTAACTTTGGAGTGAGAGATGAAAGGTCCTCAGTGGGGAATTCAGGATTGAAGATTTCAGAATGAGAAGAATTAGAAATTCCACTCAAGTGATCAGCCACATGTTTTTCTTTTCCTGGTCTATCTTTTATTTCAATTTCAAACTCTTAGAGCATTCAGATATATCTTATTATCTTTGGTTCGGAATCACTTTTCTTTAGTAATAACCTTATAGTAGAATGGTCTCTAAAGTTGATTGTTTTGGCACCTAAGAGATAGAGCTAGAATTTATCGAAGGAAAAAACAACTACTAAAAGTTCCTTTTAAGTGATTTTGTAGTGAGATTGAGTTTCATCCAATGTTTATGAGCCATTATAGATAACATTAGGAATTTTTCCTCTTCTTTGACCAAGAACAGCCCCAACAGCTCTATTAGAAGCGTCACACATCAACTTAAAGCGTAAGGACCAATCTAGAGGTTGGATTATTGGGTTGTATGTTAGAGTATTTTTGAGTTCAACAAAGGCTCTCTTGAAAACCTCATCGAAATGGAAAGGGACATCATTTTAGAAGAACTGAGTGAGTGGGGGGGAAATCTTACTGATGTTATGGATGAATTAACGATAGAAACCAGCATGACCAAGGAATGAACGGATGTGTCAAACATAGTTGGGTTCAGGAAGTGATTGGATCACTTCAATTTTGGCAAGATCAACTTCAATACAATCTTTTGAAACAATGTGTCCTAGAACAATCCCATTTGTAACCATGAAGTGACATTTTTCAAAATTTAACACAAGGTTACACGTGAAACACTTTTGGAGGACTAGAGAGAGTGAATTCGAACAAGATTCAAATGACTCACCATAAATGGTGAAGTCATCCATGAAGACTTCCATGCAGTGTTCAATGAATTCTGAAAAGATACTCATCATACACCTCTGGAATGTTGCAAAAGTATTTCAAAGGCCAAAATCAATTCTTCTATATGCATATGTTCCAAAGGGTCATGTGAAAGTAGTCTTTTCTTGGTCCTGAGGTGCGATTGGGATTTGGAAGTAGCCAGTATATCCATCAAGAATGCAATAGTGTGACTTTTTGACTAATCGTTCCAGCATTTAATCAAGGAATGGAAGAGGGTAGTGATATTTTCTTGTTTCAACATACAATTTCTTATAATCGATGCATACATGCCATTTGTTCTTCACTCGAGTTATGACTACCTCTCCATGTTCATTTGGGACCACAGTTATCCCAAACTTCTTAGGTACAACTTGAATTGGAATAACCCATTCACTATCAGAAATTGGGTAGATAATACCAGCTTGAAGAAGCTTGGTGATCTCTTCCCTAACTACCTCAAGTATGAGGGGATTGAGTCTTCTTTGTGGTTGTCTAATTGGTTTGGATGGTTTGTCAAGATAGATGTGATGCATACAAAGGGCAGGGTTGATTCCTGGAATGTCTTCTAGGGTCCAACCTAAGGCATTATTTTTCCTCTAACATTTGAACAAGTTTGACTCCTCAATTTTGGTTAGTGAAGAAGAGATAATGATAGTATAATGGTGATCATGGAAAAGGAATGCATATTTTAAGTGTTCTGGAAGAGGTTTCAGATTAGTCTCATCTTTCATTTTTGGGTTAGAAAACTCATGAATGGAGGAAGGGACATCAGTTGCTTCAGATTCAATCTTATTAATACTGTCCAAGGTGGAGTATTAGAGATAATAGTTGATGTGGTATTCAAGAGAGTTTTCATGTTAATTTAGATTGATGGAGTCTATGAATTAGAGGTCCACATCTACATCACCATTAATGACTTGGTTAATCATGGTGTAGATTTTACAAGATCCTTTGTCTTTAGAACATGAAGAACATGGTGGATTGCAGATTGATTGACTCTTAGATGTGTCCTCAGAAGCATGGATTGAGAATGCATAGTGATCCTCAGATGGGTATCGCATGTCTTGGAAAATGTTGAACTTGACTTTTTGGTCACCGATTTCAATGGATAAGATGCCTGATTGGACATCAATCTTGGTTATCACAGTCATGAGGAATGGTCTTCCTAGAATTAGGGGAGATTGTGAAGAGGTCATCTAACCTTCCATGTCAAGGACATAGAAATCAGCAGGGAAGATAAGATCACTAACTTGGATAAGGACATCCTCAATTATACCCTCAGGACTGGTCGTGATTCGATTGGAAAATTGAATTAAAACACCAGTTGGATGTAAGGGAACAAGACCAAGGTCGGAGAATATGGATTTGGGCATGAAATTAATTGAGGATCCTAGTTCTATGAGTGAATCATCAAAGATGGAACTTCCAATTTGGCATGGAACCGTAAAGGTCCCTGGATATTTTCACTTTATGGTAATAGACTGCTGGGTGGAAACATTTTTGAAGGTCCTAAGTTTCCTCTTGTGGGTACACTACTCCTTGAGAAACTTGGCATACATAGGAATTTTTTATGGCATCTAAGAGGGAAATGATACTTGAAATGTCTAAACATGTTAATCATTTCAGGATTGGGTTCAAAGGACTTCATTGGCTTAGAAATTTCTTGAGGAAAAGGAATTGGGTTCCTAAGCAGAATTGAAGGAGGTGAGGAAATGGTTTCAGGTTCCTTTTCAAGTTTCTTTTTTTTTTCATTTTATAGGTCAACATTTAAAGGTGGTTTATATGACTTATCTTCAGTTATAACAATTTTATTTATTGATCTAAGTGAAAGTTCACTTACAATAACCTTGGGGTTGGGTAATGGTTAAGTTGGAAGTTGGGGAGAATTGGATGGTTGCTGCTGGCTAAGGAGGGATGCAAGTTGACAAATTTGGGTTTCAATGTTCATGAGGCTGGAACGGGTGAAGGAGGCAAGATCTTCCACTATATTTTCCCATGGTTTCGTGTTAGAAGAGGCTTGTCCCAGATTTTGATTTCCTATATTTTGGTTCTGGGGAAATAGATTGTATTGGTTATGGAATTGGGAAGGCACACTTGGATAATGGAATCCTGGAGGAGGATTATTTCATTGAGGTTGAGGAATAAAATGATATGGTTTTTAGAAATTACCAACACCCTGACCATATTGAATCTGGTTTGGGTTTTGAGGAGGGAATTGAGGGGGATGAGAGATGGGATTACCATTCCTCAGGCCTTGGTTATAGGAAGAAGATATGGTCTTAGAGTGAAGTTGGATGAATTTTCTAACAAAATAAGCTAATAGTTGAGGGTTGGTGTTCCTCTGAGCTTATGATGAATTGAGATCCATTGGTCCAGATTAATCAGATTGATCCTCTTGAAGTTATGGACATGTGTCATTTGGATGAGATGAAGAGTTACAGATTCCACAGTTTTTGACAGGTCCAGGAAACATTAATTTTGGAGAAGATGAGGTTGGGGAATTGGTATCCACAACTAGTTGTCGCACAAGACCTGTTAGTTCACTTATCCAGTCCGTCATCTTTTTTGGCTCAATTGATTGATTATCTTGGGCTTGTTTGAATTGAGAATGTGCTCGAGTATGGAATTGTTGTGTGTTTACAGCCATGTTACTTATGAGATCTCTTGCATCTGCAAGAGTTTTATCAACAAGAGCACCGCCACTTGTGACATCAATGAGAGTTCTCTCTATAGCCAATAAACCTTCATAGAAGTATTGGATCAAGAGTTGATCCGGGATTTGGTGATGTGGGCAGGTTTTAACAAGATTTTTGAACCTCTCCCAGTATTCATGGAGTGATTCACCTGGGAACTGATTGATACCACTTATTTCCTTTCAGATAGAAGCAGTACGAGATGAAGGGAAGAATTTCTCTAAGAAGAGTCGCTTCATGTCATTCCATGTTGTTAGGGAACCAGGATGAAGGTAGTAGATCCATGACTTAGAAGTGTCACCTAGGGAGAAAGGGAATTCTCAGAGTTTGATTTGTTCCTCAAAAACCCATTGAGGCTTCATGGTAGTGCACACCACTTGGAACTCTTTAAGGTGAAGATATGGATCCTCACCAGCATGCCCTTGGAAATGAGGGAGAAGATGAATCAAACCTGATTTGAGTTCAAAGTCAGCCTCTATGTTTGGATATTGAATACTAATAGGTTGGCAATTTATATCAGGGGCATCAAGTTCATTAAGTGTTTTTTACCTAGGATTTTCCATATATAAATCATTTGGTTGGACAAGTACTGGTTCATTAATTATTTGATTATATCTTATGTTCCTCCTAAGTTGGCGAAATGTTCGCTCAATTTCTGGGTCAAAAAAATATGAGGGATTTTTCGGGAGGCTACGAGGAATTCAGAAAGATGTTGGAAGAAATAGGAATAAGGTTTTATTCTTTGTGTTTTCCATTTACGATTTTTATGAGGAATGTGGGATTTTCTTTGTGTTTTATTTTCAATTTCATTAAACTTTGTTTTTTGGGTTTTTTTACAATTACCAGAAACAATTGACTACATAAAAAACCATCCATAGGAAAGACACCATTTGAAATGCATGGATAATTGTCTCATATCGACCGGTTAAGGTTCTGGTGCTATGATAATGTGTATATCAGCACTCTGGTTGAATCCTCAGCGATGATACATTGTAATAGTCATTTGTTTTTAGTTGATTGTATTCTGAATGGGGGGGGGGGTTTGCATAACTTAAATGAAGTGATTACCGATTGGTGTTTGATTTAAAAATGTAAGAACCCGGTTCTTATTTTGAGGTACGAGTTTCATACTTTCTCATTTCATTAAGTGTTTTTGAGAAAATGAGAAAAACGGGGAAAATCTTAAATTTTGGAAAGTACATGCCGTGTACTTTTCCACACACCGTGTACTTTTGGCCATGTGGAATGAGTACACGAGGCGTGTGGCCATGTTGGCGATGAAGGGTGTAGGAACCAACTTCATGCTGTATAGTGGTCCCCTACACGCTGTGTAGTGAGTTAGTAGGTGAATAGTAAGGCGGTGGCCAGCTGTGTGATAGAACACGCCATGTACTCAAGGAGACACGCTGTGTAGTCATGTCGGCAGATGAACAGTGCCACGCTGGCGGGAAGCCGCTAGAGGAACAGTTAAAAAATTGGAAGTACACGCTGTGTACTCAGAAGTACATGTCGTGTACTTTGTTTTTTTCACTTAAAATGGACAGTAGCCTCCCCTGTTCACAGGGAAGGCTTAGAATGGGATGACATAGGTCGGGAGGGGAGGAAGAAGCTTTGGAGATCTGTCAATCGTGAACCCGGAATCTGATTCCGCCTCTTTCAATCTCATTGGAACCGTACGGGTAAGAGATTCCTTCTCCTGATGTGAATCTTTCCAATTCTTCCTCAAATGAAAGTTATTTTCATTTAAGAGATATTTCTTTTACCTCAGATCTTCCTCGTTCTACGACGATTCATGGAACGTCGTTCAAGTATACCGATCAGGGACGTTTAAGGTAGGTGACGTGGTGTTTATTTTTTCA
Source organism: Viscum album (assembly GCA_963277665.1). Lineage (NCBI taxonomy): Eukaryota > Viridiplantae > Streptophyta > Magnoliopsida > Santalales > Viscaceae > Viscum > Viscum album. The sequence continues at coordinate 313,833,509 of OY728126.1, forward strand.
ACGACTGTGCATTTTGTGTATTTTTTGTGGTACGAAACCAGGTTGGAGTGTTGTGTGGCTGAGGCCGTAGCTGTTTAAATACCTAGAATCATATAGCTAACTAAATGTGATATTAAAATGCTGTTTGGGATCGCTTCTTGGATCCAGGACCATCCTGAGGGGTGTGTTCCTCTGTTTTGCCGTTTGGTCAGGATACCCGATGGTATGTCATGTTTAATTGTGCATTAATTTTGACTTTAGAGGAATTGTATTTAAATTTCATGTTTATATGTTGGGCATGGCCCGGTTACTTATGCCTGAGGGAGGTGTTTTACTTATTCTTCAGGGCGGTGTTTTACTACATCATGGGGACGTGACTGTATTATCCTGATGGAAACGTTCTATTTTTTCTAAGGGAAACCTTTCGTGCTTGATGGCTTGACTCTTGTGCCTAAGTGCGACACTTCCTATCCCTAAGGGAAACCTTTGTTATGCCTGAGGGCGAGATTCTAAATGCCTGAAGGAGTGATTCTGAATACCTGAGGGTGAGGTTTTTCTTGTCTAATGAAGCTGACTGCTTAATTAGAAATTCACTATGGTGTTTTCTTAATATTAAATGGTTAAATGAATAATTAAATGTCAATAAAACTGGTTAAGTTAGTTACTTTTGTGTACTACTTAGTTTATTGCATTTACTTTTGCACACTATTGTTGCATGCTTTCACACAGTTGGGCATGGGCCTTTGGTGGGTACCTACTGAGATATATTTCTCACACCCTGTTTGGGTTATTCTTTTCGGCCCAAATAGATTACGTTTCTGTAGGTGTAGATAAGGTCAAGGGTCCCTATACAGGTACTTGATTGCTGCTGAGGTGTATGGGAACATGAGACCGGGCTTAGGATCGCGATGCCGCTGGCTGTTCTGTTTAGTTTCTCAGTACTTGTACCTTGTATTGTATTGTACTTCTATGTAACATGTTCTGACTATTTTCTTATAATTTGATACATGTTGCATCATATCTATATATCTGGTTGGTTATATCTATTGCAGTTGTTTATTTCAGTTGTGTATGGTTTACGGATTCCACTGTTGTTGTATGTTTTATCACATTTCGCTACGCTACACTTTGACAAATGAGGGACTAGTTTCCCCACTATTAGACCTGGGCCCTTGCTGCTAGTTGGAAGCCTCTGGCATTTGGGTAAATGTGCATGAGGTTATGTGGTGAACCGAGTTCGGGGCACCCGTTGAGTGGCACCTGGAACTAGGATGTTACAAAGTGGTATCAAATGGGTTCTTTTTTTGAAATACTATTTAGAGCCTTAGTTAGGGATAGGATGGGAACAATAGTTGGTAATAAGCTATGCCCGAGAGTAGCTAACCCGTGTATAGGGAAAATCCAATTTACCTCGTATTGCAATCTTACTGATTTTGTAATGTACAGTTGATATGATTTCACCATTGGGTGACGCATATGTGGTGTGTTGTTATATTTTATTCATGGGTTATATTTAGTTGAAACCCGATAGGATGAGGGTATTCCATCTCATGCATCACTTAGGAACATGCTATAAATCACATGCCAAGCATAGTTCCATGCCATGTAGGTGCATTAGAAATTGCATGTTGTTGTGATAGATGTTCCGCTAGTAAAATCATGCTATTGTGATATCTGCTTTGATAAATACATGTTGTTTGATAGGGTACTATTGTGTGATAATTTTTATATAATGGATGCCACACATTGATTTTTGGGGAGTATGGGCCCTCATTGACCGGAATATGGTGGATCATTGGGTGTTTACCGTATTTCATAACATAGATAAGATGCCAAATTTTGATTCGTGGGGAGTATGGGCCCTCACAGATTGGAATTTGGAACTTAGGGGTTGTTTTTCAATGTTTTTTGGGCTATGGAGATGTTTTTGAGGCATACTATCTGGAAACCTGGTATACACGCCATGTAGTACATAAAAACGCCCTGTATGTTCTTCTATTCAGGTAGAAAAGAAAATTTTTTTAGTACACGCCATGTACCCTGAGTACACGCTGTGTAGTCTCTTCCCGTGTCACAAGTCATGTGAGCGGAGACATGGGGAAGGGAAGATCTTGGGGAGAACATGCCGTGTAGCTTTTGTACATGCCGTATAGTGTTGACCCAGAAACCCGACCGTGTAACTAACAAACAAGGCCCGATGTAGTCATTTATTGAAAACGCTGTGTTGATGAAGAACACGCCATGTAGTGTGACATGGGGAACGGCCGTGTAACTAACAACACAAGTCAGGGAAATCCTTTTTTGTCCACTCTGTGTGTACATAGAACACGCCGTGTAGGTTGAGCCGTGTGTCCGGCCATTTATCTAACAACACGGGTCGGCAGAGCTCGTCTAGTACATGTCGTGTACCTGTGGGAAACGCCATGTAGTCTTGTTTGAGGACATACTGTGTGGACTTAGCCGTGTGGATGGAAAATGGGGCAGTTTACACGCCATGTTCAAGTGTAACACGCCATGTGGTGTCAAGCCAAGTAGTCGGTCGTGTCACAAGTGACACATGTAGTTGGAAAATTACACCATACACGCTGTGTAGATGATATACACGCCGTGTAGTCTTGTTCAATGGGAGCCATGTGTCTTGGCCAGGTAGAATGACCCGGGCAGGGAAAGAGAAGTCAGTTACACGTCGTGTAGTTAGTATACACGCCGTGTAATTTTGTTTTTCAAATGTTGAATTCCTCCTTCCTCCTATTCCCTTTTGGGTTTCTTCGTTTTCGGTCATTGTTAATCTTGTTCTAAGGTATGCTTTTGACATTGTAGAGTCATGCTGCCAAGACGACCATGCACTCTTTTCTAGGAGAGCGGCAACGAGTATACTCCTGATATAGTCGTCCATGGGCTAACATTGGATCCTCTTGCAGAGCCAGATGCGGCACCAACTATTATACCGGACACAGGCGTGGAGGCACAGTTCCATGAAGGCTTTATGTGGTTCAAGCGGACCTTTTAGGGAGCACCGCCGGCTACCACATCTAGGGTTGAGCTGACTCGTTTGATCTAGTAGCAGCATCCACCTATGTTTTCAGGGGATGGAAGACCACAGGAAGCGAAGTCCTGGCTTGGATCGATGAAGACTATTTCGATCATCTTGAGATGCCTCTAGGGTGGCGAGTTTCTATTCAAGGGTGAATGGGATGTTCAGGAGAGTCCAGCTAGACCCGAGCATCATGGGAGAGGTGGAGGCACAACCCAGATTGTGAGTTTATATCTAGATGATCAGGGGACTTGTCAAATAGATTTCCCTCCAGTTGTTGATTGTTTCAGGGATGTCTTCCCAGATGAATTTTCAGGACTTTTTCTGGAGAGAGGTGGATTTTTCTATTGAGCTTGCGCCAGGGGCAGCACCGGTGTCCATTCCTCCTTATAGGATGGCTACACCTAAGCTACAGGTTCTCAAGAGGTAGTTAGGGGAGTTACAGGTTAAAGGTTTCATACGACCCAGTACTTAACCATGGGGTTCTCTAGTCCTTTTTTCAAAAAAGGAGGACAGTACCCTCAGACTATGTGTGGATTATCAGAAGCTGAACCAGTTGACGGTTACAAACTGATATCCTTTTCCAAGGATTGATGATCTTTTTTATCAACTTCTTGGAGCACGAGTGTTCAAAAAGATTGAATTGAGATCCGGATATCATCAACAGCCCGTGTGACCATCGGATATACCGCTTAAAACATTTCGGAGAAGATATCGTCTGTATGAGTACTTGGTTATTCAATTCAGACTCACGAACACACCAGCAGTTTTCATGGATCTAATGAATCATGTGTTCCATACTTATCTGGATTCTTTTGTGGTAGTATTCGTGGATGACATCTTGGTGTACCCCAGACGCGACACGACCATGCCTCCCATATTGAGATCATATTGAGTACACTGAGAGAGAATAAGCTATATGCTATGCTCTTAAAGTGCCACTTTTGGATGGACCAGATTCACTTCCTGGGTCATATCATCATCGAGATAGGAGTTTCAGTAGACCCAGAGAAGGTGAGAGCAGTAGTTTCCTCGGAGTAGCATAAGAACGTGTTTGAGATACGAAGTTTTTTAGGGCTGGCTGGTTACTACAGATGTTTCATCCAAGACTTCTCACACTTAGCAGTGCCGTAGACGGGTTTGACTAAGAAGGGTGTGAAGTTCGTTTGGATAGAATCTTGTGAGACAGCCTTTCAGGATCTGAACGGAAGGTTGATATCAGCACTGATCTTGATACTTACAAAGCAGGGGAAGGGCTATACAGTTTTCTGTGATGCATCAGCTATTGGGATGGGTGTAGTGTTGATGTAGGGCGATTGAGTAGTTGTTTATGGGTCTCAACAGTTGAGGACACATGAGAGGAATTACCTAACTTATGATCTCCAGTTGGCTACTGTTGTGCTTGCATTGCGCTGTTGGAGAAATTTTCTCTTGGGAGATCATTTTGTGGCTTTCATTGACCACAAAATTGTCAAGTATATCTTTACTCAACATGACTTGAATCTGAGGCAGCGAAGGTGGGTTGAATACCTCCAGTCCTCTGATTTTGAGCTTGCCTATACATAGAGTAAAGGTAATACAGTAGCTGATGCACTGAGTAGGAAGACTTAGATACATGCTGTGTAGGAGGCCAGTGATGAGTGGCAGCTCATGGCTTTGTTTTCTGAGATGCATTTGGAGGTGCATGACAGTCAGGGGAAAACATATCTTTCATCTTTAGTTGTGACATCTACCCTCCTTGATAGATTGAGGATGAGACAACTATCTGATTTAGAAGGCATAGTTTTACGGGAGCCGGTGGCATGTGAGAACCCTCCTCTTGGTTAGATGATAGGCGATGATGAGGTTCTGCATTTCCATGGACGAGTATGGGTTCCAGGGGATATACATGAGGAGCTGATGCGAGAGTTTCATGATTCAGCTTGGGCAGTTCATCCCGGGGTTACCAAGATGTACCGTGACTTGAGACGTCAGTACTAGTGGCCGAGTATGAAGAGAGATGTAGCTGGTTTGGTTACGAGTTGTTCCACCTGTCAATAGGTGAAGGCGGGGCATTCGAGGCCAACCAGACTGTTACAACAATTACCCATCCCAGAGTGGAAATGGGATGATGACGTGATTGACTTCATGACTGGTTTGCTGAGGTCACCTCGAGGCAATGATGTTGTGTGGGTTGTTGTGGACAGACTCACGAAGGTAGCTCACTTTTTTCCGATCAAGGAGACTTTAGGAGTTGACGAGATCGGAAGTTTGTATAACCAAGAGGTCGTACATCTTCATGGTGTCCCTCGTTATATCCTTTTAGATAGGGATGCCCATTTTATGTCTTGTTTTTGGAAGAGTTTACAGAGGGCACTGGGTACACAGGTGCTTTTGAGCACAGCTTACAACCCTCAGACTGATGTCCAGTCAGAGCGTACGATACAGGTGCTTGAGGACATGCTGCGTACATGCGTCCTAGACTTTGGGGGCTCTTTGGTGAAGCACATACCCCTAGTCATGTTTTCCTATAATAATAGTTTTCAGGCGACTATTAATATGGCACCATACGATGCTTTATATGGTAGGTCGTGCCGATCAACTTTGTGTTGGTTTGAGGCAGGTGAGGTAGCTTTATTGGGACCACTTCTCATGTAGGAGACTTCTGAGCAGGTCTAGTTGATTCAGAAGTGGATGGCTATCACGCAGTCTCATCAGAAGTCTTATGCTGATCGCCGTAGACGACCTTTGGAGTTCTTGGTCGGGGATCAGGTTTTCTTGCATGTTTCCCCGAGGATGGGACACAAGCAGATCAGGAGACAGGCTAAACATTCACCGAGGTATGAGGGGCCATTTCAGATTTTGTAGAGAGTCAGGTTGGTTTCCTATCAGCTGTAGTTACATCAGAGGTACGAGGCCGAGCACGACATCTTCCATGTATCTCAGTTGCGCCGCTATCATTCAGACCCATCTCGCATCTTTCATCCAGAGGAGGTTGAGCTGGAGGTAGATGCATCCTTTTAGGAGCATCTGATTCGTATCATTGACAGGGGCACGAAGGTTCTCCAAGGATGGTCATTTCCTCTCGTACGGGTGCTATGGCAGCATGGCCAAGTGCAGGATGAAACGTGGGAGCGAGAGACTGACGTACATGCTCAGTGGCCAGAGTTATTCTCACCTTTATCTTCGCCACACTTAGAAGGGAAATTTCGGGACAAATTTCTTTAACGAGGGATGTTTGTAAGAACCAGGTTCTTATTTTGAGGTATGGGTTTCTTCCTTCCTCCTTTACTTAAGTGTTTTTTAGAAAATGAGGAAAACAGGGAAAATCTTAAATTTTGGAAGGTACACTCCGTGTTCTTTTCCACACGCCATGTAATTTTGGCCATGTGGAATGAGTACACGGGGCATGTAGCCATGTCGGCGATGAAGGGTGTAGGAACCGACTACACACCGTGTAGTGGTCCCTTACACGTCATGTAGCCAGTCGACAGGCGAATAATAAGGAGGTGGCCTGCTGTGCGATAGAAAACGCTGTGTACTCAAGGAGACATGTCGTGTAATCATGTCAGGCGATGAGCAGTGCCACGCTGGCGGGAAGCCGCTAGAGGAACAGTTAAAAAATGGGAAGTGCACACCGTGTTCTCAGAATTACACACCGTGTACTTTATTTTTTTCGCATAAAATGGTTAGTATCCTCCCCTGCTCACAGGGAAGGCTTAAAACGGGAAGAGGGAGTTTGGGAGAGGAGGTTGAAGCTTTGAAGACCCGTCAATCGCGAACCAGGAATTCGATTTCGCCTCCGTCGATCTCGTTGTAACCGCACTAGTAAGAGCTTACTTATCCTGGTGTGTCTCGTGGAAATTATTCCTCAAATGGAAGTTATTTGCGTTTAATAGAGATTTCTTTTACCTTAGATCTTTCCCGTTCTAGGACGACTTGTGGAATGTCGATTGAGTATACCGATCAGGGGCGTTTAAGGTAGGTGGCTTGGTGTTTATTTTTCCAACTGATGTGCATTTTTTGTATTTACTGTGCTACCAACCCATGTTGGGGTGTCGTGTGGTTGTGGTAATAGCTGTTTAAAAACCTAGAATCGTATAGGTAACTAAATGTGATATTAAAATGCTGTTTCGGATCACTAATTGGATATAGGACCATCCCAAGGGGTGCATTCCTCGGTTTAGCCGTTTGACCATGATACCCGAGGGTATGCCTTGTTTAATTATGCATTACTTCTGCCTTGAGAGGAAATGTATTTAAATTGCATGTTTATATGTTGGGCATGGCCCGAGTACTTATGCCTGAGTGTGGTGTTTTACTTATGCCTGAGGGCGGTGTTTAACTATAGCCTGTGGGCGTGCCTGTATTAGCATGAGGGAAACATTCTATTTCGCATAAGGGAAACCTTTCGTGCCTGAGGGCTTGACTTTTGTTCCTGAGGGAGACACTTCCTACACCTGAGGGAAACATCTTTTATGCCTGAGGGAGAGATTCTGAAGGCCTGGGGGCGAGATTCTGATTACCTGAGGGTGGGGTTTTTCTTTTCTGAGGATGCTGACTGCTTATTTAGAAATTCACTGTGGTGTTTTTTAAATATTAAATGGTTAAATGAATAATTAAATGGCAATAAAACTGGTTATGTTAGTTACTTTTTTGTACTTCTTAGTTTATTGCATTTTCTTTTGCACACTATTGTCGCATGCTTTCACACAATTGGGCACATGCCTTTGGTGGGTGCCTACTAAGATATATTTCTCACACCCTGTTTGGTTCATGATTTTTGGCCGAAACAGATTACGTTTCTATAGGTGTAGATAAGGGAAATGGTCTCTATATAGGTACTTGATTGCTGCTGAGGTGTAGGGGAGCATGGGACAAGGATTATGATCACAATTCTACTGACTTTTCCGTTTTTCTATTTGGTACTTGTACTCTGTATTGTATTGTACTGCTATGTAACATGTTCTGACTGTTTTCTTAGAATTTGAGACATGTTGCTTCAAATCTATATATCTGGTTTGTTATATCTACTGCAGTTTTTTATTTCAGTTGTGTATGGTTTACAGATTCCGCTGTTGTTTTATGTTTTATAACATTTCGTTACACTTCACTTTGACAAATGAGGGCATAGTTTCCCCACTATCAGACCTGGGCCCTCGCTGTTAGTTGGAAACCTCTGGCGTTTGGAGAAATGTTCTTGAGGTCATGTGCCGAATCATGTTCGGGGAACCTGTTGAGTGGAACCCTGAATCGGGACGTTAAAAACAATTTGATAAATATTTGTGTGATTTCATTTTTAGGGAGTTATGCTTGTGATATTCTGGAGCATTGCTTTATATTTCAGTTAATTTAACACCCACTTCTCAAGATAATGTTGATTGTAATTACTAAGTGTTAATGTTTTAATTCAATCCTTAACAAAACTTAGTGTTCTTATCTCAATTAGATCTTTTTGATGTTAGTGTATTTATGGTTCCAATAATCCATGGAAACCACATGATAAACAAAACAATTCTTTAATCCATGACATGTTAAGTACAACATACACAATGTGAAATTAAAGAATATTCATCGAGAAAATACTCTCAATCACTTAATATCCCTAAATTTTGACTCCCCCAAATAATATATTTACAGATCAATTTATATTAATATTAATTTGGTTTATATATTTATGATGATTAATTAACAAGAGAATAAAAAAAGAGATAAGAAAAAAGTGGTACGTCGAACACACACACACACAAACAATGATGAGAATTAAAAAAACGGATATTAAATTGAATGAAGAAGAAAAACAAGGGAAGGGAATTCAACTGTATTTAAACTATTTTAAGAACTTGATATTAAAATACAAAAGGTGGATGAGAATAAGAGATATTGAAGAAGAAACATTCATTAAAATAGAATTACAAAAAACAAACTTACAAAATTACAAACAAAGAACAACACAAAAGTGAAAGGAACCAAAGAGAGGAGGCAGTGTATCTCAAGTGAAAACATGAGTATGGAAGGTCCACCTAATCCATTTTCAAGGCATTGGTCATGGAAATATGTGCTCCTCTCTTCTAAAATGACAACCCCTTTGAAGGTGAGGAGGGGATGTGTTTATAGCCCAAGGAAGTGGCCTGTTTGCATTCCCAATCTGTCCCTCCACTTGGTTCGATGACTTGGACATCTAGAAAGACGAATCTCTAGATATCACCTTCTTCAAAGTTGTATAAAATAATGTGGTATGACAAATCGCAAAATTTGGATGCATTTGGACCTTCGGAGAAAACGTTATGGCAGGTTGATTAAATAATTTTATTCTGCCCATTTCAATCCTATCCTTTTGAAGTCTAAAATGTTAAAGGGTTTTTGAATAGGAAGATTCCTACAAAACTGAATTATTTATTTAACAAAGTCGGCCACCTATATCCCCTCTATCAAACTGAAAAACCTCAGCTCGATTTGATGATTACATCATGATATATGTCAGGAATAGTGTCCGGATTTTAATTCCCATCTAGAATGGTGGGCTGGAGTTAAAGGCCATAGTTGGCCCTCTTGCTCTTCTAGTTGGACCTTCAAATATTTATCCATGACTCCTTTGGATACTCTAGAACATATGGTGGAGTTTCATAATATTTTTTATTCGGTATTTAGACCAATAAATCAATCATCATTGATGGTCCAGTTTCATCGTAAATTCTTTGGGTCTTCTTGTGTTGACCATATGAGCCATTAAATGGGAGTATTGGCCCATGCTTCCTTCTAATGATATGTTAGAAATTGAATCAGGAATCTTACTAAACAAGAACCACACAATTTGAATTAGTATGGCGAGAGTTATAAATAAAATTGTAAACTGAATCAATTTAACAACTTCTAAAAATGCTCAAAAATAATACTTAGTATTAAAACATTAATATTTCACACAAAATATCCACATTTCATATAAAATAAGTAAAGTTACTATGTAATAAGTAATGAAAATATTAATAACATCAATATCCGACAATCAATGTATAGAAAAAGTACTATAAATTGATAAAGGGAAAAATACAATCACACAAAAACTCCAAAACAGTCTAACTTTCTAAAAATGAGGGGGCAGTTGTCAAAAGAAACCACCAGTATACACTTCGGTCTATCTATCTCACTATACTCTTCCTAATCCTGCTACTTTTAGGACTCCCCTAAAAAGCCTGTCATCTACATTATTCATGACATGTGTGGGTAGATCCCATGCATGAGTGAGTATTACAATACCCATTAGGCACCCCGAAAACTAAAAATAAAAGGGAGATACTATAATAAAATAGACACCTCATCCCACAGACCAAGGTAATTGGAACCCAAGACTGAGAGAACAGGAATACCCATCTCCACTTCTTGGTTATACATGACTAGAGAAAACATTATCACAGGGAGTCCTAGAATCACAAAGAGACACTCTGTAAAGACTCCAAGTATCATTGTCTCATCATATAAACTCCCATAGTATTCAACTAGAGGATCAATCGTATCCTTGTTTGGGATCAGTCACTCCATGAGCCTTACCATCCTTCATGGAACTCATCCTAGATCTCTCCCCCATTGCGTATCAATAAGATGATGGCATGTCCCTACCATCCATGATGGGATCTATTCGAGAGAACATTATCATATAGTATAAGCATGAATAAAGTCACCCTAGAACCCAATGGAACATGATATTCAGATAAGAGATCCCCCCCATGATTCTTGGGGGAATCCATAAACTGTAATGAAACCTAGATGATCTTAATCTCTAGATAGGGGATCACTCCTAGGACCACCAGGGGACATCACATACCCAATCAAGAGATCTTGAGATCATAATTTTCAGATAATGGATCATACCTAGGACTATTGTGGGATGTTAAAAACCTTAATGAGACTTAGAAGCATGGTACATAGAGAAGGTATCACACACAGGACCATTGGGAGATACTACAAACCCAATATGGAACTACTATCCAAATTGGGGATCATATGCATGAAAAAACCACAAACCTTATTGGAACCACATACTTTGTAGGGGATCAGTTCCTATATATACCGGTCATACTGAAACCTCAATCCCCACCTAGGAAGTGTTATATAGTGGAGGATCCTGCCCCATAATTCTCAATGGGATACATGAACAATATCTGAACCAGTCTTGCAGAGGGGATCAAAATCTGATGATCGTGACATAATGCTGCTTTGTACACGCTGAGGGGTCGACCAAGGAAGTGAACCCCCATATAACTTATATAAATGTTGATAAAATAACAACCCCACTACAATCACCTTTTGTCACATTTCTCATGCCAAAATCATGGCCACCATCTCATTGTATGTGGAAAATTACAAATGATATGCTACTCATGGGCCTCTATCTGAGTCTAGAAGATAGAGATTCACATCACAGAAGTCCCTTAGGGGAGTACATGGAGTGTACTCCTAGGGTACATGGTTTTTCACTCAATGATGGACCATGTCTATGTACCCTCTTTTTTCTCAGTGTGTAGAAAGGAAATTACATGGCATGTACTTTTGATTACACGGTGTGTGACCCCACCCGAACACCTAGACATATCTTAACTCACATGGACTGGCGTGAAATGTTACCCTAATCTGTGTGTATATATATTACATGGCATGTTCTAAAAACTCAGGAAACCTAGCCATGTCCTTGAGCCTGTTTCTATTCACCTCATCTTGTGTTGTGCATCTAGTTGTGTCATTCTACACGATGAGGTCCTCTTAACATAGCATGTATGCCGATGTCCTTGACCACATAGCCAAGCCCCAAAACATAGTGTATACCCTTAATACATAGAATATAGTTCTAAAATATAATATTCCCTAAACGGGATGAAAACATGATTTTTTCTCCTTCACTATACACTATGTGATCATGATTCCCAAACCGAAAATCTTTTTAATCCTCCCGAGACCCATATTTTACACTGATTACCCAAAAATATACCCCCATGGTATATCTAGAAAACATATAAAGGAAATAAAACATTATAGTTATGAATATGGGTGTATTGGTACATTAAAATCATAAATATTCCAACATTATAGTGAAACACCAAAGCTTCAGGTCCAATGCGTTGCTCATAACCTACGGCACATCAATTTGATGTTGATCGCCATTAAGAAAAAAGTTTGTTGGTGTCTCCATTCCCTTGGTTCTCCATCTAGTCATCCATTTCCATAACAATATTATACCATTACTTCTATATGTGGTAAATGATACAAGTAAGAGGGGTAGGTTTATGTTTATTAATTAAATTTCATTTAATTCATAATCCTCCATCATTTAATATCCCATTAAGGATCAAATCCAGTCAGGCACCTGATGGTGTCAGACATTATATTACTTATAGGGAAAACATGAATTCCATAATCATCTCTAGTTTTATATTTCCAATCAGAGGCTTCATTGAAGAGTTATTTTGTATTTCCCAAAAAAATTTACACAGATAATAAAATATTTTTAACATCCCCACACTGAGGCACTTTGAGCCCTGTAAGTTTCCGTCGACTCAGCACATGGCTTATGAAATATTCCAAAGTATTACACAAAAAATAATACTCAATATAAAATTCTCATTATCCTCTGGAATGCTTCTATTTTATCATTAAACGCCTCCAAATCCCAAGCATCCATAAAGGAATGGTTTGAGAGGGATATACCCTCACATTAAATGACCTTGGATTGGTATTTTGGTGAGACCAACACCACTATTAAAGAATGTGGAACCTAAATTAATGAGAGGGGTGACCCTTTCATAAATATAATTTCATAATATAAAAAAAGAAATCATTATTAAGGAATGTGGAATCTAAATTAATAATTAACGAGGATATTATTAGGTAAATTTATTCAATCCCTATCCCACCCATTGTAATGTTGAAGTTTTTTATATTTACCTCTTAATTTAACATTTTTCCCACATTTTACCTCTACTTCATGGACTAATTTTTACCATTGTAACTTATTTTTAGGGATTAAAATTAAATTGACCTTATTACATAATTTTTATTATGGTAATTCCAAATATGTAATCTATTTTATAAAAATATATTTACAAATTTTATACCAATTAACTTCAATATAAGAAATAAAAAAATATTTTTAATATTCACTAAATATCATTTTTTTTGGAAAAAACATAAAAAAATAACCCTAAGATAATATTTAAGTATCGAATCCAAAAATAATATTGATTTTATCAAAAAAATATTACAAACACGAGAAATTAAATTTTTAATAAAATCCTTTTTTTTTGAAAAATATTGATTTTTTTGACATAGTTGAATATTTAACCCTTAGAAAAATTACCCTTGATTTAGTAAAATTATATTATCATATAAATAATTTTTAATGGAATAATTTTATAAAAATAATTTTTAGTTCAAAAGAATAAAAACATATATTTAATAAAAATAAAACATATATTTTTTACAAAAAAAATAAAAGTATGCTTTGTTTTTTCCCCACATTTGTTTAATCATATTATAGACTTTTATTTAATTTTCTTGTGATATAAATTTCATATATGTAACATTATAAGTTAATATAATGAGTTTCTTGTGTTTAATACTATATTATTAAATATGATGTATGTGTTAATTCAAAAGGGGGTCTCATTTATAATGTTCCAGGTTGATACATTATACTCCCTGACAATGTATATTTATATACCTTCTTTTATTAGACATAAAATCATGAAATTATATAATTTTTTAAAAATATTATAATATATTTTTAAATAATATATTTTACAAATGAAGATTTCAAGATTTTTATACTGGGGTCTCTTGGACTAGTTGTTGTGATACCACACTGATGGGAGTGATAATATAATGGTTGAAGTGCCTATAATAAACATTCATATTGTTTAGTAGAACCAGCCCAATTGAGTTATGTGATAGGTTGGATATGTCCAATGTATTCCATGGAAACCAAGATAGCTATTATCATGTCATTTCCTGAAGATGGAAGATAGGTGGGATGTCAACTAGAGGCAGTAACATGCACAATATATCAATAAATGGGACCAGTGTGATATTTTATATAGAGGGAATTCCGACAACATTGCTCAATTTATAGAATTTGGTTGATTATGAGCTATGGTATAAACTAAAATCTATATTTTATCATATGTGTCATGTTATAGGGGTATAGGATCAAACAATTCTCAAATTTAATTTTTACTAAAAGTTTTAGACATTGTTTTAGGTTTATCCTTTATTTTCTACAATTATTCATGCACACCATATTTTCCACATGGATGATGCTGGGGAGGATATAGTATTTGATAAAACAGTGCAACATTATGAAAAGAATAACTTTTTACTAAGTCTACATGATATAAATAACAATATCTTTTAGTTTTCTCTATCTGGAAGTGAGGAGGAACCTATTCAAGAACCTCATCTAATAGATGTAGACATTTAGGATCTTAGAGGAGGATGTAGATGATTTTGGGTAGCTCATACATGCCCACCTATTCATTTATTAGATGAGGGATATACCATATATGAGAATTTTTCTATTACTGATGTGTCTCTATGGGAATTATATCCAATTGTCAACTTATATTTTTCACATTATATGCATGATCATAAAAATCCAACCCCATGCCAACTATCATCTCCCATTTCATCACAATTTTTATCCGACCTAAAATAGTCCCAGTAGATTTATTATGGAATATATTATCATTACACTTACTTGGTGGGAGAGGAATATTGTAACACCCCGCCCCTACCTCATTGGCTTGAGGAGGCGGTGAGGGTTAATTGGCCTTAAGCGACGTTTCCAGGGCGCCAAAGGCTGGCAATAAATGTCGAGGGCTCTGAGAACAGATTGGGGAATGATTTTCCCTTAATAAAAAATCAACCAAACAATCCACAAACTATATGATTCATGTCAACAAACCCAACCAAACCATCCACTAACAACAAAGTTGTCACACAATGCAAACCAAACCTAACAAAATTAGACATGTCCACAAAACATCAGAGTACAAAGTAGAAACTAAACATCCAAACCCCAACAATCCATGACACCACCACAACTCCACACCATGCTCCAAGCTCCAGGATCCACCATGACATCACAATGCTCCACTAAAGGAGGGAGATGCCTTACCTTTTCCCACGTCACGGTATACGACATCTACAAAGTCACCACAGTGCCAAGCATGGAGTGAGTACTAAAACTCAGTAGGTTTTTCCAAAATGACTTCCCTACACACGCCAGTTAGACTAAAATGTTATCACATTTATATAAAACAGTTTATAAAAATAATCACAAGTTCAACCCTTACCATAAGCCAAAAATTACCTTACCAAGCCATCATACCACAACCAATCATCCAAGGGAAAACCAACCAAACATTCCACAGGTCGTTTCATCATTTCTCATTAGCACCACAATTTCCATCTTGCAAAGTAATGCACTAAACAACCAAAACAATCAAACCGTGGTGCTTCCGTCCAAACGTTCAACCATTCACAACAAGTGGCTCTTCTTATCCACTTATACTTTGATGGTGGACCTTCCATCCACTATCCATCCCTTTTCATTATAGTGGTACTTACCACCCGCTTCCACTTGACATTTCATACCTTCACACCCAAGCATCCGACCCACCAAGAACACAACATCATGCAATCAACCAAATTCCATTGCATATAAATCCACTGCAATAAATAACCCATTTATCAAAAACCATTTTCCATGACAAAATCGCATTCCAATAAAAAACCCTTTTTATTGGATACAATTTCCCATCAATCATTTCACAAATCAACCATAGAATTCCACTTTAAAATTACCATTTTAAAATTCACAACAATAACATTTCATCCCAAAACACCCCTTTCCCCAAAAACCCCCAAATGGATTTCCAACCAAATTCGCACATCAACATAAAATTTATTTCAATCACAACAAATTAATTGTAAAATTTAACCACTATTTCTAACTAATTGGAGTCGAGAGAGAATCCACCTACCTTTAGGGTTCCTGAGAAAACGACCCACAAGCCACCACACCTCAAAACCGGAGAACACACCACCGAAACCTCTCTAGATCCCTTTTGCTATCATTTACACGACTTAATATTAACATCCAAGGAAACCCAAAACATATATCTACACACAAAAAGTGTAGATCTAGAAAACCAAAAAAAGAGGGATGTAGATCTATAGGAAAACACAAGAGAAACAAGATGAGAGACTTACCTGGGAGAATCCACCTTGAATCCACCTTGAAACCCCTTCATATCGCTTCCAAAACGTGTGGGAGAGCCCCTCCAACCCTTGAGAACCTAAAATCCCGAGTCTAGCTTGAGTGGGAGGAAGAGGGGAGTGAAAGGAGGCAATCCCGAGTAAGCCTGTGTTTGAAAACCCTAACTTTAAGTGGCCACACGGTTAGCCTGCACGGTTTAGAAAACTATGCGCTAATCGTGTGCATGCCACGTCCTCGAGAGCCAGAGTCTACATGGTTTCCTCGCACAGTTTGGAAAACTGTGCGTAGGCCATTCAGAGCCTATTGTCTCCCCCTGCACGGTTTCTTGGAGCATCTTCACGGTTTACACTAACCGTTCTCAAATCATGCACACCTTTAAGAGCCTCCAAACACATCCAAAACCTTTCCAAACTCTCCCAACCCCTTCTCAACTCATCACATGCACTTTAAACACATATAAATGCATAAAAAAGGCTACATGCCTCAAACTGGGGGTGATACATTCTCCCCACCATTGGACTTTCCATCCCCGGAAAGTAGTGAACCCGCCCTTTGCTGAAAGAGCTCGGGCCACTGCTCGATCATCTCTTTCTCTCGCTCCCAAGTCTCCTCTTGAATATGAACATGTTTCCACAAAACCCAAACTAAACTGATTCTTTTACCATACAAGACATTTTCTTTCCTATCCACAACCCACACTGGCACGTGCACCAATGAAGCATCTGGTTCTAGGTCAAAATGATCCCATCGAATCACATGGTCACGATCTGGCTGATACCTTTTCAACTATGACACATGAAACACATTGTTCACCGCACTGAACCATGGTGGAAAAGCCATACGATAAGCCACCTCACCAACCCACTCAAGAATCTCAAAAGGCCCAATATACCCTGGAGATAACATTCCCTGCTTCCCAAACTGACGATGTCCCATCCTAGGATAGATCCTCAAGAACACATGATCACTCACCTCGAATGACAACAGTCTTTGATGATGATCTGCATACGATTTCTGACGACTCTGAGTCGTCTCCATTCTCTTCCTGATCAACATGATCTTCTTTGTAGTCTCCTGGACAAGGCTCGGTCCAACCATCGAGGACTCGCCCGTTTCCACCCAACATAGTTTAGAACGACACGGATGCCCATACAATGCTTCAAACGGAGCCATATGTATAGATTCCTAATAACTGTTATTGTACGAGAACTCAACCAATGATTTGTGCTCCTCCCATGAGCCACCAAAATCCATAACATAAGCCTGCAACATATCGTCCAGAGTTTGTATCGTCCTCTCAGATTGACCATATGTCTGACGGTGATATGACATGCTCATAGTCAGATGCGGCCCAAGGGATTGATGCAAGGATTTCCAGAAATGAGATGTAAATATCAGATCTCTATCTGATATAATCAAAACTGGAACACCATGCCTCTTTACCACCTCCTGGATATATATTTCAGACAGGTCCTCCACCGTATGAGATTCACGAATCGGGATGAAATGGGCCGACTTCGTTAGCTGATCCACAATCAACCAAATGGTATCGTGCTTCTTGACCATTCATGGGAGTCCTGTGACAAAATCCATCGCTATCTTCTCCCACTTCCAAACAGGGATTGGTAAAGACTGCACCATTCCTGCTGGCCTATAATGCTTTGCCTTGTTTTGCTGACAAGTCAAGCATCTCTAAACAAGCAAAGCCACACTTCTTTTCATACCATTCGACCAAAACTGCGCTTTCAACGCTTTATTAATTTTCAGAATTCTAGGATGAACAACCCACCTGGAATGATGATATATCCTAAGAATATCCTACAGACAAGCAACTGGTATAACCATCCAATTCTGAAAACACAAAACTGAATCTCCATTCAGTTCCCAACCCTCAATGGTCTCCCCACCAATGAGTCTTGACCCCATGGTCACACACTTAGAATCAGATATATGTTCCAATCTAACCAGGTCATCCATGTTAGGAACCAATGAAACTGGAAAAAAGACAGCTCGATCACCCTGGTCCTCACATTCCAACCACATATCAGCTATAACCAACATCAACTGTCACTGATTCAATGCCTGTTTCACCATCTGAGCATATGATTTTCTACTTAATGCATTCGCCGCCAAATTTCCCTTACCTGGTGTATACATAATGTCAAAATCAAACATCTGGAGATATTCCATCCATCTCCATTGCCTCAACATCAAATCCCTTTGTGAGAAAATATGTTTCAATCTCTTATGATCTGTATATACAGTGAATTTATCACCAAAGAGATAATGACACCATACTTTCAAAGCATGGACCACTGCTACTAACTCCAAATCACGAGTTGGGTAGTTCTTCTCATGAACTCTCAACTTCCGTGAGCCATACGCAACCACACGATTCCCTTGCATGAGAACGCACCCCAACCCTGATCTCGATGCATCACAATACACCACGTACCCTTTTCCTGGTTATGGAAAAACCAAGATTGGTGTTGACGTAAGACGACCCTTTAACTCTTCAAGACACTATTGGCACTGTTCATTCCACTGGAATGAAGCATTTTTTCTTGACAATGCTGTCATCAGTGAAGCCAAATGTGAAAAATCACGAACAAAATGCCAATAATACCCAGCTAGACTAAGGAAACTCCATATCTCAAACACATTCTTTGGTGGTTTCCGCGATATAATAGCCTCTATCTTTTCTGGATCCACTGAAACAACCTTTTTAGAAATCATGTGGCCAAGAAAACGAACTTCCAGTATCCAAAAGTCACACTTTGAATCGATGATCCCTCAAGATCCCCAGCATTGTCGCCAAGTGTTGCTTATGCTCCACCCTTGTCTTTGAATACACCCAAATATCATCCACAAACACCACCACGAATGATTCCAGATATATTTGAAATATCTGATTCATCAATTCCATAAATATTGTTGGCGCATTCGTTAGACCAAAGGTCATAACCACATTTTAATAATGACCATATCTGCTTCTGAAAGGTGTTTTAGGAATATCCTATTTCATCACCCGCAATTGATGATATCCCGACCTCTGGCCAATCTTGGACAACCACTGGGCTCTCCTCAACTGGTTGAAAAAATCATCAATCTTTGGAAGTGGGTATCTATTCTTTATCGTACCTTGGTTAATCTACAATAATCAACACATAGCCTCAAGGTTCCATCCACCTTTTTCACAAACAACATTGCCGCTGCCCACGGTGATGTGCTAGGCAGGATAAACCCTTTGTCTTCTAACTCTTCCAACTGGATTTTCAATTCCCACAATTCATCCAGTGCCATCCGATAAGATGGAAGTGAGATAGTACTGGTCCCTGAAAGGAGATTAATCGTAAACTCCACTTCTCTTATGGGAGGTAACTCAGAGAATTCATCAGGAAAAACAACCATGAAATGATCCCCCACTGCTGGAGGAACACTCTTCTCAACACCCTCTTCCGATTCCAACGACAACACCGCCAACTGATACGATAACATACCCACTGCTGGTGCCAACAAACCCATTGTACACTGCCCTTCATTCTCCTCTCTTCTAAAGAGATGTCTAACACCATAGTGTGTCATAAAAGCCACTGTCCGCGCATCACAGTTGATGTGGGCTTTGAAATCCACCAGCCAATCCATTCCCAGGATTACATCATACCCATCCATCTCAAGAATTGAGAAATTCTACACTATCTCATCCTTGACCACAACGATAAAATATTCTCTACATTAGAAGGATCTACACTCTCTTTGACCTAGAGGACTTTGATGTTTCAAAACCGAGGACATCATTTCTACCTTTTATCCCAACAAATCAACCACACATGCAGCAATAAAAGAGTGTGAAGCACCCGTATCAAACAACACTTTCATCAAGGTATAATTTAAAAGAATAGTTCATCGCACCATGGATGGTCCCGACTGATCATCAAACGCAACTTTCTCAGCTCCAAACACATGTTTTCTTCCCACACTCTGCTCTTTATTGCTCTGTTGATGCGTTGTGGTTTTCCGAGAATCACCATGACCCACTTTACTTTGCTATTGAGGGTTATGTTGGGGCCCCCGTCCCGTCGAAGCATATGAAGTCTGCGATCCCTAAGGAGTGTCACGTGCACCCGACCATGGAGCACTCCAACAATAACGCTATAGATGCCCCATCTGCTTAAAATTATGACATGATCGTGGTTGTGTCGTACAATCCCGCTTGATGTGGCCTATAGAACCACACTAAAAACATCCCATCTTTCTCTAGGGCTTCGGAGGAAGATTTATCGATCCTACCATCGGATTATATGTCATGTTCCAACAATAAGAATAAGTTCCCCTCCTTCACTTGAACCCAGCGTTAGAGTTCCCACTATTCCCCATGGGTACCACTATGCTTCCCCCGCCTGGAGTTCCATACAGATCCCGCTCAGCCACCGAGGCTTTATTCACCATCTCCATGTAATCATCTACACATAGCACCACTATCTTTGAACATATTTCTTACCTCAACCATGCTTCAAAGATCCTTTCCATCAACGATGTGCTACCCTCCACCTTGGGTGAAAACTGCACTAAGTTCATAAACATAGTTGCATACTCAGTCACAGACATCAGCTCTTACTTCAAAATGAATAAATCAATCATACGCTGAATTCTAAACTTATGTGGGTAGAATTTTTTGTTAAAAATTCCTCATAGCCATCCCACATCATACCTTGGTCCATCACAACTTGGACTTCCAACTCCCAACACTGAAGGGAAAGATCTTCCAACATATACATGGCCAAATTCACATTCAACTCTACCAGTATTCCCAAGAACTCAAATATATTGTTCATTCTATTCAACAATGCTTCTGACTTTTATAGCTCTTAATCACCCCCGATGAAGGGTGGATTCTGCCTTTGAAACTAAACCGCATGATATATATGCCTTGGTTCATCTGTTTTATTCCCACTTCCCACAGCTTGGAAAGATTGCACTATACTTTGCACTAGGTGCTGGTTCACCTGAGGCATAGGTGCAACCACATTCTCAGTAGCCTCCTCTGGTTGGTCTCTACGACGCCTACCCGGATCCATTTCTATAAACAGAAAACAAATAACGATGAGTCTCACTTCTGTAGACATCATGAAATCCCATTTCAAATCACATTACACAACACTGTCACAACAAGGCTTTCCACCAGTTCACATTTTTCCACATGTTCCATGTTTAACCATTTTGAAAACAAAACCATTTTCAAAATAACTATTTATTCACCTTACAATTTCAAATATTCTTATGACATCATAAATCATCATACCCCAATGAAATATGTATCCTAGAGGGAAGTCATTTCTACCATGCATGTCATTCTCATCTCATTGGATACACCCACAACAATGATATATCCAATGCTTATAAGTGTCTCCAAAACACTTATGTACCCAACTCCCTGGTAAATTTAACTTTCGCATAAAAGTATTAGCTACGTCCTTTTATGCTATAAATTCCATGTTCCTACATTCCAACACCATGCTACCATCCCGGCTTAAAGAATGTACCACAATGAATGTCAACACCAAATCCGCGAATAAACTCCAAAGGACCAAACAAACTGATACAACTTGTAACACCCCGCCCCTATGTCATTGACTTGAGGATCCAGTGGGGGTTACTTGGCCTTAAAAAATGTTCCCAGGGTGCCAAAGGTTGGAAATAAATTTCGAGGGATTTGAGAACAGATTGGGGAAAAATTTTCCCTTTAGAAAAAACCAACCAAACAATCCACAAACTATATGATTCATTTCAACAAACCCAACCAAACCATCCACTAACAACCAAGTTGTTCCACAACGCAAACCAAACCCAACACAACTAGACATGTCAACAACACATCAGAGTATAAAGTAGAAACTAAACATCCAAACGCCAACAAAATATGACACCACCACAGCTCCACACCAAGCTCCAAGCTCCAGGCTCCACCATGACATCACAATGCTCCACTAAAGGAGGGAGATTCCTTACATTTTCCCACGTCAAGGTATAGGACATCTGCAAACACACCACAGTGCCCAAGATGGGGGTGAGTGCTAAAACTCAGTAGGTTTTCCCCAAATGACATCCCTACACACACTACTAGGATAAAACCATTAGCACATTTATATAAAACAGTTTATATAAATAATCACAAGTGCAACCATTACCATAATCCAAACATGCCCTTACCATGACATCATACCACAAAAAAGAATCCAAGGGAAAGCAAACCAAACATTCCACAGATCGTTTCATCATTTCCCATTAGCACCACAATTTCCATCATGCAAAGCAATGCACAAAACAACCAAAACAATCAAACGGTGGTGCTTCCATCCAACCATTCACCCATTAACAACTAGTGGTTGTTCCCATCCACACATTCTTTGATGGTGGCCCTTCCATCCACTATCCACCCCCCTTCATTATAGTGGTACTTCCTTCCCACTTCCACGTGACATTTTAGACCTTCACACCCAAGCATTTGACCCACCAAGAACACATCATCATGCAATCAACCAAATTCCATTATATATAAATCCACTACAATAAATCACCCATTTACTGAAAACCATTTTCCATGCCAAAAAATAATTCTAATAAAAAAACCCTTTTTATTGGATACTATTTCCCATCAATAATTTCACAAATCAACCATATAATTCTATTTTAAAATTCCCATTTTAAAATTCACAATAATAGCATTTCATCACAAAACCCCCTTTTCCCAAAAAAACCCCTAAATGGATTTCCAACCAAATTCGCACATCAACATACAATTAATTTCAATCACAACTAATTAATTGCAACATGTAACCACTAGTTCTAACCAAGTGGAGTCTAGAGAGAAGCCACCTACCTTTAGGGTTCCCGAGAAAACGACCCACAATCCACTGCACCTCAAAACCGGTGAACGCACCATCGAAACCTCTCTAGGTCCCTTTCCCTAACATTCACAAGCCTTAGTATTAACATCCAAGGAAACCACAACCATATATCTACACATAAAAAGTGTAGATCTAGAAAACCAAGAAAGAGAGGGATGTAGATCTAGAGGAAAACACAAGAGAAACAAGAGGAGAGACTTACCCAAGAGAAATCACCTTGAATCCACCTTCAAACCCCTTCGAATCGCTTCCAAAATGTGTGAGAGAGCCCCTCCAACCCTTGAGAACCGAAAATCCTTAGTGAGGCTCGAGTTGGAGGAAGAGAGGAGTGAAATGAGGAAATCCCAAGTGAGCCTATGTTTTAAAACCCAAACTTTATGTGGCTACCCGGTTATCCCGCACGGTTTGGAAAACCGTGTGCTAACCGTGTGCATGCCACTGCCTCAAGATCCAGAGTCTGCATAGTTTCCTTTCACGGTTTGGAAAACCGTGCACAGGCCGTTCAGATCCTACTGTCTCCCCCTGCACGGTTTCCTGGAGCATCTGCACGGTTTACACTAACCATGCTCAAACCGTGCACCCCTTTAAAAGACTCCAAAATCATCTAAAACCATTCATAACTCTTTCAACATCTTCCCAACTCATCCCATGAACATTAAACACATAAAAATTCGCAAAAAAGGCTACATACCTCAAACTGGGGGTGAAACAAATATGTTCTATGATTGTTATATATTGATACGCTGATGACACCTCCTTCTGATGAATCATTAACCAAGTCACAACTGAGGTCCCTATAAAGGATTAATGGTCCACTCCAATTCATCCAAATTCACCACATTGAGAATGTCCTGAAACTCAATATGCATGTGAAATTCATGCTCTGGACTGTGGGACAATTCCCCCTTGTAAATGTAGGTAAACAGTATTGTAATCTATTATTTGTTTCTTTTAATGTGTAGTTTCATTTATATTTCTCATTCTAAGACTAATGTTAATTATATTCTCTAAAATTACAAAAATTATTAATTTAATTAATGTCAAAAAAATTCCAAATGTTTTCAAACAGAGGGAAATACATTTACACACAATATTTTATTTAAAAAACTACTAATTTTATTAATTTTTTTTATTGTTATGTTTCATCCCCTGCACAATTATTTTCCCACCAAACATTTCACCATCAATTACCTCCTTCATGAACAAAAATCCACTCCTGAATCACTAATCTTCAAATATCGACCATCAACACTAGGGTTACAACATTTTCACTCTTACATACTCTCATCTATGCTCAACCTTCCATTATTATGTCTCCCTAATCTCCTGATTTAGAATTCTTCCATAGGATTCATGTACCATGGAACGACCTAGGACTCAAGCATCTCCCTAAAATCCTAATTGACAGTTCTACCCTAGTCTTTCCGCATATACTATCACTACTGACCATGATTCCCTCCACTACAAATAGTCCCCCACCTTCAACTCCATAATGTTGAACTCTATATTGCTATTCAACACTACCAAAAACTCCCCATATAACAGCCTCAGCCTCACCATTTTTGATTCCCTGTCTATCTGCCTCCACCTCCCAGCATCTGATCCTAACTCTACTTCCACATCGGCTCCCCCATATCCTTACATATTTACAGGATTCTCCACCACCTCATCCTCAGCTTTCCATTCTAAAAAAACAATCTTCATGTACATGGATATTAAATTTATTTTTCAGAATACATAATATATTATACAAATATATTCCCCAAGACTATATTAGTTTAGTGTCTTTGGAAACTCAGAACAATTATTCTAACCTGGTGAAAGATCTTCAACATCCCCCATAAAGATTTTCCCATTTTATTTTCCTACCTAAAATATTTATTTATATCATGAGGAAAAGAAAACATAAATAAGGTGGGATCAAATTGTTAGTAAAGGGAAAAATGAATAACATCAAACAAAAAATACAAATAATAATGTAAAAACATGAATAATTATTTTGAATATCAAAATCGTGATTCATAAAATAAATATTGGCAATAGATAAGGCATAAATCATAATGGAACACTAAAAATGATAACATAGAATTGGAATAAAATATAAACATCTGAAAAACACATAAGCATATAAAATAATTTCCATATTAGGAAAGGATCATATCCATGACCATCATAGGGAACAAAGTAACTTACTGAACAGATTTAAATCCTCGTTCTAGCCCTGCATTATAGTACCAGATATACTTTCCATTTCGTCCTTGAATTACTGAACTCAATCTACTTTCAATTAAAGTAATGTATATGTCATGAGATATAAATTTTTACCCAATGCATTGGAGGGAGATATAGGTTCCACCCATATCATAATGAAATAATTATTATATATTCTGGAAAAACATAAACTATTCATCATAACAGAACCCACGGAACAAAAATTGGATTTCATAACCATCATTCCAGCATAATACATATAAAATAAATATATATCCTTAAAATAATTCCATCATAAACACAATAAATTAAATGTAATAATATGTATAGAAACAAAACCCGATGTTATCTTAGATGGAAAATAATTTTGATAAAATGCATGAAATTATTTCTTGAGGAAAATATCCTTTCTTCTGCAAGAATGTTTTATTTTCTAAAAATGACACACAATTTTAAAATAAAAGAATTTAATTGAAAATAAAATTGAAATATTATAAATAAAGCTTCTTGAAAAAAAGGATTTATGAATGTGTAAGAATCCATTAATTCCATATAATTTAAAAAAACATCCTCTTCGTACTTTTACCAGAAAAGTAAAAAAGTACATCATATGGTAATCGAAAGAAATATTTCTTGAAAACCATGTAGTAAAAGTAAAAATGGGTAAAAATAAATTTAAACATACATATAAGAATATTAAACATTTTATGAAAACATTTTTTGAAAACATGGACATGGATGATAAATATACACCTACTAAATACTTATGTATAAAAAATATCAGATAAAATTGAGATTGAAAAATTAACCCTTAACTTAGGTCCAAAATCCGTTGTATGTGTCCAAAAATATGGTATAATTATTTAAATATTGTTATTAACTTATTTTAGAATCATATTCATTTTTATGATATTATATATGATCATTTTATCATCAGTTTGTTAGTAACATTTCATTGTCACTCATTATTCAGATATTAACTGCTTTGTTCTTATAAAAGTTTTGTAAAATAAGTTTAAATTCCACTTCTTAGATTATAGTTATATCATTTAAAAAATCATATTAGTATAATATATGTCATATTTATTTTTTAAATTCAATTATAGAATAATGTTTTAATGAAGATCATGTAGAATGAATCGCATTGCAACATGGAGATGGTAGGCCTTACATTCACATGAGCAACAATATCATTCACTTAATGGTTAAATGGTATATAATTGGATGGTATGTTAATATTAAAGAATATTTATAATGTTATATTCATTATTTAAATCCATTATACTCATCATTATACCCATCCAAATTAAGTATTATTGAATACCAAATTACACCACGGTGTGGAGACGGTAAGCCATACATCAACACATTTAGTTATATTATTATTCTTAGGAAGGATAAAAGGAGTTATAACGTTGTAAAATAATTATAATAACATATGATCATGTATAAGATATTGGATTTATTAACATATTATGGGAAAACAAAAGAATAGGAATTAGAAGAATAAAATAATTTTGAAAGTGGTGATAAAAAAATTACGTCTTTTTCAAGTATCTCCTTTTGATTTGCAAAAAAGGTATCATTAGGATGGTTTTTTACCCAATGTATTGAATCTATAAGAATGGGACGGATTTTGGGAGCTTATTTGAGCAAAATCTGGATGATCCAAGGGGTTTGAGAGGTTTGAGTAAGTGAGTAAATGTAGTGGCCTTTTATAAGTGGGAGGAGGGGCACTTTAGAAATGTCTTGAAATATTATTTTATTATATATTTATTTTATAATTAGAATAGATAAAAAGTTATTTATTTTGAGTATAATATGAGTATAGTTCTAAATAATCACCTAAAATAATTTTTATATATGTCTATATTTTATTTTAAGCACTTTCTTTTCAGTTTACCCTTAACTACTCTCTTTTTATTTTAATTGAGGTTACAACATTTTAATTATTAAGATGCCATTAAGTTTAATTATATGGGGTCAATATCCCATAATTAGAAAATTAATTAAATTTTAGACCTTACTAAACAACTATTTAATTTTAATTTTTTTTATTTTTAAATAATATAATAAATTATCATTTTAATAAAATAAGAATATTTTCAATTTATATAATATGCATTTAATTGAATTTAAATAAAATCCAAAATGAGATATAACTTAGAAACAAAGAATTTAATAGTCTTATAACTTTTCATATTCACCTATAAAAAATGTTTATGAAATAATTAATTTAAAATAAAATTTATTTTACTATTTATAATATCATTTATTTGATATTTATATTAATAAAATAATTATTGTATTACTTTTTGGTTAATATTTATGTTAATTATTTAATGTCTAAAAATTCAAAATAAATTTATGTAATATCGATAGATTCATTATATTTCTGTAGACTATTTATGTTCTAATTTTTATCATGTTTATAAATACATTAAATTTATTATACTTATAAGAGATAAGAGAGTGAAATGTAGTCACATTATTTTGTTTTAATTATAATTACATCATTTTCATGGAAAAAAGTCCATTAAATAAATTATTTCTGACACTTAGGTGATTTTTTTTACTTTAATTCATCCAACAGGATTTTTTCTAGGTTTTAGGGTAATTTTATTTTCTTTAGAGTATTATTTTTTACCCTAATTTACCCGATTAACCTTTAGTAGTGATAAATAAAAGTTATTGTAGTTACTATTCATAATTTAAAAAAAATAAAAAAAAATAAACTATTAACATAATTTGGACCCAATAATTCCAAATATGGATCCATCTTTCAAAATTAAAATCACATAAGTTAAAATAGTTAATTTAATATTAATTCTCATTGTCAAAGAGAGAAAACAAGTTTTTATTTTTAATGTAAAAACCTTCAAAAGATTGAGGTGCATTTATATATAATTTCATTGTAAAATTAATTCTAATTACCAAAATTCTATTAAATTTTAAAAAATTAATCTAATATTACTTTAAATCTAATTAAAAGGATAAATTTTCTGTATAAATAAATTAGATTGAAAAGCAGTATTAAATTCAAATGCAGTACTTTTCACTATTCCTTAAAAAATGAATATTATTATGAAAATACCAAAAATATTACCAAAGTAAATTTTTTATATCCGGATTTCAAAGAATAAGTTTATTTTTTAATATAGAACTTATAAAAGTGTTATAAACTATATGTAAAATGGGTTCTCCATCAAAAGGCGATAAAATTGAATTTTTTAGAAAAATAATCATTTTAACCGTAAAATTAAATTTCTTCTTATATCATGTCTAGAAAATATTTATGATGAATTTTAAACATTAAATTGAATATATGAAAAAACATATTTTAATAATAAAATCCTAAAGGGGTGATTTTATTATTTTATAAACTCAATTATTTTCATTTAAATAGTTATCAGAAAAAAAAAACATTTCTTTTATTTAAAAGTTGTCTTATTTTCATTTATAAGTAAATGTTTAGAAATTAATTAATTAAATGAATTTATAAAAAATATTTTCATAAATAAATTAATACTTTTCATTCCCCCTATTTTAACGGCTAGATTATAAGGCTACATAATAATATTTAGTTGTTCTCTTATACTCGGTCTTAGGTGAAATGAATCATAGAAAAAGAACATAAAATTTTTTGTAACAAAATCCAAGCATAGTGTTACGTATACCTCATGCTAATATGTTTTTGTGTATAGCATAAACTAATCTTGGTGTAGCATAAAAAAAATACATCAATTAAATTTGAAAACAATCTTTCTCATAAAATCGTGGGGTGTTATATTCTATACCCTTACAATTAATTTCGCCCTCGAAATTTTTCAGGGTTATAAAAGGTTTACTACTTGAAAGTTTAATTCATATAAACTAATGGAATAAAAATAAATAATAAAATTTCATTTTTTCAAGGAAATTTAGAAACATAATAGTTACCAAAAGTAACTCATTAATGGGTTTCCACAAATGAGAACATATGTGGTAAGTGAAAACATGGATATAGAAGAAAAAAAATCTAACCATCACGTTATGATGGTGAGTGATAGAGAACAAAGTTAGAATAAAGTTAAAAATCATAAATCAATATATCTACAATTATTTAAAGGACCATATCATTCATCTGATAATAAGGTACTAGGATAATTTTTGCGGTTATCAATATCCTTTTTTTAAAGTTTATGAACATGAGAAGAAATACATACATGATTTCATTACAATCTCATCGTTGGTCGTTCCTTACAAAATTTACACTTCACCTCATATTCAACGAATTGAAGTTGAATTTTTCATTCGTAAAGTGTTAACAGATAATGAGATCCATAAATTGAATGATAGGTCATTTCATCTGTCCATATCAAAAAACAATGTTATCGCAAGTTATCAGACATGCATTAGTCTATAGATGGTGCGATAATACTTTATTCTAAAAAACATCATCTGATTTTTAACATAAACTCAACAAAAATTTGATAACCTTACAATACTTTTGAATGATGAAAATACAATACTTTATAAAAAATTTCACCAACTCAGCTTAACATTTATCCCCCATATATCATAAGGTATCTCTTATTGGTCATATTCCAAAAATGTTAACACCTTCATCCAGTATTAACATGAGTCATGGTAATAACCTAAATTATCATATATACTTATTGAAAACATGCATGTTTCTTTATTCCAAAACATATTGGATATATTCCATAAGTCCGAAAAAGTTTTAAACATTACCCATGATAGCTAACCCTCTTGTCAACAACTCGATAATTAGTTCCCCAGAAACTAGAATCATCCAATTTACTTATTTAAATCCAACATATATTTATCCAAATATCATTTTCTTAACATAAGGTATATATTGAGGGTTAAATTTCCCTTAATCATGTGTATCCAAGTATATCACTTTACTCTTAAATCACTTTTGGGACCCTTAGAACTATTCAACATATGTTTTCCAATGCTTAATAAAAAACTTATACAGAAAATAATTATATATTTCATGATTCATATAACATAATCATTTAATTCCAAAACATATAAAACTCAATAATACAACTTTATTCTTAAACCATTACTCATGGTCCATCATATTTTTCTTTAATAGAATATTAATCATGTCTTAATGTCTCTAAACATCAAGCTTCTTAGATTTAATTTAAACAATACATGAAGAATATCACATACCTTTCACATATTTTTTACAATATCATTATACTTATAAGTATTACCAACACTTATACCATAATCGTGATTCTCTTCCTGATATTTCCACTTAATAAATTTATCTTCATAATTCCTATACATTCCACATCTAAAAAAACAATTCTTAACTATGTTCTATATAGTTCGGGCTATTGACTAATTCTAGAAAGTAATGTGTGAGAAATACATATAAGAGATTGGGAACACAAAATTATTGTAAATTATTTATTATATTTCAATCTATGATATATTTGGTTTAACCCTATGTTAGTCATAATTATAAAAAAACTAGGATTGTAACCTATACTTAGACATATCCTTAGGAAATCCCTAGAAATATATTTAGAAATATTTATAGGGATCTCACTAAATTTTTCACATCCTTGTTTCCAAAGGTTGACTAAACCTTCACTTTGATACCAACTCTAAAAACCCAAACATTACATACATGGAAATTATATTTATTTTCAGAATACGTAATAAATTACACAAATAGATGCCCAAAGTCCATATTAGGTTAGTGTCCTTGAAACTCAGAACAATTATTATAACTTGGTGAAAGATCATAAACATCTCCCATAAAGATATTCCACTTTAGTTTTCCTACCTAAAACCTTTCCTAATATCTTGGGGAAAGAAAAAATATAATGGGAGAGCTCAAATTCTTGGTAAGGGTAAACATGAATAACATCAAACAAAACATAAACCTAAAAATTTAAAAACATGAACATATATTTTTGATATAAAAAGCTTGATTCATAAAATAAATATTGGCATTACATAAGGCATAAATCATAAAGGAACTTTATCCATGATGACATTGCATTGGAATAAAACATGAACTTGTGGAAAAAAAATAAGAATACTAAATCATTTCTATATTAAAAAAGTCTCAACTCCAAGGAAATCATAGTAGAAAAAGTCCATTACTGAACCAAGTTCACTTCTCATTCCAGCCATATATTACTGAACTAGATTATCATGACTTGTCCTCGGGGCCAGTTCCGTGACTACACCAAGCCCGCCTTCCATAGGCCAGGGGCTAGCGACTAGCACCAAGGCGTAATTCCCGGTAAAAAGGGAAGGCATTTCCTTTGTAAAGTAAACAAACACCACAGAGCAAGCAAGCAGTAGAAGTAAACACTAAGTAAAAATTGGGTACAACAGTAAGTGGGCCAGAATACAAACCCAAACTGAAAGTAAAGTACAACTAAAAAGGGAAAACAACAACTGAAAGTAAAGCCGCAACGTCGGGCTGTCCACTGGAAGTCCCACCTAATGGGTGGGTACAGATAGCCTCCGCAGATCCTCGGGTCCAACCACCCGCTCCGAGTACGTCCCGCCTAGTGGTCCACCTCCAGGTACCGTCCTGCTTTGCAAGCCTCAACCACGATCAGCGCTGTCCGTCTTCTGCAACCAACACAACGTAGTGCGGGCATAGCCCATGCAGGGGTGAGTATAAGCTACTTAGTAGGGACCTCGATACCCCCGAAGGTCTTCCAGAATCCACAAAGGATAATCCAAAAAGTAAAGATACAATCACGAAGTAACATCCGACACTGCTTAGGTATATCCCCATACATATACCTAAGTCATAATTTCTCGTTCGGATCCAACACTCGAGCTCAAGTACAACCCAGTCCACACAAGAAAGCAAAACGTAAATCCACACATGATAGAACAACACAATCCATATTGGAAAGCAAAACAGGATTCAACTCATACAGGTATACTACTTCGTAAGACGATAGAGATGATCAGATGTAGCCACTGATTCATCTAAGTCGTCGGACCCACAAAGGATCGGTAGGTACTAACCCACGCAATGACCCGCACAGGATCGATCATGAAGTTGAAACCATAGCTATTGGGAAACTCATTATCTATATAGTACAGTGGGTATGCCGCTACAACTAAGCGCTTCCCTCTAACCTTGGACTGCTATAGTACTCCACCTATCGTGTACTGTGGTCCTGCTGCTACAACCTTGTGCTTCCCACCATGGGTCTTCCGCTACAACCAAGCGCTCCCCCTCATAGCCTCTAGAGGTACTCCTTTTGTTGAGTACCACGGGTTTGCCGCTACAACCAAGCACTCCTCTGCCGTGGGTCTGCTACTACAACCAAGCGCTCCCCCGTGATGCTACAACCAAGTGATCCTCCGTCGTAGGTATGCCGCTACAACCACGCACTCCTCCGTCGTGGGTCTGCCGCTACAACCAAGTGCTCCCCCTCATAGCCTCCAGAGGTACTCCTTCTGTTGAGTACCGCGGGTCTGCCGCTAAAACCAAGCGCTCCTCCTCCATGGGTCTGCTGCTACAACCAAGCACTTCCCACTGGGCTATCCGTAACACACCGAGTCGTTCGATCAGCAGTCGTCAAGTCTCAACTTGCTCTAGGGTTTCCGCACATAGCATGCTCGTTCCGGGAGGGTCCACTCCACGATCCAAGAGGTCGATGCATCAACTGACATGTAATCCATAGTTTATGTATCCCAAAAAGTTCTGTAGTGGTCACTACCGAACCAACGGAGGATTCCCGTACTGTCTTCATTGTCGTCGCAGACGCAGCCGGCCCTAGGGTTCCCGCACACAGCAAGCTCATTCGGGAGGGTCCGCTCCACGAGCTTAGGGCCTGATACATCAACTGACACATAGTCCGTAGTTGATGTATCCTAATGTTCTGTATCGTCAACAGGAACTCAACGTCACAGATGGCGCGTCAATGAGACACCCGGTCTAAGAGTTATTGGCTTTTTCATCCCAAGGGCCCGGTTTGGTTTTTAAGCCAAAACCAACCTGACCATACTCCACCTGCATCCAAAACTCAGGCGGAGTAATCCAAAAGATCCGTCTAACTATGAAAAATCCAGAAAAGTCCATTGTACGTCAATCGAACGTCCGGAGCTCATGTTATGAGCGTTTCCGCTCCGAGGGCCCGGTTGGTTTCGTGTACGAATCAACCCGGCCGAACCCAAAGTACTCTAAAAACTTGAGTTTAATATATCGAAACGACTGTCTCGATCCAAGGATCGCATTGCCTTTGACGGTGCGTCGATCGGAGGTTCGTGGCCCATGATATGGGCAAAAGACCGAAAAGGGGTCTGAAAATGAGGGGTCTGGGCCCGGACCGACCTGGCCCCACCCCCTGGGTCGACCCGAACTGGGTCGACCCGACCCAGGTCCGTGGTCCGACCCGGCTGGGCGCGACTCGACCCGGACTGGGCGTGACCCGGCTGGCGCTGGCTGTGTGGCCAGCGAGTCGGCTGGGCCGTTACGGCCGAGCCACGGGCGGGGGGCGCGCTGCCCCTGCGTGAAGGAGTCGCGGCCCCGCATGGGGCCGCCCTTTCCAGCGGACGCGGCAGCCAGCCACGTCCCATCCCCCTCCGGTCCCGCACGGTCGCGGGACCGCACCTTGCTGCCGCCGCCACCTGCCGCCGGCACCGCTGTGCCGGCGAGGCACACCGGCGGGCTGCTCCATGGACCACCGGACGAGTTCCGATGGTCGGAAAAGTGCGTCGTCTTTGCCAATGGCCCTCCCGGGGCCCTTCCTTTACTGCGAGGACGTCACATCGCCCATGCGGCTTGTTTTGTTGTCGTCTACCTTTCCGCACACCAAGAACAAATAAGGCGGTGGGTTCGGACTTGTTCGTTGGCCCGCACCCACCGCGTTAGCGGATTTAAAAGTCTCACAACAAATATTTAATCATACGCCGCGGTATAAATCCCAAAGATTTAATTGAATTAAACCCCTACCTCAACATTGTCATCGAACGTGAGTTCATCATAGAATTGACCGTCACGGAAGAAGAGAATCGTCGCGTCATGGAAGGGACGTCACTGTCTTTGCGGTACACGGCGTCGCGTAGACAAACTCCAAGGATTAAAATCACACCGATTTAATTGCACCAATTAAACCCATGTTGAGGGTATAATTCACAATGAATTAAAAAGAACCGAAATCCCATGCCTCACTCTGTTGTTGATCGAAGATTATCATGGGGGAGGAACGTCGCGGAAGAAACGTCGCAGAAGAAGGATTGTCGGCGTCGCGGTACACGACGTCGTGTCGTCGATCTCCGAGGGTTCGGTGTTCTTCGTCTCCCTTCATCAAAGGCCAGTGTTCTTCGCATTCTTCATGTTCTTCGCATTCTTCGCGAAGAAAGATTAAGATCTGAAAGCTTTAGAGATTTCTCCAAATCCTCTCAACAAGCCACCCCTCAAAAGAAAAGTGTTGGTTTTATTTTATTTCCATGCCAATAATTGAAATTCAAAGATAAGTAACGAAAAAATTAATTCATATAATTAATTGCAACGAATTAACCACCCAATTTAATGGGGCATTTCTTATCCAGAAAAACGCACGGTTGACTTTAAATTAAGAGGGGGTTGCGGGTGCGTTACTTAGGAGGAAGGAAACAGTGGGGCTCATGCGGGCCCCATCTCAAAAATATCCTACCATGAGGGTAGGATATTTTTGGTTACACCCTATCCGCTTAACTTAGCTTAAGTGGATTTAAGTGGATTTATGTAAAATAAAATAAAATTGTCACACCCATTTTTATTTTATTTCAAAATGTAACCCCAAAAATTAAAAACCAAACTCGAGCAAACACAACTCCGGAAATGGCGTTTATAAGCAAATATCGGCGCTGCGATTCCATCGGTGCCCTCAGAATTTGATTCCGAGCACCAGTTCAAAAGTTATAAAAGCCCGCTCATTCGTTCACGGAATGTACTCGATCCAAACTTCGTAAAATGATTCCGGGAACACCGGGCCTCAGAATCAGGCGCCGTCAAAAACTGCGTTGTTTTAAAATTCCCAAGAAAATTAAGAAAAAAATTTCCTTGAATTTTTACGGGTCTTTAGATTAATCCCACCTCAGGGGTTTACGTCCCTGTAACAATACATCATAAACTAGGGAAATAAAAGTGGGTACTGAGCACACATATGAGCTTCCCGCTCCCAAGGGCTCTCCTGGAGGTTCCCGTGATACCATATGATGCGCGCTAGATGGATCGATCGACCACGTAGGACCTGCTCCTATCGATCCTCGATCTCCACTAGGACCTCCGCAAAAGTCGCCCCATCATCAATGTCCATCTCCCCATGGCCAATGATATGAGTTGGGTCATGCACGTATCTCCTCAACTAAGACATGTGGAAGACGTCGTGCACCCGGGGCAACTGAGGTGGTAAAGCCAGGCGATAAGCCACCTCACCAATCCTGTAGAGGACCTGGAATGGTCCGATGAAGCAAGGAGACAACTTGCCGCCTCAGCAAAATCTCCATAATTTACGTCGAGGTTAGACCCACAAGAAGACGTGGTCGCCATCCTCGAACTCTAGTGGCCTCCGCCTCCTGTCAGCACAAGACTTTTGCCGGCTCTGAGCTGTCCTCATCCGCCCTTGGATGACTTGGAACTTTCTGGTCCTGCAAGAGCTTCTGAGATTTCTTCTTTGCCGAGAAGAGAAATCCTGTCTCATCCCATGGATGAAGCACGTTCTTTGCCTAATACAGTCAATCCTGTAATGGATGATACCAACCCATACCAAGGATGACGTCGTAGGGCCTCGACGCTACTACCAAGATATCCAACCGTTACTCTTGCCTCAAAGGGTTGAGTCACACTCTCGGCATCAGTGTGTGGTCACTGGGTCTCCTCCAGTAGGTATCTCAAAGTGAGGGTCAAGTCAGCGGTTTTTAACCCGGAACCTCTTAGTAATAACATAAAGAGAGGAGAGGAAGGTAAACACCAAAAGAAATGTGTCTTTTATTACTGCACCTCAAAGTAAAAAGACACAAATCATCTCCAAAAAAACATCAACAACGCTAGAAGCAGCATAAACAAAAGTCTCTAGGTCTGGAGCTAGTCCTGTTCCTCTCCATATGCTCCCGAAGCTCCATGATCATAGGCCTCAGCTTCCTGAAGCTGAGCTCTCCCATGTCCACCAGCTCCCTACAGTTGGGGTGGACCTCATGGTGGTGCTGGTGGAAACACATCGAAGCGTTGTCCACCTCCAGCTGCATGGCCATCTCCCCTTCCATGGTCTCCTGCTCCATGCGGTCCGCCTCGATCGAACCTCTGCCTCTGCCTGGGAGGTCCTTCGTTCATCTGCTGGTCATCCGTATGGCTGGTCGGACAGTCACGAGCCATGTGACCAACCCCGCCGCAGGAGTAACACCATCTGCTCATGGTAGGTCGTTGTCCACCCCGGGTGCCTCGCAAAAACGATCATGTGTCACGCGGTCGACCACCAGTAGGTCTAGTCCACTTAGACCCCTGCGTCATCTGTCTACTGCCCGCTGCAGAAGACTCTGCCACATGCAGCTAGTGGTGGGTCCTGCTACTGGAGACTGCTCAGTAAGGAAACTCTCCACTAAGAGGGCTCTCTCCAATACCCCTATCTGTGTCGGAATGCTGTGAGAAACAATTGAAGCTTTGATCTCTCGCCTGAGCCCCTGCTCAAAGGTTCAGGCCCTGAAGAATGGGTCTCGTACCATTTCTGTGGAATAGCGCGAGAGATCGGTAAACCTCGCCGCGTACTGGGCTACTATCATGCTGCCCTGCCACAGCTGTAGAAGCTCCTGGATGCGCACCGTACGGAGGGTGGCTGGGATGAATTCCGAGCGGAAGAGGCTCTCAAAGTCAGTCCATAGAAGAGATGCCTCATCGTGCACCTGGAGCATCAAGCTCCACCATCTTCCTGCTTCCGCATGCAGTAGGCTCGCTGTGAGGATCACCATGAGGTCTGCTGGTGTCCACACTAACCTAAAAACTCGTACAACTGCCTCCAGCCATTCCTCGGCTGCCTGAGGGTCCGTCTCCCCGCGAAACCTCAGCCGTCGCTGGCGCTGAAACTCGTGCAGTGCACTAAGGCGACGTGCAGCGTCAGCGGCTGGGGATGGTAGCAGTGGTGGCTTGGTGGGTAGAGGTACCGCCGGTGCCTCTACTATCAAAGGGCCCTGTACCGAGGCCTCATCGCTCGGTGGGCTGTCGTCACGCACAACTCTCAGAACCCTAGCTGGCTGTCGTCGTGGGGCCATACTGAAAAGAAACAGGTGTGCCACAGTCAAACAATATACCTAGTGAGCTGACACAAAGTAATCACAAAGAAACCTTGAAACACACATGCAATCAATGTTTTCGTGCATTAAGTCGAAAATTAGAATTTAGGGTCCTGGTGTACGGATACGTCGGCCGCCGCACCAACATCGGACTCCCTGGACTGATAACCACACTCAATACTCTTAACACTATTGCTTCACATAGAAAAAGATCAGATTACTCAGTTCTGCAGTAGAACCGAACTCCTCTGATACCAATTGTCACGACCCATCATCGGGGCCCGTGCCGTGACTACCCCAAGCCCGCCATCCATAGGCTAGGGGCTGGAGACTCGAACCAAGTCGTAATTCCCGGTAAAAAGGGAAGGCATTGCCTTTGTAAAGTAAACAAAAACCATATAGCAAGCAAGCAGTAGAAGTAAACACTATGTAAAAACTGGGTACAACAGTAAGTGGGCCAGAATACAAACCCAAAATAAAAGTAAAGTACAACTAAAAAGGGAAAACAATAACTAAAAGTAAAGCCGCAACGTCGGGCTGTCCACTGGAAGTCCCACCTGATGGGTGGGTAAAAATAGCCTCTGCAGCTCCTCGGGTCCAACCATCCGCTCCGAGTACGTCCCGCCTAGTAGTCCACCTCCAGGTACCATCCTGCTCCGCAAGCCTCAACCACGATCAGCGCTGCCCGTCGTCTGCAACCAACA
Source organism: Viscum album (assembly GCA_963277665.1). NCBI lineage: Eukaryota > Viridiplantae > Streptophyta > Magnoliopsida > Santalales > Viscaceae > Viscum > Viscum album. The sequence continues at coordinate 313,871,864 of OY728126.1, forward strand.
CAATGTATTATGGGAATAGCCCATGCAGGGTGAGTATAAGCTACTCAGTAGGGACCCCGAGACCCTTGAAGGTCTCCTAGGATCCACAAAGGAAAATCCACAAAGGAAAGATACAATCACGAAGTAACATCCGACACTGCTTAGGTATATGCCCATACATATACCTAAGTCATAAATTCTTGTTCGGCTCCAACACCCGAGCTCAAGTACAACCCAGTCCACACAGGAAAGAAAAACGTAAATCCACACAGGATATCATAACACAATCCACATAGGACAGAAAAACAGGATTCAGCTCACACAGGTATACTACTTCGTAAGACGATAGAGATGATCAAATGTAGCCACTGATTCATCTAAGTCGCCGGACCCACAAAGGATCGTTAGGTACTAACCCCCGCAATGACACACACAGGATCGATCATGAAGTTGAAACCATATCTATTGGGAAACTTTTTCTCTATCAAGTACAATGGGTATGCCGCTACAACCAAGCACTTCCCTCTAACCTTGGACTGCTGTAGTACTCCACCTATCGAGTACTGTGGGCCTACTACTACAACCAAGCGCTTCCTACCATGGGCTGCCACTACAACCAAGCGCTCCCCCTCATAGCCTCTAGAGGTACTCCTTCTGTTGAGTACGACAGGTCTGCCGCTACAACCAAGTGCTCCTCTGCCATGGGTCTGCTGCTACAACCAAGCGATCCCCCGTGCTGCTACAACCAAGCGCTCCTCCGTCATAGGTCTACCACTACAACCAAGCGCTCCTCCGTCGTGGGTCTGCCGCTAGAACCAAGCGCTCCCCCTCATAGCCTCCAGAGGTACTCCTTCTGTTGAGTACCGCGGGTTTGCCGCTACAACCAAGCGCTCCTCCGCCGTGGGTCTGCTGCTACAACCAAGCGCTTCCCACTGGGCTATCTGTAACACACCGATTCGTTTGATCAGCAGTCGTCAAGTCTCAACTCGCTCTAGGGTTTCTACACACAACATGCTCGTTCCAGGAGGGTCCACTCCACGAGACAAGAGGTCGATGCATCATCTGACATGTAGTCCAGAGTTGATGAATACCAAAAAGTACCGTAGTGGTCACTACCGAACCCATGGAGGATTCCCGTACTGTCTTCATTGTCGTCGCAGACGTAGCTAGCTCTAGGGTTCCCGCACACAGTAAGCTCATTTGGGAGGGTCCGCTCCACAAGCTAATGGTCTGATACATCAACTGACACATAGTCCGGAGTTGATGTATCCAAAAGTTCCGTATCGTCAACAGGAACGCAACGTCATAGACGACGCGTCAGTCGGACGCCCGGTCTGAGAGTTATTCGCTTTTTCGTCCCAGGGGCCCGGTTGGGTTTTAACCCAAAACCAACCTGACCGTACTCCACCTGCATCCAAACCTCGGGTGGAGTAATCCAAAAGATCCGTCTCACTACGAGAAATCCATCAATGTTGATGGTACGTCAATCGGACGAACCCAATGTTGAGTTATTCGCTTTTTCGTCCCAGGGGCCCGGTTGGGTTTTAACCCAAAACCAACCTGACCGTACTCCACCTGCATCCAAACCTCGGGTGGAGTAATCCAAAAGATCCGTCTCACTACGAGAAATCCATCAATGTTGATGGTACGTCAATCGGACGTCTGGAGCCCAAGTTATGAGCGTTTCCGCTCCGAGGGCCCGGTTTGTTTCGTGTACGAACCAACCTGGCCGAACCCAAAGTACTCGGAAACCTTGAGTGTAGTATATTGAAACGACCTTCTCAATCCAAGGATCGCATCGCCGCTGATGGTGCATCGATCGGAGGTCTGTAGCCCATGATATGGGCAAAAGACCGAAAAGGGGTCCGAAAATGGGGGGTCTGGGCCCAAACCGACCCGGCCCAACCCCCTGGGTCGACCCGACCCAGGTCCGGGTGGACTCGGCTGGCACTGGATGGGGGGCGTGCTGACCCTGCTTGAAGGAGCCACGAACCCGCTTGGGGCCGCCCTTGCCATCGGACGCGGCAGCCGGCCGCGTCCCGTCCCCCTCTGGTCCCGCGCGGTCGTGGGGCCGTGCCTTTCTGCCACAGCTTCATCCGCGACGGCTCCTCTCGACGGCGCGACGGGCGCCGCCGCCACCTACTGCCGGTGCCGCCACCACCTGTTGCCGGTGCCGCCATGCCAGCGAGGCTTGCCGGCGGGCTGCTCCGTGGACCACCGGACAAGTTTCGGTGGTCGGAAAAGCGTGTCGTCTTCGCCAATGGCCCTCCCGGGGCCCGTCTTTCACTACAAGGACCTCACATCTCCTGTGCGGCTTGTTTTTTCATCGTCCGCCGTTCCGCACACCAAGAACAAAAAGGGCGGTGGGTTCGGACTTGTTCGTTCGCCCACACCCACCGCGTTAGCGGATTTAATAGTCTCACAACAAATATTTAATCATACGCCGCAGTATAAATCACAAAGATTTAAATGAATTAAACCCCTACCTCAACGTTGTTGTCGAATGTGAGTTCGTCGCGGAATTGACCGTCGTGGAAGAAGAGGATCGTCACGTCGCGGAAGGGACGTCGATGTCGTCGCGGTACACGGCGTCGCGTAGACAAACTTCGAGGATTAAAATCAAACAGATTTAATTGCACCAATTAAACCCACGTTGAGGATATAATTCAAAAAGAATTAAAAAGGACCGCAATCCGCTACCTCAATCGGTTGTTGATCGAATATTGTCACGGGGAAGGAACGTCGCAGAAGAAACTTCACGGAAGAAGGATCGTTGGCGTCGCGGTACACGGCGTCGCGGTACACGGCGTCGCATCATCGATCTCCGAGGGTTCGGCGTTCTTCGTCTCCCTTCGTCAAAGGCCGGCGTTCTTCGCGTTCTTCACGAAGAAAGATGAATATCTTCAAGCTTTAGAGTTTTCTCCAAATCCTCTCAACAAGCCACCCCTTAAAAGACAAGTGTTGGACTTATTTTATTCCTATGCCAACAATTGAAATTCAAAGATAAGTAACGAAAAAAATCAATTCATAGAATTAATTGCAACGAATTAACTGCCCAATTTAATGGGGCGTTTCTTAACCAGAAAAATGCACAGTTGACTTTCAATTAAGAGGGGGTTGTAGGTGCGTTACTTAGGAGGAAAGAAACGTTAGGGCTCATGTGGGTCCCACTTCACAGATATCCTACCAAGAGGGTAGGATATTTTGGGTTCCACCCTATCCGCTTAACTTAGCTTAAGTGGCTTTAAGTGTCTTTAAGTGAAATAACATAAAATTGTCGCACCCCTTTTAATTTTATTTCAAAACTTAACCCCAAAAATAAAAAACCACACCCGAGAAAACGCAACTCCGGAAAAGGCGTTTCTAAGAAAATACTGGCGCTGCGATTCCATCGGTGCCCTCAGAATTTGATTCCGAGCACCGGTTCAAAAGTTAGAAAAGCCCACTTGTTCGTTCACTGAACATACCCAAGCCAAACTTCGAAAAATGATTCCGGGCACACCAAGCCTCGGAATCAGGTGTCGTCAGAAGCTGCGTTCTTGTAAAATTCCCATGAAAATTAAGAAAAAAATTTCCTTGAATTTTTACAGGTCTTTACACAGATATACTTGTCATTTCATTCATGAATTACTAAAATACATATACTTTCTATTGCAGTCATTTATATCTCATGAGATACAATCTTTTACCTAATTCACTTTAAGGATATATAGGTCCCATCCATATTATAATGAAATAATTCTTTCATGTTCAACAAAAACATAAACTATTCCTCATAACATAGGCCAAGGAACAAAAAATGGCTTTCTTAAACATCATTGCATCATCATCCATATAAAATAAATGGATTTCATAGAAATAATTCTACCATAAAAAAATCAAATCAATTTAATAATAGGGTTAGAAACATAACACTATGTCATCTTAGATGGAAACTAAATTTTATGAAATACTTAAAATTAATTATTGAGGAAACAATATCCTTTTTTCTTTAAAAGCATTTTCCTTTCTCAAAATACCACGCAATTATAAAAGAAAAATAATTTAATTGAAATTAATCTTGAAATCCTATAAAGGAAGATTCATGAAAAAAGGTGTTATGAAAGGGAAAGAATCCATTCAAATCGTATATGTTAAAAAACATCCTCCTCATTATTTTTCCAGAAAAGTAATAATGTACCTCACATGGTAAACGAAAGAAAGTTTCATTCCATACCATGTAGTAAAATTCAAAATGGGTAAAAATGAATTTAAACCTACATATAATATTATTAAACATTTTATGAAAACATTTTTAGACAACATGTACATGTATGATAAATATACCCATAGTAAATACTTACTTATAAACAATATCAAATAAAAATGAGATTGAAATATTATCCCGTACCATAGGTCCAATATCGTTCATATATATCTGAAACTCATGTTTAATTATTTAAATAATTTTAATGACTAAATATAGAATCATATTAATTTTTATGATATCATATATGATCATGTTATCATCTTTTTGTTAGTTACATTTCATTATCACTTGTTATTTAGATATTACCTGCTTTAGGTTCTTATGATAGTTTTGTCGGATATGTTCATCTTACACTTATTATGTTATAGTTATATCATTTAAAAAAATGATATTATTATAGTATATATCATATTTATTCATTCCATTCATTTATAAAATCTTGTATTGAATAAAACGTGGAATGAATCGCATCACATTGTGGAGATGGTAGGCCGTACATACGCACGAGTGACGATATCCTTCACTTAATGGTTAAATGGTATGGAATTTGATGGTATATTAATTATACATAATAATTATTATGTTATATTCCTTATTTTAATCCATTATACTCATCATTATAATTATCCATATTATGTTTTATTGAATAAAAAATCACACCACAGCGTTGAGACAGAAAGCTGTATGTACGCACACATGGTGATATTGTTATTGTGGGATGGATAAAATGAGGTATAAGGTTTTACCATAACTATAATAATATATTATAATGTATAAGATACATTATTTATTAACTTAGTATGGAAAAAATATAATAAGAGGAAGTAGAATAAGAAAATAATTTTGAAATAGGTGATAAAACAATTACCTCTTTTTTTAGTATCTCCTTTTGATTTTAACAAAAGGAATAATTAGAATGGATTTTGGAAAAAAAATTCCCTATAAGAGGAAGGAAGAGATTTTGGGAGCTTATTAGAGCAGAGTTTGATGATCCAATTGGCTTGATAGGTTTGAGTAAGTTGGTAGATGTGGTGGCCTTTTATAAGAGGGAGGAGGGGCACTTTAAGAAAGTGTTGAAATATTATTTTATTAAAAATTGATTTTAGAATTATAATTGCTCCCAAGTAATATATTTTAGAGATAAAATGATTATATTTTGAAATAATCTCATCCAATAATTTTTAGACATGTATTTAGTTTATTTTAAACCTTATCTTTTCAGTTTATCCTTAATTACTTTTGTTTAATTTTAATTAAGTTAACAAAATATTAATTATTAAGAGGATATTATGTTAACTTATATAGGGTAAATATCCCATAATTGGACAATTAATTAAACATTAGACCTTATAAAAGAAATTTTTTAATTTTAAAGTATTTTTATGATTTTTAAATAATATACTAAATTATTATTTTAATAAAATATCAATAGTATCAATTTTTACACTATTTATTTCATTGAATTTAAATAAAATCCAAACAGAGATATAAATAAAAAACAACTCATTAAATAGTCTTGTAACAAGTCATATTCACCTATAAAAATCGTGGATGACATAAAATATTTCATATAATACTTATTTTACTATTTATAATGTCATTTATTTTATACTTCTCTTAATAAAATAATTATTGTATCACTATTGTGTCAATATTTATAGTAATTATTTATTATCTAAAAATTCTAAATAAATATGTATGATGTATATAATGTCATTATATTTATGGAGAGTATTTAGTTTTGAATTTTTATCAATTTTATCACTACAGTAAAATTATTATATTTAGAAGAGATATGAGAGTAACATGATGTCACTTTCTTTTGTTTTAATCATAATTACATCACTTTCAAAGAAAAAATTCCATTAAATGAATCACTTCATAACCTTAGGTGATATTGGTATACATTAATTCGTCTAATAGGATTTTGGTAGGTTTTGGGCAATTTTATTATCTTTATCATATTGTTTTTACTATAATTTACCCGATTTACCTTTAACTGTGGTAAATAAAAATTTCCGTAGTTACTATTCATAATATATAAAAAAATAAAATTAACCTATTAAAATAATTTGGACCCAATGATTAAAAATATGGAATAAAATTTTCCAAATTCAAAATTGAAATGTTGCAGTAATTAATTTAAAATTAATTCATGTTGTGAAAGCGAGAAAACGTGTTTTTTTAAAGTAAAAACCATCAAAAGATTAATGTGCGTTTATAAGTAATTTTAATATGAAGTTAATTAAAATGAAATTTTATGATTAAAAGAAAAAAAATCTAATTATACTTAAAATCAAATTAAAATTATTTCTTTTCTATATAAATAAATCAGATGAAAAACCAATTTTAAATTAAAATGATGTATTTTTCAATATTCATTAAAAAATGAATATTATCAGAAAAATAAAAGAAATTTGACTAAAGTAAATTTTTATGATCTAATTGAAAATAAGAAGATTAATTTTTCAAAGAGAACTTATAAAAGTGTAAACAACTAGATTTATAATGGTTTCACCATCAAAAGGCGGTAAAAATGCACTTTTAGAAAAACACTCATTTTATCAATAAAATTTAAATTGTTCTTATATCTGGACTAAAAAATATATAATATAAATTTTAAACATTAAACTGAATATATTACATATATATTTAATAAATAAAATACATAAATATTGATTTTATTATTTTATAAACTCACTTATTTGCATTTAAATAGATTTTCAGAAGAAAAAAACATTTCCTTTGAATTAAAAAGGGTTTTCATTTTAAATATAAATAATTCTACACAAAATAATTAATTAAATTCATGTATAAAAAATATTTTCATAAATCAATTAATAATATTCATTCCCACCATTTAAAAATCTAGGTTATAAGGTAATATAATAATATTTAGTTGTTCAATTATACATGGTCTTGCATGAAATGAATTATAGAAAAAAACATGAAATTTTGTGTAACACAGAACAAGAATAGTGTGGCGTATACCTCAAGATAATATGTTGTTGTATATAGTGAAAACTAATCTCAGTGTAGTGTATAAAACAATATATCAATAAAAGTTAAATTTAATTTATCTCATAAAATCTCATAGTGTTACGCCTATATACCATCCTTTGATTCCCATCTGTTTTTGGTCAGTATCTAATTTTTTTTCCATTGTTTTTTAATTCCCAATTCAAAATCATAATTTCATTTCGAATTTATTTTACCATTATTATTGCTTTTAGAACTATGAATATGGATTCTTTATGAGTATTTAGATTTCGATCTTCCAAAATGGTACCACATTAATAGATTGAAATATGATTCCTATAATTAATTGTTCTCTTTTCTTGGTTCATCTATTTCTATTCATGACATAAATTTCAAGTGAAAAGAATGCTTAGTTTATTTTTTCCTTAGTTTCTACCCATTTCCTAATTTCATTGAATCTTATAATATTTTCAGTTCTCAAATAATAATTTTTTATTTAACTATTTTAATTTATTCAATAGTATGTTCAGAAATTCAATTTCAGGCTTAGATTTCAGAAATATGAATATTCGATTTGGTGTTGTGTACTTTTACAAAAAAATTTCTTAGTATTCCTTTTTTATATCAATTAAATTGTTTCCTAAAATTTATTTCATTTAATATATCAATTATGTATTAATATTTGTAGCGATAAATATCTTTGAAATTGTAATACATTTTGGAGGGTTAGCTTGATTAATAATTTCACTATTCCATAAAGTAAAAGTTGTTTAATTAATCTTTCATGGATTGATTCAGTAGGCAATGTTTCATATATTTATCATGATCCGTAGATTATTGTTTTATTATAATGAACATTATTCTTAGAATAAGATTCATGTGAGATACCCATAACAATTACTATAAATATAGTGCAAGTTCAAGGTTTTCTAATTCTAGTCCCTTTTAATTAGTTCCTCTATATTTTATTTTCTCCTGACATCAATAATTTTCAATAAATTTGATAAGAATTATGAATATATGGAATATGAAATATGATTTATGAATATATCCAATATTTATTCTGATTTATGCAATACGAAATATTAATTTTTTATGCCATATAAATTATGTTTGTGAAATATGAATTCTATTTATTCAATATACATTATGTTTATAAAAATATATGTTCTATTTTTAAATATATTAAACATGGAATATGTATTATTCTTCAAAAATACATTTTTATGTCTTTAAATATAATCAATGTGCATTCTATTTGAATGCATGAAATACACATTTTGTTTTTTATGAATAAATTCTATATAAATTTAGTTTATCTTGAGTATATGCAATATATTTATTCATCTAGTTAGTCCACTGATGATAAACTTCTTTTACACCTGTATTTATTTTCTTGATATTTTTTCTTTATAATGCACTTTAAATTTTTTTAAAATAATCATCCTTCCTAATATCATTTTCAAAGTATTTCCCATGAAAATACCGTTGTATAAAAATACAATTTTTTTACGTAAAATTATATAGTATTTAATAAATATATATCATTATGTAGACTTGTCATACAAATGATTACATCCTTATGTTTCTAGGTCCTAAAGGTATGTTTCCTTATAATTTTCATTAATATTACAGTACTGCATTTATAATTTTAAAAACATTAGACCTGTTATTTTATTTTTACTACTTCAATTGAATAATTTTGACACATGAAACATTTATAATGCTACATTATTTTATTCTATGTAGTTTTTTATTTAATTTGAATAATTTTGATGATTATGTGAAAATAATTACTCATATATCTTTTCAACAGAAAACATATTCCTCAACATTCAATATCCTTACATTCCTTTATTATAATTTTCAATCTCCATACATACTTTTAATCTATATATATAATTATTCACTAAATTTAATTTTAAAATTATTTTAATCTATAATACATACATTCAATATGTTTATAGTTTTTAATAAATTTGATTCTTTAAACATAATTGTTTTGTTTTTTATGTGCAGTTGTGTTTGTTTCTAGAATTGGAAGATATAATATAACATGGAATTTCTAAATTCTATAACTCCTTTTTATGAGGTTAGTTTTTAGGTTCCTTATAATGTTATTTTATATAGTGAATGTTGAATATATATAATTTATACATGTTCTGTATATAAAGAAAACATACATATGTTTTGTATACAATGGAAACATATATTTTTTATATAAATAGAAAATAATATTTTTCTATACATAAACATAGAAATAACATATTTATGTTTTGTATATAAATACAACATATGTATTATATATTTTTATACAGAACATATGTAAATTAAATAAATCAATAGAAATGATATATTTTCCAAAAAACATGTTCAGTTCATATTTAAATTTTCTGAATATGTTTTGTATGTGTGTGTGTCTTCTATATTCATTGCATGTATAAATTTTATGAGTATATCTAAAATTTTTCTATATTATATGTACACACACACATCTACTTATTTTATTCTCCATCTTATTTTTTAACTATTTATTTTCAAGTTATAATTTTCATGTATGTATTTTTAAAAACATTTAAATGCACTTTTTTTAACCAAATGGTTGCCTATGATTACTGTGTTTTTATATTCATAATAAATTTGAAATTATAATTTCCATGTCCTTAATAATATTAATTTTCACCTTTATATTTCTATTTTTGTGGTAAGTTTATGGGGGAAATTTGTTTTAGGGGAAAAATTGAGAGAGAATTAGATAAGGTGAGAATGGATTTCAAAAGACTTGCGAAATAATTATTCCATGCATTTGAATTTTTCTCATTTCATTTATTATCATTCACTTGATATTTTATTCCAATTATGATCTATATTTCTTGTTCATTTTTAGTAATGTTTCTAGTTAGAACTAAAAGTTATTTAAAATGATAGTGATAGGATAAAAATTTCGATTATAATAAGAAATCACGCTTATATATCAATAGGGATATGTTGAGGGGAAAACAAATATTACTTAGTCCTTAACTATCTAGGATTTGTCTATTACTATTCAGTATAATTTACTCATTCATCTATTTAGAAAAAATCGTCATCTTATTGAGGATACAATTAATACCCACCTTAAATGACAACATCAATTTTCATTCCTGAAAACCCATACAGTATTTTTCATTTACATCAAGATATTGTACTAATTTTTTTTATTTTAGTCTCCATTTCTTAGAAGGATGATAGTTAATATTTTACACAAGTGATCTATTTTATAAAATTTAAGGAATCTTATCATTTTTTTTGTTGGAATTAAAATATTTTTTATTATTGTTGAACATGTTCTGGTTATCATGTATAATTATGTTATTTTCTTTTTTTTTGTTCATTAATAAACATATTGGAAATGTTTCAGCTGAAACCATGAAAAATAAACCTTAATCGACCTCTACATCTACTATTTCAACATCCACTACCAGTACATTATCCTTTAAAATTGGTGTTAGTAAATGATGATTGACTTTCATTAAGTGTTGAATATTATTCTCCATATCTAACTATAAAATCATTGGATTTTCTAGATTTTCTTAGGTATACAAGGGATTCAGAAGATGAAAAAAACTGATGTCCAGTAAGAAGTGTAAACTAGGTTGTGGTTATTTTAGTGTCATGTCTTGAAAAAGTAGTTTTGGGATACTAATGCTCATTTATTGGGACTTATTCACCAAGTAATCGATAATGAATCCCTATATTATGGTGATAAAACTTTTAGTTTCCTCCATTACCTACTGAGTCAGTTAGACCTATCTTCCCTAACTCCGTATTCTGAGCTAGTGTTGTCAACTCTTATTAGTGGTGGTTTTGGTTCATTCAGTTTTGAGGAACATATTTTATGTTCAATCACAGATATAGGACTTAAACGAGATTCTCCATGTTCAAATGGTTTATGTGTTAGTAGATACAATATGAATGATATTAACATGGAATGTGAGTTAGAAGTAGATGAGGTGAGTATGAATTATTTTTAGGAAGTGGTGTGCAATTGTAATGATTTCATGGAGGTATCTCGTGTTTGGGGGGGGGGTGTATATGAGTTTTCTAATTGGAAACAAGTGAACAAATTTATTATAAGGAATTTATAGTTTTATCAACAATAATTAAAAATGATATGGTATAAATTTCAACTATATTACTTTTAAATAATTCACAAAAATATTTTTTAATACTCTGAAAACAATAATATTATATAAGGATATTTTTTAGACTTAATTAGGGATGTAAAATCTAACATACCAACTATGGTCAACCAATAATATCATAGGATTTGGCTCACAAAAAGATTTGAAATGTTTTTATAAATTTCACATTCTAATGATAAGTACCATAGTATCATATAAATAAATATGGAAAATATTTCACCCTCAACATACAGGATAATATAAAAACAAATATTGTGTCATGTCAGATATCCAACAATACCCCACATATCAAAACAATCAAACCATAAAGGTAATATCCAACAACTAAATAAAAATGTCTTAATGAACAAATTGAAATACCATCAATATGGATCCTAAAGAAACCCATTGATCTATATTTACATGACCATAAGTCACAACCGTCCCTATTCAATGGAAGGAAATACGATGGGAGACCATTCCTCCACACAATTATCTTCTCTTTAGCTATATCCTGTAAAACCATGTCTATAAATGTCCAAAAGAAAAATTTGTGTGTGCAAACTAAAGCTCAGTAGGATACCATAAAGAATATATAAAATATTTTTTAACATCCATCTATTAGTTCTTTTTTTAAACAAATATCTAAAACATAAAATTCATTTATTTTCTATATAAAATCATCATTGGGTTTTCTTTTCAAAAACATGTCATATTCAAATTAACAAATCAATAAAGAAATTTATCCATGAAGAATAATCATATTTATAAAGTGGGTTCCAAGCATAAATATCCATATAAACTTTGAAAAAAAATCACATTAAGTAAACATGCATGGAATTTATCATCAAATAACCAAGGGGACAATCACTACTCAATGGTCTATACAACTAAGACAAAAAAGAACCTATAGATCACATGAGTGAATCCTAACTTTGTGAACTTATATTCCCCAGTAAATGCTACCCACTATCTTCCATAATACCAAGAGAACCTTCCATAGTGATTTATTACTCCCCCAAGGATCACATATGTCTTGTTTTACCTTGTATATAATGGTCTCCATATGTGATATTACATTGTAAATATGTTCAAGGAAACAAATCCATATTTCATAATAGTAAGAATCTAAGGTATCCTAATAAAAACTTTATTGACTATCTCATCCCATTTCCATAATATAATGAGTATGGGTTACATTATGTTTCATCTGGAGTCTGATATACTGATAAGTGACCTGACCCGATGGCCAGATGGCCTCAAGTGTGCCTCCCCATACAAAAGAGGTTTCTGACTAACAACATTGGTATATTGTGATATGGTGGGGAGACTATACCCTAATAATTAGAGTGTAGCACAATAATATATAATAAATATAAAAATAGATTAATAATAATGATGAAATAGAAAATTTACTATCCAGATAATAATAAATCGAAAAAATAAATAATAACCTATTTCATATACAAAATAAAGATGTCATGATACTATTTAAAAAGTGGGAATATAAGAGAAACTTGGTATCATACATACACCATGTACATGCTATAAAAACATAAAAAAACCAAAATCATTCTATAATAGCATCGATTGCACATTATCGATCCTCTACTACCATACTCAATCCTAGTATAAAAATCAAGCATCCATAGTTGGGAACTTCCCTTTATCCCTACCTATATCCATGAAGTCAATCTAGGTATCAATTTGTGGTACGAACTGGGTGTGAGTAAAACTCGGTAGAAAACCACCAATAATGTATACAACAACATAATCTGTGAAAATATAATGATCATTTTATAGCTATAAAAATAATATGTTAATAAATAAGCAAGTTGGTATGAGTTCCTCAGGGGATACCCATATAATGCTACCTTCTTTGAGCTATGACAGAAATTTTTCTGATAATTTTACATTGTTTTTTATATTTAAATATATGGTACACAAGTAATACAACCAAGGTGTCTATATATAGTGATAATAATATAAGGTTCCATAATTTTCATGGAATTTATGTTTTATAAGCTGGGTGAGTCCATAGGGTTGTAACCTTGGAAATTCAATAAAAAATGTGATGTTCTACTCATTCCCTGGGAGAATGTCCCAGATAGCCTCAGTGTGATACTTGAATGGAGACCAAGAAATAACCCAAGGAGTTATATAGTATCAAGTTGAATCAAATGAGAATCATCTAATGCATTAATGTAATTTCAAAAAATATAGGTGAAACCATGGGGCTAAGTCGAGACATTCTCAATCTAAGAAAAGGTCTGAATCCAAGTGTGGTCTTTCACATGGAAAGTGTATCAATGAATTTTATGGTATAGTGATGCAAACTATTCATACATGAATTATTACATAATTTTATAGAAAACAATATATAAATATTACATAACCGAGATTGAATGGTTTAGTGTCTTGGATACACTAGGATTGTACATAACATTTACAAAATAAAACAAAAATATTTATTTAATTACTTGTTCTATAACTTCTTATTGTCCCTCATGTTGTCCTTAGTACAAGTAATCACCAGAGGATATAAAGCAAAAAGGGGCAAGCTAAAATCCAATTAAGATGATAGATAAGAACATTAAACAATATAACATAGGGTGATCATAATCATAACATCATCATAATAATCATGAGATGAAGTATTAGAAAAATTCATGGAATGAGGAAATTCCTAAAAATGAAACATCACGTCATAGTGGTCAAATACCAAACATATTTGTGAACAAAGATAGAATCATGTTCAAAAATATTTAACATTTCCCATGAGATACATTGAATTACCCAATTAATTGGAGCACTATATAAGTATAGGTCCACCAATAACATCATAACGTTTACATTTCACTATATAACTCCGGGGGAACCCGTCACATTATAAAATTTACATTATCATGAATGCCACATAAAACATATATCGATATTGGACATTAAATAAATCATGTAATGGAATGGGTTTCATTTCATAAAGAATACATTAATAAACCGTGTGGTCCCAAATAAAATATAGAATAACAAACTTGATATAAGAATCATCAACCATGAGTGAAGAAGAAACAATCTTGAGAAGGAAAATGTGTGTTTTTTGAAATAAAAAAAATTTTGCAAAATATTTTTTTGTAACAAACTAAATTATAAAACATGTATATCCCCAAAAAGTTAGTATAATTATAGAAAAATTTATATTTAAGGAATATCCATATTTAAAATTAGGTTAAAGAGGGAAAATCTAAAGGAAGAGAGTTGGGTTTGATAAATCCCCTTACCTTGAGTCTAAATTCTTTCTTCACAATAATTGACTATATAATCACATTATATTCATTAATTAAAAATTAAATAACCTTTTATAAATTATTTTTATTCATTATGGTTTTATAAAGTTATTTTAGGGGATTTTCTATGAGTTATAGAGTTTAATTTCATCTTTTGGGAGTATTCATTTTCTTAGTTTTCGGGATCAGTTCAATTTTATACATCAATAGAAGTTAATGTAAAATGGAGATAAATATAATGGATTATTATTATATGATATTAATTATATTCCAGATGATTAAATTATATTACAACTATTTTTTATATACAATTAGGATAAATCATTAGGTAAATTTTAAGAATGATCGTTTTAGATTTATTTTGGCGGTTTTCGATCACAACGAACAGATTTTGTTTTATCATTTAGTGATATATATAAATGTTAGTTATAGAAAAAAAGAAGGTTTTATCATAATATTTACATTAGTTTGTTAAAACAAATAATTTTTTTATTAACAACCATTATGGTGTTATAGGAAAATTGAAGTGCATCACCCACAATGTCGGTAAATTGGTACATCACAGGCGATGATTTCATTTTTAATATTAAAGAGAGTGAGGGAGTATTTTAATGATGGATCTTCCATTAACATTATATAATTATTTTATATGAAATTTAATGGAGTTATAATTCCATTTGTATGAAGGTAGGTGATGAGATAACAAAAAAAGAAATGAAATTGAAAGGAAATTAAAAGAAAAAGAAAGAGGATTTACCTCTTGAATTCTCCTCTTGAGATACTTCTGAAGGCACCTAGGATCTATCTTTTGAGAGGTCCATGATCTACTAGACATGGTCAAGGTTCTAGGTAAGTGTATTTTTCAGAATTTAATAAAGTCTCAAATCATGAGATGTTTGAGGAGGAGTAGGGGTGAGGGGTGGTATTTATAGTGGAGGAGAGGGGTGTTTTCTCAATATTATATTCATTAAGTTATAATTTTGGATCATGAATATGAATAGATTGAGAATTATCTATATATATATATATATATTAAAATAATTAATTGGAGTTTTATAATATTTTTATTACATCATCAATGACTCAAATAATATTGAGTTTAACATAAAATGTATTTATAGTGTAAATTACTGTATATGACTATTCACCAAAAATTCAAGTATTTCAAAAAAATACAAAAAATTCAACCTAACCATTTTTCAATAAGTAGAATCCAAAAATGAACTCCATTTTAGGAAAATAATTTTCTAGATATTAATAATTTTGTTTTTAAATAAAATCATCATTTATATGGAAAATAGAGATTTTAAAATTATAACCGATTTCATAACATATTAAAAAATTACTTAAGGTCTCATCAAATTATCTTAAAATCACAAGACATAAATATATTAATTTATAAATAAATTATATGGAAATAGATTCTATTTTACATTATTAAATTAATCATAAAGTTGAAATTAAATATTTATAACGTTAAGAAATTCCAACAATTACTTAATTGTTTTTTAAAACATTTATTGGCTTAGACTATGACATAATTATACCATAATTTAATTTATAATATGACTAGATTTTATTTATTCTTTGATGGGTGAGGTTACTATTCTTTAAAGTGGTTTAGTATTCATAAGGGTCTTGTTATTATTCCAAAGGTCAAGTAACTATTTTATCGGTATAGGTTCCTTAACATATAAAAATACATCTTATTTAATTGATTCCTAATTTATAAAGTTTTTATTATAGTATCAATGGGATTTTATGTGATTTATACCATCTGAAATTACTATAATAAGGGGGAAATTCTATTGATAAAATTTTCATTCATTACATTCTTCCCCTATTTAAAATTTCACACTTGAAATTTCGTTTTAGATAACCAGGTGAGGGTACTTCCCCTTCATCACCTCATATAGTATTCAAGTATCTTATTCATAATTATGGTTCCACCATAAAACTTTGAAAAAGTATATTGTCTTGTTTTGTAAAGCCTTATCTCTCCATTCGAAAATCATTATTGGTTGTTCTCATATGAGATATCAACGTCTAGTTGTAACTACTCTGAGTTTAGTACATGTGAGGGATATGGTATGTACTTCCTCAGGAGTGATATGTGGAAGACATCATGAAATTGGTCCATTTTTAGTGGAAGTGAAATCCTATAGGCCATGACTTCTACATGGTCAAGGATCTCAATGGGGGAAATGTACCTTGGCCTAAGCTTCCCTTTCGTTCCAAACCGCATGACTCTCTTCCATGGTGATATTTGAAGGAAGACTTTATCTCTAATTTCGAACTCCAATTACCTTTGATATTTGTCAGTATAGCCCCTTTTCCAACTCTGAGAATCATTGATATGTTGCTGGATAGGTTAAACCTTCTCTATCATCTCTTACACAAGACTAGTTCCATGTTGCTTCCTTTCTCCAACATCATCCCAATAGGTTATATTTCTACATTAATTTCCATATAGAACATCATATGGAGCCATCTGAATACTTGAGTCGAAGCTATTGTTGTATCAGAACTCAAACAATGGGAGATTCTATTCCCATTCACCATTCAATTCAAGTGAGAAGGCTTTGTTATTATCTTTGAGTGTCTAAATAGTCCTTTCATATTGGCCATTATTTTAGGGATGATAGTCCATGCTAAAATTAAATTCAGTAATCAAAGAATGTGGAATTTTCATACAAACTTTTGACGTAAATATGGGATTGTAATCAAAGAAAATAGAGAGTGTAACCCCATATAGTCTCACCAATTCATTCACATACGTCATTGAACGTTTTTCAAGAGATAGATTTTTCCGAATATTGATAAAGTGGGTAGTCTCTGAGAGTTGGTCCACCACAAACCATATCACATTATTTATGTTGAATGTATTTAGGAGACCTATGAAAAAGTCCACTGTAACATTCTCAGTTTTCAACAAGGGTATAGGAAATGGTTTCATCATCCCTACATAATTCTATCACTATACTTTAACATGATTACATATCAAGCACTGTGAGATATATTACTCAATTACATTCTTAATGCATTTCCACCAGATGTTTTCTCAGAGATCATGATACATCTTGGTGCTACTAGGATGTATAGAGAATGTTTATCTATTTGAATTATCCAATTTATTCTTCTTTAATATTGGTGATGAAGGAACACAAAGCCTCATTCCCAACCAAATCATACCATCATCATCAACACAAGACTCTTTTAGTTCCCTTATTTTACATCATTCACCTATTTTTGTAACTACGAATCTTCCCTTTGTGCCTTCTTAATTTTCTATTGGATAGATGGTTAGGAAATAATATGGACAAGATAGAATTTATTCCTTACTATCATGATTCAAAAATTCATCCTTTTCATATCCATTAAGACAAGGTCTTTCTCAATCTAAAACATGAATAGTGTTGCAAGTTCTTTTCTGCTAATAGAATCAACTAACTTTTTTCCCTTGCCAAGACGACAGTGAATATAGAAATCATAGTCTTTGATTAGATTTAACCATATCATTTTTCTCATGTTGATATCATTTTTTGTGAATATATACATTATGTTATTTTGATAGATATATATTTCACACTTCTCACTAGAGAGGTAGTGCCACTAGATTACAAAGAAAAAACATCACAACTTCTTGGTCTAGATCATTCGTCGGGTAGTTATGCTCATGTATCTTAAACTAACATAAGGTGTAGGCTATCGAATTATCATTTTACATGAGTAAAAAACCCAAGCCTTTCTTTGAGGCATCAATTTATATCACAAAACATTCTCCACTTTTCAGTAACGTGAGTACAGGTACCAGGATAATCCTTCTATTTAGCATAATCAAGCATTCCTCACATTATTCCGCCCAAAAATACTTTACCCATTTATTTATTAACAAGTTTGTGGGATTGAAAATTGTGGGAAATTTCTCAAAAACTGTCCATAGTACTCAGTTAATCAACGAAAAATATAGATTTCCATGAAACTAGAGGGGCTGGTCTATTACTCAATTTCCTTTGTTTTTGAAGGGTCCACATAAATTCCCCCACTTGTGATCACATGTCCTGATAATGTGACCGACTAAGTACAAAATTCATACTTTTTAAACATTACATACAAATTCTCCTTCCTTTATGTTTCTAATATAGGCCTTACATGTTCTTCATTTTCCTCCTTTCTCTTGGAATTTATGAGAATATCCTCGATAAAACAATCAAAAATTTGGTGAGGTAATGTCTAAAGACTCTATTCATCAGATCCATGAATATTGTAGTGGCATTAGTAAGTCCTAATAGAATAAATAGAAACTCATTGTGCTCAAACCTTGTAGAGAAGGTATTCTTATGAATATTTTCCTTTTTCAACTTTAGCTGACGATATGTAGAATAGAGATCCACTTTTGAGAAGTACTGATCTCCTCATAACAGATTGAAAAATTCATCAATCCTTGGAAGAGGATAGTTACTCATTAAGGTGATATTGTTGAGTTACCAATAATTTTTACATAGCCACATTGATCCATCCTTCTTTTTGAATAAGAGCACCTGCACACCCAAGGTGAAGCACTAGGTCAAATGAACCTTCTGTTCATGTGCTCTTGCAACTACTTCATTTACTCTTCTAGTTCGATATTATCTATCATATAGGGACACTTTGAGATAGGATTAGCTCTAGGTATGATTAATATTGAAACTTCTACATCAAAATCAAAGGGTAGTCTGGGTAAATCTTTATGAAATACATAAATATATTCCCTCATAATGGGAAACTACCCTAGGTTGATACGTTCCTTTGATTCAACCATTTGAGTGAGGTATGTTTATTCATAGGGAATCAAAAACCACACCATTGAAGGATTTTACAAAGGAGATTCACGTTCTTACCCTCATTTTTATATTAGCATTGTATGGTTTAGAATATGAAAATATATTTCATTTTCTTGACAGTTTATATGTGCCCTATATAATGAGAGCCAATCCATTTCCATTATAGTGTCAAAATCTACCAAGGGAAACATCACAATATTTTATGGAAGAATCATCCCACGTTTTGTAATAGGAGAAGAGTCCAAAACTTGGGATACAATTATTTATCAACTTTATGTTTTTATAAATATCTCTACTTTAAGGATTCAGGGCTTCGATTCAATACTTCTAAAAACATGGAAGATATAAAGGAATGCATAGAACCAAAATAAAATAAGATGTTTACCATCCTTGAATGAATAAGATGTGTACCATGTTTGAGTTCATTTTAGTATTCCACTTCTACTGTGGTAATGACATAAGACATTCCATGATCATTAGGCATAGTGGATGATGATACTGATTTCCCTTAAGGACTTGAGATTTAGAGCACTGTCATTCATAGTGGTCGTGCTCCCTAATGTTTTATAATTGTACCTTGGGAGGTGCTCTTCTTTCCTCCACCAAATTTTCCGACATCCACAATTCTTTAGACATTCATGTACTTGGGTTTCCTTATCTTCTACGCTTGATGAATTTACCCATCCATTTGAGGTAGTTCCCATGATGCTTCTTCCCACATTTTTGACATGTGGGTGGTTGAGTTTCCTTTCCACCTTTCTCATTAGATCATCCATCTTGAAATCTGTCTTTATTTTCTTATCCCCATAGCCATGGGGCCATTCTAAAAACTCCATCTCCACTTTTGGAGAACATCGAACAACTTCATCATTCCTCCCAAATTCTCAAATTGGTAGAACCTTTTGAAGGTGTGATTGAAATAAAATAAAGAATCTATCATTTTTTCTATCATTTTTTATAACAAAACCCGAAGCGTTCCTTGAAGGCCTTGTGAAAATTTATTCATAAGTTTTGAAAGATTCCAATTCCTTTTTATTCAGATCTAAAAATTCTTTCCCCATCTTCATATGAATAGTTCAATGGAAATAATTATTATGAAACTTAATCGTAATTTCTTCCCACTCAATCTCTAAAATTATGTCCCTCGATATGGTGTTCTTAATCAAAGTCCACCATTTTTTAGCCTCTCCATATAATTCATAAACAAATAGATTCAACTTCTTCATATTATAACAGTGAAGCACATAAAATATCTTCTTCATTGAGTGGAACCACTATTACAAAACTACTACATCAAAAGATCCACTAAAGTTTAGTGGTCGTTTTCACATAAAACACTCGATAACCAGTTTCTCCCTCTTAGGTGAATGAAGACCATCCTCATTATTCAGGTTATTATTTATAACCTTAGATAGATGGGTAATAATCACCATGAAATTTTCAACTCCACCTTGAAATTCATTGGTGATGTCATTCGGGAAATCACTGAACTATACCTTGCTTGGTTTGTTGTCCTGGTTTCTCCTAGTTCCACCATTTTCTAAAATAGAAAATTATAGAAGAAAACATAAGTAAAAACATTATTGAATAAATAATTTATTACTTTGTACAATTTTGTCTAAATGAATATCTTATGGGATCCATATGTTTATCATTATTTAAAAAATAATCTTCTTGTCTACTTACTTATTCTTTGTCCCATACTAAGGGTTTTCATTAGGTTCTCTAATCCTTATTCCCAAATTAACCAAATCATGCTCTGATAAAACTATAGAGACCCTATTTTTTCCTAAATAAGTTATTAAATAATAATATATAATAAAAATATGATAACATTTCCCAACTAGGATCCAAAGGTTTAGTGTCTTGGGTAAAATTTGACCATACATAATGTTTAAAAAATAAAATGTAAACATTTATTTAATTCCTTCTTCTCTAGATTCTAATTTTCCATCGTGTTCTCCTTAGTACAAGTAATCATTATTGGATATACATAAAAAAAGGGTCATATAAAAGACCAATAAGATGATATAAATTAACATGAAACAATATAACATGGTGTGAGAGTAATCATATCATCATCATCATTATAATGAGAAGAAGTATTAAAAAAATTCATGGAATGAGGCAATGCATAAAAATGAAACATCATGTGTTAGTGGTCAACTACCAAACATAGTTGTGAACAAATATAACATCATGATCACAAATATTTAACTTCTCACATGAGATACATCACATTAACCAATGAGTAAGAGTGCTATATAATTACAGTTTCACCCAACACATCATAACATTTACATTACACTATATAATTCAGGGGGCACCTGTCACATCATAACATTTACATTATCATGCATGCCAAATAAAATGTATATCAATATTGGAAATAAAATAACCTGTGGAATTTAATTTATTAAATGTCCTAAATAATATTTTTATAAGCATTGGGTTCCCAAATAAAATATTGGATAACATACTTGATATAAGAATCATCAACCATGAGTGAAGAAGAAAAAATCTTGTGAGGTAAAAGGTGTGTTTTTTGAAAGTAGAGTTCGTTTGGAAAAAATGTTTCTTATAATAAACTAAATTAGAAAAAATGTATTTCCTAGAAAAATTATTATAGTGTTAAATAAATGACATTTAAGTAATATACCTACTGAAAATGGGGACAAATATGAAAAAACCGAATGAAGAGAGTGAGGTTTGAAAATTCCCCTTACATTGTGTCATAATGATTTATTCACTTTAATGTCATATATAATTACATTATATTAATTAATTAACAACTAAATGACCATTTATACATTAATATGATATATTAAGGTTTTATTAAGTTCTTTTATGTGATTTTTGATGATTTATGGAGTTTAATTTCATCCTTCATGATCATTTGTTTTCTTAGTTTTCATGATCTGTTCGCTTTTATACATGAATGGATGTTCATGTAAAATGAAGATAAATATCCAGAATTGTTATTATATTTTATTAATTATATTCCATAATTTTATATGATCTTATAAATAATTTGGTTATATGCTATTAGGATTAATCATTAGATAAAAGTTAATGATGATCGTTTTAGGTTAATTTTGGCAGGTTTTCAATCACAACAGACTCATTTTGTTTTATCATTTAGTGATATTCATAAATGTTATTTCTAGAACATAAATAGGGTTGTATCATACAATGTAAAGTATATTTTAACCCATATAATGTGTTTATTAACAAACTTGAAGGTGTTAAAGGAAAATGGAAGGGCATCACCCACGATGCCCGTAAATTGGCACATCACACATGATGATTTCATTTTTAAAATGAATTAGATAGGGAAATGTTTAATGATGGATATTACATTAACATGATATAATTAAAATATATGTAAGGTAATGGAGTTTTCATTCCATTTGGATGAAGCTATTTGAGGATATAAGATTACAATAAATGAAATTGAATGGAAAATGAAAGAAAAAGAGAGAGGATTTACCTCTTGAATTATCCTCTAGAGATCATCCTTAAGGCATATAGTATTGGTATATTTATGGAAACAAGATATTATAGAAATGGGGTAAGGTCTTGGGAAGAGTATTAGGATAAATTTACTTAAATCTCAAATCTTGAGAGGTGTGAGGAGAAGCGGGGGCGAGGGGTGGTATTTATAGTGGAGGAGAGGGGTGGTTTATCAGTATTATATTCATTAGTTTATTATTTTGGGTAAAGACTATGAATAGTATTACAATTATAACTAAATATATAAAAATAACTAAATTTAGTTCTAGATTTTGTCTATTAAATTAGTGATGACAAATGAATAGTGTATTTAACATATATTGTATTTATAGTGTAAATTACCAAAATTTACTATTCCCAAAAATTTCACCCTAACTATTTTTAGACGTATAGAATCCAAAAATGAACTCAATAGTATAAAAACAATTTTCTAAATATGAGTAATTTAATTTTTAACTAAAATCGTCATTTACTTAGAAAATACATATTTCAAAATTATAATTGATTTTATATCACTTTGAAAAATTACTTATGGTCTTGTAAAATTATCTTAAAATCATAATACATTAAGTTATTAATTTATGAATACATTTTTATGAAAACAAAATTTCCTTTAAATTATTAAATTAAATATAAAATATTTATTAAATATTTATGACTTTCAAAATTACCAACACTTAATTAAATGTTTTTAAAACATTTATTCACTTAGAATATGATATAATTATACCATAATTTCATTTATAAGGTGGATAAATTTTATTGGTACTTTCATGGGTGAGGTTACTATTATATTGTATGTTTTATTATTCATAAAGGTCATGTTATTATTCCAATGGTCAAGTTACTTTTTAATCAGTATAGGTTCTATAACTTCCAAAAATACCTCTTATTTCATTGATTCTCTATTATAGTATTTATTATGGTATCTAAGTGATTTAATGTGATTTATGACATATGAAAATATTATAATAATGGAAAATTCTATTCATAAAAGTTTGGGTCATTAAAATTGGCATCATGTGATTCTATCCAATACAAACCACAATGGGAATCCAAGTATCACTCAGGTCATGTGACACCATTATGTTATTTCAGGTCTATGATTATAATAAATTATTATGTAATTATTTATCAAATATCTATAATCATAATAATATCCATGAATATAATTATCCATAAAAGAAGGGATATAATAAATGGTCATACCATTCTCCTTTCATTTAAACAATTTATCCATTTCAATTGAAAGGTGAATCAACACACCTTTAAAGGTGGTTTAATTAAATAGCCTAGGCTCAGTGGTGTTGAAATGTATCACTCCATTCCATTTTATCAAGTTATGAAATTTATTTTTAATAAAAAAACATCAAAGTTGGTTTGATTACATAAAAATGCGTAATGTTCTTAGTAATTTTATATATACATCATAAGGTCCGACTCATATTGTGGTAGAAAACCTATGACGCTGAAAATTGGGTGGTAAATAGAATCAATTATTGGTGATAAAAATTTATTAATTTAATTATACATTAAAAAGTGTGTCATACGGAAGGTTTAGTGTATGACATGATGAAATATAATATAGACAAATAAGAATTTAAGGAAAAGTTCTAGACCACCCACCTTATATCGGTGGTCAGATCCTCTTATAGTATTACCCTCTAGTATGTGCTATAATGGGAGAAATAATTGAAATAGATGAACACTTTGAAAATAGGGAATATCATCTTTTATAGAAATAACATCCAATACAATATGTTAAAATGAGAATAGAGAAAAGAGGAATTGTAGAATTTCTATTGGATAAAGGACGCGAAAAAAGACTCTTGAATCAGATTATAGATGAATGAGATCTCTAAAATCATGGATTGAGAGGAGAAATGTTGAGATTTAAATAAGTGTGGGTTGTTTTAAATTTTTGGGAAGAATAAAAGAGGATAAGGGTAAAAGGTTATGAGTAAAAAATATACATTTCACAATTTTTTAATGGTCGTACAGTTTGGCCACATTGTTAGTGAAACCGTGTGCGACCACTATCTATGTGGCATACCCCTTCACAAGGTTAGATGTAGAGTTAGAAAAATCATGTACTAACCATAAACTTTATATATACAATTTTACTATATATTTACTTATGGTTAAATATATTCCCATGAATGGTTATAAAAATCTTGAACCTCTATATATGGGTGTCTTGGTTGAGTCACACGATTAATAAAAATCCTTCACCAAATGCACACCTCATTATGATTCTACAAAAACTAGAGACCGTGGATCTGAAAAAGCATCAGAAGCTCCCAAAATCTCCACAATCTGATTTATAATTATCATAAAGATTAAACAAAATACTAACATAGAATTTTAATGGCTATTTATATCTTTGAAAATTTTATACCTTGTAACTCCCCTCCTTAAAACAACTCATTCCCAATTTTCCATATTAAGGGTGGTTAGGCATCATCAGTGAATAACTCCTATCACTAAGAACATACATTATAGCCTATATCCTAGGTATTATATTTTACACCATTATTCTACCATAGTACTTGAACTAGAGGAACAAACATGCCTTGAAGATCCTGCATTCTATTATTAAAGATACATACTGAATACTCTTGATAAGAGGCATCAACTACCAAATCAACCTGATCAGGATGAAGGACATGGAACGAGTTTTACTAGTAACGATGAATCTATGAAACCTGAAAGAAGATGTTCATATCCTAGTACCTATGAGGTAATTCTAACTAATAGGCTACCATCCATACTCTCTCAAAGATATCGAAGGTTCTAATGAACCTAGGTACTATATTCCCTTGTATTTATATCCATTGATGCCCCAAACTCGGAGAATCTTTCAAGAATACCCACTACCCTACCTTTAACTAGAGTGGTTTTCAATGAAGATCAATATAAGACTCCATCATAAACTGAGTTATATCGATACACTTCCTAAGAAGTTCTTCCTTCTCCGATGACTCCTAAAGGAAATGTGGTCCTATTGGCATTTCTTCCCTTAACTCTAACCAATATTGAGGTGATCAGTATAATCTACCATATATGGAATCTTATGGATTTGTATTTATAGTTTCATGAGAAATTTTATTGTAATAAAATTAATAAAGTGGTATGTTTTTTATCCTAGGAATCTCTAAAATCAAGGATGCATGCAAGGTGTATTTCCTCTATCACATGTATCATATACTCAGACTAATCATTAGATTTTGGGTGATAGGGTATAATCAGCAAAAACTGTGAAACCAAATCCCTATGAAACCTTTTATATAATTAAGATTTAATTTGGGAATCCCTATTTGATATGATAATAAAGGAAAAACTATGGAGGTTTATATTCTCACTGATGTATAGCCTTCCTAGACCATCCACTAAAAAGGTCTCCCTGATAGGCAAGAAGTTGGTGTCCTTTGTCAATTTATGAAAGATCACCCATAAGACATCACATCCTCTAGGTGAACATGATAATCCATTCAGGAAATCTATAGTTATTTCATCTAATTTCAACTCTGAAATGGGATAGTGCTGCAAAATTTTATAAGGCCACTGGGGCTCCATCAATACCAATTGATAAGTGGACCACAGAGTAAAAAAACCATTTTTTTCAATTCATATCATGTCACAAATATTAGTGGTTTAAGTCATGATACATCTTTGTATGTATAGGATGTACTTCCCATTTGGAAGCATGATATTCTCAAACAATCTCTTCTCACTTGTTTGTAGTAACCCAAACACAAATATGAATGTGAAATATCTCATCCCCATCATTGACCTAGTTAGGCAGCATGTCCTCACCTAAAATTCTATCCTTTCAGACCAACCATTCTAGATCATAAATCTATGTCATTTTCAATCGATCCAAAAGTGAATATGTCCCTAATAGAGCTACGATCCCAGGATTCTCATGACATTCCTAAATCTCAACATTCATATCGTAAAACATGGATATCAACTAAAATCACTACTAGCTTCTTAAATAACATGTGTTAGAGTCTTCAGGATCAGTGCATTGGAAAGTACATTTATATTCCTAGGTATATAAGCGAGATCTAAATCAAAATACTAAAGGTATTTAATCCATCTTCATTGTTTGAGAATCATGTCCTGTTGAGTGAATGTGTATTTGACACTTCTATGGTATTTGTACACAACAAACCAATATTGAAACATATAATGCCTCTAATAATGCATGTCATAAACAACTGTAGTAAGATTAGGATCATGTGTTGGGTAATTATGATTGTGATACATCAAATTGAAAGACCCATATACTATTACCCACTACCCTTTCATAAAAATGGCTCTTATCGCAATTCCTGATGAATCATAATAAACCATATATCCTAATATACGATTAGATAAGGCCATGATTAGTGTTCGAGTTAGTCTTCCCTTCAGCTTTTAAAAGGATTCCTCGCATGCTCCAGACCATGAAAATTTGATTCCATTCTTGGTTATGCTTGTAAGAAGGTTATCGACATGTGATAATTCCTAGATAAAATTCCAATAATATACCATTGTCCCTAAGAAACATTTTATGTCAAATATATTCTTAGAATATTCTTAGGAAAACATGACTCTCACCATATATAAGTCAATAAACACTCCTATTTTTGAGATAATGTTACCAATAAAGTGAACTTTATGAATATAAAAGAGCAATTTTTTTAGTTTGGAACAAAAAATATGCCCTCTCAGTGTACTCAATATGATTCCATATTGTTTGGAATGATCATGTTTAGTATGAAGATAAACCAAAATATTGTCCATGAAAACAACAAGGAATGAATCCAGGTATGAGTTGAAAATCAGATTCATTATGGACATAAATTTTTTTCACACATTTTTCAGACCGAACGACATTACCAAATACTCAAAAAGGTTACAAATTCTTTGGAAATTTATACAAGGTATCTCCAAAGGGTTGAATTATACCTAATGAAAATTTGATCTCAACTCAATCTTTGAGAATATATTAGCTCCTCAGATTTTGTTGAAGAGGTTTTCTATGTGAGTTAAAGGTTAACATTTCATAACATTAAGTAGACTAAATTTCCTGTAATCCATGCATAATTGATGGGTACTATCGGTATTCTTGTAAACAAGTGTAGGTGAACCCCATTGTGATGTACTAGGTCATATAAACCACTTATCATCCATGTCCTTTAACTATCTATTTTGTTCTTGAAGCTCAATAGGATACATCATATATGGTGGGATATATATTAGTGCTACTCCAAGAACTGGACCAATAGTATACTACAACTCTCTCTCAATTTCTAAACTAAAAAATTCTTCAAGGAAAAAATCGCTAAATGATCCACCACAGAAGGGATGTCTATCTTTCATGTTCATTGATCAGTCAAAGAAATACTAGAAATATGGGATACCACTCTACCTGACCCATGAAGCTTAGGTTCATCCTGACTTTCCTAGAAATCCAATTCTCCTTTGTGAATATAGTTACCACCATTAGGTGATGCGAATGACACACTATGGTGATAAAAATCAACAAAGGATCAATATGATACTAAAAATTCCATCCTTATAATGATGTCAAATATTTCCATTTCTAGGATGAAAAGGTTCCATAAGAAACGATTGCCATCAATCTCAATGGGTCACTCCTTGAAATGTTGTACACTTTCCAAACTGAATCCCATAAGAGTATCAAGATTCATCATTCTACCATATTATTCATTCTCAAGAATAAGGAATTCCATTACCGCCATAGATATAATGGAGTGAGGAGTTCCTATATCAAATAAAATATACACTAACATCAAGGATGCTAAAATATTACTAATAATAGTAGATGAACCAGTTCCTTGATCCTTAGGTGTAGGCCATACTATATATATCTATCATGATATAATCCACTTCTACACAACCTAACCACCACGATTGAGTTTTCCCGACTATAATTTCATATCCTATGTATGAATAAATTATCCACAAAAACCTCCTTAGACTGATTGGCTAGTTGTTTTGTAGCTTCTTGCGTGACATAGTTTTTTATCTTACTCCAGAAGCTAGTGTCGGTGTAGACTCCCTCTCACTGGACACTAGAGGAAAGGTCTGGAAAAACCATTGAAGATGTACCATCTTACTGAAGGCTTGACAATCAAATAGATCCTTACCATAGTGGGGCATCATGTTTCCCTAATTTATGCATTGAGGAAATATCACATGGAATCTGAGGTGCACACTTTGAATACCACTACCTATGTGAGAAGGTAAAATATGGTGTTTCCTACCACTAGATGAACCACTTCCCAGTCGATTTACTGAACTGCTATGCCCCATTACTTCAACATACCATAGGATACACTCTGAGATGAGGTCATGGTTCACAATCCAAGTAGAGGTAATCAAATGATCATAGTTCTATTAAGATCAGATGGTATAAATGAGTCCATCCTCAAATCAAATAGCCCAAGACAATTCATCACCAAGGAGAATAAGAATGAAAACCTGATGTTCCATGAAATGAGAAAATTAGACCATAACTAATAAAGTTCCATGCTCTTGGTGTATAAAATCTCTAGATTATTTGGTTCACAATATATTAAAAAATAAATAATCATAGAAGGATGTCTAAAAATACCACCAGACCATATCCTAGTGCTCACCATCCATGGTTGAAACATCCCACTATATCTTTACTAATACTTTATGCATGTATTTTTCGAGCTTCAAGCTCCATTTTAGAGTTTTATGTAGATACTCAAAGATATATAACAAATCCTTTAGCTATAACATAGAAGCATGAGGACTTCCTTTCCCCAAAAATGATGGAGGGTGTTTCCACTTAAACTCCCTTGTCAATTCTACCATAAAAGATACAGTTCATGGAGATCCATGTATATATTTTACTAAATGTAACAAAACCTCTCATAACTGAGTTTTAGTGCCCAAAACATGTTTAACAGGAGGTGACACATGTATCCCTATAAGAGTTAATATTAGTGGTTCAGGTCCCACCTCCTCCAGAGCATGGTCTTCAACACCTTCCTAGCACAGGACTGAGGGCGTCATGGTGGAATATTTCTACAATGAAAAACAGATTCCTCAAAACATGTTGTATTATCATAAAATATATCTGGTAATGGAATATGACAAGTACAAAGACTAACTATATATGTTTCAAATCCCACTACATTTTCATAAATCCAGTTATAGGTGACATAGAAAAACATGAAGGGTCACATGAGACACTTCCACTTCCCACTACTATGGTTAGGTCTAGGGAAAGTCAACTGTTTCATGATAGTGGTTCTTATATATGGAGTGTCAATTAAAAGTTATACAGGGAAACACTTTTTAAGTTTCAATTGAAATCCCCATTTTATAGTAACCATTACATTTAAATTATAGTGATAATATTTTGTATTAATATATATATATATATATATCATGGTCCAGTAAGATGGGATTCCATTGCCAAGTTATGAAGACCCATGCCTTATAAGATACAATTGGAACTTCATGAAATGATGAATAGACCCTTACATTCTATATTAGGATGTAACAAGTCCATATTATATTATTCAATTATATGAATCCGCATTTTTAATTTATATAGGCACACACATAATAAATTATAGTTGGAATCAATTTATTCACAATTAGTTAAAGATTCAACCCATATAACCAATGGTTCATGGCTAAAACGTTTCATAATTGATTACATAAGATTACAACATCAAGATATGTATGAAAACACCACTTAGGTAAATGCATACATTTTAAGTAATGAATTATTTTATTCCAGAAAGAAGCAATAGTGAATTTTTGAGTATAGAAATCAAGTCACTACAACTTGTTATTGGAAATGCACGTGATAAAGTAAACATGGCATGGGACATGCACAACATAAAAACCATTAGGTTCTTATAATGATGCATGAGACAATTCTTCCTTGTTATTCCAGGAAAAGGGTAAGAATATATAATAATATCAAAAGTTATAAATCATGGGTGTCACCCAATGGTGAAATCAGTACAACTATAATAGAAAAATATTAGAATATTAAGTCCCATCCCATGAAACTTGGAATTTTCCCTATATGTGGGTTAGCTACTCCCATGAACGGGCTCATTAACAAATTACGACACATCCTAGTGTACATTTTAGCATAAAAAATAGTAAGGAAAATAAAATAAACCCTCTTATACCACTTATGTCGTCTCGAGTCTTTTCTATTGATAAGTAACCTAACCCAGTAGTGGCATGACATCACTCATGCCTCCCCATATTCTAGAGGCTACCAAATACAAGTGATGGTCTATAATGGTATGTTGGGGAGACTATACCCTCATAATAGAAGCAAAGCATAGTGGTATATAACTAATAGAACAATAGAAAAATAACAATGAAGAAGTGAAAAATATATAGTCTAGATATTAATAAACAAATATAAGAAATAATAACTACAATCATATAGAAAATAATGTTGTCATAATGCTATATTAAAATTTGTAATAAAAGGGAAACATGGTAGCATACATACCTAACATACATGATATAAAAAACATACAAAGAGAACAAAATATATCTCTAATAACATCATGACCACAAGCTTGTCCATCTGGTCTTATAATATATCATAGTATTCAAAATCAATTGTCCATAGCTGGGTGATTCCCTTTCTCCCTACCTAAATCCATGAAGTCTGTTTGAGCTCTGAACAACGGGCCAAACAACGAGTGAGTGAAACATAGTAAGCCACCACCAACAGTGTCTAGAATAGTCCAGTATGTGAATATATAATGAGAAATGTGAAAGTATAATAAATAAGTTTGTAAAAATATAATAATGTTATTTTAGGTTCCTCATAGTATACCCATCTAATGATAATAGATTCAACATAAGTTGTAAATGTATTTAGTTATTTTAAATTATCTATTATATTTATATGTTCAAGACCAAAAACATACAACCAAGGTATCTATTTATAGTGAAAATCATATAAGGTTCCCTAATTTATAGGGATTTTATTTGTTTTATAAGCTGGGTGAGTCCCTGGGGGTGTACCCTTGGATATTCCCCAAAAAATGGGAAGTTCTACATGATCCCCAGGATGACATCTTAGGTAGTCTCAGTGTGATACTTAATATGAGCCTGAGGAATTATCCATGGAGGTATGTAATATCATGATCAATCTAGGGAAAACAATACTATATGTTTATTTAATTTCTATAAATATATGTGAACCCCTGAAGCTAAGTCAGGGCATTCTCAATCAAAGACACAGACCAAATCTAAGTGTGGTCTTTCACTTAGAAAACACATAGAGAAATTGGTTGTCATCCCATGAGTCTGTCCAAACCAAACCATAATAGGAATCCACGTATAACTCAAATAATGCCACAACTTTAAGTAATTTTAGGTATGTGACCATAATAAATCATTTTGTAATTATTCAACAAGCATCCATAATAATAATAATATCCATGATCATACTTTATAATCCAAAAAGGACTAGGTGAAATGGGAATATCATTCACCTTTCATTTAAACCATTTATCCCTTTTAATTTTAAGGTGAATCAAAACACCTTCAAAGTTCATTTAATTATATATCCTAGATGTAGTGTCCTAACATGGTATCACACCATTCCATTTTATGAAACTGATCCATTTGTTTGTAAGGGACAAAAAACACACCTCAAAGGAGGTTTGATTACATTACAAGACATAATTATTTTAGAAATTTATATAGAGCACCAGAAGGGGTGAATCCTATAAAGGTAGGTAACCTATGATGATGAAAATTTGGTTGTAAGTGGAACTAATTTAAGTTGATAACATTTTATTAATTTAATTTGACATTAAAAAGGTACTCATAGAAAATGTCTAACATATGGTATTATGTAACATAATATAGACAACCATGATTTTATGGAAAAGAGATATACCACCTACCTTATATTGATACTGGTCTCATAATCACATATTAGCCTATAACTCTGGCTAGAAACAATAGAAATAAGATAAATAGAAATGCACCCTAAAAATAGGGAATATTATCTCACACAAAAATAACATACAATTCAGTTATAGAAAACAAGAAAATAACAAAGTGGAATTGCAGACTTACCATTAGATAATCAACGAGACAAACAACACATGAATCAGACATTGGATGGATGAGATCTCTAAAAGACTTGATTGAGAGGATAAATGGAGATATTTAAATAGTAAAGGGTTGTTTTGTGATTGAGGGATAAAGAAACGAGGAAAATGGTAAAAGGTTGAGAAGGAAAAATGGTCATTTCACACATTTTTAAAGGGAACACAGTTAAACTAACAATGTTCTATGAAAGTGATTCACCTATTAAATTACATTGTATCTTCCAAAAAATCCATGTGGCCTCCATTTTATAGTTATAAAAATAATTATCTTTCAAAATGGGTCTAGAATTTGGGCCATAAGGTTACTACTAACAATATGAAAACCATGTGCCTCATTCTTCTTGTCCAAAAACTATAGATCCTAACTCTGAATAAGCCTATTATGCTCCCTAAAACTCCATGAACTCATTAGGTATTATCATATAAATAGAATAAAATTATTTTTATGTAATTTAAAAGGATGTTTTCCTCTATAAAAATTTTAGGTATTACATATACAACTATTAGACTTCTGATTTTTAGTGTCAATTCTCTAACATATAAGGCATCGAGACACAAAATATACAATTGATAATCTCATTCCCAACCACTCATGATAATGTATTAGGTCATGATACATCTTGGTATCTATGGGGTGCATGAACCAATTATATTGGTGGAAATTATCCATCAATTCTTACCTCAATTCTATTGAAATAATCACCATACCTCAAAAGCAAAAAACTCTATCGGGAGACTGAGACCACTCACTTGAGGTCTCCCTAGTATAAAGATTCTAGCTAAAGCACTAAAACTCCACATCCTTAGATTAACCAATTAAAATATAATCATCTATAGGAGATCATGCTTGATTATAATCTAGGAATACTTTCCCATCACCATTCCCTTCATCCAAGTGAAACTTAGAAAACGATATCATTAAGCACTTTTCTTCCACTAATTTCAGCATTGCTTTAATTGATAATCTTATTCTCAAAGTGTTTTTGAACATGTTTCCATTTCTAGGGGTGTATGAAATATCAAAATAAAATGTATTAAGTTACTCCACCCGATGTATTATAATCATGTTCTGATCCATATGAGTGATAATATACTTCGGAATCTTATTACATGAATACACTGGAATCCACTCCCAGAAGAGGTAGTGGCACCAGGTCTTAATATATTGCATCAATTCAACCAACTCAAGATAATAAATGGATTAGTTATTCTCATGAAGGAATAGTTTATGAGATACATATACTACCACATATCTATCCTCTATCAAAACAAATCCCAAACCTGTACATGAGGCATCATAATAAACATCATAACCTAAACTTGAATAAGGTAAAAATAATATTGGGTATGAATTTAATACCACTTTAAACTCTTAAAATTATATTTTCACTAATGTAACAAAAAAAACATAACACCCTTACATGATAACTCTTTCATATGAGATGAAATATTAGAGAATTCATTAACAAAGTTCATGTAATGACCAGATAATCCCAATAAAATATAAATCTAAAAAACATTTTTGGGTTTCTCCCAAGTCATTACTACCCAAATACTCTCAGGATTCACTGAGATACCTTTCTTAAAAATCACATGGCCCAAAAATGTCACTTCATTAATCTAGAACTGACATTTAGATAGCTTCTCCTATAGAATATGTTATTTTAATATCCTAAGGAAAAAATTCAAATGCTTAGCATGATTCATCTCCGATATTAAATAAATAAGAATATTTTTCAGAAAAATAAAAAAAAATAATATAATAACCTATGGAAAATATAATTAATTAAATACATATGCACTAGAAGAGAATAAGGATAAACTACTTGACCAGATACTCATAATTCTCATACCTACTAAAAAATTGCATCTTTGAAATATCATACTCTCAGAAACTCATCTAATGGTACCCCAATATCATATCAACTTTTGAAAACTACTAGGATCCCTTTGGCTAGTTAAAAAGGTAATCAATCTGAGTGAAAAGTTATTTGTTCTTAATTGTCACATGGTTGAGTTTCCAGTAATCAACCCAAATTCATATTCTCCCTTATTCATTCTTTAAAAAAAAGTATTAGTGATTCCCAAGGTGAAACTATAAGAAGAATAAATCCCTTAGCCTCAATATCCTCAAGATGAACATTTAATTCTCTCAATTCAGTAGGTTCCATACTATACAAAGGTAAGGATATGGACCTCACCACTATAAATAATTCTATATAAAAAAATCACTTTGAGGTGGAAACCCTGAGAAATCATCTAGAAAAACTTTTGGATCTCCACTCACCACCATTGGGAGAGGGCCAATAATATGTGGATCAATAGCATCAAGATACATCTCTAACAACTAGCATGAGGTCATATCATCACGAGGGAAAATTGTATATGCACTCCCAGATCTAGGATCTCACTCACCCTAAAATACATGAGTGACTCCATAATAAGAAAGAAACTAGACCCAACAATGATAGAAATCAGTCTAGGATTTATAGATAATCATTCAATCAATGCCAATGATGAGATCAAATATGTGAAGATCACAAAAAATAAAATCTCATACGGCTTAATAGTTAACAACCACTACACGACACATGATATATTTAAATCCTTACTCTAACTTCTTTCCCAAAGGAGTGTAAATAATCAGCATAGAAGGCATAAGCTCTGAATATAAGAACAATAAATCATTCATATTTGATGAGATAATAGAATGATTTGTTGTAGTATCAAATATTTACATAATCCTAAAAAATGAAACAAAATCAATAACTTTCATGATAGATGTTCCTGCATCTGAATAATTTAGTGAACACTCCAATACATAGATACGTGTAGCCTCATCCTTCAATTTCCTCGCAACCCGAGCATCACCCATGGCATGAGGTTAAGATCCCACCCCCTTTCCTATGTCATATCTAAACCAAGATCCCTTTGTGAAGGTTAATTAAGCTCTACAAACTCAAGATACCCTCTCATAGAAATTCTAAAGATGACCATATTTACCACATGTAGGACACACCTTGTGTGATACCTTATAATTAGGATTGAGGTGTCCCTTCCCCCCGCATTGAAAGAAGACAACCCAACTCTGCCCCAAAATCTATTTTGTAATCCTACCAATACCTCTACACTGGACACCCCTATTCCACTTCTTTCCAGAAAACAATCTTCGGCCACCTCTTTATATCACTATTACATTGAATTGTTTTATCTTTATAGTTATTTCTACCTCATCCATAGTTTCATTGTACACAATATCTTACTTTTAGCCACACAAGAAGAAGCATAGAAAAAATATTAGGACCCAAAACCATCTTTAATCTCTATTCCATAAGAA
Organism: Viscum album; assembly: GCA_963277665.1. Lineage (NCBI taxonomy): Eukaryota > Viridiplantae > Streptophyta > Magnoliopsida > Santalales > Viscaceae > Viscum > Viscum album. The sequence goes on from OY728126.1 coordinate 313,908,348, forward strand.
AATAATTAGGAAAGGATTTAGATACAGTTGCACGAACTTTTCAAACCCAGATGCATACTCCATGAAAGAACGATATCACGTCTCCATGGTCATGAATTGCCAACTCTTTTCTACTCACAACATCTCTGGATAATACTGTTTATTGCAAACTTTATTATAGGTATTATATGTGAGATATCCATGAATCTTATATTTCACCATAGATTTCCACCACTTCATTCCTGACCCCTCAAGCATATAAATGGAAAAAAACATTCCAGTTATATATAATTTTCAAGAAATATTATATTTTCTTAATCTACCTGATCCATTCATCTAATTCATACAGACCCTTATCACTGAGAAAAGATTAGATAATGATTCTTATTTAATTAAAATACAGGGCCCACCTTCTATTATTTTTCAATATTGGAAACTTATAACATTGAATGGATCATTTGGACTATTGTTTCCCCTAATAACTAGTTAGATAAAGGATTCTCTTATGAGGATTTTTTCATAACTTCCTCTATAACTTTCTAATATGGTTACCACTTAAGGTATAATTTTATCCCCTTATCATTAACCAAATGTATACAATTGAAGCCATAGTATAAAATTATAAAAATGATGCTAGAGAACACCAAAATTCCCATGGTAACTTGAGTTTTTTTATAAAAGTGATTTTTCTAAGCATACTGCCACACTACCTCTCAAGTTCCAACATTTATATATCCTATTTATAAAAAATACCCAGAATTAAGAGGGTTAATTACAAGAAAAAGTGCAAACTTTAATGAAAAACTTCCCCTTTAATACCAATTTCAAGTAAACCAACCCTTCTCAACCCATGATGTCACCCTAATTGTCTTGCCACAAGGCCCAAAGAACATTCCCGATCACCACATGGTGGAGAAAAGAACTTTTCTATAATAAAAAAAGGTGCGAACAATTATAATTTCAAAATATATATAATAAGAGAAAAACAAAAAGGGTATTACAAAATATATCCAAGAGTACCTCATATATCAAAAAAACTAAACCATAAAGGTAACATCCAACAACTGGATAACAAAGTATATATGAAAAAACTAAATATACATCAATATAGAACCCAAAGCCACCCATGGGTAATAATCTACATGACTATAATTTACCACCATCCCAACCCACTATAATTCAGCATGATCCCTGAGATACATCCTCTAAATGATACTCTTCCCTTTACCCATATCCTGCAAAATCAAGTCTTCAAATGAATAAAGTTCAATGTAAGGTGTGATTACTAAATATCAATAGGATAACCCTGAGAATATATTTATTTTATATTAAAATTAATTGATTACTTTTTGTATAAAATAGATATCTAAAATATAGAAAACATTTTTTCCACATAAAAGAACCCTTTTGTTTTCTTTTAAAAAAACATACAATATTCAAATAAACAAAGCAGTGCGACATAACATATATCGATGAGGTATAAGAAGATGTTTAAAATATATTTAAAGCATAAATATCCATATAAAGTGGGAAAATAGCCATATCATGTAAACATGAATCTAATTTCATTTAATCACTAAGGATATAATCACAATAGATAAGTGCACACAATAAAGATAACTAAGAACCACTATCTGACATAAGTTATTCCTAACTCCCTGAAACTTGGATCCCAAGTAAAGGCTACCCAATAGCTCCATGGATTCATGAAAACCAACCTTAGTGGAAGATCACTCTAATAAGGCTCTCATATGTCTAGTTTTCCCACATACCCAAAATTCTTCCTAAGGTTCTATTACAATTTTATTCTATTGAAGAAACCAAATTGAAATTTCATAAACATTTTACAAGTAAAATCTATTCAATTTGAATGCCCACATTTGATAAAAATATTTTATATAGTAATTTAATAGTGGTTTTATTCTTTAAAAACTATTTCCAATTCAAACCAATCATTCTAGTATTTTAGCATTCACATCATATTCATCAATGTTTTTAAAAAACCTTTTTAGAATTCATTTATATGGCCATCAATGTTTAATTTCAACTATATGGATTTGAAATTATCAATTTCATAAATAAAAACCGAATTAAATAATAATAAAATACTAATTATATAGGAATATACCATAGGTTAGAGACACCTACCTCAAGAGAAATGAAATCCTCATTTCCTCGAAGACTAGTGATGAGAGAGGAATATATCTTGTTCTCGCAAGGTAAGATCTGCAAAGAGAAAGGAAAAAATGAAGGGAATCATCCAAATACACAATTGGAGACGATATAAAAATAAAAAACCCTTCATAGGAAATGCTTGATCATGAATACAAGAAAATGGAGAGAGAGAAATCGATTTAATAGAGGGAAACGAGTAAAAAAGATAAATTAACCCCCATCACCGTTAAGGTTTCACTTGGATGATGTAACCACCACTGGAGGATCAGGTTCCACTAAATTTTTTCAAAAAAATCTCAAACAACCTCCTCTATAACCTAGCGTTTTCCGCTACGGTGTGGTGGAATCACCCATGAGACTTACCATGGGGATCATCCATGATGTGGTACTCCAAACAAGACTATTTTGGAATCAGGATGACTTTCAAAACAACGTGGTGGGGTCCCTATATCTTTGGTTAATATTGAGAATCCCATCGGGTTGTAACCAATGATATACCCATCCACTGGGTGTTTTGGCCCTAATAATTTTAAAGAGGAGGCCTAAAGGCACACTACAACCTCCACCATGATCACAATCCTCCCTATTTTACACCAAAATTATTTATAAACAACTTTTAAGGCACAATGTACCTCTAAATATTCAAAACCCAAAATTAACTAATTTTAGGGTCAAAAGAACATAATAGTAACTTAGAGGGTGTCACATCAATGGGTTAGGTAACCATTAACTTTTGGGTTCCCAAACCCAAACCCAAACCCAATAATTTTTATAAACCCCTAACCCTATACCATTTTTAAACTCACTGACCCAAACCTATTTTTTTTAAACAACCAGTTTAACAACCCTATCACTATTAATTAAAAAATTATAATTTCAAATATATATATATATATATATATATATATTTTATAAAAATAGAATAAATATTTCAAAACATTATTAAAATATACTTTGTAATGATACTTTATTTAATAAAATATCGTTAATGAATTTATATTTAAAATTTACTTATAAATACAATATGAGACAAAATCAAAATAAAGAAATATTTTTATAACTGTAACTATATTTAAATAAATTATCAATTAATTAATAATATTTTCATAACCAGGTTTGAGTTTATTGTACTCTAAGAGTAATAGCCTAATGGTAACATCCCAAATAAACCCATTAGCTTTGAAAAGTGGATATGTCATTAACCTTAGGAGAAATCCTACACACACAAAATAATGATAATAAATACCAAGTGATTGCTAAATAATTTGTGGTTGAGTTTTCCATTAAACATACACATCATGTCAATAAAATAATAAAAAAACCAAACCAATACAATATGATTTATAAAATGTAAATAAAACAACTCAAAATCAATTAACTAAATAATATTAGAGTATTAGAAAAAGTGAAACAATACATCCAATGAAAAACTAAATGAAATCATGACACACTAGCACTTATGTCGCATTACTCCAATAACCCCACATGGACATCTCCTTCCTCATAACACTATCAAATGAATGTAGGATCATGATGATATACTAGTTAAATACGATTCTTTTATTTTATATAAGTCATGATAAAATAACATTGTTATATACACTAAGGTACATATGCAGGGAGTTAATATACAACCTAGTATTCAATCCCCAAGATAAATCCTAACTCAGTCGACTAGGATACAAACAAGTTAGCTCATAGTTTAAAATATACATACCCATGAATGAAATGATTGTCCCAATAATTGTGAGAATTAACTCATCTATCCACCAAGACAATCAGCGGTGATAATCCTTTTTGTTCCCCAAGTGGCACTATGATCCAAGTCCAAACCAATAAGTCATAGCTAATGAAAATGAGCACACAACATTCCAAATATTCTAATTTCTCATTCCAAAAATTCCTTTTTATGGAAAATAGTTCTTTTAGTAATTTTATTAAACATGTTACATGCGTTAAGTCAAGGTAATAAATTATAATCATTAAAAAAGAGGGGGTTTTTCCATCATCCTTAAAAAATATGTTGTTCTTATAATCATTAAAGAAAAAAGTCTATATAAAAGAAATTAAAATCACAATAAAACATTTAGTAATATAATCCATCAAGTTCAAGAACGAGTGGAGAGAAAGAGATAAGACACCTAACCCACAATGGATATCACTCAACATTATTAACCAAGTAATAATATATCCAATCCAATCTCCCTTTTTTGTTTCATAAACAAATAATATAATGAATTTTTTATAACATGTGTTATCCAATACATCTAGACATTAAAGTCCTGATCTAAGGTTCCATTCAAAGGGAAAAAATGTGGATTTAAAAAAGAATGAAGAACAAGTAGAGGAAGGGTCTCTTACCTTCAATATCTTAGATAAAAAACACATTAACCAATTGAAATCACACTTTGAAGGGAAGAGAGTCATCAAAAACACATAATGGGAATATGGGGGTCAAGAGACTACTCCATGGAAAAGATATTGAGTGTTTTTAGGGGAGTATCAAGATAAAATATTAATTTTCAGATTAGATTCATAAAACCCCATGCACAGTTTGAAAAACCATGAACCAACCTTGTGAATCACCATTATCCAGAAAATTTAGAGTCGCATGGTTTGGCCAAACTGTATTCCAATTTTTTGCCAACCCACAAAACCCCTCTTCTCATCACATGGTTACCTATTGAATCTATACTATTTCGAATCACTATTTTCAAACCACTAACACCTATAAATCCATCAAAAAAATTTCCAAACCAAGCATAAAAACCATGAGACAAAGATAAATCAATACATTAATAAAAAATGGATAATAAAAACAATTAATATTAAATTTTATGTTTACACACAAGGTAAAAATATTTTTTTTATATGCCATCGTATACTATTTTTAATGTCCTTAAAATATCCATAGCTCAACACATGATCCCCTAGATATTTTTTATGACCCTTTCTTCAAACTTCGTATAGGTCAACATATATATTTTTTAATTTCCTTTCAAATATCCCCATATATTCTTCATAATTTTCCAAAAATTCATTCCAAGATGAGTCACGTATCTTCCTAGTGCATTAACCACAAAAACATATTACGATGAGTATAAATTTGAATATAAATTAAACTATTAATGATAGAATCATATTGGGGGATTTTCATTTTCTCTAAACATTTATGATTTTGAGGATTTAGTTTGGACAGATTGTTATTTTTCAAAAATGGTGCATAAATAAAAGAGAAAAAACTAATGTAAAACCACTTTAGGTTTTTTTCAATATATCCTCCTTTAGATAATCGAAGAATTTCATGTGTGCAGTGTCCAAGGATCACATGGGTATCACTGAGAGGGAGAGTGAATTAGTGGTACATAGTTTTACAAATTATTTATTTTTAATCCAACCTTTGTGACAAATTAAAGTCTCGACCCTTCATCTTTAAATCTCATCTTCCCCATACAAACAAATATTAAATATAATCACAATACACATATTTTTTCACAAGGGTTGGTACTATGACCTATGTACTTGCTGAAACCATTTATCACTCTTGGTTACAGATTATATAGTATATATAGTGGTTAAAGACAGGGAAAGTCCCATTATCATCAAAACTGAGTCCCATAATGTTCTATGCAATATTCCCACTATATTTTACAAGCTCCCACCTAAAGTAGTGACTTTTGAGTCACACAAGAGGATATTTATACTATTTCACACACATGTTCTAGCATCCCACCAACTTATTCCAGAATCCCATGAAATACTTAAACTTATCATGAATCACACAAGATATGATACATTTATAGCAAGATATCTATTGGATTTAGACTTCTTCTACACTACCTTGAGATAATAATTTCTCCAAAAACAAACTGGGTACTTGATTTGTTTATGTACCATATTCAAAAACATCAACAACTGAAAAAACTGTTTGATCCTAATCACTATCCACTGATAATCAACGATTCTAAACTTGAATCTACATAAAAAATTATGATTAGCTGTATATAATCTACTACCTCATTACAAAACTACTAGGTCAAGAATTATTTCTTCTATTGAAGACCTAGCCTCACTATGCTTTGAAAAATCAGATACAAAAATATTTTAAATCACCAATAGTCAAACTATCTTAGCTTTAGTCTCAAAAAATTGAAAATTGATTATGAAATCTATATTTCATGTGAAATTATTCAAAGTTCACACATGTATATAACGCATTTCGTGATCTAGTCAAATTATGTCAATGAAATTACATGTATTTGTTTTATGCACACCCTAAAAAATCAAAACGTTTTCTATTTGATACTCAATCCATGTGTATGCCTGGAGACTTGTATATAGTGTATATATTTGTTTTAATATATTAAGCCTTATCAAAGAATATTAAAACACATACTGTGAACATTAATTTTGTTCAACCCTTTTTTGAGACACACTGTTTAGTTCGCACATATTCATATAATACATTATACATCATTCATACCACCTCTTTCATCGTGAAAAAATTCACACTACCTTCATGTTCACAAATGGGACAGTCACTGTAAAATTTTCCTCTTGCATGAAAAAAACCAAATGGTATGAAAAAATTAATTCATGCAAGATATTATTTAGGATATTCAGTGTGTGTAGACAGTAGTTTGTAATTCCTTAAAGATCCGTGTGTAAACATAATAAGATAAATTAATTGGTGTATCAAAATCTCTATATTTTATTATGTAACACCATTGTTCCTAAAAAATAATGAGTGTGAAAAGAACAAATCATTCTCATCATGGAAAATATATTGTTTGCGTGAGACAGAGTGACTGTGAATCTCTTTTCGTGAATGAGAGCGATCATGGAGTCTAAAATTCACTAAAAACCCAAACATCTCAAAATTGACATTAACTAAATCGAGTGTAGGCATTAGTATTTATAAGCAACGAACATCATCATAGAACCTTCTAGAATCACAAAAGATCATATTTCATTATCGGATCAAACACTGTAAGAACTCAAGATTGGTTCACATGATATTTATTATACCCACATTCCTTCGATTTAATATGTAATTTATGATGAAAATTAAATTTCATCATGTTTTGATCATTCATGAATTTTCATAATGATGAATTAATAATGAGAAGCCTTGTATAGAGATTGGGTTGGCATAGATCAGAGCACCTCGATGAACTGAACCTTCTCGAATGACTTCTTGGATAGAAAACCACAAATAAATAATCATATTACCATAATTATAATTGATTTGGTCACACAGTTTAATGAAAGGTAAGGTAATCAGATAACCAATAAAAATACCAAACAGATAAAATGACTACAACTCATTCAGTGCTAAATTCTTTCATCCCACATCGATACTCCTTGAGGTTTCTTGATCCCTTATAAGAAACGGTGTGACTTCCATTATATAGAAATGGTTGCCTTTCCCATACGCTTTCTTCCCTACTCCTTGTAGAACTTCCTCCCACATGCACTTCACCTTCCTCCAGGTCACCCTGTACAGTGGTGCTCCGAATACCATGTTCCTTCTCATAGGTGAGTATATTCCTACTCAATACACCTGTTGGCTATGCTGGTGGACGTACCTACCCAACTCAGCATTAGAGAGGGACCCTCATTGTTGGACAATGTGGTTGCTTATTTTTTATATAAGGACCTAATTTTTTTTTGGCTAAATTCCATATAATCATAGCCAACCATCTCAGAGAACATCAAATCCTCTAAAAAATAGATAATTTTTATGGGATCTTCAAAATGGATCATTTTTTCATGGAATATTTTTGATATGCTATAGAAATTCCCCAATTCAATTCAACCACTGATACATGTATTTATAAATTAATATTACTTTATCATTCATAATATTTTATGGTTGAGGATATATTCATAACCATCATTATCATTTTAAAATTTCAACTAACATATTGACATAAACTTCATATCAAATCCAAAAATCATTATTGAAAACAAATACAGTTCAACTCAAATACCACTTCAATCTCCCCATTGAATTTATTGTAAATACCACCAGACAATGATAAGCACAATATTTATATTTTTTTACCCCTTTATTGTAAAATAACCTTCTTAAATTCAACTGTAGTATAAATAAGCATTTTCTCTATTTTTTTAGAAAATTTTAGTTTTTCTAACAAAATAGTCAAATATTACATCTTTGTATGTTTATTCATTTTTGGTGTCAAACACTTATTATCTGATATAAATGCTTCTATTCTTTTTTCATATATCTTTTCTTCATATTCAAAATATAGTGAACCTCTCTAGTTAATTTGGTCAGGCATATCTCAGATTTATGACCTTTTAATCCACATCTTCTATATACTTATTTTAAGCATTCATATAAATTTTTTATTGACACCTTTGATGGATTTCCTTGACAATCTATTCTCAATAGTTCATTGAAACTCACCCTAGAATCATGACTGATTCCTAGAAATGAAATTTTTTACTATAAAGAATAGTCTTTATATCCATATTTTTCACAACACTATAAAAAACCATTGAACTATGATCTTCTATTCTTTTTATTAATTTGATCACAAAAATTATAATTTTTTCTTGCTGAAATCCATGCTTTATTTTTACCACATACACTCATGAATTCTGAGTCCCATATGGTGATCTTTATAATACGTAACACAATTTTACCGTCATCCCACTAGATTACTCTAGAATCCCATTAAATACTTAAACTTATCATAAATCACACATGATATGATACAAATATACAAGGATCTTGGTCAACTTTATACTTTTTCTACACTACCTCAAGATGAAATCTTCTTCCACAAACAAATTGGATCCCCTGATCAATTTGTGTACAATATTAAAGAACATCAATTACTGATAAAAAACTATATGATCCTTCTAACACTCCACGGATCATCAACTGATATGATCATGACTCAACTTACTAAATTCGGATTACTTTTATATAATCAAATACCTTAGTAAAAAACTACTCGAGCATGAATTCTTTCTTCTACTTAAGACCTAACCTCAATAAGCACTGAAAACACAGATACAAAAAACTTATAAACCAATAATAGTCAAAATATCCCAACTTCAGTCTCAAAGCACTACACACTGATTATGAAATATATATTTCACGTGCACTTCTTCAAACATCATCTACGTATATAACACACTGTATGATCTTGTCAACTTATGTTAATGATAATTCATGTTCATGCATGTATTTGTTTCATGAACACCCTAACACACACAATGTACATAATTCGATACTCAATCCATGTTTTCTAATGGAGGCTTGCATATACTATATATTTTTTTATCAATTTATGTATCCTTATCAAAGCCTTCACTAACACATTTAGTGTACTTTAATTTTGTTCAACCCTTTATGAAAACACGCCATTTAATTTTCAGACACTTAACTAAAAATTTATATAGAAAGCATGATGCCTATTTCTCCATGAAAAAGATTCACACATCCTTCATGTGTAGAAATGGAACACTCAATGTAAAATTTTCATCTTTCATGAACAATCCTAAATGCGTATGAATAAATTAAAGCATGAAAGATCTTATTTACGTAGTTCAGTGTGTGTATAAACTATTATTTAATTCCTCCAATATTTTTTAAAAAACATAATAATATACACACATAAGGGTATTGGGATCTCCTTCTTGCTTTGTGGAAAATTTTTCTTCGTGAAGCGAATGAGTGTGCAAATAATATATCATTTGCATCATTGAATATCTCTTCCTTTCACAAGACATAGTTACCATAGAACACTTTTAGTGAACTAGAGCGATCATAGAGAATCAAAGGCACTAAAAAACTAAACATATAAAACTCCACAACAACTAAATCGAGTGTAGGACTTTGTATTTATAGAAAAAAACATTAACATAAAACCTTATAGAATCACGAATGATCATATTTCATTATCAGATCTAAAACTGCAAAAAATCATGATGGGTTCACATGATGTTTTCTTATGAATTTCTTAGATTTAATATTTTATTTATGATGAAAATGAAATTGCATCATATTTTGATCATTCTCGAAATTTTAGAAAGATGAATTGATGATGAGAGGGCTTATAGGGAGTTTTGGACATCATAGCTTGGATCTCTTCAATGAACAGAAGCTTATTGAATGAATTTCTAGAGAATAAAATGTGAAGAAACAGATAGACAACTAGGAATTATAATTGAGTTGATCACACAGTTACAAGAAAGGCGATATGATCAGATGACCAAAAAGATACCAAACAGATCCTACGGTTATGATTCATTCAGTGCTAAAAAATTGGATCCCACATCAAACCACCTAGGGGTTTCCCTCTCCCTTATAAGACAAGGTGTGACATCCATTCACCTGAAATGGTTAACTATCCTATATAATTGATACTCCATTCCCACTAGAACTGCCTCATATTGATGCTTTCTCTACCACCATGTTGCCCCACATGGTGGTCCTCTGTTTCCTCTATGCCTCTACATAGGTGTGCATATGCCTACTCAATGCACCTATAGGCTATGCTGGTGGTCATACCTACCCACCTCAGTAGTGGAACGAGTCCCTCATTGCTGTCCAGTGTAGTTGTTTATTTTTTATAAAAGTACCTTAAAAATTATGAGCCAAACTTCATATAAGAATATGAATAAAACTCAAAAAACATTAAAACCACTTCAAGAAAAATAGATAAATTTTCATGGAATCTTCAAAATAGATCATTTTCAAGGAATCTTTATGAAATGTTGTAAAAAATGTGCTAATTCTATTCAACCAATGAAACATGTATTTAGAACATAATAAGATTACTTCAATCATTAGATTTAAAGGTTGATGATATTTTCATAACCATCCTAATCATTTTAAAATTTTAACTAGCATATTGAGACCAAATTCATATCAAATCCAAACATCATTGTTGATAGAAAATAAAATTCAATTCAAATTTCACTTGAACTTGAATTAGGATTCCTAAAATGATATGATAATCCCCATGATTCATAAGATCAAAGTGATCACTCAATTTAATTTTTTCTCATTAAAAAGTTTAACACAACTACTAGCCAAAAGATTGTCAACAGTATATAGAACAATAATTATAGATTGTCCTTGTAGTTTTTTACATATAAATTCATTTATCAAAAGTATCATCATTGAAATAAAAAAGACTCTATCACCTAGCCAAACATCCTCAACTATAATTTGGCATATTTCCATAGTTTAAACCATTGAAATAAGCCATCAAATAAAAGTAATAGGAAAATTATTACTACATTTTTTAGAGTTGTGGATATAGAGTTCATCAACTTTGGTACCCTACATCAACACTTTGCAGAACTATGGAAATCAGTTACTCATGGATTTAATTTTCATAAATCTATGGCCAAAGGTGACCATGTTAATCATTCTAAAATCATGTCCTAAGTTTATCACGAAAAAAATTGGCATGACTTGAACACATTATATATTGAATATATAACAAACACTATAATCAGAAACATTCATCAATGCATTTGATATATAATATATCATTTTATAAGTTATTTGAAAAATGATAACTGTAAATTAATAATAATTAATTAATTAATATTTATTAATAGTAAATAGTTTTTAATTATATAGTACTCAAAAATATATATTAGGTAATAGAGATTATATACCACCGATACACATGCAACCAGACACCACAGTAGTTTAAACCTTATCTCATCCCACAATGAATAAAAACCCCCATTGGATAAACTTTATTATTTGGAGTATCCCAAATTCCCAATCTCTAGATTGGACAAATAATTAGATGATCATGTCTCAAAGTCCCTTTTGAGGAGATGACCTAAAGGCTCTAAAGAGCTTCATACATCATATCATGGCATCATCCTTACATTTAAATCCCTCTAATAGCAATACCTACCCCATATAACCCATCTAGAAGTTTCGTTGACCCCTATAAAGAGGGAAGGGAACACATTTATCCCACACTAGAAATCTATGTGGGAAGAGGTTTTGTTGATAGGTGTCGACACACCCAATACACTTTTGAGTCTCCCACCCAAAAATGACTATGTGGCACCCCACTACAGAGCATACCAAGTTGAATTACACCATTTTACTTGAGATACCCCATACTCACATTTCCAAACTAGGTGATAAACTTATATAGTTTTACATATATCGCAAGAGATACAAAAAACTCCCATGATCAAAATTCTAGTGTCTTTGGGAACTAGGTATATTTACATCTTTAAATATGTATAAAAAGTGTATTCCATCAATAATAAACATCCACACAAAACCTATATATATCACTTCGATTGTAATTCTCGAGAAAATAAGGAAACATAAGAAAGGGTGAGATCTAACAAATAGTAATGGGTAAATCATAATCAATGGGGCATAAAACTATGATATAACTTATCATGATAGAATAAGAATAGAATGTATGCCATGAATCATAACATGCATGCATAGATAAGGAGGATCATATATAATTGCATGGAATCTTGGAAAAGAAGAAAATTTTATCATAAGTCCTGGAATCATAAGAAAGTAGAAACATGAAAAAATATGAAAACATAATCATAAATCAAGGCTCACTACTAAGAGCATCCTTAAATAGTTGATAGAGTCCCATATAACTTGTAAATGTGAGCACAACATGAAAATGAGATTTTCATTAGCATATCACCATGGTGTCATAAAACATATTACTAATGTTGTTCACCAATGTGTCATAAAACACTACCTAGGAAAGATACTAAGGTATCATAAACATTGTATCTTTAGGGATTACTTATTTAAAAAAGGCATTGGAGTCTACTGGGGAACACCCTTTATATTCTGAATTTTATGTGTGTCACATAGAAATAATATACACAAATCCATCAACAATCTTGATACGATAATCTTTTTTGAAAATAAATGGATAGCCAATAAAATTATGAAACTTTCTAGGTAAATAACCACAATAAAAATAATAATATATAATGTATTATCACTGTATAGTTAAACAGTATATGTTTTAGTTAATAATTCCCCCAATCATTAGATTTATGACTATCTAGGTGAACACCCCACTCTTAGAAGAATCATGAAATGGTATTGGAATAAAAGATAGTTTGATTATAGAGATTTTATTTCCACCAAACAACATATATTGAAACAGAAAATAAAATTCATGTTAAATATATAGAGTTGTAGAGAACATAAACACAATATAGGTGATAAGAAATATGGAACCCTCTTGTCCAATATAAGGTATGGAATATAAATCTTTATGGGAGGGATAATGTCCAACAATTAATTATTAATGAATGTAAGACAATAATAAGAAAATTTAGGACCATGAATTTGAGTCTAAGGAGACAATATAGGGAATAAAGTAATAATAATTGAAAATTGACCTTTACTTTGAGTAAGGAATGTCTTCGTATTTCATATAATATTTTTATAAATTAATTCATATTAATTATTTAAATTATGATGAGACATTTTTAAGATTTATTTTATTACTATTATTAATTTTATTTCATATATTTTCATGTTTTATTAATTTAATAAATTATTATAGTTCAGGTAGATCGTTTGGAGGTCACTTAGTTCATAGTCTCCAAAACTACTACAATCTATTTATGATAATAAACCTGTTAAGAACATATTGGAATACACTCAATATAGAGTGGGGGTGAGGTAATGATGGTTCCATTATAGATCAATTTATTCTTTTATCACTATTACCTCTTTGTCTAGTTAAGATCTTGAATCTCTCAATATCTTACCTCACCTTCATTCTTCAGAACAAACAAAAAGTTTATAAGACATTCACAAGGTTCAACAGTCAATAAGAAAGGCTAGATCTTGGGGACATTAGGAAACAATTCATGACCACATTACCTATTGGAAACAATCAGTGAGTTACAAAAAATTAGGGTATATCCTTGAAACCTATGTTTCAATATAGTCTCATATACATTACTTCAGTTCAGTTTTTCACATAGGTTCATCTTGTACCGTATGATGAATTTGGTAATGTTGGATGGGTCTTTTCCATTCTTTATTACTCAAAAAACAACCTGTAATAAATACCTCTTTGTTTTTATGCAAAAATAGTACAGATAAACTTCTTAGAAACAAATATGAGTGTTTCTCCTTCCTTATATTTTTTCAATAAAAACCAAATTTCCAAGCTTCACCTTCTTGTGAACTTCACAACTAACTCACCCAATTCTTTTTATTTTTATTTTTCTTCTTATTCTTCTTCTTCTAGTGAAATATAATTTCACAACACTCCTCTCTTCTCTTATATTCTTCTTATTCTTCCCTATTTGAAAAAATATATGCTCAACACTCTCTTCTTTTCCTCATCATCTTCTTCTTATTTAGTAAATATAATTTTCATTGGGTTTTATTCTTATTTTCTTCATCGACACTCAATTATTGTTCAAAATAATATGATTTCGAGTAACACGTTTATTGGCAATCATAAAATACACTTTATTGAATAATTATGCTGAACATCTGCTAAACCTTTTTCTTTAACATTATTTTGAATAACCAAGAAATTTAGTAATTAAAAACACCAAATACAATTATTCTTAAATTTTTTGATATTCCAATTTTAAAAATCCTTGAATACTGTACTTCTTCCATACAATTTATTTTATAAAATCTACATCACATCTTGGTCTTCATGGTTTTTAATATCATTCAAATATTCTATAAAGACCCTATTCTTCCTTCATAATTTATCGCTATGATATATGGAAATATTTTTCAACCATTACTCTACAATGATTACACATAAATCTTTATTCACATCTCTATTTCAAATAAGAATTAGTTTCATTGATGACTTCCTTAATTTGTGACCATCAAATAACATGATAATATTCTTTCTTTTTTCATCATTAAAAAAATAAGGATTATTTAAAATTAATTTAAATATTTACATGCTTCTTATCAAAAGTTTTTTTCACACCGATCTCCATCATATAATATAGAGCACATGTAATTCGTTCATTACATAATTCATATCAAATTCACTAAGCCTTGAAGGCTTACACAATAGTCATATTCTTATCAAAATTCGTATGCTCACACCTTTGTCATTATTTCATCCCTAATAAGTCATATACTAATGGACTCATATGATCATGAATTTTTCATTTTTATGCCTTAATGAAGTCATATGCCTAAAAATACATATTCTCATCATTAGGGTCATATGATTAAATTTAATATCTTATCCTTGTCTTCCAAAGGCTTACAATAATTCTTAGTCACTAATACAACTGCATCTTCTTCACAACATCATATTCAATTTTATGTAGTTAACTTTTTATCCATTTTTTAATATACTCACTTGAATCACAATCCATTTGTGAAGTTTAATTGATGATGATCAATACAATGCCATCACCTGACTTTTAATAATTTAGATAATCCATGGTGAAAAAAAACTTTATGGATTCCCTCTTTATTATATTTTCAAAAAATCAATACAATGAGAAATATAATTATATTTGGTACACTGAAGCTCAATATACCTCGATTAAACTGATATATCAATATGATAAATATTTTTAACTCAACTCCTTTATTTTTGGTGCATAAATTTTCCACAGTTTTTAAATAATGATTCTTTTTTTGATGTCGATGATCCCTATGTTTATCATAATCCTCCTTGAAGCATAGAATGGAACTTCAATTAGTTACGGTATTTATTTTCAATCATTATAAAAATTTATATCATGATATATCCATCATTAAAGAAAAAACTCAATTTTTATCAACTGAATAAAAGAAATCCTAGTAGTTCTTACTCTACTTATACCATGCATGTCCATGGTCACTTGACCTACCATGAGGCGAGTCCTTATTTTGTCATAAGGAAGCATCAAATTACTTCAAAAGGTAATTTATATTTTATTAATGTGGTGGGTTCTCATCCCTTTATCTATCTAGTTCCTATTTTTTTATTTGGTTAATTTTCATTTCTTTTTGTAGATAATTCCCATTCTATTATCAGTTTGTTGAATTACCTTTAATATGGTAGCTACTAGTTCTCCATGTGGCCACTTGAGTTATTGCAAGACCACACTTCACAAAATATTGATCAATTGTTGGCCTTAAATATATTTCCAATAAAACAATGCTATGAACTCCAATTAAATTTCATCAAACAAAAACCTTTAAGATACTTGATAATCATGAAATAACTTCTTGAGTTCTCTTCTTCTTTAAGAATATTCATCTTCACATCAAATTGACATCTCTTGAAAATAATTCCTTGAAAACAAATAAAACTCTCAAAAAGGGGTCAACAATATCCCCCTTTGTATTTGTTGGAAATAAACTCAAAATAATGTGCCAATATATGTTGTCATTATTCCTACATATCCCATTTCCCATTAAACTGTCAGTTTACATTCTCTCCCCCTTATTGATAGGAAATAAAATGAACTTGGGAAAGTGGAAGAAATTAATAATTAGGTGATTTTACATTAATAATTCCAGTCTCTGTCTACATGATCCATTATTTATGTAGAAAAAGGTGGTTTGATCTAAAATAATTATTTTCCATTGCCATATTAATTTGATACCAAATGAAATGAAAACACTTTACCTATCTTCAAATCTATCCAACTATTTTCCTGGATAATACCAGTTATGATAAAAACTCATAATAGATTAAATCACTCAAAAACTCCTATAATCACATTAAAAAACAATTCAAAAAAATCATGTACAAATAATGAATGATTTTTAGGAAATAACTCTGAATATAATTCAAAACAACATTCAATTCCATTAATTTTGAATCAATTTTTCCCCATTTATCTAATGATTTGATTTTATGTGACCAAGGATGAGGGATCTATAATGACATGAATTTTCAATGACCATCCTTCATGAAAATTCTTGGGTAATTCATATTTGGGTGAAATATAGATTCTAACAGCTTTTTCTTCAGTCATATACTCATCTCCCTCTCAAAGGAATACTAAAACCGATATTCATCATGGAGAGTCACTTTAAGGAGAATACCATTTGATGTTTTAAGTGATGAATACACCATAAAATTGATTTTATTCATCAGGATATCCATATTTGACAACATATACCTATTCAGAAAGGAAGTTCGTCTTGTATACATACTATTTGGAATTACAAAATGTGGTATAAATCTAGGATAGTTTCTATGATGAGATGACCCCTTGAGGATTTAGCTGTGACTACCCCAAGCCCGCCTCCAATAGGCTAGGGGCTGGAAACGAACATTGAGTAGGCATATTCCACACATTGGAGGAATTATCCTATTTCACTTGTACAAACACACACATCAAATCCCATACAATGCTGAAATATAAAAAAACTGAAACCAATGCATGAATACATATATAATCCCCATTCAGAGTACATCAATAATGTAATAAAAGAAATAAAGGGAAAAAATACGAGACCAATGAAAAACATTAGAGAGTCGAACATGATCAAAAATATGGGACCACTATCAAATGAAACCACTTAGAAAACACCATTGTCTATTTAGCCCAATCTATATTTTACATGATCTATGTCCTCCTAGGAAACCGTGAAAAGGGTCATCATCTATATAACAAATGACATGTGCGGGCAGATATCATGCATATGTGAGTATAAAAATACCTAGTAGAACACCTCCATAACCATAAACAGAATACATTAAGAGTATTTATCTCAAAATAATAATATAAAAATAAAATAAAAATCTAGATATACTCAGGAAGGACACTTCACCTCCAGGTGGTCCCAACTAAACTTCCAGCCATAGTATTTTACTTGAAGCTTCTAGGAAATGATCGTTCCAGAATAACTCGCTCCATGAGCCATGATGTCACTGAAGACACTCATCCAAGAGGTCATGATGGTTGGGCCCCACCTAAGAAAACACAATGGTCTCCAAATATCTGGATACATAGATAGGGGATCATACTCATGACTACTAGGTGACACCACAAACCCAATATTCATCAACCTTCTATGTAGTGGATCGTATGTTAATGATATCATAGACTCTACTGAAACAAACTACTATATAGGGGATCAATGCCTTCCATAATGAAGTTATGACAATTCATTGACCCCATCTAATCTATAAGAAGAAATGATAGAGGATCACAATCTGGTCACATAGAGGGACACCATAAACTCTATATGAGACTCATCCTATATAGGAGATCAAAATTCATAGATTTGGATGAAATATCATACTACAACCTTGAGGGGATGGAATAAGGAAATTTACTCAACCGATACCAGTCTAAAATAAAGAAAAAAAGTTCTCCAAGCACCCTCAACGTGGATTCATGGTATGTAATGGGGGTGCACTGTGTTTCTAGAAAAGACCTATTGTATTCATGTGTTTACATATAATGAATGTTATATATATATATATATATATAAAATATATAAGTAAGGATACAAAACATGTAGTTGTCTCTCATCACCCATCCCATAGCATCATTCCATGCCCATGTACTTATGGTCGTGCCCATGTGCTATCCCATGCACACCTGACCATGTTTGAGTACACATCTCTAACGTTGTACTCTAACCATTTCCATGTACCTTGGCATACCTGTTCCCATGTATCCTTCAACAAACATGGTGACCTACCAGCATGAGTCACATAGCATTTGACATGTGTCACATAGTGTGCGATCTTTTCTTCTCCGCATAATCCCTAGTGTTGTAAAAAAGTACTGCATGATGTGTGTTCATTAGATAACATTCAATGTATTTCGGAACATCCTTGAAATTTTAGGATATTTGAAAATATTCTCATATCTACCTCCTCCCCTTCCAATTATGCCCCAGGATTTTAGATCTGGTCCAATCGAGTCCCACCAAAACCTATGTGTCGGATTTCGGCAACCAAATTAGATAGATAAACCACCATTGTTACCTCATTGTCGTCATATGATGCATCAGGAAATGAGGAGCCTATAATATGGCCATTTTCCTCCTTGAATTAGACAATCTTATCATGGATCCTCAAATCACAACCTTAATCACAAGACATACCTATGTTAATGATATGTTGTGCTGAAGAACAATCATGCAATGACCTAATACTAGGTATTAATTGAACCAATGGTTAAAGAAAATTTATTTAATGAACATGAGAAGAAAAATGGAAATAAATACATAAACCAAAATTATGAAAAATGAACCATAGCATTTTTTCATTTTTATTTTTATTTTTTGTCGAAGAATAAGACGAAAAAATCGGTAATAATAAATTAAAAAATAAATCTACCTTAAATAAATCAACCGTTGATGCATGAATCAATTATTATTAATGTATTTGGTCCATGTTCTATCAAGATAAATGAAAAGTATAAAATCATATAAATATAAAATACTACGTGGTGTTTGGACTGATCACTGATGAAGAACAGTCAAGCGTTTCCATCAATGGAGAGATCCATAAACTCTGTTGGCTTATGATCCTGATCTAATATTGATATGGGGTTAGTTTCCAAAGATCCTCCAATGAAACCTATCAATCCCTATATTGTGATACTAACCCTAGGTATTAGGCATGAAATTGTTTAAATAGAGGATCTTAGGTCACTGCATCAAAATAAAGAAACAAATTTATTAAATTAATTTATTTCATTATTTTCACTCGTTATAGAATTTTATCTAAAACTCGAATCCTATTAAGATTTTTTCATAGCTAGGGTAAAATCACACTGTGAACATAACGATGACCCGATATTTATAATCCAAGAATTTGTTTTAGAGTTATTCTACTTTTTATAGAAAACAGCATGTGTGTGATATTAATATTGTTAATATTTTTAAAATATCAATTTCTTGCTCAACAAGCCTTAGAATATGACACCATATTAGTGCATGGATCTGAAAAAAATCCATATAATATCTGAAGTAATACATGAAAAAATTAGAGTCCTTATATTCTACACACTATAGGTATTTTCATCCCAAAAGTTGATAAACCTACTAAAAAGATAATGGTACATGGTTCGCATCTGGGTCTCCCACTCAATGGTGATCTCATGAAGAATCTCATGATTCCACTGGACAAAAACTAGGGGAATAGATCATCCATAAAGGATCCTCACCTTCCAAAACTTGAGCTTTATTGGGTACTCAACAAAGGTATCCCCATAGTTGATGTCCATCTCCCCAAGTTGATAACATTCAGCGAGTCTTGCACGTAATTCCTAAGCTATGACACATGAAAAACTTCATTTATCAATTCTAACTACTGTGGTAGAGATAAGTTGTATGCCGCCTCACTAAATATACATAATATCATGAAATTTCCAATGAATTTTGGAGATTTCTTACTACCCCGACCAAATCTCTATAATCCACATCTTGATGGGACCCTCAAGAACACATGGTATCCCTACTATAACTCCAATGGCATTTGTCGTTTGACTGCATATGACTTCTGATAGATATGTGCAGTCCTCATCCACCTCCTACATGAATCTCACCTTCACTTTAATATATCACACTAACTATGGTTTTATGAGTTTCGACTCACCTGGATCGGTCCAACAAAGTGGTAGTGTGAAGTGATTACCATAAAAGGCCTCAAATGGTGTCATACTGATGGTGGAATGGTAGATATTATTGTACAAAATATTCAAAAAGGGTAGGTGATCCTCCTAACTATGACCAAACTCTAACCTGAAATATCACATCTTATCCACCAAGACATGAATGGTCTATTTAGTCTGGCAGTCAGTCTAGGGGTGAAACCCCATGCTCAAACACAACTGAGTTTCAAACACCTCCTATAATCCTCTCCATAATCAAAATGTGAGATGATAATCACATTTTCAAATGATCCTTGAGGGAATTCCATGTATCCAATCTATCTCTTGCACAGACAAGAATCCCAATTGATATTCTAAACTCTACTCTCAAATAGATAGGATGTAGGCTGACTTGGTGAGTTAGTCTATGATCACCTAAAAAGAATCATTTCCTATAGAAATACATGTACAACCTATCATTAAATCCATGGATATCCCATCCAATTTCCACTTTGGAACCATAAGAGTTTCAACTAAACCAGTTGGAACCTGTGATCATCCATTACCTATATATAAGTTAGGCCTCAAGAGAAAAACTATACAACACATCTCTTCAATACTGGTCACCAAAATTGTTTTTGGAGGTCCTGGAACATCTTTTCTACACCTTTATGTACTGTAAAAGAGAGTGTATAAAACCCCCTCATCACCTCCTCCTATTATTTCACTATTACCATCATCCATCCTTTTAAGAGGATCTCATGCTCCCCATTTTCAGAAAATCCGTTGGGAGCACGTTCAGTGGATATTTACATTTTTAAGGTCTCACAACAAGTATCTATTTGTTGATCTTTCATAACACACTGAAAGAGTGGTGTGGTAACAACTATCAAATGAAGATACAAATCAAAATCATTTTCCACTAAGAAAAATTGAAATGAGGATATCTACTCGGATGCATAAACCAATAATAGAGAACACGATCTCTGTTTGAGAGTCTCTACCATCCCATTCCCCATTCTAGGATTACAGACAATCTCAATGTCATAATCTAGGAGGAACTCAATCCAAAATCACTATCTCAAGTTATGAACCTTATAATAGAATATATACTTGAGGCTATTATGTTTAAAGTAGATTATTAAACACTGTCCCATAAGGTAGTGTTGCCACATCTTCAAGGTGAACACTACTGCCAATAGCTCAAGATCATGTGTCACATAATTCAAAACCAACGGTCTCAACTATTTGAACCCATATGAAATCAATAGTATCCTCTGTATCGGAACAAAAACTAGTCTAGTTTGTATTGAATCATAGAACACTACTATCTAGACACCCTCCTCTAGAAATCTCAAGATTAGGATGCTCATCAACATCATCCTCAACTGGTAAAAATGTTGTTGTAACTTTTTCATCTACATGAAAGGCTTACCATTTCAGGTAAAAGATATCTAAGGTACTAAAACTCTAGATAAATTAGGTAAAACCCTTTGATAGTACCTCTCTAACCCATGGAAAATCACACCTAGGAAAAATTGTTAGGTGGATCCTAGTCTAGCACTATCTAAACCTTCGCTGGATCCACTTACACTCCTTCATCTAAGATGAAGTGTCCTAGGAAATGGACCTATGGAATCCAAAATTCATATTTTGAGAGTAGCCTTTATATTTGGAGCACTAAAAGTGTGTCCAGGACCATCATCAAGTGTCTTGTGTGCTTCTCCTTGGACACCAAGTACACTAGGATATCGTCGATGAAGACTACCATAAACTACTCTATGAATGCCTGAAAGAACTGGTCAATGTGTCCCATTTCACATTAGTACTTGATAATATATAACATGTTTATTGCAGTCACATGTTTTTGATAAAAAATAGGCTATTGTGGCTGTGCAAGATTGTTCAAATGATATTATGATATTGGATGAGTTTCATATTGGATAAATAGTATACCCCCATTTTAATTTTTTCTTTTATTCTAGTATGTAATTATGACCAGCCCAATGGGTTGATTGTTATTTATATAACATGGTCGTTCATGAATTTACTACGTTTTTATCTCACTGATGGATATATTTATTATTTCATACTATTTTTATTAATTATTTTGGATTGTATTTGGTTATTTCATATCCTATTGCACACTCGAATATAGGGGGTATAGTCTCCCCAAAGAACCATCTGATACCCCCTGTTAGTTGGTGGACTTTGGGGTACTGAGATGTAGACCTGAGTTCATGTGGAAAGGTAGTCCAATCATAGGTTATATAGTGATATGGGATGTGTTGTTACAAAGTGTTATGGAAAATTTTTTTCTATTGGCTTACGATTTTGGCATCTAGTAGAATGGAAATTTAGGAATCCGTTGAACATGTGATGGATGTTGGGATGGTGCATCAAAGACACCTATGTCATTAGGATGTTCATGTTACCAGGGAAGTGGGATGTTTCCCTTATTTTTGTTGCTATATTTTTATTTTTTTCATGGGTAATTGTGAATATGGATTGGATGTTTTGATTTATAATATTTATATTTCCTGTATCCTGTTAAAAAGTGGCCAGTGATTTGATATTGACTATTTTCCAATAGAGACAAGAGGTTTCTCATACATCACATAAGGAATCTTGGATTCATATAATATATAGGCTTTATATAGTGTGATTTCATTGAAAAATGAGGCATTGTTTCTTAATGTTTCAACAATAGATCATATGACATTTTCAAGTATGTATACTTTGTGGAATTCTACTAAGAAAAAATGACTTGTATATTGATTCTTTTTTATGGTAGGTATTGTTTATCTATAGTAAGATTTTGAAAGATGTGGATAGAGACTCAGTCCTCATGAACAAGAGGTACAATGACCCTAGTAAGGTCGGTTTGGCACACGATGCTTAATAGTTGGTCCCTTGTGGGTGGATGGTTTGACATGTGATACCTTTCATACGTGAGACCCTGTAGGTGGAAGTTTTGACATATTAATGTCATGTGACATTTGAGAGAGAGAATGTTGAATTCCCTATGATTTGTGACCTTCTGGGAGGTTAAAATTTGGACTAGGTGGGAAGACCTAGTGGTTGTAACATCATAATATTTTTATACAATTTTTTAAATAAAATATATCTCTTTGATAGCTTGTGATACACATAACCCCTGAGTCTAAACGAACCGTAAAATAGAATACCATTATAACCTTGCTGTTAAATTAGAGGTTATAAATAGAACTAAGTAAATTATGAAAATTTTGTGGTTTTGTACATATATACAATAAATTCATTGGTTATCATTTTATTATAAATTAAAATAAAAATCAATTTAATGTAAAATAATTATTTTTCTATAAAACTTTTTTTATGTGTGCACTACATTTTTATCAAAAAAATAAATAAGTTAATCACCATTGGTGAACAATTTTAATGAAACTTATATATAATATATTAAATCAAATGTTTTAACACTCATATAATATTTTTCTAGGCATGATATTAAAATAAGTCTAGTTTTATTCTTAATTCTATATTTTATAAAAAGAGGTTTTCATCATGTTCGGTACAATTATTTTAATATAAATTTTTTTCCACTTATATTCATTTTATTTTTTAAAATAGATTTTATATTTTTAATCATTAGGTTATTTTTTTAAAAGATCCCTATAATTTTTGTCATTATGAACAGTAAATGTGTTAAAATTTCTCACCTTAGAAAAGGGTAGATCAGGTATATCAGGGATTAAGATAAGTGTTATAGTAACCACCCTTTATTGTATTTCTATTTATATGAATTTAATTTTACCCTTATCACCATTATATTGAAATTTATTTGTTTAATTGACATTTGTTCATGAAAATTACCAATATAATATTTAATGTAAAGAAAAATACAAAATGTCACTCTCTTACTTTTAAATATCTCTTATGTGTTCAAAAAAGGATAAAATCTAGTTTTGACTAAATATAAATATTTATTTTTTAAAATAAAATTATCATAATTATGTTAATATATTTCTAATTTTTAGTTCTTAATTATTGAACTTTAATTATTTTGAAATTCTGATACAATATTTATTCAATAAATAAAAAAATTAAATTAGGGATTTAAAGTTTTTTAAAAGTAATATAATGTGATTGATTTATAGTGTTACAAGAATTTTTTAGATTTATTTAAAATATTAGTGATGTTTAAAGTATTATATTATTAATAAACCTTTTTCTTTTTTCCTTAATATTTAAATTAAATGAATACTGTCAAAGTTGACATTAATGATATTCTATTAAAATATGATTTTTTTAAATTAATTAAAAATTATAAAAACATTTCAAGATGATAAGGAGGATAATATTTTCTCATAAATTATATCCATTTTCTTTTATATGTAAATATTACCCTTATAAGTAAATTATAATCCTTTAAGTGTGAAGGATTCATTACCACGGTTACGATTGAAATAGGTTAACTAAGGGGTTAAATCAAAATATATGGTTTAAAACACCACATAAACCTATCCAAATTTTATATTTTTATTTTATTTAAACCAAATACTATTTTATATTCGAATACCTATTATTTTGGAGGTATTTGGACTATATAATGACCTTATTATATTTTAATCATTTATGAAATTCCAAGAGTGCTCCTCTACTCAATTATAAAAGGGAACCCCTCTATTATCTTATTTACACCACTTTGTGCCTTTTATATCAACCAAATCGTTAAAATTTATCTTTTTAAATCCAATAGACATATTATATAGGTTATTTTATTCCTAAAATTCCAACTTTATGGCCCTTAAAAAGTTATAAAAAGGATTTTTTTATAAATAAGTGGTAATTTCCTTAACCGATAAGATTATTTTTAATTCATCTTTTACATCTTATAAATTTATTATATTATTCAAAAAATAATAAATAAAATATTATAAGTATACATATATTGTTTTTATTAGGAAGCAACATTTATTCACCCAATTTTCATCAAATTGGGAGTAGAAGTATCCCTAATGAGTTCGTATGGATTGCCCTCTCCATATAGCGATACAATTCATTTTCCAAAACCATATTTCATGGATATTTATTTTCATGGGTTTAAAGTATATATATGTTATTTATAACATAATTATAATTTTTTAAATGTAATATAATATCTACCTTCTTAACTTCTAATCCGTTGGAAGATGATAACGTCACTCATGCGTATGTGTGGACTTCCACCTCCATAGAGTGATGTGATTCGTTTTTTCCTTTCAATGATACTTATATGGTAATAAGTATTGATTTAATGAATTTATATGATATGTATGCTATAATAATTATTAAATAATTTTGAACTATTATTTAGGTTTCTTTCATTTCATCCTTAGAAAAATGAATACAATGTTCATGTGTACGTATGACATATCGTCTCCATAAACAATGTAATTCATTTTTTATCAAAAAATTATATGGATGAATATATATATATAATGAATATAAATTATATTTATATAATTATTAAAATCTTTTAAATTATGTAATCATGATCAAAATACAAGACCAGAACTACCGAACGATAACATACATGAAATATGATTCAGTTATCACCTAGAAACGATGATCTTAATAAGGAATTATTAATACATGAGTACTAAAATTTTATAAAGGGATTATATATGATATCATATGAATATAAATTCTTATAGTATAGAATTATGATAAATTTATATTTATTATAATGGAGGTTAGAGTGATTTTGAAGAAAGTGTAACTTGATGTAGGGTTTTATCATCTCAAGTTATCATCTTTTGGAAAAATGTTATGTCATACACTTATATTATTCTATGAGGTGTATATAATATAATTTTAAATGTTATATAATGATTATTATTTTTAATAATACTTAAAGTTTCATTTTAGGTTATTATTTTATGGGTCTTATGATTCAAATGTTACCAAATCGGTAAGGGTTTTATGTTACAATCTCATTGTTTGTCGGGATTGTTTATGGTTAAGTTTCCATTGATTAAATATTATGATATAACTCTCAATAAACTCATTATTTTCATTATACTCTTGTTATTTCTTGAGAATACATTTTTTTACTTAAATTTTCCTCACATTCGGTACTCAAGGGACTGGAAGAACATTTTAGTGAAAATTGATGTTATTTATCTCTTCAGTCAAAAAACCATTTTATTCAATATCCATGTTTTATAAAAATCTATTAAATAATGTTATTAATATCATACTATTATTTTTTTAAATTAATTTCTTCCCATTATTCATCATTTTAGAAAATGGTTTAAACAAAATCTTTTTCAATTTTCCGAACGATATACATTTTGAATTTCTACAAAAATGATAAAGTAAGGAATTATTTTAACTTATATTTAATGAAAAGAATTTTCTACCATCACAATCAATATATTATATAATGATTCATTAATAAATTTCAGAGGATGTTTTCAAATAAAAGTTTTTCATGATATTTTTTGAATTTATAGTCTTTTAAAAGTGATTTTCAAATTGGAAAGTGCATTTTACTCAAGAATGTTTTAACGGTCTTATAATGACATTTATATTCATCAAAGACAGAAACCCTTTATTTAACTTATTAATTTCTAGGGATATAACACAATTTTTCCATCTTTATTCTTTCTCTAAATGGGTTATGATTAGGTTTAAAATAAGTTCATGAAATATGAACCTTTTCCATGGGTTATGTTATGATGAATTGATGAAATTTTTATGAAACCCTTTCTTTTCCCTGGGTTATGCAATGATGAAATTTTTATGAAACCCATTTTTGTCTCATAAGTTATGATTTTATGAATTTAATATTCTCTTTTGGCACAAATATGTATGATTTTCAAAACTGTGATGGGTGAGACTGAAATTATATATCGTTATAATGCTTTCGGTGAAGATGAAAATATCATGAGATAATAAGGCCATGGAATGTGGAGTGAAATTAGTTCCATAAGGGACTCTATCCATAGTGATGGTTATGGTAGTAACCTTGAATACTATGACGGTTTTGGGAGAGAACCCAATCCACCGTGATAGTCTTATTAATAATCCTTAACTACTATGAAAATTATTTTCTAGGCTTATGAGTATGCCAAAAGTCCATGTCTTATGAAAATGTTATGCTCTCATGGATCATTTTATTTTATTCCTTTATAATTCATGTCTGATGAAAAAACAATATTTATACCTTGACTTAATATTATGATCTACGATATACATTGTATTGTTTTCAAATGTTAGGATCAGGTTATCATACTCTTTTTCTCATGTTATGTTTATGCGATCATTGTTATCTCCACTATTTATCCTTATTGAGAATATGTGATAACTTTTTATTATGTTTACTTTCCCTAGGTTATGAATAATTTTTTTTGGAATGTTATTCCTAATAAGGGTTTTAGTTGTGACGAACTATGTGGGAGATTATGTAGATCTCTTATGAACAAGTTGTTTATGTCTCCAGGTTTCTGATGATAATAGACCCATACGATTCAAGACTGGATCATTATGTTATGTAATTAATATTCATATATTAATATTTAATATCTATGTATGAAATGTATGGCTCAATATAGTTGGTATGAGATAAGGTTTTAGTTAAACCTTATAAAATAGTATGAAAATTCATTATTGAGAACCATGGAAATGGTATTATTTATAGGATCACATCCTAATGTTTTAGTAATGATTGTGGATGACATAAGACAAAAATTAGGTTTCATGGATTGAAAAGATGTTATCTTGATTTAGACATCCAATAAATGATTTTTGATGATTATGTAGTTTCCCTCTATTATTATTACTTCTCACACTATTCATTATGGTTTTATTCAATAGATATAACCCAATGGAATAATATCAATTCTTAATGTGATGGAAAATGATATAATTTTCCACCTAAGAATCCATAATTTATGGGATCTAGAGTTAAAAATCATCTTATTATGAGTAGAAAACTTTCATAATCTATTAATCATGTTAATATCACAAATTAGAAAAGGAGGGAATAATGTTTAGTTGAGTCCATTAGAAGAGAACACCCAAATGATTTTAGTGGGTCTTCTGATCCACTAGTTGTTGAGAAATGAATCAGCACAAATGAAAATATATTTTTCATTCTCTACTATTTAGAACATGAAAATGTTATTTTGGTTATCTATCAATTGGAATGAGAAGCAGATCAATGGTGGAATCTTAATAAGAACATGTGTAAATGGGTAGAAATTGGCTTTATATAGTGGGAGGAGTTTAAGAGTTTATTATTCAATTAGTATTTTCCTCATATTATTTTTAGGAAAATTGAGAAGGAATTCGTTGAGATAAATTAAAAGGATGAGAAATATGTTATTACATATAAGAGAAATTTTGAAATACTTCCAAGGTAGGTTTCTGGTTTTATCATCTAAACTAAAAAATGGTTGATCGATTATTAAATGGATTAAAACCATGTCTCCAAAGAGTATTGTCCATAAAAGAATTTAGTAGCTATGAAGAAATAATTATATGTACTATCAATTTATTAATTTATATTGTAGTTACCTATCCATATCATATATTTGATAAGAAGAGAAAGATGGTAGTCAAAAAAATATCAAAATCAAGGATGAAAGAAAAGGAGCCTCCCATTGTGCTCGAAGTGCGGAAGGAAAAATGATGGAAATTCTCTTAAGCAGGCTGGTAAATGTTTTAAGTTAGGAAGTTATGGTTATCTAGAAATGAAATTCAAAAGTGATGTGAAGAGACTGATAAATGATATGAATAATGATAAATAACCATAGAATACACCATCCACATGTAATTTTTTCAAACATAAAGAGTAGGGGTATTATGATAACATATTCTCAAACTAAAATATTAATGGTGATGATTTACCTCCACAACGTCATAATCATAGAAACTAAGGGAAATATCATGTGACCACTATTAGTAATGTGGATTATGGAATGGAAGTGTTGAAAGGTAAATGTTCCATCCGCTCTAGAATTTCTAATGTCTTATTTGATTCTGGATCTACACACACTTTTATATCTGTGAAATTTAATAATGGTTTCACAGTACCACCTCAATGATTATATGTTTAGTTAGTAGTAGAAATTATTAATGGTATTATGATCACATATCATGTAAATTATTCTTATCTGGTTGAAGTTTGTTAGAATTTTCTTCTTACAAATCTTTTTATTCTTCCTCTAGTTGAATTCGATGTTATATTGGTCATGGATTGGATTTAATTCCATAAATCCCACATCAGTTTTTGCCAAACGGAAGTGAATTTTAACATTATTAACTAACCTATAAACATCTACCAATATGAGGTAAAATATGAACTTTCCATGGAAATTAAATCTAGTATATCAATTGTGATTCATATTCCAAAGGGGTGTTTATATTAGATGCATGTAGAGAAACTGAACATCACATATTTGCCTATTTTGTGGGAGTTTGTTGATGTATTTATAGAAGTGTTTTATGGTCTTCCACTTAATGGTTAAGTTGATTTTTCAATAGAAATCTTGTCTGGTGATACACCGATTTCAATTTCTCTATATATAATAACCCAAATTGAGTTGTCAGAATCTAAAAAGAAAATAATTAAAAATCGTTACAAGGATATCATTCAACTAAGTGAATTACCATGGGGTACACTAGATATTTTTTAATAAAATGATTGATCAGGGATAAGATTCATTGAGTATCAACAACTTAACATAAAATTCAATAATTAGTATCCTCTAGCCCATATAACCTAGATATATAATATGAATAATATCAATAGCTTACCCACTTTGAACGTGTTTAAAATACTCATGATTTTCAAAAAAATTCTCCAGTTTTCTCATTGTCAATAGTTCCCTTGATGGTAGATGAAGTTGTTTCCCTGACGGTGGGACCTTTTTTGCTTCATCCAGGCCATGAAAATTTTGTCTCACCCCCTACACAGGTTCCGAATCTGAACAAGAAAACACCA
The DNA here is from genome assembly GCA_963277665.1 of Viscum album. Classification (NCBI taxonomy): domain Eukaryota; kingdom Viridiplantae; phylum Streptophyta; class Magnoliopsida; order Santalales; family Viscaceae; genus Viscum; species Viscum album. The sequence goes on from OY728126.1 coordinate 313,939,039, forward strand.
AAGATTTATTACAACCCTTCTATGAAGGAATTAATTATTCTACCACCCCTGGCAGAGACATCGAGGACACTCCTAGAATTCTAGTTGGACCCATCACCACTTAAACTTGTTTATGGCTCATTGCTTCTAGTCTTTCCATCATTTTCATTTGTAGAATCCACTTCCCCAAAATAAATGAAAACATTTGGATAGATTTTGGAAGATAAACCTCATGTTTCCCTATTCAAATCCATCATTGGTACCTGATGTTTGAAAGATCTAGATCTTGTTTCGGCCCTGAATAGAAAATCATTCTATGTTATTCTCGGTTTTGAGGGATGATTTTAGTGCGTCTTGGTCACAGAGTGCTCGATCTGTGGGAAAATGGTGCTTCCAACACTTTCGATGGTCGATAGAAGTGTAATTGGGGTATGAAACTTCTATAACATCGGTTTTGATCATTTTTCCCCATCTTCCTAATCCGTTCTAGAACATGTGCTTTATCATAAACATCTACGATGATCTCAGTGAGTTCCATTTCATAGATGAGAGAACCCTTCAGCTACAAGAGACATCAACAAATCAGATCTGTGTGACAATGGACCTCTCAATATATCTCTCATCGAGGCTTCTCCTCCTTATCTAACTGTTGTCTAATTGGTGGTACTCAATTTTTTATCCTCTCATTCCCCTTTATTGTTTGTTCTCTCAGACTCATAGTCATTTTGTGCCAACTTGTATAAGTAATACATCTCATTTTTAAGATCCTCGCAGTGCATATCATAAGGGAGGCATTGATCCTTTCAAATTGGCTTCCATCATGGATTCAAAATCCTTGATCTGATAGATGATACATATTGGGCATCTCTTTATTCTTTAGTGTCCTTTCATTTTTCCATTCCCTCACTTCCAAAGTTTCCTTCACCACCTGAATATGATCCTTCTTATCCTTCAGCCCCTCTTCCATTTTATACCCAATTCCACTAAGATTTATTACCTATAATTTGGTGATGTTGATTCCTTCTCCTTCCCCCAGTGGATTATGAACCAAAGAACGCTCCAGGATTACTCCCTCATATTCATATTCTCAATTCAATCACCTTCATACATCTGAGGCCAAAACCAGACATCCCAAAATTAAATGAGTTGGTGAATCATTTAGAATGGCTAAGGACTAGGGGCTTGGGAGAAAATGAACTTTTTGTCCAATGAATCCCATCATAAATGCATTCCATTGGTGGTAATTTTGGAGACAAAACAGAAACTCTCTATGATCGTAAGCTTTTCTCATAAGATTAGGATTCACAACACTTTTCATGAAGATCCTCAAAATCATCATATTTTATTACTTTGGGAAAACACCATATCAGTTATAAAAATGAATGTATTTGGTAAATATATTACTATTTTATCACAATGGGTGGCTGATATATCTATTTTTCTTGGGTCTAATATATGTGTGATGTGCAGGTGAGGGACCTAATTTGGTTCAACTAAGAGGCGTGTGCCATTGGGAAATGTTCACAGCTAGTTGGAGTATATTTTAACTCTATTATGTATATCTCAAAGAAAAATAGTGGTGTGGATTTCATATAGAGGGATTGCTAAGGATTCACATGTTTTTTCAGCAGGTGTGGACCGTTGGATATGGGTTTCTCCAAAGACAAGTTTACTTGGTGTAATAACAAGAAGGATGCACAAAGACCTTGGTGATAGTTAGATCATTGTCTTTCCAATGTATAGGAAATATCATATTTTCTAGATGCAAAGGTGACCCACATGGTGCATTGTATTTCAAATCAATCTTCGGTTTTCATTAGTTTAGTTCCCAAAGGTCCGAAAGGTGGAAAATTTGTTTTTTCCAATTCATGGCGTTCGAAGCCTGAATATATCTTGATGGTGAATTCATCCCAGTGAAAAAACATTGAAGGGATATCCTAAATGATGTTTCATAATAAATTGAGATGGTTGAAATAATACCTTCATTCATAGGCTACTATCCAACCTTCTCAATATATTGATCTAGATATTATCAAAAATTATATTGAACTCCTTGAAATCACTTTGGAGAATGGATGATATGATGATATTTTTATTAGAGATTATATAATGTACACCCAGTAAATTTAATATCATATTGAATAAGAAATTAATTAATGAGATAATTCTAGTGTTACTTGGTTGAAACAGGGGGGCATGAATAATGCATTTTTTGAGGCTTTCATAAAAAAGGATGTGAGGATCAATGACTAATATTCTCTTCAATGATAGTTCCTACACTAATAAACCTGATATCATTGTAGGTATAAATGAAGTTTATTTTAAAACATTATTGTCTTATCCGAACCCATGTATATAGGGTGGGCACCTAGGGGAAAATATTTTTTGTTTTAATGGATTCCTCGGTTGGTGGACCATAATATTAATGACTACCTCATGTTTTTCTCAGATGAACATGATTCTTGTGAAGTAGTTTCCTCTATTAAGAAAAGAAGTTCCTCTAGACCTGATGATTTTTTGGACTCTTTATATACAAATTCTTGGGATATTATTAATAAAGATATGATGGACTAGTTTAGAAACTATTTTGATGGTGGGTGACCTCCAAGTGTGGTTTGTGCTACCACAAACACTCTTATTCCCAAGCATTAGGAGACATCTGCAATTAATCAATTCAGACCTATCATCTTGTGGAACATTTTTTTCATGTTTTTCTTTCTGTTGTTCTTAATAAAATTTTGGCTCGTTTCATCCAAGGATTTTTTTTCTAAGAAGAAACACAATTTAATCAAAGGTAGGTCTTCCCAATCCACTATTGACATTGGTCACGAAATCACTGATTATGTCCAAAATAAAGTCAATGGATATAATGTTATCATAAAAATTGACATTGATAAATCCTACAAAATAATGTAATGGGTCTTTGTCCATAACATCATGGACTGCATGGGGTTTACACATTGGGTGACAAATATTTTCTTCATATGCTTCAACTCCCCTTAGCTTTTAGTGTTTATGAGGGGTATATGTTTCATTTTGTTCAAGTGTGTGTGTGGCATTAAATAGGAGGACCCCATGCTTCCTTGCTTGTTCATCCTTTATAAATATGGTTTGAACATATTTATGGTAAGGAATGTCATCCATGGGTCTATCAAACCATTCAAATGTTGAAGACACATCAATAGGGTGTCTCACATCCTATTGGTTGATGAACTAATTTTCTTCCACAATGAAGGATGCCGATCCATTAATGGTCTGAACAACATATTGGAGGAATACTGTAAAAAGAGTGGTGATATTGTTAATAAAAAAAATAATCATTTTTACTCCTAGACATTGTTTGGAGAGGTGGTTTAAAATCATCCAAGACGCAATAGGCTTTAATAAGAAAAATTTCCCCATGAAAACTTGGGAGTTCCTGTCTCCATCAGTAGGATACGGAATTCTCATTTTGAAGGAATTTTTAATAAAATCACAGGCCCCATCACTAACTGGAAGAACATGTTCTTTTATTTTGATGGTATAATTATTCTGTTCAATTTTTTTCTCAGTTCCATGATAATTAACATCCATTAAGTGATCAAAGTGCCTAAAATGGAAGTGGAAAACATTGAGAGAATCTAGTATTCCTTCATCTGGTATCCTCTTGGTGAGGGCAGGTGCAGATGATCTTCATGGAATTGAATGACCAGTCGAGTGTAGGATGGGGGTATCAACCTTAGTAATGTTGTGGGTATTATGAAATTTCTTCAAGACAAATTATTCTGGGAGGTTATGGAAGGTCAGACCTTGTTGGGAAATTTATAATAGGAAATATGGGCCTATTATGGAAAAAGAGAGAGGTAAAATCTAGGGTAGTTGGTAGAATATTTGTGATAACATTCCCTCTCTTAACCTTGACACTGATAAGATCATTGGTTGTAGAAACATCAACTTCTGGTTTGATAGTTCGATCAGTGAAATTATTGGCTTCCCGAGATGTCCCACTCTAGACATATCTTTTGTTTAATAGAGTCATTATTCCATAGTTATGAAGGTTACTATTAATCATTAGAAACATGTGGTTTTTGATATTATTGAAATATCATTGAGCAAAGACTATCTTGTCTTCACTTGTTTGATGACAGGTGACTTTTTGACCAAATCCTATAGATATATACTACAATGTGAAAATTGGATTAGAAATGATGAGAATATGTTTTTGTGTAAGGATATACATATCAAATATAACATCCTCGTTTTGAGGAGTTGGAACATTATTACCCTCAGAGATGACACGATTAAAAGAAAGGGGATCAACTTGGATTTCAAATGGTGGTGTTGTTGTAAGGGAAGAGAGGAATCTATTTCTCATCTATTCTTTGGAAGCGAGTCGGCTTCAATGGCATGCAGATACTTTAGCGATATTATTGGACTTTCATTTCATTCCAAAGATGATGTAATCTTTTTCTTGAATGAGTTACATGCTGATAATGTGGTCATACAGGATCACAAGGTGAGGGATACTATTTTGGCATTGGGCTGCTAGATTATTTGGGACCCTAAAAACAATGACTGCATTGATGGTATATATTGCTCTTCGGTGGCTGTTCAGATCAAGTCCATGAGCCTCATAGTGGTGTTAGGTTAGATGGTCAAAAAATGAGACTCTATTAGTTCTTTTGAGTGAGTCCTGTCAAATAGTAGGTTCATTCCTCCATCTTCTAGAAACAAAGTTAGATTGATATGTTGGAAAACTCCAGAGCAAGGCCTCATTATCAATGTTGACGGATCGAGTAATCATGGTCTTATGTGTAGAGGTGGTGTTTCTTGGGAGATGTTCTGTTTGACTATCTTAGCTTTCAAAAACTTCTATGGTAGCAGGAATTCAATCATGGATGAGGCCAATGCTTTAATGAATTGACTAACCACTTTCTAGAACTACAACATCTTCATTTATATAATTGATATAGGCTCAATGGTGGTTCAAAATTCTATTCAAGATAAGAATCGCATCCCTTTTTCCATTGAGCATATCATACGCAAATGTATATAATCTTTTTTAATGGTGTTACCCGTCTTTACACTTGGTTAGAAGGTAAAAATGTTTTTGAATTCAGGGATTTATGGGTTGATCTTGATAATCCTTATTTGACTTAATCTAATATTGGTTCCCTCTCCCTAGATTGTTTCAAATTGATCAGAGATGATGCATCTGGTTTACATTATTTTAGACCAGCCCTAGCCTTTGATCTTGGATGCCTCTTCAGTTTTGGGTCATTTTTCTTTTACATTTTTGGGTTTTAGTGTTTCTCTGTGCTCCCTCTACATTTAATAAAATAAAATATGAGTTTGTTTGTTTGATGACTTGTTTGATCAACTTTGTTGAGCTCAATACATTTATAATATTGAAATTAATTCTAGATATCATCAATTGAGGGTCAATAAGGGGGATATACATGAGAAGAATTCCATATATGGTAAGTAAACTACAAATTTATAGTGATTTGATTTGGTCTTACTAATTCCCATATTATTTTCATGAATTTAATGAATATATGATTTATAGATTATCATAACCATTTTCTGATATTATTTAAAAATGATATTCTTATATATTCATAGAAAAAGGAAGAGCATGGAGATCATTTGAGGATTGTTTTATGGAAAGAGAATCTATATTCAAAATTTTCCAAGTGTGAATTTTGGATTCATAATGTTTCATGTTTTGGTCATATAATCTCATGAAAGTGTGTATAAGTGAATCCATCAAAGAAATAAGTTATTGAACAATAGTTTATACTAAAAACTATTACTAAAATATATATTTTTATTGGATTTTTGGATTTTTTTTATTCTTTGTGAGTAATTTATCATGGTTTTCAAATCCACTCATCAAGTTAATTTTTAAGAGATCTGAGTTCCTTTTAATTGATGAATGTTAACAAATTTACAAGAAAATGAAGAGAAGGTTAGTCAAAACACTTATACCTACATTACCCTGTAGTGGATAAGTGTTGTAATCTGAATTGATTCATCGAATAAGGTATTGGGATGCATCCTCTTGAAGAAATATATAGTTGTAGCTTATGCCTATTTTCAATTGAAGGTTCATGATCAAAATTACCCAACACATGATTTATAGTTAGCTAAGATAATTTTTGTATTAAATATAGGGATGCCTCAAATTTATATGAAATGTATGATATATATTGATCATAAAAGTTAAAACTATATATTCACTAAGAAATAATTTTATAAACACCATAGAAGATGGTTGGATATGATTAAATATTTTGACTACTCAATACATTACAACCTTGGGAAATTAAAAATGATGGAAGATGCTTTGAGTTGGAAGGATCATGCATTATTATATATTATTAGGATAAAAAATATCCAATAATATTTGATTTTTAAATGATGGATCATTAAATTTTTAAATAATGGGATAAATATTTTCTTTCTAAAATGAGTGTTCATCCATTTATCTTTGTTAGGATTAAAGAGGTGAAAAAAAATGATGTGGAAAAATAGTAGAAGGGTAAATATTTAGGAGTTCAACATTTATTTTGACGGAATAATAATGTTCAGAAACAATTTATGTGTCCCATAAATAACATATACAAAGGAAGTATTATATGAGGCTCATAGTTCATAATTATCTATTCATCTTGGAAGTATAATTATGTATAGAGACCTAAAAGAGTATTTATTGGGGGATAAAATGAAGAGTGATATTACAGAATATATATCTTAGGGATTGGTATATTATCTTGTTAAGTCTAATACATATATGTTTAAGGGGATGTTACAACCATTTCAATGACTTGGATAGAAATGTGAAAACATCACCATTGATTTTTTGGGACTCCCCAAACATCTAATGACCATAATGATGTTTGGGTTGTAGTTAATTACCTTATGAAGTGAGAAAATTTCATTTCCAATGGATAACATTTCTCTCTTAATCATATTTCCTAAATATAAATTAATGGAGTGTCAAGGTTTCATGGAGTACCACATTCTATTCTATATGATCAGGATCGAAGTGTTTCCAGGATTTTCTAGAGAAGTCATCAATAATCTCTTGATACAAGGTTGAGTTTCATCATATCTTATAATAATCATTTATAATTTTAGATTTATAGAACCATTCGAACCCTAGATAATATTTTGAGATTGCGTTCTTTGGATTCCAAAGGTTGTTGTGATCAACAATATAATATAATTGTTTTTTTATTATAACAACATCTATTACCGGAGTATTAAGATGAATCCTTATAAAAAACTCTCTGGAAATAAGTGTAGAAATACTTTATACTGGGATAAAGTTATTGAAATAATGCTATTGAGAATTGTGTTATCTGAGTAAATAGAAGAGAAGTATAGACTTATTCAGCAGCAGATCAAGATAGCTAAGTGTGAAGTGAACAGTTTTGCAAAAAACTGTCGGTGAGATATGGAGTTTGAAGTTGGGGAAAAAGTTTTCCCATGAATTTATTCCTAGAATAAGGTTATGAGATTTGGATATAAAGGAAAACTAAGCCATAGGTACGTCATACCCTGAAATATTCTTGATCATGTAAGGATGGTATCTTATCGCTTGACACTTCCACTAAACCTCTCTCAAGTTCATGATTTGTTCCATTTATTTATACTGACGAAGTACATATCCAATCCATCACATGGAATGAGCATAGAGGTTATAAAATTAAATCATTATCTTTCCTATAACTAACAATAAGTATAAATATTTGGTCATATAGATAAATTTCTGTAGAACATGACTACTCACCTCATTAAAGTTCCCTAGAAAAATCAATATTTAGAAGAAGCAACTTGGGAACATGATGATGTGACGAGTTAGATGTGTCCTCATTTGATTATATTTGAGTAAAATAATTTTGAGTCAAAAAAATAATTTTAAGGTGGTATAATGTTTAACCTTTACCTTTTATGATATATTTCTTTGTAAATAAATTTATTATCATTGATAGTTTGCGATACACCCAACCCTTGAGTATTAACGAACTGTAATATAGTATACCATTATAACATATCATCTAAATTGGAGGGTATGAATAGGAATAACTAAATTAGTAAAATAACATGGTTTAAACAATTTTAAAATTAATTCATTTCTATCCATTTTATTTGAAATGAAAATAAAAATCATTAGAAAATCAATTTTTTTTTTTCAGAAAAACTATTTTTATGCATGTAATATATTATTATTATAATAAGTTAAAATAATAACTATTTTTTAATTTTTTAATGAAATTTATATATTATATATTCAATCAAATTTTCTAACATTCATCTAATATTTTTCTATTTATGGGTTACGAATAAATCCAGTTGTATAATTAAAATTGTATTTTTCTAAAAAGTGGTTTTCATCACATTTTTCACAGTAATTTTAAAATTAACATATTACACTTATAGTTATTGAATTTTAAAAAATAGATTCTGTATTTTTAATTTGGAGGTTCAAATTTTGTAAATAGGTCTCTTTTATTTTTAGGCATTATGAATAGTAACTGTGGTAAAACTTATCACCTTGATAAAGGGTAAATCTGGTTATTCTAGGTCAAAACCATGTGTTAGTGTCCCCAAAAATTATTTTATTTATTATTTAATGTATATAATTATACCCTTATCACCTTATAATCTAAATTTATTTGTTTAATTGGAACTTTTCCATCAAAATGACCAATATAATATTTAATGAAAATAAAAATACATAATGCCACTCTCTTACTCTTAAACATCTATTATGTGTTCGTATAGAGATAAAATAAAGTGGTAATCCAAAATAAATTATAATTTTTGTGAAAAATAAGACTATATTCATATGGTAATTTATTTATAATAAATTTTGGTTAATTAATTTCCATAAATTCTTATGCAACTCAAATATAATATTTTTTCAATTAATAGAAAAAAATTAAATGATTTTTAAAATAGAAAAAGTAATATAATTTGATTAAGTTATAATATTACATAAATATTTAGATTAATATTAAGTATTATTGTTGGTTAAATGGGTTATATTAAAATTCTACCATTGAATTGTTGTCTTTAATGTAAAATTAAATGAATAGTGTCAAAATTGATATTAATTATATTTTATCAAAATGAAATTATATTTAATTATTAAAAATTCACAAAAATATTATAAGAGGAAAATTATGATAATATTAGGTTTAATATTTCAACCCTTATCCATTTATGAGTCAATATTAACCTTATAAGGAAAATTATAATCCTTTAAGTGTGAAAAAGTCGTTATCATGGTTAAGGTAAAAAGTATGTTAACTAAGGGGTCAAACTAAAAGATAAGATTTGAAATGCAAGTTAAACCTCTCCAAATTATATTGGTTAAAAATATTTCAACCCCACACTACCTTATATGAAATTCCCATGCCTTTATGGTTATTTTGGAATTGATAATGACATTATTATATTTTAATCTTTTATGAAATTCCTAGAGTTCCACTCCCCTAAATTGTAAATGGGAAACCTCTCATGTCTCTTCATTACACCACTATATGCCTTCTATATTGACCCAAAATGACATAATCATAGTAAAATTCACATATAAACATTATAGTGGTGGGTTTATTCTCAAAATACCTACCCCGGGTCCCTTAAGAGGAGCTCTAAAAGTGTTTTTTCAAACAAGAGGTAATCACATTAACCGATCACTTTTTTTAATTCTTCATTTACCTCCACTAAATTTATTATATTATTCATTAAATAATAAATTAATTATAATAAACATACTTAAATGTTATTATGATTATTAAAACACCTTCATTCACCGTATTTCCATCAAATTGTAAGTGAATGTATCACTCATGTGTACGTATGCCTTACTGTATCCGCATAGTGATACAAATATTTTACAAAAAAAACATTCATAAAAGGTTATTATGATGGGTTTAAAGTTTATATATAATATTTATTACATAATTATTATTCTATATATATAATATAATATCTACCTTCTTACCTTTCAATCTATTGGATAATGATAATGTTGCTCATGCGTATGTGTGGACTACAACCTTCACGAACCGATATGATTCGTTTTTCATTTATATTTTACATGAATGGTAAAAAGGATATATTTAATGAATTTATGATATATGTGATATAACAATAATATAATAATTTTAAAATATTATTTACCATTCATTTTTCTAATTTGCTGAAAAATGAAATCAATGTTCATATGTACGTACGATGTACCGTCTCCCTGAACGGTGTAATTCATTTTCATTCTATAAATTGTATGGATGAATCTAAATATTAATATAATAAATATATATGTTTTTTATTTCAGTATTAAAATTTTTTAAATTATATAACCACAATCAATGTATAAGGACCAAATCTACCTAACCAAAACATATATGAAAAACAAAGCAGTTACCACTGAGAAAGGAAGAATTTATTTAGGAATTGTTAATAAATGAGTATTGAAATGTTATAAAGGGGTCATATATGATATTATAATATTTATATGATTATTTTATATAAGTTTAATAAATGTTTTATACATGAGTCTAGATTTATTTTGAGTTATGTGTAACTTAGGCTAAGGGTTTGTCATCTCAAATTATCTTCTTTAGGACATATGTTATGTCTTATACCTATCTTATTTTATGAGGTATATATACTAAACTTTTACAAGTTATATAATTACTATTCTTATATTAATTATATATAAAGTTTCATTTTAATTTCTTTTTTCATGGGGTTTATGATTCAAATGTTACAAATGTGGTAAGTGTATTATGTTGTAATCTCATTTTTTTTCAGGATTATTTATGAATAATTTATTTATGATGAACTATTATGATCTACATCTCAAGAAACTCATGAATTTTATTATCCTCTGGTTATTTATTTATAATACACATTTTACTTTCATTATCCTCACTTTAAGTTCTCAAGAGACTGAACGAACATTTTAAATGAAAACCTACATTATTTATCACGATGATCGAAAAAACTTTTTATTTCATATCCATATTTGCTAAAAAAAATTTCTATAATATTTTTAATATTATAATATTTTTATTTAAATTCATTTTTACCCATGATTTAAATTTTAAAAAAGGTTTAAAAGTATTCTTCTTATCATTTTCTGAACGAGATAATTTTTGGATTTTTATAAAAATGAGAAAGGAATGTTTTCTTTTAACTTATATGGCATGAACATAATTTCCCACTATCATGGTTGTTCAATACTTTAAAGATTATTTTATATGATTCTACATATATTTTTCAATATTTTTTTCAGATTTTTTTTTAATTTATATTTTTTGAAATGTTATTTCAAAAGTGTAAAGCGTATTTTCATTAAAAATGATTTTGTTATCATGAATTGGTAATTAATTTGATCAATGGAAACAACCCTTGATTATAATTATGATTTAATTTGGATATGGTCCATGGGTGCCATCCTTATTATTTATATGGTTGTTTTATGACTATAAATACAAGTTGTTTATGAATCCTATACATTTTCCACAGGTTATTTTATTATGAATTGATGAAATTTCTACGAAACCTATTTCTTTTCCACAGTTGTACTATAATTAAATTTATCTAAGACACATTTATGTCACAAAACTTATGATATGATCAATGTTTTATGATCTTGTGGAACACATATATATTCTTTTCATTATGTGATGGGTGGGATCATAATTATATATCCCAATAACCCATTGGTTAATGATTGATATCTCATAAGATAAACAAGAGTGGTATATAGAATTAACCCAGTTCAGTAAGACACTATGTCTACTGTGATGGTCACGAGGGCGAACCTTAAATATTTTGAGGGTTTTAGGAGTGAACCTAATCCACTATGATAGTCTTGGTAGTGAACCTTTACTAATATGGAAATCATTTTCTATTCTTATTCATTTTCCAAAATTCCATGTCTTATGCTAATGTTATGATCTAAAGGATCATGTTCATTGATTACTCTATGATTTATGCCTTATAAACTACCAGGATTTATGTCACAGCTCAATATTATGATCTATGATATACAGGGTATGATTTTTAATGTTAACATCATGTTTTCAAACTCATATGATCATGTTATGATTATGTGATCATTGTTATCTCCACTGTTTACCCTTAATAAGCATATGATCTCACCATTTATTATGTTTAATTTCCCTAGGTTTTGAAGAAATGTTTTAGTAATTTTATGTCTAAGAAGAGTGTTATTTGTGAAGAACTAAGTGGGTGGTGATTTATATCTCTGAAGAACAATTTATTTATATGTTCATGTATCTAAAGATACTTGATCTATAAAATTATGTAAGGGATCATTATGTTATGTAATGAATATTCATCTAATAAGATGTAATATCTATGTTTGAAAATAATGGAAGGATACAATGTCATTATTGATACTTGAATGGTTGGGTTATGTGGGAGACATAGAGGCCTTTTCTTATGACTCATATCTTATTATGTCAATATTGAGTTTGATTTGTATTTGGTATTGATGCACGAGAAGTTCTTAGTGGTTTTGTGATTAATACATTTCATGTTGGTGATTTAATAATTAAAATGTGGTATCAAGGGTAGGACCAGGGAAACATTTGATACAATTTTTTTGAACAAACCTTAGTGGTGTAGATATATAGTGGGTGGATGTTCATGAAGAGAGTGACACTGGGCGACTTCCAAGTGCGTGGATGAGGTTTACAGAGCATTGGATTAGGGTGAGAACATGTGGTGCTAGAAATATTCCTTGTGGTAGGTGATCATGTGAGTTGTCATGGAATAGATAAAGTGTCGGGTTTTGAGTAGGACTTATATGGGAGATTCTTGCATGTTGAGGTTGAAGGACTAGGATACATGATTAGAAAATTAAATAGGTGTTTCATACTAGTTATAGGGATGTACGACACATGGTGTTTTGATTCAGGATTAATGAATTTTTGTAGGAAATTATGGGACTTGGGGTTTAAAGTCTTCTCAACCCATAGCTATAGGGAATAGTAACCTATGAAAGATAAAACTTAAATATCCTTCTCCACTCCACAATTATAAATGAAAATTCATCTCATCATCAAAAGGATTCTCAGAATCACATAGATATACTCTTTAATGACTCCAAGTATCGGGGTCTCACAATATAGACTTCCATAGGATTCTACTAGGGATCAATGGTATCACTTTTCTAGAGAATTCACTACAGCATATATTCTATCCTTGATGGAACTCATCCTAGAGGTCTCCCTTATTGGGTATCACTAAGATGATGGAATGTACTTACCATCATTAATGGAACCCATCCATGATAACATACTTATTGTCTGTTACCATGAATAAAGTTATGCTAGAAGCCAGAGGAATTTGACTCTCAGATAGGGTATCCCACCCATGCCTCATGGGGGACTCCATAAATTCAACTGGAATGAATGAAATCTGAAAAAGTGGATAAGGGATCACTCCTAGTACCATTTGGGGACACCACAAACCTAATTCAAAATTCTGGAAATCATAACATTCAGATAGGGGATCACACCCAAGACCATTGGGAGATACTGGAAACCCAATATGAAAATACATTCCATGTAGAGGATATTATGCATGATGACACCATGAAACCTATTGGAACCCCATTCTAAGTATGGGATCAACACTCATATATGATGGTCACACTGATACCTCAAACCTCACCTAGGGAAGATGGTATGATAAAAGATCCTACACGAACACCCCAAAGGAATACATGATCTTTATCCAAACCAATCTCATAAAAGGAATCATAATCAGATGTTGAAGACATAATGTCATGTTGTACCCTCAAAGGGACGGAACAAGGAATCCCACCAACTGGGAATTGATCTACATGTTTCTATAAGAAGATTCATGCTAGAATTACCTCATGTCAGACATCTCACGCAAAATTTTGGCCACTATCAAATTCTACGAAGAAAAATACTCAGGATAGGATACTAAATGGCCTTCATCCAAGGCCAAAAGATAGGGATTCACAATGGATAAGTCCTTGATGAGAGTACATGGAATTTCCTCCTAGGTTACATGGAATGTCTATTGAGGTAGACCCCAATATGTGTCTACTTTTTGTACTCGACATGTAAAAAGGAAAGTACATGGTGTGTACTTTCAGTTACATGATGTGTGACCTTGTCCAAAAACTTGGGAATTTTCTAGATCACATGTCTTATCTAGCCATGTTAACCTATGTGATGTTTAAATAATGTACATTACATGTTTTTTCAACCCAGTCACATGATTGTGTCCTTTACCACATGACTATATATCTCATCATAGGTCATGCATCTGGTTATGTCCTTCTACATAGCTAGGTCCATTTGACATGTCAAGCATTATCATTTCCTTGAATCCATGTCCAATCATCACTACATGCAGTGTACCCAAAATACATGAAATGTAGTTCAAAAAAGATCATTTTCCCCAAACAAGAAGAACACAAAAAATTTAGTTCTACACTACACATAATTTTGTCAAGATAAATGAACCTCAAATCACTATAATCCCCCCTAAAACACTATTTTTTACTGATTACCCACAGATCGTCCCCCAGGGGATCTCTAGCAGTCATATAAGGGATCTATGTCCTTAAAACAATGGATATATGATGTTCAATTCATAAAACTCATAAACATTACAACCTAATGGTGACATTATGAAGATTCAAGTATAACATGATACTTGGAGCTTACTACACCTTGATCCAATGTTGATTACAGTCAGGAATGGAGTTTTTTGGTGCCTCCTCTCCCTTGGTTCACCCTTGGTTCATCCTTTTCCATAATGGTGTTATTCCATTTATTATTTTCATGGGAAACAATACAAGGTGAAGTGTAGGTTTAGTATTATTAATAAAATTTTGATTAATTAATTAAAATACATCATTCAATACCAATACAACAGTCACGTCGAACTAAGAACCTGAATCTAAAAAACAATATATTGAACCAAAGGTAGAACCATTATTCTGAACTCAGCCACAATCACATATTTCTAATCTAAAACATCATTCTGGAGTGATCTCATATTTCTTGAAAAAAACACATGCATGTTGAAATATATTTAATATTTTTAATAGGACTATACTAAGGCTCTTTAGGCCCCATAATTCTATTTTCCAAGGGATCACATTGGGTCATACCAGCCCTCTTTCTGCAAACATCCAACTACACCACCAACTCATGAGGCTTAGCAGGATCCAACCAATATTCTAGAGAAAATATCAGGGTGATCCCTAGCTATCATTACCTACTGAATCCATACTCTTGATGTGGAGTTAAAACTAACTTGTCCTTAGGATAGACAAACTCAAACTCCACCACCACAGTAGGGAAGTGAATGTTCATAGCATCCTCTACTCCAAGGGTGATATTATCCAACAGATAAAAAGTAAGTTGTATCTTCTTGCACATGAAATTATCATTCTAAGCATGGGATCACTCTTAAACTATGGAAAAACTCTAACCCATAAGCTAGAAACACAATCATGACAACCATTGGAAACCAACTGAGCAAGAATGGTGGGAATCCAGTCTATACTATGATAAAAAGCATAGGGCCTCTCTAACACTATGAAAATAATCTTCACGAGTCTCTCTCTCTCTCTCCTCCAGACTTGGTTAACACTACCTATAAGAGTGAATGGCCTTCGATCCTCTATGATAGAGCCTCAAAGCTTGAAGGTAGAGTAAAAATGCTCTACTAGTATTTCTTGTCCATTAATAAGCACTATAATTAGGGAAATGTGGCTCATGACTTTGTGATAAATGATAGATGAGGTGGTGAAGTCACATGAAAAACATAAATCAACACCAATCCACTTGCTTAGATTCTCCTTCTACCCAAATATCAAATTTTCCATTTCCCCATCTTTTCAACACCACCCGGTCCTACTTCAATACCTCAACCAAATAATCTAAGATAAACAAAAAAGACAAAGGAACTCATCTTTCAAACCGATATATTATCTTCTTTGGTCATCCTTGACTCATAAAAATGGTTTTAATCAAGTCATAAGAATGTGTCTTAGTGGGGGAAGAATGCTTCTTTATTTAGAGACTGAATCCATTTTGAAGTTCACCATCATAGGCCTCCACTAACACCCCACACCACCTTAGAAAATCCTTGAGAATGTAGTGGAAAGACAAAGTTAACTAGAACCAGTGTCAAAAAAATAATAAAAAAATAAAAATTATAGAATTCATACCTCTAAACACTCCTAAATATTCTTGTTCATAGGCCTCCATATCCTATAATTGCTTTCATCATTATCCTTCAGCTCCCTGAGCCTGGTGCAGATCACCTTGAGTTGGTGGTGGAAATAGGTAGGACCTCCAACCAACTCAAATTTCCCTCACAGATCCTTTTCCACATATTCCATCATGAATAAATCCTTTCCCTTACCACTGTATCTATATGGGTGTTCCATCGATCTCTCACTATCAGTCGCACAATGTTTCAAGATATCCCGCACAAGGTGTCTCTAGCCGTCACGAGTAACGATGAGCTTGTATCTTGTTATTAAAGTTCCCAATGTTGTTTGGTTGTATTTTCTTCAATTAGTATTTTTTTATGAATCATGTAAATACAATTAATGGAATGGTGGATCATGGGTAATGTAATGAATTATAAACCTAATGAAAAAGAATATGTACTCAGATGCCTATTGGTTATTGATAACAGAACAAGGTTTCCCTTGATTCCAAGGATGATATATTCATGTGGGTAGCCTATACATCTGATTATTTCAAAATTGATCATAAAGGGGTTTAGAGACATGTGTTATTGATGATAAATAAAATGTATGTTACATGTTATATAAAATGATCTAATTCCATTATGAAAGGATGAAATGGATGAACATTTAATGATTAGATAACTAATCTTAATATCAATGTAAAGTGTTACCAAGTCATATGTGAACTATCTTAAACAGTCATTTATATAGTGGAATAATAAAAATAAAATATATCTCTAGATTTTATAGAATATCATATGTATTGTTACATATTTATACATTAATAAATGATGGTTTGAGAAGGATATGTGAAGTTATACCTAATACAACAGTGGACATTGTGGAAATATTGTATCTCAATTTTTTATATGTTTCAATACATTGAAAAAAGATGAAACGGGTTTATAATTATTCTAATAATTTATAGATTTATATCTTGTCTTTATAAAGTTATTTATGGTGTGTGACATGTCCGATATATGAATTTAAGAATATTGGAATTTATTTCAGAAAACCTATAATTCTTATACTCGAGTTTGAAAATCATGGCATAAGGAATTCGTCTATATAACTTCCATATAAAATAATTCATCAATAGTAAGAGATTTTATAAAAAAGAAAAAGCTACTTATCTTATTCCATATGATATTTCTAGATCTACATTTAAAAAAATTCATATACACAAATGTTGTTTGGAAAATTAATTGGAGTTATCCAATCCATCAAGTAACATGATTTTTGGCCACATAAGTATATTGAGTTATGTAAAGAATCCAACATTACTAAACAATCCTATTGATATAGTGAATGTGTAGTATCATTTAGTAATACTATAATTAAAAATCAATTATGTAGATTAATCTATTTTGATTTAAATTAAGGGTTATATAAATAAATTAATTATTCTGGGGGGAAAAGACATATAGAATTGAGTAATGTGGGAAGTACATAAGTAAATTTTCATATAGGGATCACCGCATATGAAAATTCATTTATATGGAAATGAGTTAATCAATTGATAATTTAAATTAATTTATCTCATTTCATTATAATTTGATATCATATTATAAATTAATTGCAGATTTTTTAGGATCTCAGTACAATGATAATCAACATTTCTAGAATTTCAAGCTTCTAAAGAATGATGAATTTTCATGATACTCTTATTTTTTAATCATTTATTTAACCTAATAAATAATTTTAATCCATGAATAAATCTTATTTTGAGATGAATCAAATGGGTTGAATATAAGGGTCATTGTTATTTTTTTAGAAAATTAATCTTGCATATTTTCCTGAATAATTTAGATTAAAATGCATTGAGGATTGAGTTGTTCCTTGAGGAATAAATTGATATTAACCAAGATGAACATAATTTAGTTGAAATTGATGATTTGTTATTTTTTTACATAATTAATCCATGGGTTGTTTATTTTTTATGGAATATCTCTTGTTGAATGAAAGTGATCTAAATCACATATATGATGATTTTGGTTATCATTTTATACATTTGAGAGGACATTAAGTGAACACATTGTGGATGAAATTTTTCTTCAATATAAATCATTTAAAAATATAATTTTGAGATAATATATTCATAAGGAATAAGAAGTGTTCATCCATGAAATTTCACATGTGGAATATATAGGGAAACTAACTAAATATTAAATAATGTAGATTTTAATGATCATTATAAGTATAAATATTATTGCATGAAATTTATTCATTGTGTAAATATACAGTGATATGTTTCCATTTATGTGAAAGTAAAATGAACCAATTAATAAAATGCATCCACCCTCAATAAATGATTTTTATTTTTATTTTTGAGAGAATATCCCAAGAATCATTGCATATATATAATGCGAATTGGTTAAACCCGTGTTGAAGTATGAACTAAGAAATTGAGAGAAATAGGGAAGTCTTGAGGAAAAGGAATAAGTGTACGATACTGAACAAAAAATATGAACATGTATATATTGATGGTTAAAAATAAAGAGGTGTATCTACTATAATATGTATATAGAAAGAATAAGTGAAATATGCCAATGCAACCTATTGGTTTTATAAGAGTCAGAAGAATATGAAATAAGAATTTAGTTGTGACTAACATATTTTGATTATTCCAATATTTGATTCTGATCCTTTTTGTGGTTGAGATGCATGTTGAGTAGGCAATGTTAGAAACATACATGGAAGATTTTTTAAATAAATCTATAGGAATAGATCAAGTTTTAAAAACCATTCCCTATTGGGTTGTGAATTCCTAAGGGAAATTTGAAATTTTAATTGGGTGAGGGGTTCCTTTTTATTTTTGGGATTCCAAACAAACTCCCATGAATTTTGAAATATTTAAAGGGATATGTTTTGGATATAGTTGAATTTAAAAGAGGTTCCTCATGTGTTGGATAAAGTATCAAGGGATTTTGATGGAATTTAGTGATCTTAAAAGAGGCTTTACTTTATCACAAAGTATGGGTAACATGATATAGGTAACACAATATAGTTACCGTTATGTAGGGACATTTCTAGTTCATTATAAATTTTCATGGATAGTATGCAAGTTAAAAAAATGGTTAAGAGTTAAACATATTAACTTCAGGAAAAATAATGTGAGGTGTCTTGGATCATTGTTTGACACATTGTTGCAGAAAAACTATGAAAGACATGTAATTTATTTATTTATGTAATATTCATGGTTGGTTTATGGTTTGGTAAAAAATGTGGTCCAACTATTCATGGTGTTGGGCTTGAATAGTAGAGGATGCACAGTTTCTACAAAGAGGAGAGATTATTAAATATAACAATGCAACTTATATAATTTTATGAAAGTAAAAAAACGTTACCAATAGGTTTTTAAACTCCCCCTCCTCTTTAACTCTCTCATGTACAGTCAAAAATGGGGTTTATTCTCCACTTCCCCTCCTATGATTTACCTAATATTTGAGGCATTCTTGTTGAGATTTCTTAAAAATTGTTATGGTGAGATACCCTATTTATTCTCCTTACATAATTCCCCTTTTCTCTCTCTAATTTCTTGTAGTTGGATTGGAGTTTTGTGAAAAAATTTACCATATTATAATGGAATTAATACAGTGTGGAATGAGTTTCAGGTATTTTGGAAATAAGACATCCTTAGGAGACATCATCATGCTTCCATAAAGCATTATGATAAAATTAAACCTCTTTATAAAATTTTAAACGGTTTTTGGAATAAATAAAATCATAATGATTAATAAGCGTTTGTCTATTGTTATGGATTTTGATTTGAGGAATTTTGAGAGCATGTAATAGGATTTTGGTTTTCTATTTGATATGGTTTTAGTGTGGTGAGAGAAACATGTCAGATTTTAGGCATTATACATAGTTAAATTAATTTTGAAATTATTTATAATTTGTTTTAATTTAATGTAATAATTCATAAAACATTATTATAATTAATTATTCGATATTTTAGGGGTGAGAAATGTTCTCAATTTTTTTTATGTGATCATGGAATGAAATTGGATGAGCTTGGGTAGGAGTTGTTGTGTTTCCTTAAAAAGAAACAACTTGTATGAGGTAAATGTTCCCTTGATCATTGTCTTTAGTTTATTAAATTACTTGTGACATGTAATATGTGTGGTATAACCACCATGTGTCATTAACCTATTAAAATTAGATAAATAATTATTAATT
The DNA here is from genome assembly GCA_963277665.1 of Viscum album. Classification (NCBI taxonomy): domain Eukaryota; kingdom Viridiplantae; phylum Streptophyta; class Magnoliopsida; order Santalales; family Viscaceae; genus Viscum; species Viscum album. The sequence goes on from OY728126.1 coordinate 313,959,476, forward strand.
TTTTACCCTTATTTATGAGTTGAATAAAATTCCAAGGGCTATAATGGACCCATTTTCACTAGATTAATTTACATGACCATCAGTGAATGTTTCCATGATTATAAATGAATTCCTAACTATGGAAACCCCATAGTGGTGAGATTGAAAGTTTTTTAATAATCTTAAGAGTCCAATGTATACTTAATATATTATCCTGAGAAGGTTTACTATTGAATTAGAATAACTGGCTCGAGTAGGTTATGATGTAACTATGAGGTACCATAGAGATTTTGGACTTGTTTAAATTTTTGTGTATAAATATTTCCTTTCCCACATAAATGAGATTACCTATCTTGGTATAACATAACAATATTGATGGATATCTTACGTGTGAGGACCTAACTATTGATACTTGGCCTGTGGATGGGTTTTAGGTCATCACCCTTTTGTGATAATGATACGATATTACCTACAATATCAGATGGAAATGTACTTTTAATGGTGAGATTAACGAATTCAATGGCCTTTCAGTTTTAGGTGTTGAGTTGAGAGATGATATTGAGATAGTGGATACCACATAGGGTGTTCGTGGTATGATGAGTCCTAGAAGACTCATATGGGCACCTCTATGAGATGCTGACCCTAAAGATGATTTATAGAAAATAATAACATAGATGACTCTATGTGTCTAATTATAAATAGAATATATAGTTTTAGGTAATATGACCAAAACAAATAGATGTGTTTCATTGTTTAGTGACCAAAATAATGAAAATTTATCGAGTTCATGTAGAATTAAAACTTATGTCTCTTTTGATGATATGTTCCATGAAGAGATTATTCCCTATGTCTGCTAATATATGACTATGTTATGAATGAGGTTCCAAGGTGGGTACCCTGAGTGCATGTGATATTTGGGTCCAGTTTGAGCTATCTACATTTGGTATATGTATGTTATGATTATGTGTATATTATTTTTGAATGAGAGTTCAAGCATTAGGGTTTGATATGACCCTCAAGTAATGTAGGTTTGATAGCTGGATATAGGTAGGGGATGTAACCCCCTGAGTGAATTATATTTTTTATTGTTCTAAGATTGGTGATTCCTTATGTTTTTTCACTGTGTTCCTATGATATAAGTATTTCAACTAGTAAGTACAAATATATTTTATGTATGGGTATAATTCCAGTGATTGTTTTCTTATATTCTGAAGATGGGTATATTTCCTCTAGGTGGTTTCTCATGTTGTGGGGATTGGTATTTATAATCCCCTAAACCCGCACTTCGAATTCTGTACTAAAATATTTAGTGTATTTTATTAATAGAGAACAGAAAAATAAATTGTACATTATACAAATGAAGACCTTTTATGGTCTAGGTTCTGTATAATTAGACAACATCTTATATAAACCAAATTAGAGTTTTAAAAAATAATTACAATATAACTAATCAGAATCATCTATAATAGAGACATAAATTTTCTTTTAACATCTAATAAATCCTATGGAAAACATTTTAAAAACCTGTTATGTTAAAAATATCTCAATAAGGGATATAAAAATATGGAAAGGAAGCATTAATCCATAAATACTTTTAAACATGTGATAACATTTTCACAAGACATACTTCTTACCCATAATATATCATATACATAATTTGTAAAAACATAGATAACATAAATGAAAAATGTAGGTATCATGGGGAATTAATTACATATAGTTGTAACCATCATGGATACTATATTATTTGTAACCCTTACAGCTACCTTACATTGTAAATCTCATGGCTACCTTACAATGTAACTCTCATGGATACCTTATGGTGTAACCATCAAAGTTACACTTGGAGTAACCATATGGCTGACCTATAAAATAATCATACTAAATGAATTAGATGGAAATACTGGTCCCAACCATCATCATAAACAATTTTCAAGAACCAAAACATAATAATTCAACATGAATAATTTCATAAAAACATTTCATTCAAAATATTTAAAACAGAAATTTAAAATATGACATTAAATGAAAATCCACTTACAAGTATCATATAATGGAAGTGAGGATTATTAGAGAGGATGGAATATGTATATATACTATAGGTACACTTAATCCAACATTATCTAACCAAAATTCATCCCAAAAACAATTCTAATACCACATAATTAATGAAGTAGAAGGTTAAACCAAAGATTGGAAATCAGGATAAAATTATCCATACCTTAAGTTTTTCTTGCTTAAAACGTGTTTAAACCTCATATTTAATCGTTAAAATAGATTATTAATATATTAATTAAATATATTATTGTTTATAACACCTTATAAGATCATTTTATAACATTATTTTACCCATCAGTTATTAGTAATTTGTTCGTTCCATTGTTTCAGGTGTATTCTTTACACGACTTCCATGGTCAGTTTTGTATTTGATTTTCATCTCATATTAGAATTATATTACAAAAGATAAATAAATGGTATTCATATATTTCAATAATATTTAATTGTACCATAAATCCTTTTATCATTTTATATGATGATGAGTCATTAGATAAAACATTAATGATATTTGTTTAGATCATTTTTGGAAGTTCCTCGATAATCCTGAACTTGTTTCATTATATAATTTAATTATATTCATATAAGTCCATTAAAAAACATAAAATAGGTTTAAAATACAAATTATATTCTATTTCAACTGTTAAAATTTTTTTATAAAGAGTTATGATGGAATTAATGGAAATTGAAAACACATTATACACGAATTTGGTAAATCGGCACACTATTGACAATGTTTTTATTTTTTAGAACAAAAGGGAGAGAAGAGGAGAAGAGATGATGAATTATTTAAATGAACATGATAAAATAATGAATATACAATATTATGGTGATTTAAAAAATCTTGGATATGTGGAGGGAAAAGGGTTTATGAAAGGAAAATAATTTTGAATAAAACACATGAAAAAGGAAGTTGATTCTTACCGCTTGATCTCTTCTCCTTGAGATCCTCCTTAAGGAGTTTGGTTTTAGCCTTTTGGATAGACCATAAGTTCATGTACGTGGGGAAGATCCTTGGGGAAGTAATTTGGAAGAACATAGGCAATTCTCAAGGTTTGAGAGGTGTGATAGGATGAGGGGAATGAGGGTGGTATTTTAAATGAAAGAGAGGAGGGGGTTTACATTATTTTGATCATTAGGTTAATATTTTTTCACAAGACTCTTAATAGAATAGATTCATGTGACTGAAATAGTAATAATTGAATTTGATTTTGAAACAAGTGTTCTTACATCAGCCTTTCATTACCTATGATGTAGTGAAACAAGTATTTAGCATTTATCACAATTTATCGTATCTTACTATTAATAAACAATTCATGAATTGTAGACAAATATCAATAAGGCACGCTAACCATTTTTCAATGTGTAGAATTCAAAAATGAAGTCCATTTTTTGAAAATATTTTACTATATATGATAAATTTAATTTTTAAATAAAAGCATAATTTACATGATAAATAAAATTTTAAAATTAATACTGCTTTTCTAACACTGTAAAAAATTAATTATGGTCTCTTAAAATTATCATATAATCATAATTCATAAAAAAGTTATAAATTTTATGAAAATAAATTTTCATTTAAATTATTAAATTATTCATAAATTTGTAATTAAATATATATGGCTTTAAAAAATAGCAACACATAATCAATAATTTTTAAAATATTTATTTACTAATAATTATATCTTATCGACACTTATAAGATGGATAAATTTTATTAATCATTTTATTGGTGAATTTACACTTCCTAAGAGTACATTTTTATTCATGAGGATCAAGTTACTATTCATAAGGTTACATTACTATTCATTAAGGTCCAGTTAATATTTAAAAGGATACATTATTATTCACCAGGTCCATGTAACTATTCATTAGGGTACATTACTATTCCTAAGGGACATGTTACTATTCATAAGGGTGTGTTACTTTTCATTATGGTATGTTACTATTCATATGGGTATGTAACTATTCACCAAAAATTATTCTTGCGCTCTCAGAGTCCAGAAAAATTATTGATCACAATTGTGTGTGTCCATTTTAAAACATTCCAAACACTAAAGTGGATAAAATCTATTTAATGGTTAGTTTATAATATTCACGTTGTATTTAGTAGTTTATTTAAGCACATAGTGTTTCCTTTTTAAATCTAGAGATGTTACATTATCCCCCCCTAAATGAATTACGCCCTTGTAGTTTGTTTATTGAACTTATATTTCTGAATTTACATATCGATAATTAAGAAAAACTATTTTCTTATGTGTACTTAATTAACTATAAGTTTATAAATAAACACTATCATTTAAAATTTTTAAAACATCAAAGTCTAATATTTAATGTTGTCTAGGCCATTCCTCTGATACCTACTATAAAGCCCTAAACCCGTACTTCTAGATTATATATTAAACCATGATTTTTATGTTTTTGTATAATAGATAACTGAAAAATGCGTAGTACATTAAAAAAAATGAGGGATTTTCCAGTCTAGGATTTGGAAAACTAGACAAAAACTTATATATATTGAATCATAGTTTACAAAAATAATTATAATATAACTAATTGGATCCATATATTATAGCACCTTAACTGACCTTTGAACATCTAAGGACTCTTGTGGAAAACATTTTAAAAACATGGGATGACTGAAATACACCAGTGAGGTTTATAAAAATATGGAAAGGAAGATTTAGTCCATAAATACTTTTAAACATGTGAAAACAATTTTCGAAGCCAAAATTCTTTCCCATAGAGTATGTTATATATATTTTTTGAAAATATATATAACATAAATAAGACATGTAGGTAACTTGTGGAATTAATCACTTATAGTTTTAACCATCATGGATACTATACTAATTTTAACCCTCATGGTTACCTTACAATGTAACCCTCATAGCTACCATACAATGTAACTCTCATGGCTACCTTATGGTGTTACCATCGCCGTTACAAATGGAGTAACCATACGGCTAACCTCCAACATAATCATACCCAATGCATTAGAAAGAAATATAGGTACCACCATTCCTAAAAAACTATTCCCAAAAACCAAAACATAATCACCCGACAAAAATAATTTCATAAAACATTCCTTTTGAATTTTGTAAACTAGAATTTTAAATGAGGATTTTAAAAGAAAAGCCCCTTGAAAATATCATATAATTGAAGTGAGAATTAATAGCGTGGTTGGAATATGTATATATACTGTAAAAACAAATAATTAAGAATAATATAAACTAAATTCATCATGCAAATAGTTTTAATACAACATATTTAAGGAAGTAGAAGGTTAACCCAACTAATGAAAATTAGGTTAAGAGTTCCCATACATTGGATTTTTCTTACATCAAATGTCTTTAAAACTCCGGTATAATGGTTAAAAGAGTGTTAATAATGTCTTATAGAAACATATTATTGTTTATAACACCTTATAAGATAATTTCATAACATTGTTTTCTCCCTTTAATTATTAGTATTTTGTTCATTCCATTGTTTCAGGTGTGTTCTTTACATGATTTCCATGGCCTGTTTTGTATTTGATTTCATTGTATTGTGGAAATGATATTCCTGAACTAGAAAGAAATGGTATTAGTATGTTTACAGAATATTAAATGATACCATAAATCATTTTTTATCATATATGATGATGATTCATTAGTTAAAACATTAATGATATTTGTTTAGATCATTTTTTGTGGTTCCTCGATAATCATGAACATGTTTCATTATATAATTTAATTTCATGTATATTAGGTCATTATAAAACATAAAAGTGGTTAAAAAATAAACAATACATGTTCTTTTTACCATTAAAATCATTTTACAAATAGCTTTTAAGTATGTAATGGAAATTTCAAACACATCATCCACGATTATTGTAAATCGACACATCGTGGATGGTGTTTTTATTTTTACAAGAAAAGGGGGAGAAGTGGATAGATGATGATGAATAATTTAAATGAACATGATAACATAATGAATATATAAGTCTCTGTAGATTTCGCACCTCCTAGATAAGTGAATAGAATGATATTTTAAGAAAATAATTGAATTGGAATGAAAACACATGAAAAGGGAAGACGATTCTTACCTCTTGATCTCTTCTCGTTGAGATCCTCCTTAAGGCCTCTAGTTTTAGAATTTTGGTGAGAACAGATGGTCTTAGAAATTGGGAAGAGGCTTGGAAATTTTTTTTGGTAGAACATAGACAATTATCAATGCCTGAGAGGTGTGATAGGAAAAGGGGAATGAAGTTGGTATTTATAATGGGAGAGAGGAGGGGGTTTACATTATTTTATTCATTAGTTTAATATTTTTTCTCAAGACTATTAATTATCTTGATTAATTTAACCCCAATTAGTAATAATTTCATTTTTCTTCCCAAAAGGTTGGCTTATTTTATCCTTGTGTAACCTATTATGTTGTAAAACATGCATTTAGCATTTATCGTAACTTATCATATTTTACTATTCATAAAAAAATCAAGAATTTCAGAAAAATACCAAAAATCCACACTAACCATTTTTCGACATGTAGAATTCAAAAATGAACTCCGTTTTTAAAAATAATATACTAAATATGATAAATTTAATTTTTAAATAAAATCATAATTTACATGAAAAATATAATTTTAAAATTAAAACTGCATTTCTAACAACATAAAATTCACTTAAGGTCTCTTAAAAATAACATATAATCACAAGTAAAAAAAATTATTTATGGATAAATTTTTTGAAATTAATTTTTCATTTAAATTATTAAATTAATCATAAATTTTTAACACTATATATATGAGATACAAAAATACCAACACTTAATCAATAATTTTTAAAATATTTTTTTACTTATAATTATATCTTATTTTATAATTATATCTTATTGACACTTATATGATTCATAAATTTTATTTGTAATTTTATTGGTGAATTCACTATTCATAAGTGTATGTTACTATTCATAAAGTTCATTTTACTATTCATTAAGGTATATTACTATTCATTTTGTACAAGTCACTAATCATAATGGTATATTACTATTCATAAGGGCCATGTTACTATTCATAAGGGTACATTAATATTCTTAAAGGATATGTTACTATTCATAAGGGTATGTTAAAATTCATAAGGGTTAGTTACTATTCACACAAAAAATCTACCTTGTCTATCAAACTATGAAAAACATACTGATCGCAACTATGTATGTTAATTTTTAAAAATTCACAACTCAAAAGGTGAAAAATTATGTTTAATTGCTATTTTATAAAGGTCACATAGTATTTATTAGTTCATTTAAGAACATAGTGTGTCCTTTCAAAATATCAGGATGCTATAGTGTATTTATCACATGTGGTTAATTATTATGAGAGATAATATCATACTATTTGATGGAATTATAATTGATAAGGGGAGTAATGTTAGAAAATAATGTCTATATTGGTGATTTTATATATGATTTCATGTTTTATATGTTAATTTACCCATGAATATCAATCACACAAATACACATTATTAATTGGTTATGTATAAGACCACATCGGGGGTCCCATATAGAGTTTTAGTCACACTCTGCTCATGTGGTGATGAAAGTTAGGTACCAGGGAAATCATCACAGATCAAAAGTTCAGGTTGGGAAGATTCCTATGATTTATTATTTATTTGGATAGTTTGGAAGGATCTTTTAGAAGGATGATGTATTTTTGAGGTATTGTAGTTGATCCTTCAACTTTTATTTTATTTGTTTTATTTTTGATCATCCTAGTGAGAAATCGGTTATTATGTGCTAGCATGACCATGAAGTTCATTGAATGTAAGTTTATTTATAACACATTTTTAATAGAATTATTTCCTTTTATCCATTTTGTAAACATTGATGGATGTTTATTTTTTATGGCTGAGGTTTTGTTATTTTTTATTACTTTTCAATGTGATATGTCAATATATTATCACCACAATTATACCCTTGATCATCACTACTATATAATAGCCTCCCGCATATGGGTAGTCATCCCCGAGTTCATTTGAAAGCTACTAGTATGAGGACAAATTAGTCCTCCACAGAGGTGAGATGTTACAAAGTGGTATCAATGTGTTTATGAATCTGATATCATTTGGTGTATCAATGTTTTTTTGTTTTTATTATTATTTTGGAATATCACAGAAAAGTTATATAGGGATGTGTAAATTATTTTGATGGATATCAAACTGGTGTATCATGACCACACTTTCTAAAAGGATTTTTTGGATATTGAGGGAATGAGATTATTTTCCTATGTTTCTGAAATTATTCTTCTATGATTTCACCTTAAGTGATGCACTGAAGTTATGGATTCAAAGTTTATTATGGTATTGGATCATGTCCCATTGTATATTGTTCTATGTTCATGCATCATATTTCACATGTATGATTCACATGACATACACCTTATGGTATTTGATTTATATCACTAATGATACATGGTTTCAATTTCAAAATTATTAAAAATAAATTACATTTTTTTACAGTATAGCATATTGGTGGAATTCTATTTAGATGAACCACGATATATGTTTCTTTTGATGAATGATCACGTAGATTCTATGGTGAGATGTTTCTTGATCTTAGATATATATTTCCTCAATGTAATGTATTTATAATTACCTATAGTGGGTTGAAACATGAATTTGATAACTCTGTGATGGTTCTAGGAAATAAAATAGGTTCGTTTATTTTAAGAGTAAACAAAAATCTATATGGTTTTTTCTGACATACCATATTTGTGTAATTATGCATAACCAATCCATCTTATTATAGTGTAGTCAGAATATATTGTTTATTTTAATGCTGACGAGACAATAATCTTGGAGGGGGTGGCTCCATTATGTGGTTAGCTGGTGGGGATTATCCTGACATTGTTATTATTGGGTATGTAGTCTCATATAGGGATTCCCATATAGAATTGATGTCTTAGTAGGGGTGATTAATTTTCATATGATTCTTGATTTGTGTGTATATATGTGATAAACCTATATGCTTGTTTTGGTATGTGATTTTTTGTGTGAAGTTTGATATAATAACACATAGGTTTTGATGTGAGTCGTGTATTAGGTGAGATATGGTTTATGGGATAGGAGGGATATCCTAGTGGATTTCTATAATTAAAGGTTAACTTGAGAGAGTGGTTTTCAAAATTTTGTATGTATCTTTAGAGGCTAGAATAATGGGTATATGCTTTAATTATGAGATCTGTTTTGGATAGTATCTTAGGTATTTATGCATGGTTTCAATGGGATCGTTTAGTGGATATATGATTCTACTTATTGAAGTTGTTTATACTGATGATATTGTTCATTGAGATCCAAGATGATAGTGTCTAGGATGGACATATCATGAGTAGATGTTTTGGGATTCAGTTTGACCCCCATGATAGCATGTGAATATGTGGTTGGATTTGGAAAGTGTAGAATGCCTTGATTATAAAAAGGAGCATGGAGGGAGATTCTAGCAAGATGAGATTGACATGAATGTGAGAACAGTTAGTCTTTTAGGTGTGTGAGCCTAGGATTAAATTGTAGCACCCCAACCCTAGTACGTCCAGAGTTAGTGTCTACTACTATTACATTGGTATGGATTCAAGTAATCAAGTCATGGGGAACCGTTAGTTTTAGTTTTATTTGAAAACTAGATACATACATGAGTATTGTAATACAAATTTATGCACTAATTTCAATAAAATTTTGCCATTTGAGGATTACTTTATTCCCACTAAGAACATCCTTTCATATCGTTCATAGAAAAATTATTTTATTCCTTTGGAAATAAAAAAATAAGGGTGAGCTCAAATGATCAGTAATGGTTATGTAAATTGGAATCAATAATGATTCAATGAGAATAATCTATATGGAATGTTAAATAACTGAAGACAACTGAAATGAAATCAATGCACTAATAGGGAGTGAATAAAGAATAAATAAATTTAAATAAGTGAGCACACATTCTATGTAATCAATAAACTAAGATGGAGTGCATAAACAATAGGAAAAGGCATATAATTGAATAAATAATCTATTTAATCAAATGGATAAGGAATAATCAATATGGCATAGTAAGTACCAGAACACATGTTCCATTTAATAAATAAAATTGCAATTAAATGTATCCATATACTTTTTCATAGTGAAAATATCATGGAGTATAATAGTTGAATATGAACAAAAGAAATGATTAACTATTGGATTCCATGTTTCCTATGTACATCATACCTTTCTCGTGAAGGAATTTACAAATATTGATTAAAACATTATGTGTCAAAACCCCAATAAGGCTAACCAACCGACTCGTCATGTTAGACTACATATGAATTGATGGGTTATCTATAATCAGATCCCTCTCATGTTAGATCTATCAAAATTATTCCACATATATCAAATAATCTATTTAATACATGAACAATGTGCCTGATCAAATTATTGTTTTGAGTTAAGATACAGATTTTTCAATATTTTACCAGATATCAAATAGATTTAAAAGTAAAAACCATATGTAAAAATGGTATACGAGTTAGTAAATTATAATATACATGATAAATGATATTTATTTTGATGGAAATTTTATTGTTCATTGAGAACTGGAAATTGAAAATTTTTAGGGGATTAAAAAATGATTCAACGAATTGAATTTCAATATTATCCATTTTAAAATTAGCCATAAACCATCCCAAGAAATAATAAGGATGGTATTGAAAACATTTCCCAATATGAATAAATATAAAAGTTTGTTGTTTGTGATGAATGTAAATACCATTAAAAGATCAAATGAATCATTCTTGAGGATAATAATCCCTACACATTTCAATGTGTCCCATAACACATTGAAACATTGTAATCATAATCCCCTTGATGGAATAACGTTAAATAAAACCTAAAATATCACTATTATAATGATATTATTGATATATCATGTTAAAGAAGATGTATATACACCTTATAATAAAAGAAAAGAGTATTACACAACAAAATTCACAAGGAAAAAAATTATGACAAAAATCCATTACCGCTTTAGTAACATTGAAACTATAGACCCCACAAAAGAGATACTATAAAATCGATCTATAAATACACATAAATTAAATTATAATAAAAATAAAATAAATTCATCGATAATATATACCCCCACAAAACAAAAAATTAGTGATGAATATGAAATAAATCTCATATAAATAAATGTGAGACTAAAAATCCCTTTACAATTGTGGCAATAACTTAATCGGAAACCCTAGAAGTAATTATTCATCAAATTAAACATTTAAGTTAAATCAAGAGAAAATAATTCATTATATAAAATATAAAAATGGTATTAGATACAACAGATAAATGAAATAAGTAGTGAATATTACATTTATCTCATATATGTAAAAACATAGATGAAAATCCCTTACCTTAGACTATACATTAGATATACATTCATTAACCAAATGTATAATTGTTTGAAGAAAGAAAATAACTTATTGAAGAACCATACACATTTTTATAAAATCTTATATGATCCTTTTAAAACATACTATCACCCATTTTTGATCAATCATTCATTATTTTCATTATTTCAAGTATTAATTTCCTTGTTTTCGATAATGTTGTAAGTTATTATTTTTTTCTTCCAATTATGTAGATACAGATTTAACCATATCCATAATTTAAAACCATGTTTTTTTAAATAGTTGGGGCCGAAGAGTCATTTATATTATAAACAAAAATACCTATTTCTAACTGGGTATAGGGAGCCCCATTAAACTACCAATTCATAATTATTTCTAACCATTAAAAGTGATAATGGAATAACGAACGACATCGGTTCCCAAGGTAGTAGTCCACCTTACACATGATTGATGACTGAGTATGTCATTTTATAGATGTTTTTGTGGTTTTAGGTCATAACATTGTCATAAAAACATATCATTAAATAGGTTATACTGGGGTTATTATATATGAATGACATGAAAATAATTTAATGGGAGGATAAATAAATAAATCAAAAGTTCTTATTGAAGAACGCTAGCCCTTTTTTGGGGAACTCCTATTGGTTTATACCAAAATACATAATTGGTCTGATTTATACATATGGTCAGACTTTTAGTATGAGGGGATTTATTTTGGGAGCTTATGTGGGTAGGTGTCGGATGATAAAAATGTATTTAGAGGTGTTAGTGAGTTAGAGGAGTGAGTACCTTTTTATAGTGGAGGATTGTAATTCTTGTAAATATAAGCCCTTTAATACTATTGGGAGGTCCCTATTACATTCGGTGAATCCCATAATGAACCCAAAGAGATAAAATGGGTGATATGGTATAAATATGGGATGAAAATGTATTTTTTAAAAATGTTTTTAGGTCATGTTGGCCCTTAATATTAAGGTTTAATCCTTAGTGAAGCTTGGTTGTCTCTTAATAACTTTAATTAATTTTAACTGCTATTAGGAATATTTTTGATAAAAAATTTAATTGAACATATTTTAAATAATAAATTATTTTTATTCTAAATATGGAATCCATATTTCCAAATTCTGATTGGATATGTTGCATAAATTAATTTACAAATAATCCCCCTGATGAGATGACAAAGTGGGTTTTTAATGAGAAAATGATCAAAAGATCATTATGTTTTTATTACCACATTCAATATAAAAATGATTATAATGACCTCAATTTTATTAATATATTTAAAATTTAACTAATAATACTTTTTAGCTAATTTCAAATATAATTTGACACTATAAATTATGTAAACATAGATTTGGGTTTTAATTAAAATTCAATCTTTTTCATTATTCATCAAAAAATAAAACTTATGTTAAAAATACTAAAAATACACCATAATATAATTTTGTGATTATTATTTTAAAAATGAGGTTTCTTTTTTCAAATAAAATTTATAATTATGATTTTTTGAATAGTTACGCCATGAAAAAGCTGCAAAACCACCTTTATAAAAAATATTGGTTTTTTATGCGTAAAAATTATGCATGTTCTTATGTTATTCCTTTAAAATATATCGGGTGAATGTAAAAAAATTATTGAATATATAATTTATATATTTCATCAATATAAATCACTAACATTCATTAATTTTATTTATTAGGAAAAAATGTAATTGGGAACATAAAAATAGTTGTTTTTTATAAAATAATTTTTTATATACAATTGGTTTTTATATTCATTTATAATTAATTGGTAACCAATTAGTTAAACAATTTATTTTAATGAGAATTTTATTAACATTTATAACATCAAATTTAATAGTTAGGTTATATATTATTATAATAATCTTTTAATAATACGTTTTTGTTTGGAAACTCTTAGTCTGGGGTGTAACTCAAGTTATCAAAAGAAGTTTTTGTTGTGTGTAACACAAACTAAACCAACATTGAAATCATTTAAAGATATATATTTACTTTATTTAATATATCATAAATCCTTTGGGTGTTATATTCCCTTCCACTCTTGGTGTTGAATGTCATATACGATATCGAATAAAATGTTCTTCTTTTATAATTTTGTGGCGTTACATTTTCTCCGCCTTTGATAAATTGTGTCTTTGAAATTTAAACATCATCTTGATAATATATGGTTTGGAATTTTAAAATAACATCATTGAATTCCCATATTTTGAGAAGGTATGATAAAATACCCTCTTAATATGTGATAAATTTGAGTAATAAGATCCCATGACTATGCATCAATGTAAGAGAACATCAGTGGACAGTAAAGATATGGACTTGGAGGAAAATCATAAATAATTATAGAAAGATGTAAATTTTATTGACATAAATTAGGTGAATTATCATTGGAATTTTTAGTGCTTAAATCCATAAAAATATGACGATTTCAAATACCATCGGTTCAAACCATAGGTATTAGGATAAAAAAATTAAGATCATCTTTCTAATGTTGATTAAATCTTTTACTACCTAAGAATATAAGGATGAATAAATAATTGACATATATCTATCTCATGAGAAAAATTTCCATCCTATTTCCATTTTTCTTTCAATTTAAAATTTATCCCTTTACTCTAATAAATGAATATAAAAAATATTTTTTCCCTTGAATAACTAAAAATCACTTTTAACGGATCGGAAGATCCATATAAAATATCCATATAACTGTCTTTTACTATAATCCAAAACATATAAGTTTAATAAATTATTCTATAAACCTTAAAAATAATACTACTAGTTTATAATTAATATTTATTCGTCAAATCGTATAACTAAAAACAATGATATATTAACATGGACTATTCATAGCACAATGGTGGTCGTTAAAACCTTATCATCCACCAGTTATGGGATCAAGACTTATGGCCATTACAAATATGATGGGATTTCACCGAGCATAAACTTTTTCATTTTTCTAAACTATATTCATATAATTCTCCCAGTGATTCGACGAACATCCTTGAAATAATGTACATCATTAAATAACATCGTACTAGGGTTTTGAATACAATATATTTTTCCTTACAAAATATAATTTTATTATTTTTATATAAAGCATAAACCTTATTAACTAACTTTATTATTATTTCTATAAAATGTAAAGGTATTATTTTTCAAATATCTTTTCCACTAAAAAATATAAATTCTTAAACTTTCTCTAAAATTCCCATTAATTGCCATATTTTCATTATATAGAACCTAATATATTTGTTTAATTATTTGAATATAACTTCTATATTAAACTCATAAACCCATGATAATATACCGATAGAGATTTTTCACTAATAAATAACAAATAACCTACACATTTCAAAAACATTTATATTTTCTTCTATATTTATCCTCGAATTCTATCAAATGGTTATGTTCCTACATCTATGTTTTTCAAAATCATATTCCCAAGGTTTATGATAAACATCATATGATACCAACTATAGCACCCGAAACCCAGTAAGACTGAATATAATGTTTACTATAATTAAATTCTTAGACTTATATGGAATCAAATATTGATTGACCGTTTAGTTTTGTAGTCTTGGTAAACTATATACAAACATTAGTCTTGTATTACAAATGAACCCACTAATTGAAACATAATTTTTTTATTCAAAGATAATTTTATTCCCACTTATCATATCCATGCATATCATTCTTGGTAAACTTATTGCATTCTTTGGGATATGAAAAAAATTTGGGTCAACTCAAATGATCAGTAATAGTTAAGCACAAAAAAATTAATAATGATTAAATGAGCATAATCAATATGGAAATGTCAATAACCAAACCCACATTACATGTAATCTACATACTAAGAGGTATTGAGTGAACAATATGGATAGTTAAATAACTGAACACAAAATCTATGTAATCAATAAATTGAAACGGACTGTGTAAACAATATGGAATGGTAAATAACTCAAAATATATTCAATTTTATCAACTGTATAATTTATAATCAATATGGATAGGTAAATAATTAAACCCACATTATATTTAATTAATAAAATAATAATTAAATGAATCCATATATTTTGAGATAGTTAAAATATAATGGATAAGTATAATTGGATCTGGATGAAGTCAATGAAAAACTATTAGACTCCATGTTTCCTATGCACATGAAACCTTTACTATGATGACCTTTCACAATGAACTTTAAAACATACTAGGTGAAGAAACCCACTTTGGCTATCCAATTGACTCATCCCTTGAGTCTACTGTTGCATGGAGGGGATATATATAACTGGGTAACACCTTTTTTATTCCTTTCCAAATAAATCTTCATATATCAAATAATATATTATCTTCATGAATTCGGATCCTTATCAAATATTTTAATTGAGTAAAAGATATGGATTTATCAATATTTCCCACAATATAAAATATATTTCAACGGAAAAATCATATATGAAAATGGTATATGGTTTATGAAATTAATAATATCCATGATAAATGATATGGATATGTTTGAGTAATTTATTTTTCAATATTTATTGGAATGTGAATATTTCAAGGGGACTATAAAAATGAATTACGAAAGTGAATAGCAATACTATACTTTTCCTAATCAATCATAAATCATAGAGGGGAAGAATAATGATGTTATTAATAAATAATAATCAAATTTTATTTAATATTAAAATATGTTCTTTTTTATGAACTTAAATAACATTAAAAGATCATTTACAACATTCTTGAGGAAAATAATCCTTAAACATTTCAAAGAGTCCCATACCACTTTGAAATATTTGACTCATAATCTGTATGAAATAATAAAATTAAATGAAATATATAGTATCACTATAATAATTATAGTAATTATATATCATTTCTAATGATAGGAATATACATCTTATAAAATAATATGGTTGTATAATATAACAAACTTTACAAAGAAGAAAAATTGTGAAAAAAACCATTACAACTTTGGTAACATTGAAATTGTGAACCTCAAGAAAGAGATATCATAACATGGTTATGTAAATACCCATAAATTTTATTATAATAATCATGATATACATTAATGATATTTATATAAAAAACCCAACCAAAATAGGTATTGAATATTGAATAATTCTTGTAAAAATAAAATTTAGACTAGAAATCCCCTTACAACTATGCTATCATCTGAATCAGAACCCCAAAAAGTTATTAATCATAAAATGAAACTATTAAATACCATTATTATAAATAATTTATTATATACTATATTAAATTTTCAATTTATATAGAACACAATAATATATAGGTGATCAATAAGTTATTTATCTCACAGATGTAAAAAGTGAGATAAAAATCACTTATCCTACGCTTCCCTAGAGTTTAAATTTATTTAGAATCCTGTTTTATGTTATTAAGAATGTTAATAACTTATTAAAGAGCCATAATACTATGTATAATATCATATATGTTCATTTTATAAAATATTTTCCCCTCTTGGTTAATGATTGTTCACTATTTTCATTGTTTTGGGTGTTAATTTTCTTGTTTTCTAAGTATGTTTTGACGTGTTGATTTTTTTTAATTATTACTTGTATCATTATTTAATCCTATAAATAATTTATAAAATGATTTTAATACCATATATATTAATTATATTTGATTTTATAATAATTCTTAAAAATTGAAGATAGAAATGAGATGCACCGTTCATAGAGATGGTAGGCCGTATAGATCCATTAACGGTTTTTCATTTTCTTATTGTATTAAAATATTGAAAATATAAAAGTATATATATATTAAAATTAAATTATAATATTTATATAATATATATAACATATATTTATTAAAAAAATAATTTATACATTTCATGTGAAGCGTGAACTAATCACACGACTTTGAGGAGGCGGTACTCCACACATCCACAAACATTGTTATCGTATTCTCAAAAAATGAATTGGTTTTGGAATATGTTATTAAAAAAAGAATAAATACAATATAAATCAAAAATATATAACACATTATCTCTAAATATATAATTATTTACAACATTTAAAGTGGTTAGTGGAATAATGAATGAAATCAGTTTGTGACGAGACTATTCTTCATACACACAAATAATGATTATTTATCCCATTTGATGGAAGTGTGAGTGATATTAGGTCATAAAAATAGAATAAAATTATATACATATATTTAAGATACTTATTTTTTTATATAATAAATATATAAAAAGAATTTATGCTATGGATAATGAAATAAAATAGAAGGGGTTGCTGAAAAATGTTACCTCATTTTTAGTTAACTCCTTCTCGTTTAGATCAAAAGTCCTCATTGGATTTATTTCCTCACAAAATAATGAATCTATAATTATGTGATTTATGTTTCTATATTATTCACTAATGTTTTTAATGATCTAAAGGGATTTATAGGTTTGAAAAATTTGGAGGGTGAGTGGATTTTTATAGTGGAGAAGAAGTAGAATTCTTGTAAATGCAAAAAGGTAAACACTATTGAGAGGTATAAATTACATAATATTCATAAATTAATGATAATATATTATAAAGTGCATTATATAGTATATATAGGTCTATCCAATCGATTTTGGACAATTTTCTATGTCGTTTTGTCTCATAGGATGAAGGTTTCATCCCTTGATAAACATGTTTTTCACTAAATTGTTGTAATTAAATTTAATTTCATTAACTAATCCTTTTGGTCTGAAATTAAGTTTAACTAATTATAATTATAAAATATTCTTATTACCTATATTTATTCTTTTTTCCAAATTCCAATCACATAAGTGGCATAAATTAATTTAAATTAATCCCACGGATGGGATACCAAGCAACTTTTTAAAGTGAAAATGTTCAAAAGTTCACTGTGTTTTTATGTCCAAATTCACTATAAATATAATTCAAAAGTCCTAAAATTTATTAGTATTTGTAAAAATTATTTATTCACACTTTAAAAAAAATTGAATATATAATTTACTAGTATCAAATATTTATATTAAAAGGCAGTTTTCAATCTAAATTCACTATTTTGCACTATTAATCAAAAAATGAAACTTATCTAAAAAATAAAAAAATTCACCCTAATATAATTTTTAAAGTCCAATTTAAAAAATAATGTTTATTTAATAACATTTATAAAATATTATAAATTTATTTTTAAAATAGTAGTTCCTTTAAACGGCATCAAAAGTGCCATTAAAAAAATATTGATTTTTTTGTGTAAATTTGAGCTTGTTCTTATCTTATTCATATAAAATATATTAGACGAATGTAAAAATTACTTTTATTGAATATATAATGTATATATTTTATCAATATCATTAAATAATTGTAAATAATTTAATTTATTAAGTCAAACTTCTTTGGGAGACAAAATATTGTTCTTTTATATAAAAACACTTGCTTTATATTTAATTGATATTTATTTTAATTTTGAATTAATTTGTAACCGATGAATTTCTCTATATATTTTTAATATTTAATACTATTCATAACCTGTAATTTGACATCTGGTTTAAATCATATTAAAATAATATTATAATAAATTATTATTATTCAAAAAATATCAGTCTTTTATGTAACACAAGCTATCAAAGAAAGTCTTTGTTGCGTGTATTGAATTCTAAATCGGTGTTTCGTGAAGTTCATGATATATATTGTATTTATTTAATATATCATAAACCCTTGGAGTTTTATTTTATTGTAACATCCCTGATATTTATAGAATTACAGATTTTTATATCTAATAATTTTTATGAATAAAATATTAATTTTATGTTAAAGTGGACACTTTTTCTGATAGCATACTAGACACGCAAAAACTGGTTTCTCTGAAATCTTACATTACACTCAACTTTTAGTTATACCTAAAAATAAAAAAAATCATTTTAAATGGTACATAACATCTAGTTGTGGTATTAGTGGGAATTAATAAAACTAACTATAATATGATTACACATGTTTATTAACTATTTTTACATTTATCTAATAAAATTTAGAGGCATAAAAGGGGAATGAATCCAATTTTAAGCATCAAATACTCAAATATTCTCAAAAGGTCTTTTTTCCACCTTTTGAAGGGGAACCCATTTGAAATCTAGTATCTGTAACTTTTATATGTTCTATTTGACAAAATAAAAATGTTCTTTAAAATAGAAACAACAAAATATACATTTGTTGAAATTTTGATATTAATCCGATAAAATTCATTTTTTTTAAGATTAGTAAAAATACTACATTTTTTTTCTGAAACATTCCTTTTCGTCTAATTTATTTATATTGATATATAATATTTTTGGTTGGTTTTAAAATTTAATTGTATTATGTTTGTATTATTTAATATATTTTTATTCATTCAAAGTAATTTCACACTGAAATTTGATATAAACACATGTCAATCTTTTGATGGTTTTTACTTTTAAAAAACATGTTTTCTCATGTCGATAATGATAATTAATTTTAAATTACTTTCTTCCAATTTTGTGTTTTAAATTTTTTAAAAATGGATTCTATATTTTGAATCTTAATTTCCAAATTATGAAAAATATTCCTTTAATTTTTGGATATTATTAATAGTAACTTGAGTAATTATTTTTATTTCCCATGATTAAAAAGTAAATCAGGTAAATAAGGGTAAAAATAATATTATAATAGTCAAAAAGTACCCTGAGATGTGTACTAATCCTACTATAGGAGATATAGACAACCATGATCATCCTTAGGTCTATTTTAGGACCCTCTGTTGCTACTTGGGTGTGATAATGACATGTTATAATAATTAATTTAATGTAAAGAGAAATATTACATAAATATGTATCTTTTTACTAAAATGATTTTAATTTGGGGTTATAAAACTAATATATTTAACTATAAATAGTAATTAAAAATATAAAAAAATTCCTAAATCATGGTATTTTATTTATAATGTTTATACATTATATAAATAAATAAATTTATGATGAAACATTGAAGTAATGATTACCTTATTAATAAAAGATTCAAAAAATGATATCATAAATATTAAAATAAATGTAATATAAAATTTTTTATTCCATCCATGAATTTTTATGGATTTTTAAAACATGTTATATTTTATTTAATTTAGTATTTTCTAATTGATCAAGTTGTTATGAATTTAACAATAACCAATTACTATATAGTGTTAAAATTGACAAAAATGAGTTTTTAAAATAAAAACTTTTTAATTAAATGAAATAATAGTCTTAAAAATTAGAGATTTGGTCAAGTGGATTAGATAATTTTTCAAATGAAATTAATAATATACTTTATGTTTTCATGGAAATTTATAGTAACCATATTAACCGTATAGTGTAGAACACAAAAAAACGTTGTAATAGTTAATTTATTTAACTAAGTGTCAAATCCAAATGAAAAGGTTAAATTTGTTAGCCAAAAATGTCTAATATATATTGTATGAGATTATTGCAATCCATCCTCAACATAAACTCTAAATATATTACTTTTTAACTATTAAAATTTTAATATCCTCTTATAATTATAAAATATTTTAAGACTTTCTTAAGGTGCCCCTCCTCCATCTTATAAAAGGCCAGCATCACTACCCACTTAATCACACCCCTAAAGCCCCTTTTCTCATCAAAAATATACTAGAATAACCATATATCCAAAAAATACTCCTGGAAGCCTTTTATTGGGAATATGGAAACTCATGGAAGCCTTTTGGCACAAATCAAAAGGGTTACCCGATTTAGAGGTAACGTCTTCTCTCAAGCTCATTTCATTTATTTTCATTCTCCAACACCCTAACCTATATTTTTCCAACATTATATAACAATAATAGTATACAATATATATTAGGATGTAGTTATTCAAGGTTTTTTACCTACACTTACACACACTTCCCTCTAATGGATATAGAACATATTGTTTCTGTGTATGACGAACTACTTCCTCACGAAATGATGATTGTTCAATTTTTGCCTACCACCTTCCAGGGTGGCCATTATGATGGAAATATATTTCTATATAATATATATTATACTTGTATTGACTTTATTCTTTGGTAATTTTTTTTATAATATACCTTTACTCTTTCTATGTTGTGTAAATATGATAATTTCATTTGAGAAAGTGTGGACTACCGCCCCTTCAATGAGATGTGACTCATTCCCACTATACAAGAAACATATAATGGATGGATTTATTAAACCTATGAGACTCACATTAAATTAATATAATACTGGTATTATAATATATTTTTATTTCATTTGATTATTATTCTTTTAATATGAC
This sequence comes from Viscum album, assembly GCA_963277665.1. Taxonomy (NCBI): domain Eukaryota; kingdom Viridiplantae; phylum Streptophyta; class Magnoliopsida; order Santalales; family Viscaceae; genus Viscum; species Viscum album. The sequence continues at coordinate 313,981,204 of OY728126.1, forward strand.
AAAGAAAGGAATGTAGTGTTCATGCGTACGTAAAACCTATCGTCTCTATGAATGGTGAATTTCATTTATTATATAAAAATATTATAGAAAATTATAAATACATATATACCTGATATATATGATATTTAAATATTGAATAATATTCTGTAGATGATATAATTTTGACTACATTGAAAATTTACACCAAAATAAGTTTATTTTCTACTCAAGTATCGAATATCGACAAAACAGAAGATATGAACTTAAATAATTTTGTAAATTTTTTAAAATGGTAATAAGTGATATAAAAGGAATAATAATCCATAAAAAGGTTCTCAAGAAATTATAAATTAAATAATTATTAATTTTTAGAAATATGACAATTGTACGTGACGAGTCAGACTCAAGGTAAGGGACTTCATCATAATCTATTTTCATTGAGTAATATTTTCATAATATACACCTCTTTATTTTATACAATGTATAATCAAACTTTTAAATTTTATTTTCATTTATATGGATTCTATTTTTCTACAAATAATTATTATAAATGAAAAAATGGAATGTTTTTAACAAACGTGGTGACAATTACTCCTCATCCATCATATCTATTATTTGATATTTGGATTACACTATAAGCATTAATGATTTTAAAAGGAAAAGAAAAACCTTATTCATTTTTTGAATTTTTTGGTATTAAAATGGGTTTGAAAGTGAATTTACTATTTCAATATCATGAAATTGTCTCTTGTGATTGAAAAAGAAATTTTATGAGTGAAATGCTGATAATTTTAAGCATTCATGTGTTATGAAAATATAATGGTACTTAAACATTTAACAGGTGATAATGTGATAAACCAAAGACGGGTGGTTACATGATACACCAAATACAGATGGTTCTATGATAAACTATGTATGGGTGGTTACATTATAACCTCCAATGCATTGGGTATGTATATCGACTGTATGGCTATTCTATTTAGTAATATGTGTGGAAGTCAATCAAATGGTAATTCTATTTCGGTAAGTTTACATCCGAAGTTGCCTTTATAAGATATATGTTTCTTTCTATGGTTTTATGGTAATATTTTGGTTACGATAAGGGTATTTAATGAGAATATATTCAATTAATAGTATTTACTACTTCATAAAGGTAAAAATTATTACATTGTGATAAATTATTCATGGTTTTCATGTTTTCCGAATACTAACACTTTCCTTCTCTATGTATCCCTTACTATGATTTTTATTGTAATACCAAGTATTGAATTTTTTTCATATGAATTGATGAATAATAGATTCATGGATGTGACTGAAGAAAATATATGATGTGGAAACATGAAATGATAACATGTTTCTTTTTAAAGAGTATTTGTTTTCTGAAAAAATTGATAGTGAGTAGAAGTTTCTACATGTAATATTTATGTTTGTCATGTATGAGTTATGACCTCATTATCTAAATCTCTAATACTGAAAAGATCCATGAATTGAATTAAAGTCAAATCATTAACTTATCTCAAGAATAATTGTGTTAATGGATGGGGCCTTATAGTTTGTATCAGTGGTATGCCTAGATAATGTTAGAAGTTTGAATTTGTTAATAGAATATCAATAAAATATTTTTACATTATGGCCAAATAAAAATGTCATACCATTTTAATAATACAACATTTCCTCATTTAAGATATGTTTGTTCAGAATTGTCTTCCATAGTGGAAAGAGGCAGATGTGCTGGGAAGGCATACATAGCAAAATAACCTTCCAAATCAACATCCTAAGATGGTTGGAATCAGAACTGAACATTTTGTTATAGTGATGGGTTAGTCGACCTAGAAGATAAATCATGGTATTATTCACACTTGAGATCATCTTCACCAACCAAAAAAGAATATGTCGATCATGGAGCATTTAATGAGGCAACTCCCCCCGTCATTCAGAGTATCAACTAACCGTGTGCAAGTTGAAGGGTGGATTAAATATCTGGAAAATATTTTTAATGTAATGGGGTGTTTAGAAAATAAGAAGGTTAGTCTTTCTATTTATCATTTTAAGGTGAAGCTGATCAGTGGTAGTCAATAATTAAATATTTTAGAGGAAGTGATGTCATTGAAGCCATGGAATGTGAAGAATTTAAGAACATCTTGATTGAGACACATTTTCCTAAGGCTATTTGAATTTGGATGGAAAAGTAATATTGGAATTAAGGAAAATTTAAAAAGATTATATGGATTCATATAAAGAAAATTAAACCCGTTGGTCATGGTACATCCCAAATTTTGTCCTGGATGTTGATAGTACGGTAAATCAATTTTACTCTTGATTGAAGAGAAAATATTAAAGGGAATTAGCTTCTTGCGAGTTAAAAAGCTATGAGAAACGTTTCTAATTTACTGAGAAGGTACAAATTTAGTTTTCTCGTGAGCATGTATTCCATGAGAGAAAACAATAAGTGATCTAATTGACCGGAAATGTGAATGAATTTATCAATGAATCCTAGAGGTAAGAATATCAAATTTACAACTTGTGATAAGTGTGGTAAAAATAACTTTGGAGAAATCCTATTAAAGTTTGGGATGTGATTCCATTATGTAAGACTATTTATATTAGTTTTAACCATAAGTATTTTGAATATGTATAAAATGAAATACTAGTGGTAATATTTTTTAGTTGTAATCAGATAGGACATTATGCCAATGTTTATCCAATGATGATTACCCAAGGTGGAAACCAAAAACAAATACAAAGCATAAAGGCATGGAAAAATCATTTTCTACTACTACAGATGATGTGGGTCTAGCAAATGAAATGGTGTCATGTATATTATAGGTTTTTAAAAAAATATGAAAATGATCTATTTGGATTAGGATCTTCATATTATTTCATTTCTAGGATCTTTTAAAATAAAATAGACATAGTACCTCATGAATGTGATATAGATATTTCGGTAAAGGATCCATGTGAATGTATTAATTCAACTAAGATTTATAGGAATATTCATATTATACTTTGTGGGATATTGTATATTTTAAATCATTTTTAACTTCCCATAGTAGAATTTGATAAAACTTTGGGTATGGATTAGCTTTCAATTTATCACGCTAAAATATATTGTAATGATAAGAATGTTTTATTCAATGATTTTATAAATTTTATAACATAACATGAAGCTAAAAGATTGATTAAATATGGAAGTAAATTTTATCCAACTCAAGTGGTTGAAAATAATGACACAGTGTTGATTAGTGACATTTTAGTAGTGAATGAATTTGTAGATGTTTTTCCTAGTAAATTTACTAGTACTATTCCTAATCAGAAGGCTGAGATTACTATTTATTTAATTCCTAATACAAAGTCTCTATCTGAACCCCCTTATCGAATGGCTCAAGTAAAAATGTTGAAATAAAAAAAATCGGAGTAATTACATGATAAAGGTTTCATTCGACCTAGAACATCACCACGATTTGCTCCTATTTTATTTGTGAAAAATAAATATGGTCCTATGATACTATGTATTTATTACTATGCCTTGAATAAAATTACTAAAAAGAAAAAGTAATCATTTCCTCATATCAATGATTCATTTGATTAGCGCCATAGAGTTCAGTATTTTTCAAAGATTGATTTGAGGTCTAGGTACCATCAGTTGATGGTGATGGATGATGAAAATCCAAAGATAGATTTACAAACTAGATATGGAAATTTTGAGTTTTAAGTTATGAACTTTGGGTTATCAATTGCACCGACTATATTTTTGAATATCATGAATGGAGTCTTTCATCGGTTTTTTGATCAGTTTTTGGTTGTGTTTATAGATGATATTTTGGTATATTCTAATAGCTATGAGGAACATGAAAGTCACCTAAGGATTTTTTTACAATCCATAAATGAAAATAAATTATATGTAATGTTTTGTAATAGTGAATTTTGGTTGCAAAAAATTTCTTTCCTCGGCCATATTGTTTCTAAAGATTGAAGAACGATTTATCCCTCTAAAACAAAAGTTGTTGAAGAGTGGACAAGACCTACCAATATAAAAAAGATTCATAGTTTTCATGGATTATCTGGTTATTAATGAAGGTTTGTTGAAAATGTTTCTTAGTTATCTATCCCTCTAACTAATATAACACATGATAAAGTTACGTTCATTTGGACAAAAGACTGTGACGATTGTTTTCAGGAATAGAAATGAATATTGGTAAACACTACAGTTTTGGCACTACCTTCCAAGAATGGTGAATTTGTTATCTAAAGTAATGCATCATTGAAATGACTTGGTTTTGTCCTAATAAACAATTACCAAGTAATTTATTATACCAAAAATTAGATTAAAACTAATAAGTTAAATCACCTAACACATGATTTGGATTTAGCTGATGTTGTTTTTTAATTATAAATTGAAGGGAATCATTTTTATCGCAAAAATTGTGAAATATATAATGATCACAAATTTATGATGTATATATTCACTTAGAAATAATTAAACATGATAAAAAGGATATGGATGTAATTAATCAAGGATTATGATTTCACGATAAATTTCCATCTAGGAAAGGTAAATAATGTGGTTTATGATTTGAGTCGAAATGGTAATTAAACAATAACCATGGTATGTTTTAAATGAGATCCTTTGGTTACTGAATTGATAAATTTTGGATTGTAAGTTATTATTATAGGGAATTATTCTATTTTGATTCTGGTGGTAGTAAAAAAATCTTTATCAGATAGAAATAAGAAAGCACAAAATAAAAAAAAGAGTTCTAGAAAAAGGTATAACATGGTTATATGGGTATGTTACATGAATTTAACATTGATAATGACTATGTTTTCAGGTTTGGAAAGAGATAATGTGTGCCTTGTGATTCATAGTTAAATAAAGAGTTATTATATGAAGCTCATAGTTATCTATTTCTCGTACATCCCAGTGGTACTATGATGTATATCGATCTTTGAGGTTATTATAGGTGGGATGGAATGAAAATAGATATTACTCACTTTACCCTAAGATGTTTGATTTTTCAATAGTTTAAAGTAGAGTGGTAGTTACCAAATAGGATGCTTCATCCTTTTCCATTGTTATAATGGAAATGGAAAAATGTGTCCATGGATTTAATTTTGAGATTACAAAAGACTTCTCAAGGTAACAATGAAATATGGGTTATTGTTGATCGATTGAATAAATCTACTCAGTTTCTTCCTATTCGAGATACTCTGTCTCTAGATAAACATTCTTGATTTTATATTAAAGAGTTAGTCATGTTACCTGGTGTTCCCGTATCTATTATATCTGATCGTGATCCTAGGTTTACGTCTAACTTTAGTAAATTCTATCAGAAGTCACTTGGAACTAAATTAAATTTCAGTAAAACTTTTCATCCTCAATTAGATAGGAATTCAGAACGAACAAGTAAAACCATGGAGGATATATTGTCTCCTTTTTCAATGGATTACTAAGGATGTTGGGATAAACGTATTTCTTGGGTTTAGTTTTCATATACTAATATTTTTAAATCCAGTATACAGATGCCACCATTTTAAGAAATATATGGAAACAGTTGTAGGGATAAAGTTGGTGAAATGAACTTGAAGGAACAAAATTGTTAGAAGAGATGGAAGAAGAAGTTCAATTGATCCAGAATCACATGAGGACACCTTAGAGTAGATATAAAAGTAATTCAGATAACTAGAGGAATATCCTTTCTTTCTAGGCAGGTGGTCATTTATTTTTTAATATTTCTCCATGAAAAAAAATGAGTCATTTTGGAAAAAGGGAAAGTTGAATCCATGGTTCATTGGACCCTATAAAATCATGGAGAAAGATGGATTAGTTGCATATAGAGTGGCTTCAACTTCAAATTTATCCTAGGTACATAATATTTTTCATGTTTCCATGTTATGAAATTATATTCCAGATCCATATCATGTTTTGAGTCCAGAGGTGGTTTAGTTCGAAGAGAATCTTTCTTATGAGGAACAACCATTACATATATTTGACCACATAGAGAATGTGTTTCAGAATTAGGTGATTCATTAAGAAATGTTTTATGGGAAAACCATATGTTTGATGAGGAAATTGAAAGTCTTAAAATTATATGGGGGATAATAACCCACTTATACGATAAGTAAATAAAATTACGTGGATGCAATTTCCAAAATAGTGGAAGGGTGTCAAATACCAAGAATTTATAGAATAATACATTTTCATATCAAATAATATTTATATATAAGATATTATTTTTAGGTTAATGGGGAAATGTTTTTCGATGTCGTACTAGACACACAATAATGAGTTTCTCTGAAATCTTACGTTGCACACAACTTTGAGTTATACTAAAAAATAATACATAAAAATATTATTATATTAAATGGTAGTTAACACCTAGAGATTGTATTGGTAAGAATGAACATAAATAAACATAATAGGATTACAAATGTTTTTATATGATTTTACATTTATCAAATAAATTTTAGAGGCTTCAAAGGATAATGAATCTAATTTTAACCATAAAATACTATAATATTTTTAAAAGTTCGTTTTACCACCTTTTGATGAATAATTTTTTAAAATATAGTTTTTACACTTTTATATGTTCTATTTGACTAAAAAATTCTTCTTTGAATGAGTAATATCAAAATTTACTTTGGATGAAATTTTTGTATTATTATGCTAAAATTCATATTTTAATGAATAATGAAAAATAATGCATTTTAACTCTAAATTGCATTTTTATCAAATTTATTTATATAGTTTTATTGCCCATTTAATTTTATTTAACATATAATTGGATTATTTGTTTATCATTTATTCCAATTTTCTTATTTGGAAGTAATTTCACGATTAAATTTCACATAAACACAAGTCCATATTTTGATTTTTTTTACTTTTAAAAAATTCATTTTCTCATTTTGACAATAGGGAAATAATTTTAATTTAATTTCTGCCAATTTTGTGTTTTGAATTTGGAAAAATGGATTCTATATTTGAAATAAGATGTTTCAAATTATGTAGATATGACCCTTTTATTTTTATACATTTTGAATAGTATCTTAAGTAATTATTTTTTCTTAGCATGGTTATAGGGTAAATCTGGTAAATAACGGTAAATTATAATATTATAATAATAATATACTATACTAACATGTGTCTTAATGTTATTGGATGATATATTCCTGACCATGATCATCCTTCAGTCTATTTTAGGACCCCATGGAGAAATTTGGGTGTGATAAGGACATGTTATAATAATTAATTTTAACTATAGGGAAATATAACATAAACATGTATCTTTTTACTAAAATGATTTTAAGGTGAAGTTATATAAATTATCTATTTGACTATAAATTTTAATTATAATTATAAAAATAATTCATAGATTATTGTATTTATTTATAATTTTTATACTTTATATAAATAAATTTATTTATGACACAACGATTATGAATTGATTACCCAACTAATGAAGGATTCAATTAAATGATTTTATAAATTTTAAAATAAATATAATTTGAAAATTTTGATACCATAAAAGAATTTAATGGATGATTATTACATTTTATATTTGTTTTCTTGTAGTTTTGATAATTAATCAAGTTGTAACGACATTAATAAAAATTAATTACTAAATATTGTCAAAATTAAAATAAATGAGTTTAAAAAAAATAATTTTTTTAATGTATATAATAGTCTTAAAAATTTAGATTCATCTGAATGACTAAAATATTGTTAAATTTTTCGTTAATTACTTACTTGATGTTCTCTTGGAATTTTATAGTAACCTATTTAACCATATCTTGAAAAAATATAAGAATACCCTAAGAGAGTTAATTTATTTAACTATGGGTTAAATCCAAAAGATAATGTTAAATTCCTTACCTAAAATTGTATAAAACATATTTCATTAGATTATATCAAAAAGTCCTCATCTTATCCTCTAAATATATTACTTTGGAACAATTATAAATCTAAAATCAATTTATAATACAATAATATATCAAATCTTTCTTAAAGTGCCCCTCCTCCCTCTTATAGAAGGCCACCACCTTCACCCACACACTTTAACCTCTCATGCCCCTTGGCTCATAAGACTTATAATAAAATAATCTCCCAACATAACTCACTTCCGCCTAAAAGCCTTACCTTGGTAATAAGGCATCTTAAGGAATCATTTTGTCTCAAATCAATATGAGTTACCTGATTTAGAGGTAACATCTTTCCTCAAATAACATTCATTTATTTTCTTTCTCCAACCATCACAAATCACATTATTCCATTAGTTTATAACAAAACCAGTATGATAAATGTACTAGGATGTTTTTCATCTAATGGTTTGACCTACACATACACACACCATTATATAATGTCTATAGAACATATTGTTTCTGTGTGTGGTGAAATACATCCTCATGAAGCGAAGATTGTAAATTTTTCTACTAAGACCTCTAATGGTGGCCATTGTGGTGGAACTATATTTATATATGATAAATATTTTTTTATATTGTCTCTATACTTCGGTAATTTTTACATATAACATACGTTTATGCTTTCCATGTTATGTAAAAATGATATTTTTGTGTGGGGATGTGTGGACTGCCGCCCCCTCAAAGAGATGTGACCCATTCCCTCTATACATGGAATGTATAAAGGATTGTTTTATTAAACCTATTATACATACATGATATTAATATAATACATGTATTATAATATACAATTATATCATTTGATTATTATTATTTTAATATGACAGAAAAGGAAAGTAGCATTCATGCGTATGTACGACCTACCGTCTCCATGAACTGTGCATTTCATTTCATATCTCAAAATAAAATGGATATTATAAATACATATATTTTGGATATATATGATATTTATGCCATTAATAATACTCTAAAGATTATGGAATTTTTACTATGTGGACAATTTAAATCAAAACAAGTTCATTCTTTGACTCATGTACCAAATATCGAAAAACGTCCGATATGAACTTAAATAATTATGACATTTTTTTAGCATGGTAATAAGTTATATATAATTAATAATAAACATGAAAAAGTATCTCAATAAAGTATAAATTAACCTATGTTTATTATTCAGGAACATAACAATTGTACGCGATGAGTCAATCTGAGGGTAAGGGACTTCATCTCAATCTCCTTGTATTGATGAATATTTTGATAATATACATGTCCTTATTTTTTAAGGTGTATAATAAACCCCTTGAATTATAATTTTATTGAAAGGGGATGTTTTTCTATTAATCATTGTACTAAAAAAATAATGATTTTTTATAACGTATGCAGAAACAAAAACTCCTCTATCACAGTAACCATTATTTGATATTTGGATTCCTCTATAAGGCTTAATGTTTTTAGAAGGAAACAAAATCCCATATTCCCTTCTTGGGTGTTTTGGTATTTCAAATGGCACTTAAATAGGATTTATTATTTACAAATCATGAATTGATCTCTGGTGATTACAAATGAGTTTTTAGGAGAGAAACGTTGATAAATGCAATTTTTTGGGTGTGATTATTATACAATGGTACTTAGACATTTGATGGGTGGTTACGTAATAAACAAATGATTGGTGATTACATGAAAAACCAAATATGGGTGGTTCTATGAAGAAAATGGATGGGTGGTTATGTTATACCCTTCAACGGATTGAGTTTGGAAGTCAGTCGTATGACTATTCAATTTAGTGATATGTGTGGAAGTCAACCATATGGTTATTAAATTTATGTATGTTTACATCCCAAGTTACCATTATATGATATATGTTGCTTTATATGGGGTTTAGGTAATATTTTGGTTACACAAAGGGAATGAAATGAGATTGTATTCAATGAATATTATTTACTACTTCCTAAAGGTGAAAAACATTACTTTATGATAAAGTATTCATGTTTTTCATGATTTCCCACAAATAACAGTTTCATTCATTAGGTATCCCTTATTGATATTATTATTCTAATCCCATGTTTTGAAATGTTTGTCATAGGACATAAATAAGAATAGAGTCTAGGATGAGATAATGGAAAAAATATGTTATTAAAACATAAAATGAAACCTTATTTCTTTTAAAAGAGATTTTGTTTTATGAAAAAAATGGATAATGAGTAAAAGTGTATACATGTAATGTTTAAGTTATTATATATGAGTTATGACCTAATTCTCTAAATCTCAATACCTAAAAGATCCTCGATGTCAATTGAAGTCAAATTATTGATTTATCTCAAGATTATGTAATGTTTAAGGATGAGGCCTTATAATAACCATCAATTTTTGATGTCTCATGTCATATAATATTTCTAATATAATGTTTTTATTTTAAAATTTTTGTGATTTACATCAACAATGTGAAACTCATGGTATCATGATTCGAACTCAATGTTTATTCTATAATGGAGTGTGCACCCCTTGGATTTTGATGAGATTGAGGCATTTCACACTGGTAACTTGTGGTGGTATTTTATTTTTAAATTGGCGAGCATCCATGTATTGGATAATAATTGATGGAGTTGATAGTGAACTTATGGGCATTTTTCCTAGAGGTTTTGATGAGAATGTGGAGTGTCCCATCCAATATTATTATGACATCATGTCTGAATACTATATTATTGATAAGTGGAATGAGTATTTAATGGTAGGAGTAAAGTATTATGGAACTTATTGTGGTTGTGCTAGAGCAATGGTGTAAGTTTTGAAGGTGGGGAGTGCACCATTGGAAGATGGAGGGTGTGAATATTGTTAAAAATTGAAGGTCCAATATATACAGATGAAGATGTTTTTGTGAGTTGAGAATGGTTGGTGGTTTATTCTCTCTATTTGTGCTTTGGAATGACTAGGATTGTAACATCTATTCATTACATGTGGTAATTTACAGAGTGCGGGTCATGGAGGTAAAACCCTCATGTTGGAAGGTTCATGGGTGTGGTGGATCAGTAATGGATAGTCGATATGGTATTTTGATATTGGTGATTATATATATATATTTCTCTCTTATTTTATATGGATCATTAGTGAATATTAGATTTAAAATTTGGGTGATGTATTTAATAGAGTCTTTTTGTTGTCAATTGGATTATGGTTATTTTAATGAGATATAGAAATGAGTGGGATTAGACATGTGTCAATGATACGGATGATGACATGGTATCAGATTTGATTTCTTGATGATATAATTATGTTAATAAACTATGAATCGGGTTTGGAATTCAAAATTGGTGTTTGAACGGTCTCAAAATGCCTCCATAAGTAATAGAATAATGGTAAAGTGATGAGATAGAATTTTTGAATTTGATGCAATCATTTTATAAACGTTTTACAGAGGAGTTAAAGCTATTTGTTTCACTCATAATTGGATATGGTGGGTTCAAAATGAAAATTGGAAGATTGTTTTGAATATGAAAGGTGGGTTTCAAAGATCACCAAGGGATTTTGTGGAAAATATAGTATATCTAGTCTTATTACATGGACCATGGAGTCTCATCTGATTCAATTTGGGAATTGTAGATGAGGAGAAGTACAAGGTATTAATTGGTTTTTTCCTAAGAATTGGTTGTTGTGATATAGAGACCACATTGACTGGGTTATTAGAATGTTGGAATTGTGTTTTAGTGGTGATTCCAAGGATGTGGATCACCATGAAATGGAATATTCTTTTATAAGATATTTACTATGTTGGAGAGCACTATAAACCTAGTAATGAGTTTTTATGACATTATGGTGTATTTAGATAGATTGGTGTTTTTGAGCACCATCATAGGGATTTGGTGATCCTGAAAAGCAATGACTAACGTTTTGATGAATAGTATGTGTCATATTTGAAGTTACATAGAAAAAGATTATTTGGTATTTCAGAGAGGAATTTAGTGAATTGATCTTGAGTTAGAAACCACCATAGATAAAAAATTTCTTGTTAAGAGATCATTGAGACTTCTTAGTGATAATAAGTGTTAATGAAACGATGTTGTAAAACCCCGCTCCATTATGGGTTCTTAATTCCTAAGGGTAATATTTTGTATTTTTTTATGGTTTCATTTTGATATTCATGATTCAAATTGGAAATTTGGGAGTAAGAACATATTAAAGGGATATTTTTGTATATGGATCAAGTATCTGGAGGTTCCATAGGTACTGAGGTGAGTATCATGATATTCAAGAATAAGTTATAGTTTTGGGAATTATTTTTTTATGCTGGTACATAGTCAGGCCACATAGTTTAGGGAAAACTATTTTGTTTCCCATAAATGGGGGTTTTTTAGTTCATTTTGAATGTTTAGTGTTAACAGACATGATTAGTTCAAATTTAAGGTTTGACCTTGGAAATTTATGGGTAAACCATGAAATTGGGATTAGTCCCATGGGATGTAGTATTTTTCTAGAAATATGATTCAAATTCTATAATTTAGCTATATTAGTTATTTTCATGGTTGGTGCTAGGATTGGTAAACCATGAAGCCTAATTATGCATTGTGTGTGGCCTTGCATAGTGGAGGCCACACGGTTTAGAGAACCATAAAATATAAAAAAATTCATTAATGGGGTAAAAATGGCTAAAATTATCATAGGATTCAACTTATGACCTTCATATTTCTCTCCCTCACATACTGTTAAACCATGTGGTACCTTTCCCATTTTCCTCTATTGATTTCCCTAGGATTTAGGGAATTATTTATATGGTTTATTTATATTTTCATGATGAGATCCCTTGATTTATCTTACTTATTATAACTATGTTCCATTCTTATATATTTAAATATAAAATTCATCATTTTATATTATTAAACTATTAGGTATTTTCATCATATTTAATGTCGTATACATTTTTGTGAGTATAATTTTGAATTCAACTTGAAAAAACCAATAAAATGATATAGAATGAATTCTAAAAAGGTTGCATCACATTAATGTGTATGTTGAGGCTCGTGTTGACAACTCATAATTGAATATATATTTGAAAATGAATCCTAATATAGAGAAAAATAACTATCCACATCATGAAACACCAATTCGTGATGTGAAATGCCTAAATATTTTATGATGTGTGAAGAAGGTGTGAAAGACACACCCAAGGGATGAGCTTGAAAACTCAGGGTGTGACACTATATGTCATGCTATGAATGTTTTTTATGGTAACTATGTCTTTTTATTTTGAATAATTTATTCCCAAGTGAATTGATTAATTCATCTGTAACCCCCTAGTCGACTTGGTTTGATTGTTTGGGTGCTTTTATGAAATTGATGACTCTTGGGGGTGAATTTTCACCTATATATACAAGTCTCTGGGGGAGATATAGAGGAATTATAAAACGTATCCTATCCCTATTTATAATTTTTTTCTTCTATAGAGTCTTCCGCAAATCTAGTCTTCAATTTATTTTGGTGAAACACCCAAAAATTATAAAATAAAACATTATATATGATAGAATGTACGGTAGGAATCCCATAGTGCATGAAGAAATACAACACACTCATAATTTACAATATATTATTTCTTAAATATTTTTTACCAAAAGATTTAGTGTTTAGACATTTTTATTAATGAGTGATTGTAAGAGTAAAAGAGAGGATGGATGTGGTCATAAAAGCATCATACCTTCATGCTTATTGGAATTAAAGAAAAATTTCAAAAATCATAGCCACAACAAGAGACAATATAATCACCCTACCAATCATAATCATATTCTAACGGACCGGGAGACCTCGTTAACATAGTTGGCTTCTTATATGAGTAATATTTCATGAATCTTTCTTTCCATATGAGAATAGGTAGAAAAACCTCATCATAGACTATGAAAATTTTTCTTTTTAAAAACACGTGACTATAGGTGGGGTTTTTTGGAGATTCATCCCCAGTATCATCCCACCTTCCAAGATCTCCCTCCATTTACCATAGTTTAATAATTTATTCTAGAATCCATGAAAAATTCGTGTAATCATCTATTATAGGGTACAATTACCGCTAATTAACTCAAAATTTCATGCTACCTTTAGCTTGGTCAACTCCATGATTAGGGACCAAAGCCAGGGACAACCCTGACCCAGATCTATTCAAGGCATGTCTTCATTCCTCTGAGTCCTATGCATACTCATTATCCCTAGACAGCTGATTCTATTATTTAAGCTCTTGAGACACATCTTCCACCACACAAGCACTAAGATAATACTTTACTCTATCATTAATTGAGTGTCTTCCACTAATATAAACCTCTTTATTATGCATTTTTTGTCTCCTCAATTTCTTCCTATAGAAATATTCCTAATTCTCATTTCGCAATCAAAAGGAATATATAACATTTTTAAAATAATTTTCTATGATATAGCCAATAAAATTTAAATTTATATATAAATAATGTAAATTTTCATATTCCACCATTAGAGAGATTTCATCATCGTATCTAGGAATCACTATATTATGAATCAAGAGAAAATGTAGGTCAATTACTACCAGGACCCCATCGTTTTGACCAAATTTCATACCCTCATTAGTCTTATCCATTTTAATTTGAACTCACACTCCAAAATAAATGTAAAAAGGAATCTTATGATTCTATATGATTTATTGAAGCCCAATAATTTTTATCCACACTTGATACTTACTATTATTTAAAGAAAATTGATTGAAACCAAAATACCATTCATGAATGAAAACCGTACCTGGCTTCATCCTAGTAGATTTGATCCCCTAAGCTCTACACTTCATATGATCCGATGGGAAAATTATGTGAAAAAATACATGACCCAACTGTATACATCTATAATATAAGAGGCCCCATATAGAATGGAACTTTCAAACAAAATCATCAAGCCTTCAAAATTTTCCTCCACTATGAAGGACAAGTCAGGAAATAATTGAGTGTGCACAAAGCATAAATCATTCAATGATAGTATCCCTATTATCAACCACATTAGTATTGTAAAATATTCAGATGATTCCCTCAGAGAGACTATCACATAAAGATATGAATATATGGATATTAGAATCCCTGTCAATAACCTCATATCAGACAGGGTTTCTGGTATTTTCTAAATTACCATGTGACCCAATTATAGTATCTAGGACCATGGTTTTAGATCGGGTCACCGCATAACCCAATTTTATATTAAAGTTCTTCCATACATGTGATTGGGAGATACTCACCTCATATAGAAATTAGTTTCCCCAAAAGGAATAGGAAACCTCTTTTAGCTCAGCTATCACCATCGCGACACAAAGATTGGACACCACAGTTCAGCGTCGAGCAGAAATTCCCGGAGCATGGTGGTCAACTGATATAGGAGACATGGTGGCCACAACCATAATGACCTAAGCCCACAAACAACTAATAGGGAGATCATGGTCAACTTCTTAAACACCCACCAAGATAAAGTAATCATCCACTGACCTACATGATTTATCAAAACTTGGGACTACCACTTCGATCAATCACTGCTCACACTCATCCACCGGAGACTAATGAAAATCAGAAAACAAATCATTCAAGTTTTCTAATCTACGGAACAATGTGAATGTAGCCACACCAAACCTGAGATGCCGACCACCTATAGGGAGCTCTCTTCTAGCAATAAGTATGTTAATATGATAATGAGACAAAACCATGATCAAGAAAAATTAACTGTGAAAGGCATCAGAATATCCATCAAGGAGTTGCTCCATGTTCATCACCATATCTGCCCATCAAATGAATTATTAAATAAATTAAATTTCATAAATTTCATGTGTTTCATGGAACTCTGAGTTTAACTTTTTTACATGAAATAATGAGTTCGTTCAATAGTTTGTGTTAGACATGAGAACGATATTTTCCAACTGACAATATACTATTAATATTATTTAATATGATAGTTGTCACCTAGACATTTTAATAGCATGAATGAATATGATTAAATAAATTTTATAATCATATGTTATACAAAAATTAATTTGTTATCTATTGATTTAAAATAATAATAAGAATCATCTGAGAAGGGAAATTATTTTTCATAAAAATAGTATTTTCTTAAAAAAAGTCGTAGTTGTGATTGGCGCACATAATTTTAAAATAATTTTTAACACTTTTAAAATATTTATATGGAAAAATTAACACCATATTTTAAATAAATATACCTAAATTATCATATGGTTTGGTTTTGTGATTTTTCATGGAAGCCTCATTTTTTGTAAAATTATGAAAAATACAAAATTTTAATTTAATGTAACCATTTCTAAAAAATAATTTATAATGCTGAATTATATTTTTAATTTATTTAAAATTAAAATTTGGCATTTTTAATATCATTTAACATAATAAATTTTAATTGAATAATTTTTATATAGAATATATATATATATATAAATTTTAAACTTTTTAATATTTTCACTTTAAAAACCTACTTTCTCATTGGGTCTACGGGTTTGATTTTATGTTAAATTAATCCACACCTTGAAATTTATTTTGGTAAAATGGATTCCTTATATGGATTAATTTTAATTAATATTATATAATAATTTCAACTTAATACGGTTTTGATCATTACATGTGTTAATGTTAAACATAATTTTAAACACACATAGGATATTTATTTAATAAATTAGATTTAATATTTATAATAATTATGTATAAATTCTCTAATAAATATCATTTTAATTATATTATTGAATGTTATATCACCTAGGTAAATAAAAATATACAAGTTATAGTGATAAAAATAAAAAGTGTAAAATCGAGTAAAATTAACCACTAAGGAAAAACATGATAAAAATGTATTCATTTTTTACCTTTTTACCTACAAAATTTACACTATCCACAAATATTTTTATATTTTTTAATTTATTTAGGTAAGGGAGACCTCCCAATAGAGAATACTTTTTAGTATCTACAAGAATTCCATTCCTCCACTACTATAAAAATTCACTCACATCTCTCAATTTTTCAAACCATAAAACCATTTTAGATCCTAAAATACCTTCCCAAATCAACTACCAATATTTTTGACCTCTTCCGAAAATCATTTTTTGCGAATAAATACAACCTAGGACAGATTTGGTACAAACCAAAATAATATATCTGAAGAAAGGTTAATGTTCTTCAATGAGTGTTTTAATTTTATTTCTTTCTTCACATCCATAATTTTATTTTAAAACATTGTCATACAATGAAATAATTATAATACATATAATTTTATTTTTTTATAATAATTTTATTACCAAAAAACATATCCACTTATCTAAAATTAGTTATGAAATCATTATTCATGTGAACGGTGAACTACTACCTCATGAACCAATGTTATTCATTTTTCCATTTCCACCTCACAAAGGTGGGTATGATGATAGATATAAATTATATATATGATATTTATAATATAATTATACATATGGGGTGAATTTATTATATATATATATATATATACGTATATATTCAACATCCATTCCATAGGAGATCCGACAATGTCACTCATGTGTTCGGTGGACCACGACCTCACGAAGCATTGTGATTCGTCTTTCTATAACAATTCCCATGGACGGCGATTAGGATAAAATAAATGACAACATGTAATATTAATAAAATAATTATGTTATTAAGAACATATTTATCATTATGGAAATATTAAATATATATATATATATATCATTTTCATTCATTCCTTTTCAGCCACGTAAAGATTATAACAACGTTCGTGTACATGTGAACTACCACTTTCATTAAACTACATGACACACATATCATAAACACACCACATGGATGACATATATAAGTATATAATATTCTATATATAAAATCATTATCATATTATAAATGTAATATATTACTTACCTCCTTTCAAAAATGATTAATGAAGAATGGAAACATTACTCATGCGTACAAGCGGTCTACCATCTCTATGATCATAACATACACCATTTATCAAGACCATTTTTCCTAATTAATTAAAAAATTACAATGGATGTAAAAATCTGATTACTATTTCTGGATTATTATTCTAGATATTATAGAACTACATTCTATGTGCATGGACTGGATCTTTCCTGATGAAACATGCATGACAAAAGAAGGAAATAGACACCAGATACAACGAAAATAAGTAAATATCCTTATGGAAAATATGATAAAATATTTTTAAAAGATCATATATGATATTATAAATACTGATATGGTTATTTATAAGTTAATAACCTGATTAAAACCATTATACAAGATAATAAGTCACATTAAACCAAAAGGAATCATTATGTAAGAGATTTCATCTCAATTTCATTTCATTGAGGCATATTGTAATGTTAATCACCAAATTTAATTTATATGGATTATATTCTGTCACTTATGACATGAAATATCATAAATATTTCAATGTTCCATGTATTTTATGATTAATTTTTTTTATTATTTCAACTAAGGAGATGTAACTAAAATAATACCATGAGTTAAGGGATTTATTAACTCAATATCAGTTCATTGGGATAAACTTATACATAATTTTTTGTGAAGTTATAAGATTAGCTATAAAATTAATTTTGATTAAATTTCTTATTATTCCCATATTATTTATATGTAATTATTGTTTAAATACTTAATCAGTTAATTTATTAATTCCCATTTCAGTTTTATGATCTTTGTAAATATTTACATCACAATCTCATTATAATCTAGTTTTTTAACCTTGAATTTCAATTGAAGGAAATTATTTGACTATTTCCTAGAATACCTTGTTAATTTTATTCTCCTTTGGTAACTAAGGATATTTTAAACTAATGTTACCCTTTCCCCCGTATTTGTACATAAAAATTTTTAGAAACGTTTTTCAAGAAAATCCTACATTATTTCTCTCTTAATTCAAAAATATGTTTTGTTCAGAAACAATATTTTCAAAAATAGTTTTAAATTATTATATCCATTTGAGAATAATTTATAAAAAGAATTATCACCCATTACTATTCATTATATAAAAAATTCATTTGATTCTTATGTTGTGTTCAAAATAATAATTTTTTTGATTTTTTTAAAAATGGGATAGGAATATTCTTGTAATTTTTTGAGTAAGGGACATTCATAACATTTTCTATAAAAAAGTGAATGATATTTTTTTAAAAAATTTACATAATATATAGAATTACCTTCCATCATGACCATTGCTCCCTTTCTCCTTATTTTCAAGATAATGGGTATATATCAATACCATTATTCTTGTTCCTCTGGATGGTTATTGATTATTTTGACAAAGTAATGTTTTTAAATTCACATCGTTAATTCATTTTAGTTGTTATTAACTTTTCCTTTAATTATTAACTTTATTATAGACAGTAAACATACCCTAAAATTTGATAATATTTCTCATTTATATGGTTATTTCCTAAACAATATTCAATTTTTACATTATGTGTTTACTAAAAATGTATTTGATTAACTGGGGAAATAATGATAAATTCATATCCATTATTCAATAGAGATATATATTGACAAGTCAAATTGATTATGAATTAAATCAATTATTTGATATTTGAGAAATTATTGGGGTATGAAATATATTAAATAAGGTTCATTCAATTAAATCCCCTCAATGAATTGGTAGTATCATTAGATGAATCTGTTGGTGCTAAGTGGTTTTATAACCAATATATTTTAAATGGTCCTATAGATATATTTTTATAGTAAAGGTATACTTTTGTATGAATACAAGATGTATGATAATTAATAAATACATTCATTAATAGTTATTTTTATACATGATATTTCAACTGTGAAATTATCTATGGATGAATTAAATTATAAATTTATTAATTAAATTCCTGGTGGTTTTTTATTTACCTTTAAATATTGATTATATCTTATCCAATTATCATATTCATGTCATTTATTTAATGGAATGTGTTTTAAGTTATTTAATATTCAATTTTAATTATTATCCATGAGATTTTCACACTGATATTATCTATGGATTCAATTCCTT
This sequence comes from Viscum album, assembly GCA_963277665.1. NCBI lineage: Eukaryota > Viridiplantae > Streptophyta > Magnoliopsida > Santalales > Viscaceae > Viscum > Viscum album. The sequence goes on from OY728126.1 coordinate 314,001,109, forward strand.
ATCATTTTATCGATTATATGGAATGTGTGTTTATTTACTACCTTTCTATATTGATTATGATTCTTGATTCTTGATTTCATCCATTGTACTTAACCCTTATTGACCATTTTAGATCACCCTTATTTTGTTCCATTCTCCATGATTCCATGATATTCTAATGACTGATATGCAGATATATACTATATTGAAGATAGCTATTCCTAATAAAATGGATGTTGTAATTTTTTTATTACAATATAATATTTGAATCATGTATGTTTCTAGTTTACCATGACTAGTAAAATATTCATTCCTTCCTAATGTGTTTCCATGTTTCTCATTCCAGTGTAATGAAGAAGGTAAGGATATAGAATACTATGTTCTTTATCATTATTTTTGGTATTTAAGAAAGCTAGTAGAAACATTGGAAACTATATTTAGGAAAATAAATAATATAAAACATAACCTTATGATTTAATTTTTGGATAAGTATAAAAGAATATCCTAAAACATTTGTAATGAAGAGATTATGTTTTTGTCCATGAAATACATCCATGTTTGTAAATTACAAGTGGATTTAGTTTTTTTACATTGACATACCTAGGGGTAATAACTATGAAAGGGGAACATTGGGCTAGGGCCAATTGTCTTCTATTTCATGAAAATATTCCTTACATACCATTATTCCACACTCTCAGGTGGTATTTTTAGGATAATTCACATTTTATATGAATACCATTATGATGGATTTAAATATTAAATTAAAATAAATATCCAAGAATAAACCCCCAGACCATATAAGGGTATATGATGAAATAAAATAGATAAAGTATTTATATATTGGGATTGAAGAATTATATTTTAGAGGTATTTTTCTGATGGTTTTTTGGTTTTGAGAATCATTAAACATCTATATTTTGTGTTAAATTTATGTTAGTTATATATTTTCATTTAATTAAGAGGTAGGGATAAGATAATGGATTATGAATTGAAGATTGAAAATAAGTTCTAATATAAGAACCCCTATTTTTATGTTTTATGTGATGAGAGTCTACCATGACTAAGGACATTTTTTATATCTTTAGGGTAACTATATGTTTTACTGGAAAAGTTATTTAAGTAACAATGTATTTAAATTTTATAGACATTATTTTAAATTCATTTATATAGTTTAGGGTTAATATGATAAATAATGAAATTGTAAATAGACTTTGTAAAATGATAATATATAATTTGTATTGAAAACATAGTAATTTTTTTTAATGATTAATTATATTTCAATGATACCCATCATTTTTGGGAACATAATTGGAATTGAATAAATATAGTTTTAGAAAAAAAGGACATCATGCATGCTAGGGGAAAATCCCTCAAATCCGGAAATTTGATTGGTCTTGAACCCATGACCGAAGTATGATATGTTTTTCACACATAACAATGGCTTACGTGATGTCCTAGTTAAAATGTTATTATTTTTTGTTATATTATTTGAGAAATAAATATGAATGATGAACCAGGGGTGTTACTTTTGATGTGTAGATATTAATTTATTATAGTAGATATTTTTTAATCATAATGGTTTTGGGAAATAGTTAGAGATATGTAGAAAGACGTTTTAATCATAAATGGATCTTATGATCCATTAAAATTGAATTTTATTGCTTTAGAAATAAAAAAAAATTTTGGGTATTCATTTCATATGGTATGTGATGAATTGGAAGATGAATCAAGAATAACCATAAGGTGAAATTTGTCTTATGAAACAGAAATATATCATGTAATTAAATTTCTTTATATTTATTTACAGTAATTGAAGACCTCAACATTACAAAAATGATTTTGAAATAAACTTTTATCGTATTACTATAATTTCTTATGATATTGATGACCTTTTCAACCCTATTAGATATATATATATATATTTGAGGCTATCATCCTACAATTGATCATCCAATTTATTTTCACCAATAACCTCAAATCACTCTTCGAAGTTATTTATGCTTTTACTATAAGTCCATATCATGATATTCCACCAATGATCCCCTAATTATAATCCTATATATGTGTTATAAAATATTTCCTTTTGTCACGACCCGTCCTTGGGGCCCCTGCCGTGACTACCTCAAGCCCGCCTTCCATAGGCCAGGGGCTGGCGACTAGCACCAACGCGTAAATCCCAACAAAAAGGGAAGGCATTGCCTTTGAAAAGTAAACAAGCACCACAGAGTAAGCAAGCGGAAAAGTAAACACTAAGTAAAAACGTTACAAGATGTGTTGAAAGTAAAAGGGGCCGGAAATACAAGCCCAACTGTAAAGTACAACTGAAAGGGAAAAACAGAAACTGTAAAGAAAAGCCACAGCGTCGAGCCGTCCTCTGAAGGTCCCACCTGAAGGGTGGGTACAGATAGCCTCCACAGCTCCTCGGTCCTGCCGTCCGCTTCGAGTATGTCCCGCCCAGTGGCCCACCTCCAGGTACCGTCTATCTCCGCACGCCTCCACCTCGATCAGCGCTGCCCGTCGTCTGCAACCAACACCACGAAGTGCGGGCAAAGCCCGTGCAGGGGTGAGTATAAACTACTCATTAGGGACCCCGAGACCCCCGAAGGTCTCCCGAAATCCACAAAGGATAATCCTCAAAGGAAAGATACAATCACGAAGTAACATCTGACACAGCTTAGGTATATGCCCATACATATACCTAAGTCATCAATTCCCGTTCTGCTCCAACGTCCCATCCCAAGCACAACCCAGTCCACACAGGAAAGCAAAACGTATACCCACACAGGATAGCTCAATACAATCCACAAAGGAGAGTAAACAGTAAATCCACACAGGATATCTCAACACAATCCACAAAGGAGAGTAAATAGTAAATCCACACAGGATAGCTCAATACAATCCACAAAGGAGAGTAACACAGAAGATTCATCTCACACAGGTATACTTCTTCGGATGACGATAAAGATGAGCACTAATCCATCTAAGTCGTCGGACCCACGAAGGATCGATAGGTAACTAACCCCCGCAATGACCCACATACGATCGGGCCCACACAAGACCTGTAGGCGCTGGCTCACACAGAACCGCTGAGCGCTGACCCACACAGGATCGGACCCACACAGGATCGGGCCACACAGGTCCTGTAGCACTGATCCACGTAGGATCGCTGAGTGCTGTAGTCGTCGCAGTCCACTGAGGATCTCTGCACAGTCATCGTTGCAGTCCACTAAGGATCTCTGCACGGTCGTCGCCGCAGTCCATTGAGGATCTTTGCACGGTCGTCACTGTTGAAGTAGCAGTCGCAGCCAGAACTAGGGTTCTCGCACACAGCAAGCTCGTTCGGGAGGGTCCGCTCCACAAGCTGAGAGGTTGATACATCAACTGACACAAAGTCCAAAGTTGATGTATCCAAAAGATTCGTATCGTCAACAGGAACTCAACGTCGCAGACGGCGCATCAATCGGACGCCCGGTCTGAGAGTTATTGGCTTTTCGTCCTAGGGGCCCGGTTGGTTTTTAAGGCAAAACCAACCCGACCATACTCCACCTGCATCCAAACCTCGGGCAGAGTATGACAAAAGTTCCGTCTCACATAGAGGAATTCAACAAAGCTGACGACACGTCAATCGGACGTCCGTAGCTCATGATATGAGCGTTTCTGCTCCAAGGGCCCGGTTGGTTTCGTGTACGAACCATCCCGACCGAACTCAAAGTATTCGGAAACCTTGAGTGCGATATACCGAAACGACCATCTCGATCCAAGGATCGCGTTTCCTCTGACGGCGAGTCATTTGGAGGCCCGTAGCTCAAGTTACGAGTGTTTGAACAAAGACCGTCCGAAGCCGGGGGGTACGGTCCCGGGCCGACCCGGCCCGACCCCCCCTAGGTCAGCCGAACCCGGTCCGAACCGGTCCGAACCGGTCCGACCCGGTCGGACCAGTCTGGCTCGGCCAGAATGGCCCGGCTCGGCCGAGCGGCCGAGTGGCCGAGTGGCCTACGCGGGGGGAGCCGCCGCCCCGCGTGACACCCCCGCGGCATCCGCAGGGTGTCGGCCAGACAACCCGGACGCGGCTGAAGCCGCGTCCCGGGTGACGCGGGGGGTGCTGCCGCCCCCGCGGGACACCCGCAGGGTGTCCTCCTGGCGCCGGTCGCGGCTTCAGCCACATCCTGCGAGCGTCGCCGCCGCGGCCGGACGCCGCCGCCTCCGGGTGCCGGCGACCCGCGCCGCCGCCGTCTTCCACGGGCTGCCAGAGTCGCTCCGGTGGCCCGTATTTCTTCCCGTCTGCGCCGTTGCTCCTCCCGGGACTTGTTCTTCACTGCGGGGTCATCCAACTTTCGTTGCGGCACGTTCCGTCGTCGCCCGTCAAATCCGCACAAGAATGAAGAACATCGGAGGGTTGTCGGGCCGTGTTCGTTTGGCCCACACCCTCCGCGTTAGATAAAAACAACGGAGAAAATTTATTCCACACAGGAAAAACCAATTTCAATAAGTTTAAAATTGTTCACAAACTGGTTCTTTAACTTTTTAATGAAACACTTACGGGACTAAAAAAAGGGGGTAAATCCAAAACAATTCCCTAACTCGTAGGTCGTCGCGCGTGAGCGTTCTTCGCGGAATTGCTCGTCGCGGAAGGTGGAGATCGTCGCATCGTCGCGGAACACGGCGTTGAGTCGGCGAACTCAACGCACCATGAAACAACGGATTTAATTTAATTAATTAAATCTGTGTTTTGGTTAAGAACCATGAAGGAGATAAAAAGGAAGGTCCGAGACTCTTACCTCAAGCAGCCGATCGAAGTTCCGTCGGGGAGGAAGAGACGTCGCAGAAGAACGTTGCAGGAAGGGAACGTCGGCGTCGCGGATCACGGCGTCGCGTCGTCGATTTCCGAGTTTGGCGTTCTTCGTGTTCTTCTCGTTCGTCGCGTTATTCGTAAAGGAGGAAGAAGATACAAGGATTCTTTCTCAACGAGCAATCCCCCAAAAGATAGGTCGGTCTTATTTTATTAATATGCCGACAACGAAACAGGTAAGAAACGACCCATCAATTCGTTGAATTAATTCAACGAAAGAAACAGCTCATTTAATTTACGAAATAAACCGCCCAATTAAATGCTCTGTTAAGAAATTAAGAAAACGCGTCAGTTGACTTTCATAATGACGGGTTTTCGTGGGTGTGTTACTTAGCGGAAAGAAACGGCGGGGCTCGTGCGGGCCCCACCTCAAAAATATCCTACCGAGGGGGTAGGATAGTTTCTGGAAAGCATCCTATCTGGATAACTCAGTTTAAGCCACTTTTAAGTGGATTCCAAGTGGCTTAAGTGAAATAAATTAAAGTTGTCGAAAAATTATTTTATTTCTTAACTTTAAACCCGAAAATTAAAAACCACACCCGAGCAAACGCAACTCCGGAAGAGGCGTTTCTAAGCAAATACCGGCGCTGCGATTTCATCGGTGCCCTCAGAATTCGATTCTAGGCAACGGTTCAAAAGTTAGAAAAACCCGCTCATCCGTTCACTGAACGTACCAGAGCCAAACTTCGGAAATTGATTCCGGGCACACCGGGCCTCGGAATCAGTTGCCGTCAGAAAATGCGCTCTTGTAAAATTCCAAAGAAAATTAAGAAAAAAATTTCATTGAAATTTACGGGTCTTTACATTACTCCGACCTTAGGAATTTACGTCCCCGTAAAGATACATCAAAAACTAGGGAAACAAATGTGGGTACTGTGCACGCATCTGAGCCTCCCGCTCCCATGTGCTCTCCTGGAGGTTCCCGTGATTCCATCTGATGCGCACAAGAGGAATCGATTGCCCACGTAGGACCCGCTCCTGTCGATCCTCAATCTCCACCGGGACCTCCGCAAAAGTCACCCCATCATCCACGTCGAGCTCCCCATAGTCAATGATGTGCTTCGGGTCGTGCACGTATCTCCTCAGCTGAGATACGTGGAAGACGTCGTGCACTCGGTGCAACTGAGGTGGCAGAGCCAGGCGATAAGCCACCTCGCCAACCCTTCAGAGGACCTAGAGGGGTTCGATGAAGCATGGAGACAACTTGCCGCCTCGGCCAAATCTCCGCAAACCACGTCGAGGTGAGACCCGCAAGAAGACGTGGTCGCCATCCTCGAACTCTAGTGGCCTCCGCCTCCTGTCAGCATATGACTTCTGCCAGCTCTGAGCTATCCTCATCCGCTCCTGGATGACCTGGACCTACTCTGTCGTGGCGCAGACCATCTTTGGTCCTACGAGTGCTGACTTCCCAGGGTCTGTCCAGCACAAAGGAGATCTGCAAGGCCTGCCGTACAATGCCTCGTATGGTGCCATCCCGATGGTGGAGTGGTAGCTGTTGTTGTACGCGAACTCCACCAAGGGTAGGTGGTCCTCCCAGCTGCGACCAAAGTCGAGGACACATGCGCGGAGCATGTCCTCAAGAGTCTGAATGGTCCTCTCCGTCTGACCATCCGTCTGAGGGTGAAAGGCGGTGCTCAGACGTAACCGCGTCCCGAACACCTCCTGCAACCCCTTCCAAAGCAGGGAAGTAAAGCGAGAATCCCGATCGGAGACGATAGTCGATGACACATCGTGAAGTCATGCGATCTCTTGGACGTAGAGACGCCCCAAGCTCTCCACTGAGCCCTGCTCTCGGATGGGTAAGAAGTGTGCCGATTTGGTGAGTCGGTCAACAATCACCCAAATGGAGTCGTGACCTCTGGAAGTGCGTGGAAGTCCAGTCATGAAGTCCATAGATATCCCATCCCACTTCCACTCCGAGACATCCAAGGGCTGTACCAAGCCCACTGGTACCTGATGCTCTGCCTTCACCTACTGGCAGGTGAGGCAACGTGAAACAAACTCTACCACAACCTTCTTCATGCCCGGCCACTAGTGCTGTCGTCTGAGATCCTGGTACATCTTCGCCACTCCAGGATGTACCGCCAGAGGAGAAGTGTGAAACTCTCTTAGAACCTCCTCTCGTAAAGCGACTGGTACCAAGGTACGTCCTCTGAAAAGGACGTTGTGCTCTACTCCAAGGGAGAAACCATCAGGTGCATGTCCCGAGGATATATGTGCATGTCGTGTCTCACAGTCAGCGTCCCCACGCTGAGCCTCTCTGACCCGCTATAGAAGTGGAGGAGAGACTGTGAGAGACTGAAGGAAGGCTTCTCCGTCTCTATCCACAAAGGATATCTGCAAAGCGGCTAGATGATCTGTCGCCTCCTCAAGTAGCTGGATGCCTGTCCTCCTGCTGAGGGCATCGGATACCACGTTCCCCTTCCCGGAAGTATAGACTATCTCAAAGTCATAGTCCTAGAGGAACTCGAGCCATCGCCGATGTCTCAGGTTCAGGTCCTTCTGCGAGAAGATATACCTGAGACTCTGATGATCAGAAAATACTGTAAAGCGCTCGCCCATCAGATAGTGTCGCCATGTCTTCAGAGCGAAGACCACTGCTGCTAACTCCAGGTCATGGGTGGCGTAGTTCTACTAATGAGGCCTCAACTGGAGTGATCCATAGGCGATCACTGCCTGCTCCTGCATCAGAACACATACGATTCCGGTCCCTAATGCATCGCAGTAGACTACGTATCCAACTCCCTCCTCAGGCAACCTCAAGATAGGTGCGCTGGTCAATCTCTGCCTCAGCTCCTGAAAGCTCTGCTAAGATCTATCTGACCACACAAAGGGTTTCCCCTTCTTCGTCAACGCTGAGAGTGGCGCCGCAACTCTAGAAAAGTCCAGCACGAATCTCCGATAGTATCCGGCTAGGCCTAAGAAACTCCGCACCTCCGACACGTTCTTGGGTGGCTCCCAAGCTTGCACTGCCTCGATCTTCACGGGATCCACTGCAACTCCCACCTCAGAAATGACGTGCCCCAAGAAGTGGACCTCACGTAACCATAACTGGCACTTCGAGAGCTTGCCGTAAAGCTGGTGCTCTCGGAGTGTGTCTAGTACAACACGCAAGTGGTAGGCGTGCTCCTCCTCGGTGGTCGAGTACACCAAGATGTCGTCGATGAAGACCACGACAAATCGATCAAGGTAAGGCTGGAAGATCCTGTTCATGAGGCTCATGAACACTGCTGGAGTGTTGGTTACGCCAAAAGGCATAACCATGAACTCCTAGTGGCCATACCGACATCTGAAGGCCGTCTTCTGCACATCCTCATCTCGAACTCTGAGCTGATGATAGCCTGGCCTGAGGTCTATCTTCGAGAACCACCATGCTCCCTTGAGCTGATCGAAGAGGTCATAAATCCTCGGTAGCGGATACTTGTTCCTCACTGTCACCTGGTTCAGGCGACGATAAATGACACACAGTCGCAAGCTCCCGTCCGCCTTCTTGGTGAACAAAATCGGGGAAGCCCAGGGTGAAATGCTGGGTCGGATGAACCCCTTTCCCTGCAAGTCCTCCAACTGTACCCGTAGCTCTCGAAGCTCGACGGGGGCCATCCGATATGCTGGAGTGGATATCGGGGCCGTCCCGGGGTACAGATCAATATAACAGTCTACCTCTCTGTGAGGAGGTAGCCCTGGAACGTCGTCGGGGAAGACGTCTGCATACTGATCCACCACTGCAGGAAAACTAGGACTCTGCACGTCCACTGCTCCAAGGATGAGGCTAGCCAACTGATGAGTGATGGGCTGTCCTCTCCTCTATGTGAGTCCATCCTGTGCTTCTAAGTCTCCCTTATCACCGGTGAAGGTGAGCCTACTCCCGTCGGTGCGCACACATCGCACCTTGTGCCTAATGCAGTCAATCTGAGCATGGACCGTAGATAACCAATCCATGCCCAAGATGACGTCGTAAGGCCTCGACGCCGCTACAAGAAGATCCCAGCCGAAGCTCTCGCCTCCTAGAGTAAGCTCACACTACCGGAACCAGTGCGTAATCATCGAGTCTGCTCTCGTAGGAGTCTCTAGCCGTAAAGATCGAGCCAACGGCTCTGTCGGAATCTACGAGCTCCGAACAAGGGCAGCGGCTATGAAAGAGTAACTCGCTCCTGTGTATATCAGAACTGCAGTAAGGGTGGAATAGACATAGATCGTACCTCGAATCATCTCTGGCGCGCCGTGGTCGTAGGCCTCCGCTGCCTGAAGCTGAGCCTGTCTTTGCCCGCCAGCTCCCTGTGGTCGGGGTGGGCCTCCTGGTGGTGGTGGTGGTAGAGCCTCAAAGCGTTGCCCACCACCGGCTGCTCGGCCAGCTGCTCTACCTCGTCCGCCTCCTCCCTGCGGACCTCCACGGTCGACCCTCTGCCTCTGCCTGGGTGGCCCCTCCACCGTCTGCTGCTCCTCGGTACGGCGGGTCGGGCAGTCACGAGCCATGTGGCCCTGCCCGCCGCACGAGTAGCACTGCCTGCCTCTCGGAAGGTTGGCTCCGCACTGTGTGCCCCGCACTGCTGAGCCACTGTCCCGAGTTCGTCTGCCGGAAGGCCTGGTCTTCCTGGAACCCTGAGTCATCCGTCGGCAACCTGCTGCAGAAGACCCCACCACCTGCCGCCCTGCGGTAGGTCTCGCTGTGGACTCAGCCAGGAAGATCTCGATCAGAAGCGCTCGCTCCAGCACTCCTGCCTGGGTCGGGATGCTGAGGGAGATTAGCGATGCCCTGATCTCGTGTCTCAAACCCTGCTCGAAGGTCCGGGCCCAGAAGAAGGGGTCACGTACCATGTCTGTCGAGTAACGAGAAAGGTCGGTGAACCTCGCCGCATACTGGGTGACCGTCAAGCTGCCCTACCGCAGATGAAGAAGCTCCTGGATGCGCACCGCATGGAGGGTGGTCGGGACGAACTCTGAGCGGAAGAGGCTCTCAAAGTCCGTCCAGATGAGGGAGGCCTCATCGTGTACCTGGAGCATCAGGCTCCACCATCGCCCTGCTGCTGCGTGCAGTAGGCTCGCCGCAAGGATCACCATGAGGTCTGCTGGTGTCCTCACTAGCCTGAAAACCTGGACGACCGCCTCCAGCCAGTCCTCGGCCGCCTGGGGGTCGGTCTCCCCATGGAACCTGGGTGGTCGCTGGCGCTGGAACTCGTGCAGAGCTCCGAGGCATCGTGCATCGTTAGCGATCGGCGCTGGAAGCATCGGGGGCTCGGCGGGTAAAGGTACCGCCGGTGCCTCTGCTGTCAACGGGCCCTGTACTGAGGCCTCGTCGCTCGGCGGGCTGTCGTCGCGCTCTACTCTCAGAACCCTAGCTGGCTGCCGTCATGGGGCCATCCTGAAAAGGAAACAAGTGCACCATGGTCAGAACAGTATACCTAGTGAGATGACACAAGTAATCACAAAGAAAACTTGAAACACACATGCAATCAATGTTTTCGTGCATTAAGTCGGAAATCAGAAGTCAGAGTCCTGGTGTATGGATACGTGGGCCGCCGCACCAACACTGGACTCCCTGGACTGATAACCACACTCAATACGCTAAACACTATTGCTTCACATAGAAGAATGATCAGAGTCTGCGGTAGAACCGACCACCTCTGATACCAATTTGCCACGACCCGTCCTCGAGGACCGTACCGTGACTACCCCAAGCCCGCCTTCCATAGGCCAGGGGCTGGCGACTAGCACCATGGCATAAATCCCGACAAAAAGGGAAGGAATTGCCTTTGAAAAGTAAACAAGAACCACAGAGTAAGCAAGCGGAAAAGTAAACACTAAGTAAAAACGGTTCAAGCTGTGCTGAAAGTAAAAGGGGCCGGAAATACAAGCCCAACGGTAAAGTACAACTGAAAGGGAAAAACATCAACTGTAAAGAAAAGCCGCAGCGTCGAGCTGTCCTCTGAAATTCCCACCTGAAGGGTGGGTACAAATAGCCTCCACATCTCCTCGGTCCAGCCGTCTGCTCCGAGTATGTCCCGCCCAGTGGCCCACCTCCAGGTACCGTCCAGCTCCACACGCCTCCACCTCGATCAGCGCTGCCTGTCGTCTGCAACCAACACCACGAAGTGCGGGCAAAGCCCGTGCAGGGGTGAGTATAAACTACTCAGTAGGGACCCCGACACCCCCGAAGGTCTCCCGAAATCCACAAAGGATAATCCACAAAGGAAAGATACAATCACGAAGTAACATCTGAAACGGCTTAGGTATATGCCCATACATATACCTAAGTCATCAATTCTCGTTCGGCTCCAACTTCCGAGCCCAAGCACAACCCAGTCCACACAGGAAAGTAAAACGTATACTCACACAGGATAGCTCAACACAATCCACAAAGGAGAGTAAACAGTAAATCCACACAGGATAGCTCAACACAATCCACAAAGGAGAGTAAACAGTAAATCCACATAGGATAGCTCAACACAATCCACAAAGGAGAGTAACACAGAAGATTCAGCTCTCACAGGTATACTTCTTCGGATGACGATAAAGATGATCACTGATCCATCTAGGTTGTCGGACCCATGAAGGATCGATAGGTAACTAACCCCCGCAATATCCCACATAGGATCGGTCCCACACAGGACCTGTAGGCGCTGGCTCACACAGAACCGCTGAACGCTAACCCACACAGGATCGGGCCCACACAGGACCTGTAGCACTGATCCACGTAGGATCGCTGAGTGTTGTAGTCATCACAGTCCACAGAGGATCTCTGCACAGTCGTCGTCGCAGTCCACTGAGGATCTCTGCACGATCGTCGCCGCATTCCACTGAGGATCTCTGCACGGTCGTCGCTGTCAAAGTAGCAGTCGCAGCCAGCACTAGGGTTCCCGCACACAACAAGCTCGTTCGGGAGGGTCCGCTCCACGAGCCGAGAGGTTGATACATCAACTGAAACAAAGTCCGATGTTGATGTAATCAAAAGTTCCGTATCGTCAACAGGAACTCAACGTCGCAGACGGCGCGTCAATCGGACGCCCGGTCTGAGAGTTATTGACTTTTTCGTCCTAGGGGCCCAGTTGGTTTTTAAGACAAAACCAACCCGACCATACTCCACCTGCCTCCAAACCTCAGGCGGAGTATGACAAAAGATCCGTCTCACATAGAGGAATTCAACAAAGCTGACGGCACGTCAATCGGACGTCCGTAGCTCAAGATATGAGCGTTTCCGCTCCGAGGGCCCGGTTGGTTTCGTGTACGAACCAACCCGGCCGAACTCAAAGTATTCCGAAACCTTGAGTGCGATATACCGAAACGACCGTCTCGATCCAAGGATTGTCTTTCCATTGACGGCGAGTCGTTTGGAGGCCCGTAGCTCATGTTACGGGCGTTTGAACGAAGATCGTCCGAAGACGGGGGGTACGGGCCCGGGCTGACCCGGCCCGACCCCCCCTGGGTCGGACGAACCCGGTCCGACCCGGTCAGACCGGTCTGGCTCGGCCAGCACGAACCGGCTCGGCCGAGCGGCCGAGTGGCCGACGCAGGGGGTTCCGCCTCCCCGCGTGACACTCCCGCGGCATCCCCGGGGTGTTGGCCAGACAACACGGACGCGACTGAAGCCGCGTCCCAGGTGACGCGGGGGGTGCCGCCGCCCCCGCGTGACACCCGCAGGACAGCCGCGGGGTGTCCTCCTGGCGCCGGACGCGGCTTCATCCACGTTCCGCGAGCGCCACCGTCGCGGCCGGGGCCGCGACAGACTCGTCCGGCACGCCGCCGCCTCCGGGTGCCGGCGCCGCCTTGCCGGCGACCCGCGCCGCCGCTGGCTTCTGCGGGCCGCCAGAGTCACTTCGGTGGCCCGTTTTTCTTCCCGTCTACGCCGTTGCTCCTCCCGGAACTTGTTCTTCACTGCGGGATCATTTAACATTCGTTGCGGCACGTTCCGTCGTCGCCCGTCAAATCCGCACAAGAATGAAGAACGGCGGAGGGTTGTCGGGCCGTGTTCGTTTGGCCCGCACCCTCCGCGTTAGATAAAAACAACGGAGAAAATTTATTCCACACAGGAAACAACAATTTTAATATGTTTAAAATTTTTCACAAACCGGTTCTATAACTTTTTAAAGAAACACTTACAGGAATAAAAAAAGTGGGTAAATCCAAAACAATTCCCTACCTCGTAGGTCGTCGAGCATGAGCGTTCTTCGCGGAATTGCTCGTCGCGGAAGGTGGAGATCGTCGCGTCTTCGCGGAACACGACGTTGAGTCGGCGAACTCAACGCACCATGAAACAGCGGATTTAATTTAATTAATTAAATCCGTGTTTTGGTTAAGAACCATGAAGGAGATAAAAAGGAAGGTCCGAGACTCTTACCTCAAGTAGCCGATCGAAGATCCGTCGCGGATGAAGAGACGTCGCAGAAGAACGTTGCAGGAAGGGAACGTCGGCGTCGCCGATCACGGCGTCACGTCGTCGATTTACGGGTTCAGCATTCTTCGCGTTCTTTGTGTTCTTCGCGTTCTTCGCGAAGGAGGAAGAAGATACAAGGATTCTGTCTCAACAAGCAATCCCCGAAAAGATAGTTTGGTCTTATTTTATTAATATGCCAACAACGAAACAGGTAAGAAACGACCCATCAATTCGTTGAATTAATTCAACGAAAGAAACAGCTCATTTAATTTATGAAATAAACCGCCCAATTAAATGGTCTGTTAAGAAATTAAGAAAACGCGTCAGTTGACTTTCATAATGACGGGTTTTCGCGGGTGCGTTACTTAGCGGAAAAAAACGGCGGGGCTCGTGCGGGCCCCACCTCACAAATATCCTACAGAGGGGGTAGGATATTTTCTGGATAGCATCCTATCCGGATAACTCAGTTTAAGCCTCTTTTAAGTGGCTTCCAAGTGGCTTAAGTGAAATAAAATAAAGTTGTCGAAAAATTATTTTATTTCTTAACTTTAAGCCCGAAAATTAAAAACCACACCCGAGCAAACGCAACTCCAGAAGAGGCGTTTCTAAGCGAATACCGGTGCTGTGATTTCATCGGTGCCCTCAGAATTCGATTCCGGGAACCGGTTCAAAAGTTAGAAAAACCCACTCGTCTGTTCACTTAACGTACCTGAGCCAAACTTCAGAAAATGATTCCGGGCACACCGGGGCTCGGAATCAGGTGCCGTCAGAAACGGCGTTCTTGTAAAATTCCAAAGAAAATTAAGAAAAAAATATCCTTGAAATTTACGGGTCTTTGCACCTTTTTTCTTCTATTTCTTTCTTATTAAGATGATATTTTATTAACCATTATTATTTGTTGGTTTTTCAAAATAATTTCCAAATTTCTAACCCATAATTTTCAATACCATGTTTAAATTTATAGTAGTCAGTTTATTTAAGTTGGGGAGAATGTATCACCCCAAAATTCTACTAAAATAACATTATATTTGGTAGCGTGTATGACATGTATTGCCAAGATTAGAAGGAAATATAAGACCATGACACATTAAGATATATTTATTTTTAGATAAATTAAATGGATTTAACATATTTAGTTTCACCCAACACTGACTTTATGTTCTATTACACACAAAAATGAGTTCCTTCAATATCTTGTGTTATATCCAAGAATGAGTTGTACAGAAGAACCATATAAAACTAATATGATTTAATATGAAATTTATCGGATATATTATGGAAATAAAGTTATGAATCAGATCAAATAAATTTTAAAAATATATCTTTTCCACTCATGTATTGGTTATATATTGAGTTTACATAATAATAATAATCATTTTTAAAAAAAAAATTTTTTTGAAAACCATTATTCTCTTAAATGATAGATTAGTCACTCTTGGTGAACATAATTTAAATATTATTTTTAACACATTAATATATTTTATATCAAAAAATAAGCATCAAATTTTAAATCTAGAAAAAAAAATTTTATTATGGTTTTTTTGGGGATTTTCTTGAGAAGATTCATTTTTTGATGAATACTGAAAAATAATGAATTTTAATTGAATACCTCCTTTTAGTTTAAATAATTAATAATGTAAAATATATTTGGAACCAGTGTTAAAGTAAAATTATTTAAATTATATATCTTCTACTCGAATTTAGGTTATTTGAATCATTTTCTATTGAATTACTATGTAAAAAACATTGTAAATAATGGAACATTTTCAATTTAAAACCATGCTTTCTTGTTGGTTATATGGGATTAATTTTGTAGTTTATTTCATCTAATTCTATAAGTTGAATTTGGAATAATATATTCCATATTTTGAATCAGAATAATTTATATTATATTATAATCTAAACTCTATTTTTTAAAATAAATATTTTGGAAAACAGTTAAAATTAATTACCACAATTTTGGTTAAAACATGATTTTGGGAAATACATTCATTTGTGTGGAAATTAATTTTACATACAAGTAAGATTTTTATTTTATAAAATTATTTTAATATATAGAATCATTAGATATAAATTATCTGTTAAATATCATTTATTCATATGCTTAATTGATAAATTACCTTGGGAAATAAAATGATACAAGTTACCATGGTAAAAACTAATTGGTAAAATTATGTTAACCTAAAGACAAAGGAGAAAATTTATAAAAATATATTTATACTTATGGGGTGGATATTTTAATAGACCAAATCATCCATAATTTATAATATTTAATAATTTTTAGGCACATTAGTTAAGGTAGATCTCCCAATAGTCTATACCTTTGAGTATATAAAAGAATGTGGCTCCTCATCAACTACAAAAGGGAACTCACTTCCCTCACTTCTTTATACCTTCAAACCAAATTGTCTCATAAAATAGCTATAAAAATAACATAAAAATTTCCCTCAAATCATCTTATAACAATTAGTTTTGGGGAAAATACTTTAAATGACGTATTTAGTGCAAACTAAAGTAATATATCTGAAGAAGAGGTAAAATTCTCCAACGAGTATTTTTTTCTCCACCTGATTAAATTATTTTTAAACCACTATAATATAATAACCAATATATCATTCATATAATAATATTTTTATAAATAGTAAATGACCTAAAACCATATTCACTTACATAAAATGGATTAGGAAGTCATCATTCATGTGTACGGTGGACTACTGCCTAGTGAATTGATGTCCTTCGTTTTTCATTACCACCTCTCAAGGTTGGGTATGATGATGGATATAAAATATATATATTATTTTTCATACATAATTCAACATATCTATTAAAAATATAATGTATATAGTTTCACATTTCATTCTATAGGGGTTAGGATAATGTCACTTGTGTGTATGGAAAACTGTCGTCTCGTAAAGCAATGTGATTAATATGTCACTAACGCCTCACATGGATGGTGATAAAGATAAAATAAATTATTATTTGTGATATAAATTAAACAATTATTTTATTAATTAATTATTTTTCCTTATATAATATATATATATATAAATTTAAGATTATTTCTATTATTTTTACTCATGTAAAGTTAATAGGATTGTTTGTGTATGTGTGGACTACAATCTTCCTGAAGCAATGTGACACTATTTCTTAACCAGACCAAATGGATAAATAATATAAGTATAAAATATTATATATATTATATAATTATCAATATTTAATGTTAATATATTATTTACCATCATCCCAAAATGATAACATAATATTGGAAATGTTACTCATTCATACATATGACCTACTGTCTCCATGATCTTAATGTACTTCATTTTTCATAAGCATAATTCATGACTGGTTTTAAAATCTAATTTTTATATAAAAAAATTAAAATAATTCATGATTATTATCCCTCATATTATTTAAATATATAATATTTTCCAGAACCAGATCTTTCAGGGAGAAAGATGTAAGAGAAAACAAGTCAATTAACAACTGAAACAATAAAAATAATGAATGATCATTAATGAATGGGTGGGAAAATATTATAAAAGGATAATATAAGATATTATGAATATTTACATGGTTATTTGTTAAATTAATAATATGTTTAAATCCCCTTTAAAGTATGATAAATAACATTCAACCAAAATAATGTACTAGGTATGATATTTTGTCTAAATTTCATTTAATTGAGGAATATTGTAATTTTATGCACCTAATTTAATTTATATGTTGTATACAATGTCAATATGAAATGTAATACAATGAATAATTCACTATTCATGATATTTTCTATTTATAATTTTATTATTTCATATAAATTTATTTCACATAAAATTTACCATGTGTTATGGGATTTCGTAACTCAATTTCCATTCATTGGGTTAAAATTATACTTCACTAATCATGTCATTCTAATTTTATGCGTACAAGGAGTTTTTATTAACTTTTTTGTATTTACACTTTTTTATGTGTAAATAAAATTGGAAAATAATAATTGGTTCATTAATTAAATATCACTATAATATTTTGATCCTTCTAAAGGTTGTTGTCATAGTTTCATTATAATTGAGATTGTTTTCCATTGAATTTTAATTGAAGGATATTATTTTCCAATTTAAAAATAAATCCATTATATTTTCTTCTCTTTATGTTACTCATGATATTTTCATGTAATATTACCATTTTCCTCACTTTGGTATAGAAAATGTTTTGGAAAATTATTTCATGGTAAACCAACTTTATCTCAATATTCGCTCGGAAATAAGTTTTCTTCTGAAACCATGTATTCTAAAAAGGATTCAAAAAAATGTTTTAACATTTTTAAACGATTTATAAAAGGAAATATCACTCATTTTTTATCTTTAAAAAAATCAAATCATATTTATGATGTTTTCAAAACAAGCTTGATTGTCTTTTCCCAAAACTGTGAAAGGAAGCTTTCGGTCATATTCTGAAGAAGGAACTTTCATAACCTTTTTATATTTAAAATGGAATGATAATTTTTTTAATTTACAGAATTAATGGAATTACCCAAATTAATGAACTTTATTTCATTGAACCTTATTTTTCAATTTTATGATAATTTTATTGATTAGAATGATTTTAAATGTAATTTTCTAATAAAATAATTTTAAAAAAAAATCATAATAAAAAGTTTATTTTCCACAAGAAATTTATTAATGAAAATTAATGTATTTTGATTCATCAATTACAAAAACACTTTATTATTTCTCCAAAGGTTATATATTAATACAATCATTATTCTTCCCCGAGATGGTTTATGATTATTTTAACTAATGAACATATTTAAATTCACTTCCTCAATTAATTTTTTGTAGTCAATAACATTTCCCTAAATTATTCACATTCTTATAGAAACTAACTACCCACTAACATTCAATATTATTTATCATAAATATGTTTATTTCGTAAATGATATACTAATTTTACATATGGTGTGTATTTAATAGCTATATGATTAAATGGAGAAATATTTTTAAATCTATATCCTTTAACCAATATTGATATATAATGATAAATAAAATTGTTTATGAATTATATTGATAATTAGATATATGGTGAATTCTTTAGACAAGTAATATATGGGTTGGGCACTGGTTAATTAAATCCCCTTAATGCATTTGTAGTCTAATTGAATAAATCAATAGGGAATCCTCATCTTTGTGGGTTTATACCCAGAATGTTTTAAATTGTTTAAAGGATAGATATTGATGGTAAAGGTATCATTTCCATGGGGAATATGACGTCCGACAATTAATAATTTCAATTATGAGGGGTTATTATTATCTAAGATATTTTCACTATGATATTATCTCTATATGAATTTATTTTTCTTTTTTCTGATTAAATGGAATGTATTTTCAATAATTTACCATTTTATATCGATTACACCTTCTCCAATTATGATCATCATGTTATTGATTAAATAGAACATGTTATCATTTATTTACATTGAAATATTGATTATTATCCATGATATTTTAACATTTATATTATCTCTAAATGCACTTCCATCTTATTTTATTTATTATATGGAATGTTTGTTCAGTTATTACATTTCCATATTGATTATTCTTATTGATTCATGATTTTTACAATGTATTTAATCATTAAGGATAATTTTAGCCCACCCTTATTTTATTTCTCTAGGCTTCCATGATGTTTACCATGAAATATATGAAGGGGTATGCTTAATGGAATAAATTTATTATTGAAAATTATTATTCTAATACTATTTTTAACTAAAATGTAATATGTGAATCATGAATGTATGTAGTTTACCAACACTACTAAACTATTGAGACATTCGGGATGTGATTTCTTGTATATTATTCCAATATAATGTTGTAAGATAGTAAATCTGGACTACTAGTGTGGGGTCACTACATTAGGAATTTGTATCTTTCCATTTCACCCTATCATGAATAGAATGATGGTGTTATTCCAAATTTGGTCTAGGTGATAAAAATAATGGGGCAGTGTGTGTATGTGTGAATTACTTTTATTATTTTTGTATAAATATTGGCCTTTTCATTTTTCTTTAATTATTCCTTTCATTTATATTTTATATTGATGAAAATTTGCAATTAAAGTAAGAAACAAAATATAAAGAAATAATTTTTCATTAATAATTATTTATTACAATTTTGTAATTTAGTAAACTAATATTTAACAATTTTACCATGAAAAGTAATACAATGATAACCTAAAGTAATTATTCAGTAAAAAATACATATTATTCTTTATGAATAAGATAATAAGACCAAGGATATTTCACTATCCCAATACTTAAAACAAACATGAAAAATCAATTTAACATAAACATTCACATGCACAAAAACCTAAAATTTATAAAACTTTGTAACATATCATTATTTTCATTAAAACAATTCTTTCTCTTCTCGTATTCTTAATCAATGTTTTTCAATCAATCATTCTAAATTCCCAAAATCTATTATGACTATCTCATGGGTTCAACCCTTACAAAATTATTTACTATATTTAATTATTCAGTCCCATTAGTTTTAGTAAAATGTATATTATTAAATTTGAGTAGCCATGTAGGATTTTAATGATTCACATTGGGCGATATAATATTTAGTGTTCTTTCCAGGGAAGGGATGCAAATTAGAATTAATATTTTAAAATTAATTTTTTATTTTTATTTTTTCAATTTTATTTCCCTTTTTCTGCATGAAACATTGTTTTTAATTTCACATGTAAATCTTTATAAACAACAACTTCATATTATTAAAAGGAAAAGAAAATTTCAAATTCTTCCATGAGTAAGAAATAATTATAAGAATTAAAAAAAGCATAAAAATGATTAACATAGAATAAATATTATGATGGTTTGAAACCATGATACCATGGATTAAAGCCCTAAAGTATTATAGAATAACATACAATATAGAAATACAACCAAGAATCAATATACCACCCATCCTAGAGAATAATTTCAAAATAATATTGACTGTCATCTAGATGATCTCCAACATTGATCGATTTTTTGGGCTAAGACATGACGTTTTGAACATGAAAGTAGATATATTTCTTAATCTCTATGATACATTTCTATTTAAAAATGTTACAAAAACTGTTGTAAGACTTCATCTTCTCATATTTTCTTCGTAATAATGAGTAAAATAATTTATTTAAACTTTTTTAACCCATTCCATCAATACCTATAATGATATACAAAGAATCATTATCACCTTGTACTTCCCTCCCTAAAAATAAATGGATATTGAGGTCAATATTTTAACTTTTAATTAATTTGAATATGAATTTCTTTCTAGAAGATGGGATTGTTTCAAATAAATGATTATAATGATATCTCATAAAATAATTAAAATATTATTATTAATTCAAACGATTAATAAAGGTATGTTATAGGGAAATATGTCAATAATTATTGGAACAGTAGGTGGATCATTAATGAAGAAATCTCAAAAGTAATGAATTAATTTTTTAAACAATATTAAATGTAAAAAATTCCACATTCATGGGGAGAAAAAAAAAGAAGCATCCACATGGTCAATAACAATTTATATATGCCTACACATATGAAATCATTGATAAAAATGGGCACTATAATGCAGAAAACAACCACAATTTGTGTAAATTGTAGAAGTCAATTTCAATTATTAGAATCGTGGTAATCAATTTAAGGTTTCATGAAAATAATAATAAGAAAAATTATATAAGAAAAGGGAGTCATGTTTTCATGTGTAGCAAGGACCATCACTCTAGAGATAGATCTACATGCTAGAGGATACTTTGAACTCATTCATTATGACCAAGATAGATTCCATCCAATAAAAAATAACCTATCTACATGTTCTAGGAGAGTAAAATATGGAGCTGAAGGATGAATGAATATACAAAAAGGTTTGACATTGGACCATATAATTTCAAGATGGAAAAATTATAAGAGACATTAAAGAGAGACTGCGAAGAGTACAATTATCAAACCAATAAGTTATCCTCAATGAATATTTAAAGCCCATCACCCAGAAATGTGGGAATAATAAAATAAAAACCTATACCAAGAATTTTATAATTAGAAAAACTATAAAAAATAAGAAAAAAGAGAATGTTTTTAAAGAATATATAATTGAATAACCCTACTATTTTATTAACATCCATTTCTAGAAATGCTAAAATATTTGAAAATGGATGTAAAAAAGGAATGTTTCAAGAACGTTTAAAAAAATTACATATTAATATAACTTTTACATAAGCCCTCAACCACATAAAAACATATATAAAATTTATAAATGAACTAGTGTCCAACAAAATAATGTTAGAGAAAATTAGAACCATTCCATTCAGAACATATTATTTCACAATTGTATCAAAATTACTCCCAAAAAATCATCATGTCCCGATAAGTATATAAATTATAATACATATTAGGTAGAAAAAATTAGGAAAACAGAATATGAAATAGGTCCAAGTTTCAACATCATTTATCACAACCAATTAAATATATTGGTTTTAAAAAGATGATAAACATGAGAGTTTCCCTATAGTTGCAAGATTTGATGATGAAATAGTCCTAATGGAACATTAATGAATAAATAGTTGAAGAACATAAAATATATATTATAGTGGACTTCTTATTGTTAGATATAGAATAATATATGATCCCTATCATAATGTGGTGACCATTATTTGTAATCTGAAGAGAATTGATAAGAATGGAATATGGTATTTATGCCAAAGAGATGGTAGTGAGAAGGTGTGTCTCAATAATCATTTGGGGATGATGAATTATTATGTACAAGATGATTATCTAGAATAGGAGGCAATTCTTAAATATGTTGATATTTATTTTTTAGAATAAATGGAAGAAGTAGATAATGTCACAAAAGAGAAAATAAAAAAAATTTGAGATGATGAAAAATAGAAATTAAATCCTCAATATGAAATAGAATATAGTGGAGTTGAAGATGGTTCCATCATGTTTGAATATGAAAATAAGTAATTGTTGTTACATGATATAAAATATGGTTTTTAGGATTAAATATACACTAGATTATTATATCAATTGAGTTATATCAGGTGTTAATCTCCAAAATAGTGACTTTACTTTTAGTGGAATGAAAATGAATGGATTATGTGAAAAGGTACCAGTAAAAGCAGTTTGTGGTTCTTGGATAGGTAAAATCATTACAGCCCATATCACATAATATGAAAAGAGGTAAGGTTAATCCATGTATGCTAATAAAGAGCACATCTGGGATACAACCCGTGTTTTTTAAATGGTTTTATTTTATATTTTTATGTGTAGGACACACTCCCAAATATTTTTGAATGTCATTGAAATATATACATAACAGATACATGTGTATTATTATTTTTGGATCCAAACAGATGCATATATATAACTCAAACAATATTATAATAAGTATGGGTAACCATAGGATTAATTACATAAACTCAATATATGAGTTTGAATTTTAGTATTATTATTTTATTTTACTCCCAATAATTTCTTCTTAGAAATTTATAATTTAAAATGCATACCATGTATTTTAATTTTCTCTTTAACCATTGATTAAGATACATGAAATTATTATGATAACCATCACATCAAATTTATAAATTTTATTTAAAATAAATTGAATGAGAAAATAAGATAATGATTAAGTAAATATAAATATACGGACTTTGATTTGATGAATCATTATTTAAGGAACCCGTTTTTTTAAATGAACTTTTTCAAAAAAATTCATTGATTTGAATTTCAAAAACAATTATGGATATTTTATTTAGTGCACATGGCCATGATTTATTTTCCCAATTACATATTCTAAGTATTGAGAAATTTTTTAATCCATGTATTTCATATTTCATTCATGATTATATTCATTGAGTGAATTTAAATACCCCAAGTCGAGTAACATAGATTCAGTAGTTAATTTATAATATTATCACTACATTCAACGAGTATCATATAAATGGATTGAAATGTTTATAAATATTGGTAAACTAGACACACACAAGAATATAATATAATAATTGAAAACAAAAAATACAATAATAATTCACTTTGAAAAAAAATAATTGCATTTAGTATATCTCTTCATATCAGTCATAATACACTTCTTTCCATCTTAGGAATGGAAACCTAAGAAAGGGATCATATCTAATAATCATTAAAGTTATGTGTATAGTGGAATCTATCATGAAAAATATGGAATAATTATTATTTATAGGTAAATAATTGGAACACATGTCAGTTAATCGATAACGTGAATATGTGGAATAATATGGAAGTTATAAATAATGGTTAAATAATTTCATATAAATAATCACATGATCATGAATCTTAATAATCGATATTCTAACTAATCAAATAATAACATAGACATAAATGACTGATATCACAATGAGGGAATGAATAATTCCAAACATCACAATTGTACCATAAATTCCTCATTCAATGACATATTAAATAAATGGTTAAGTCCTAATAAAATACCCATGATATTTTGTCTCATGAGACCTACTAATGCATTGAAGGGAAATAGCAGGCCCTCCCTTAACTTACTATGTACAATTCACTAATAATATGAAATTAGAGAAACATGATCAATGTAAACATTTATATTAAATAACTAGAATAATAAATGTTAATAATCTTCTTAATTAACAATCATAATATATATATATATAAATATATGTGATTTCATACAATAAAACTGGCTTATAGATGCAAATACATTCCCTAATAAATAAAAATATCCATAAACCACTAAGAGATCTATGAATAATGGAATAACATAATATATTCCAGTCAATTTGATCATAATAAAAATAAATAAATAAATAGAGTGGTATCATTAAAACACAATCTAAGTATACTATAATGTAAAATGTGCGATTTTTTAATGAATAAAAATACTATAAAAATTATGTTTGAAAAATTCTCGATGAAGTTGTCCATTTCAATTTAAAAATCGTTTTCACAAACTAAAAATTTCTAGAATATTTGGAAAAATATTTTCATAATAAGAACCTTGTAAACTAGTAGTGGAATCTTCATAGAATTAGGTGGTCATTACGAGGGAAAATTTTTTACATGATGAGTATATAAAAAATGAATCCTTTCTTATTTTTTATAAAAGTAGAAAATTACATTATTTTAAAAATTAAAAAAATTATTAATTTTAAATCATTTTGTAAAAATTAAATCATTGGTATAAATTTATAGAATAAATATTTTTATTAATACTAAAAAATTGAAAACATTTTCAGAAAACATGGTCATGAATGTGAAATTATTTTTGACTGAAGGGAGATATAAATTTGGATTTCCATAAAAAACATTTTATAAATAATTATAATTATAAATGAGAGGGAATTGGTACAATAAATTGATTTGTTTTTGAATAAATATTATTATAGTAAACATGAATCACTTATTTCTATATATATCATATGAATTCATCATTATAAACTTGATCACAAATATTCACGATTATGATGAGATTATGAAATAACCCCTTACTAATTTGGAAACATTTGAATCGTAAGCCCTCATGAAACAATTATAATTAAATTTAACATTATTTACCATGAATATAAATATATTAATGATATAAAATAATAAATTTTTAGAATATACTCCCTAAAAAATAAATTAGTTTTGAATAGGACAAATGAACCCTGTAAGTAAAATTGAGAGGCGAAACCCTTACCCCAGGTCCTGATTCCTACATATGTGTATATAAATCCTAAATTATAAATATATATTCACTATAATTCTACTAAAAACCACTAAAAATATAATTAATTCCATATATAATATAACTATAGCCTTTTCTAAACAGTTTATTAACAATTATTTATAAAAATCATTGTTTCAGGTGATAATTGCTTCGTTTTTTGTATATGTTTTGGTTTGGAAATCTCGGTCCATTTTATATGATAATGGTAAAATAATTTAAGTAAATTAAAACATGAAAAAAGTATGATATGTACTAATTAAATAAGTATTTCTTATAGTATATAAATTTTAGTTATGGAAAATTAGTTATACTGTTCATGGATATAGTATGACATACATATGTATGAGTGTGGTTTCTATTTTACGAATATATGAAATTAATGAAAGGTAAATAATATATAAAACATTATATAACCCTTATAATATCAATTATATCATATATATTCATTAAATATATACTTATTACCATCCATGTCATAATAAAATGAAAAACATTTCGCATCACTTCACGAAGGCGGAAGTCCATATATATGCAAGAGGGATGTTATTTTTTGCCAATTATATTGAAGGTAAAAGGTTATTTGTGATATTATAATTTTAAAATAATATAAATTTCATAAATATAAAATATAAATGTTTAATCCATCCTTATATCTGGGTATGAGTGGCTATGATGGAAAATGAATTTCATCAGTTCGTGAGGTGGTAGTTCAATAGACACCGGATTAGTGGTTTCATTTCCCATTTGATGGAAGATGATATGGTTATATATAATTAAATTAACCTAAATACATCTAATTAGATTATAGATACATTATTATTATTTTATAATAGTTTTATATGATTTTAAGGCATTAGAATAAGAAGAAAAACCAAAACACATGGTTAGCAGGTTGACCTTATCTTCATACTACATCCTTAGGTTTATAAATAAAGACATCATATATTGAATTTATATTCATAAAAAGGTTTTTAGTATCTGTATATGTATTTATTTGTTGTATCTAAATAGTTCTTGGTTGAACTAATTGTCTTGGGAGTGTGAATAAAAGAGGATAGGGGTTGCCTTTTATATATAGGGGGTGTAGAAACCCTTGGATGTTCTGAAAATAAAAAGTGATACCTATGTTTTTCAAATTCTACAAGAATGTAAAATGGGTAATTATTGGATCATGGATGACATGTGTTAAAAATATGGGCACAAATAGTAATTTATCAAGTAAATAAGTCATTTTAACCCTTATCTAATTTGTTTAACCCCCACTAAACCTGTTTTAACCAAAAGACAAACAATTAATGGTCTATAGTTTTTACTATTCATTATGAAAAAAATGATGTTTAAATTACTATATAATATTTTTTTATTATTTTTAAAATATATAATCTATTTTTAAAAAATTCATTCATATAATTGGCATATTTTAAAACAATACTAACACCACAAATGCGATGAAAAAGTGTTTTTCCAATGAAATCATTATCAAAAGTATAGAAAAAATTAATAACAAAATTATTGAAGAAATTTACTTCCAGGGGAAATATTTTATATCTCAAAATTTAAATAAACTTATTTTAGTTTCAAAACAATTTTAAATAAAAAAATATCCTTTAAATGAATTAAACGAAAATGTAGTTCTCAATAAAAACGAGTATTTTTCCTATTCATTGAAAAAAAAAACATTTAAAAAATACAAAATAAATCACTCAAATATAATTTTTACACTATGAATTATATGATGAATTGTAGTTTTAAAAATGACGTTTCTAAAAGTGTTAAAAATAAATATCAATGTTATTTTGAAAATCGCAATGAAACCTCATTTCAGGAAAATATAGTTTGTCTCAAAACATAATTATTTTATTCCAAATGATTTTTATTTTTATTTATAATAAGGAGATAAAATATTAATTTATTTTATATATTTCTAAACCATATAATTTACATATTTTTTTCTTATTCATACCATTTAATTTAATGTAAAGGTTAAAAAATTATATTATTTTATGGTCTTTTTAGACTCATTTTTGTGTATATCAAAAGCAATCTAATAGGTAAAATTGAAAGAAATATATTTCATGAATAATTTAAACTCACTATCACATGTAACCTATGCTATAAACCATAATTTTTTTCTTCTATAATCTACGAGTGTTTCAGTCTCCCCATTTAAATAAATTGTTTCCTCAAAATTTAAACTTGCAATCATAATTCATGGGGTTTCAACCTAAAAATTCTATTGTTGAAAACCCACATCCTAAAAATGGATTAAAATACCTCTAAAAACATATAAAGGTAAATACTAAGGTTATATGTAATAACAAATAACAATGATTCGATAAGAATAACATTAGGGGGAATTGAATATTTGGACATCAAAATACAATTATGGAGATAATTGATCGCATGAAAGTGAATAATCAAGATAAAGTTAATGAAAAACCCCATAAAACTGTGATAAGCTAAAATAAAATTAATTCATTATAAAATACGGTAATAAGATTAATTTTTTTAATCAAAATCCTTTTACTATAGTTGATGGATTCTTTTCTTATCATAATAGAGTGCAATGAAAAATATACTTAGGATTTTATCCTTTGGTGTGCTTTGATCAATATCAAAATAATTTATTGCTCATTGAAATTAATATCCAATAAGAATTTTCATATCCTTGAACTACTAAAATTAAATTTAAATAGAAAAAAAAACCATAAAACAGTGAAAATGCCTTTAGTATATCACTAATTTTTACCAAAAACTATAATTGAAAGCACGTGTTTTCCATTATAATAAATTAATCTCTAAACATAAATAGTAAAAACCAATGTTCAAATTAAGAAATTAAATAAGTATTTACCCATAAAATATATTATCTAAATATCATTTCATTCGAATCAAAACATCACTTAGTAAAGTGGTAGGCGTTTCACCTTTATCCGCCTTAGGTTTTGGGTTCAAACTCTACGTCCTTTCTATAAGTTGATGGGCTCTCACAAGACATACTTTTTCCCCTTTTTATAATACCGTATTTATATAGTTCCTATAATATTCCTAAATATATGATGAATATCATCAAATATAACAATATTCCAATAATCACTTTTTAGCTATAAGGGATTTCTATACAAATGATCCATTTCCCTTGAAATCAAATAATCTTAATTTAATAGTCTTACCATAACATCAATGATCATATTTACACTACTAGTTATCAATAACTTTAATATTACTTATAAAAATTATAATGTAATTATTACATAAATAATTTTTTCTCTAAAACTGATACTAAACTAATGGATTTTTTTCCACAATTGCCTCTGAAAATATCGATAATATTGATAAAACTCGCAGAAAATAAAGACACAAAAAATGGTTCAAGGAAATTATAATTTTTAGAATACATAAACTCATAAAAAACATGATATTATTAATAAACCTAAAGTTAATCTTACTATAAGATATATATTCTTCCATAATTAACCCAATCCTAATATGTGTTAGGATTATTATAACCAAAACAACATTTGTAAAAATACTTCTATAACATAATTCATGAATCCAAATACACAAGAACTTTAATCATTCTTATTTATATATATAAATAAAATAATATTTACCATGATCCCTTTTTTTCATATGATGTATATTCTAGTGATAGTTGGGGAATTCATTTTCATGGCTCCATATCTTCTTATAATTGAAACATTAAACACTATAGGTTTCATTCTTACACATTCATTCACATTCTTGATGCCCTTTCTCTCCATACCAAATGAAAACTACAATTTCTTTTATTAAAGTACCGAGGTGATTCATTCCATCATTATCATATATGGTAAAATCCTTCTTTCCCTTTCCCCCTTATCAATTTTTTAATTTACCATCATCCTCTTCTATTCCTTCCCTTCTAGGAAATATGATATGGAAAATGATATCACTATCTTGGTATGAAATTATACTATGTCCCCATATGATGATAAGGTTTGCATGAATGGTTGCCATTGAAGTATTAGTTCGATCCCATCAATGAAATGATTAATCTTACTCGTTGGATTACATACAAAGTCCTTGACATGACTTGATAACCAGGTAAAGTAAGATTTATACTTAGAAACATTTTCATATTATTTTTTGTTTTATAGTCAAGAATTATCCCACCATATCCTATCAATTATAACAAGTAATTTTATTTCCAATAATAATTCCTTGAAATTGTTCCACTATATGCTCTCCATTTCTTCTTTATTCTTTCTGTTTAGAATCAATGACCACTATTGACCTGCATCTCATTAGAGTAACCACCATGTCCACATCCTCCCTTTTATTACTTCCCAAAGAAAGAAATATCATCAGTATTGAATGTAGTACCTTTAAGTAATAATATAATAATGTTGAATTTGATATCATAAGCGGCACACAAAACTGAGCTTAAACATCTTAAAAATGAATTTCTCTATAATTAATTTCATTGATAGTTTAAGAAACATACAACCCTGAGTCTAAATAAACCAAAATATATTATAGCATTTTAACATATCCAATAAATTTCATGGTAATTATAGTATTAAAAATATTATTAAAAAAAATTTATCTATTTATTTGAAATAAAACAAGAATATTTTAAATTTAGAATGAAATTGTTTCTAAAAAATGAATTTTTTTAAAAACGGTTTAGTCACGATTTGTGCACAAAATTTGAAATTTATTTATTCCACTTTTACATAAATAATTTTATAATATTATATTAATTTTTTAAATAATATTATAAGAATGAACTTCGAGTAAATTTTTTAGATATTATTTCAAAAAAATCATTTTTCAATTAGTAGTGAAAAGTAATGATTGTTATTGAAATCTACCTTTTCATTTAAAATATTGACTGGGTAAAATTATATTTTACATTGATATTACTGTAATATTAGTTTAATTCTAATAAAATGTATCTAATATGGGTCTTTTTAATCAATAAAATATTGGTTTTTTATATTATAACCTTTTATACAGATGAGAATTGTTTCTTTGGAAACCATCTTTTTCATCGCCAATAAGGGTATAATTTTAAATTGGAGTCTTATACTTGTTTGAATGGAATTTAAAAAAATTGTATTAAATATTTGGAATCACATTATTTTATATATTCTTGTATATTCAAGTAAATTATTTACCATAATAAATAGTGAAATGGAAAAAATTATTTACTACAGTTAAGGTAAAAACGAGTTTACAGGAGGATTAAACTAAAAAAATAAGGGATACAAATGGAATAAAACATGTCAAAAACACATTTCATGAACATATTTAGATAATAAAAATTATAATTTTTTAGAATTATCAATTTTTGAGTATTTTTTAAAAAAATGTTGGTGTATTTGATTCTTCTCAATAATTACTTATGTGTCCTCTCCCCCACATATAAAATGTCACTCCCTCCAATCACTTATTAAAACATGTAATGATAATTGCATAAAAATTAACATGAAAAAATATCTTACCAACCCCATTATCCACATTCTATATCTTATTATATTACCAATTGACCAACCCTAGGGCCATTAAGTAGATATCCAAATGGGGATTCTCTAAGAGACGGTAATTGTCCTAATGAAGGTCTTCTGTTTTCATTATTATTATTCAATAATAAATTATGTATTAACACTTAATAAAATTATAAAAATTAAACCTCCAAGATAATGATATGTTAATATGTATATTTAATGATATTTATCTATCTCTTCTTGCATAAAATGGGAAACAAAATCATCGATTGTGTGTACGACGGACTATCGCCTAATTTACTAATGTAACTCATTTTCCATCATCACATCTCAATATCATGTATAATGAGTGATTTAATTTATATATATAATATCAATGATATTATTATACTTATTTAATCACAATATCAAAAATAATTTATTTCCATCTCTATTGTTTAAAAACTAGATAACGTCGCTCAAGTGTTTGGTAGACTATCGCTTCGTGAAGCGATCTGATTCGGTTTTCACTTACGATTTTCATGGAAATTAAAAACTAATAATTTTAATGAATATATTAGATATATAAGAAATTTTATTGATTATTTATAATTAATATATCACCGTATTCAATACCCATTATATCTTTAATGAAATGATATTCTCACTAGTATGCCTATACAACCTACCATTTCCACGAAGTGATTTGATTCATTTTACATGTCCAAACATAAAAGATGATTCTAAAAATGATTATAATGTGTTAATATTATATTAATAACATTAATAAAATTATTCATATAATGTATCTATAAAATATATTAAATAATCATAACATTCATTACAAAACACACATGATTAAAAAGGCAATTAATACCCGAAACAATGAAAATAATGAAATATTACAAAAAAGTGGGTGGTGAAATGTTAAAATAGGATCATATATGAATTTATAAATATGAATATAGTTCAAAAAAAATTTATAACAAAATTAAAACCATTATACATGAGATTAAATAATGATCAATGAAAGGGAAGTGTAGGTTAGGGGATTTCTCTCAATTTCCCTTAATTAAGGAATATTATAATGTTATTAATATAATTTATTTTATCGAGGGTATATTATACCCATATAACATTTAAAATCATGATTCTATAATAATTCAAGGTATTTTAAATTAAAATATTAATTATTTAATACATGTTTATTTTGACATAAATGAAACGCCCCGACCGCATAATCCAAGAGCTGGGGCATTATTACATAACATTGGCATGATTACAAGGAATAAAGTCCCAAAAGACTGATTAGTTTAGTAGAATTGGATGCAAGATACATACTTAAGTTCAACATTACAACTTGGAAAGAAAAAAACACTAATGTATTCCATTAGAAACTTCCAAGCTTCTTAGATTAGGCATGCAAGTTACACATAAATAACTTTTTCATATCTTGGGAAAATGATACATAAGAAAGGGGTGATCTAAAATGCTCAGTAAGAGTTAGCAATAAAATAGAATATAATATAAACATTAGGAATGGTGAATAATTGATAACACATGCCTTTACAAATAATTAACATGAACACTTTATGGTAGGAATATGCACTGAGTAAATAATTCCATAATAAAACATAGTCATGGGTATTCTACTAGTCAGATAACCACATGAAATATCAATATCTAATATCATAATTATGGAATTCATAATGCCGAACATCATAACCACATATTCAAGGCCTCGTTCCAAGACTACAAATAAGATTTTGTCAATGCCTTGTGCCAAGAAAGTAGTTTGTCTCTTGAGACCTACCGATGCTTCGAGGAGAGATAGCGGACTCCAAAAGTCACTTAATAAGTCCAATTCATTCCTCATATGAAATTTTTTCAACATAACATAAGAATTTTTATTAAAACTAGCATAAAAATGTCAATACTTTATCCACAAACCATGAATGGTATAAAAATAACATATCCACAATCAAACATAACTCATTCAATACAATAAGAAATGTTGTATTGTAACAGATTAACCTCTATTGAGAATAATGAATGGTATTTACATAGATGAAAATAATCATCAAAACTATATGAGAGAAATATACCCCCTTTTTCTTGAAAACATTTTAAAGTCACACTATTGGTCAAGAAGACATTTAAAAATAGATTTTCGAATCAAAGTGTCTTATACCACTATGAAACGTTTAAAAGGAATTTTAATTTGAAAACTTTAATTTCCATATAATTAAATCCTTAAAACCATTTTCTAAACATGGGCATTAATGAGAATGATTTAGAAAAATAAATATTTAAAACATTTAAAATAATATTTTTGTTAGAGTTCCTAACCACAAGAGAGACACTTGTATACAAATAATTGAGGTAATAAAAACATTATAATATCATGATAATAAAGGTAATCATGATTTATTATGTCAAAGTACATTATATACACCCTATAAAAGTGAATTTCTGTATGACAATAAAGAAGTCTCAATGGAATGTAAATTGAGATGAAATCTCTTATAAAGACCGTATCCTTAGGTTAAGGATAAATCAATGACATAATTTTGTGTGAAAACTATAAATACAATAAATATGATTGGATATTCAGTGTAAATAAATGAGGGTACATTCACAAATATTCTTGTAAAAACAACACAAATTACTGAGATGTTTAACTCAATGAATAGAAATTGAGTTAAAATTACTATTATCATGTTTATATTGATTACTTGAGAATTTATCAATGGAGTGATTTGTGTATAAAAAGTATATCCACATGAAGGGGAGTGGAAATTACTGCATTAGTAAATAAATAGTGATTTCACACATAATATTGGGGTAATGTAATCAATGAAGTTTGCGAAAAACCGAATGAGTGGCAATTGAAATTAGAAATTCCCTTACCGATTTGGTAACTTATGAAACATACAACCCATGAAAGAAGGGTCATAAAAAGAAGATGTAAATACCCATAAATTTAAGTATATTACACCAATAATACAATCAAGGACATTACATACCTCACAAAAAATGAAATAGTGTCCAATATAGCATAAATCTCACCGAAATAAAAAGTGAGATGAAAACCCCTTACTTCATTGTAATCAATCGAGTCGTATGACGAAAAGTTAATAACCACAAAATGAATCACATTATAACATGAATTTAAATATAATCATGATAATATATATGAAATTTAAGTACACAATACACCACATCCAATAAATAAGTGGCGAACAATGGAAATCTCACAGAATTAAATGTGAGATAAGAAACCCGTTACCTCAAGACCAACTATTCATGTATATTCCTTGTTATTCCTGAATAATAATATTAAGTTAATTTATACTTTATTAAGAAAATTTTTCATGTTTATTATTCCTTTTATATCACTTATTACATTTCTATAACAAATAGTTAATTATTTGAGTTCATATTGGATATTTTATCGATGTTCGGAACTTGATTAAAAAATTAACTTGTTATAATTACAATTTTACCATGTGGTCAAAAGACCATTATCTCGAGAATTATATACATGATTTTGATATCATATATATATTATATACTCATTATATATATTATATACTCATTATATATATGTATTTATAATAGTAAATAACATTTGAAGGTATGAAATGAAATGTACCATTCATGGAGACGGTAAGCAGTTTGTATGCATGAACGCTACTTCCATTTATATTTTGTATTTTAATGGAATTAAAACATAATTATAAATAGGTGAATTATAATTCCATTATAATATCATATATAATATCATTAAATAAATAATTTATACTTCCAACAGAAGGCATTAATGAGTCATATCATTTTGATGGGGTGGTAGTCCACACTTCCTCAAAGGAAATTATCGTGTTTTACCCATAACCGAAACCAAAAAATAATGATATAAATGGAAAATAAACAAGAATAAAGATATTATAAACATAATATATATCTCATATTTAAATACAATGTCATCTTAATGTCTTCCATGAGAGGCGGTTAAGATAATCGAACAATCATCGTTTAATGAGGCGTTAGTTTTCCATCCACAGAAACTGTATGTTATTCACCCATTAGATGGAGGTGTGTGTAAGTTTAGTTCGAATACTTCACATAAAAACATCCTAGTATATTTAGTATACTGGTTTTATTATAAAAAAAATGAATAAAAATAGTTTATGGGGTCAGAGAAGTAAAATAAAACAAAATAAAACAAAAGAATTTAAGATAAAGAGTTACATTTAATTTGGGTAATGTCTTTTGGTTTGAACCAAAAGGACTTCTTGAAGTTCCTTATGACTAAGGTTAGGATTATAGGTGGAAGAGGGGAATCTTTAGAGATTATTTTGTCACAGTTTGGACGAGCCAAAGGGATTGATAGGTTTGTGGAATGGGATTGAAGCGGTGTATTTTATAAGGGGGAGGAGGGGCTCTTTAGAAACGTGTGAAAATATTATTTTATTATATAGAGTTATTCAGTTTCTAAAAGTCCAAAACTAATTAAAGTAGAAAATAATACAACTCGTGGTAGAAATAAAATCATACAATATAAATTGGACTTGTTGTTGATATTATTTTAATATTAATAATCAGATTTATTTATATCATTTATTAATGAGGTAAATAATACATCATTATTGTGTCAAAAATAATTTAATTTTTTTGATATCTAAATATTATAAAAAAATTACCATAATGTAGGAACTCTTTTCACCTTTCCAATTATTATTTATAGTCAAAAAATGACTTATATAACCCCATGTAAAAATTGATATACTAAAAGATATTTGTTAATGTCATGTTTGTGATTACTTTAAGTTAATTAAAATAAAGCGACATTATCATTATTAACTGGCTCCATGGGGTCCCAAAATCGTCCCAAGGATTCCCATGATCGGCCATGACTCATCCAATAATATTAGGATACATGTTAAGCTAATTGTGTATTATTATAATATTCTCTTTACCATGAATTATCCTATTTACCTTAAACTGTGGTAAATAAAATTCAAAAGTAACTATTCCCCAAAAATTATTTTCATCTTATTGAACCATATTTGACATAATAATAACAACCATGTTTGTTGGATTTTTGAAATTCAATTCACAGAAGCAGTAAAATTTCATTTAAATAGAAAAGGAAGTTTTTAAATTACTACTAAATGGTTTTACTATTGATTAAAATTTGACGTTTTTCAGAAAAATACCAAAGCACCAGCCTAAGCTACTTTTGATATTATAAATTCAAGAATGATATCTATTTTACCAAATTCAAAATTTATAAGTTTCACTAATTAATTTAAAATTAATTCCCATTTTCCAAACAAATAGCATGTTTTTAAGAAACAATAACAATCAAAAGATTGACAATTATTTATGTATAATTTTAAAGTGAAATTAATTCAAATTACCAATATTGGATTAAATTTTAAAAATATAATGTAATTATAATTCCAAAACATTAAAATGTATAATTTAACACTATAAATTATTGTGATTAAAAAATTTGTCTTCAATTTAAATTTAGAATTTTTTAACTATTCACACAAAAATTAAAGTTATCAGAAAACACCAAAATTTTATTGAAACTAAATTTTAAATTCTTGATTCTAGTTAAGAAGTTTATTTTGTCAAATTGAATATATAAAAGTGTCAACTATTGGATTTGAAAGTGGTTTACCATTAAAAGGTGGTAAAATAGCATTTTTTGAAAAATTCTTCCTTTATCCGAAAAATGAATTTGTTCTTATTTTATGTCTAAGAAATAGATAATATGGATATTAAAATTATATGTAATATATATATAATTCAATTGTTAATTAATACAATTCATAACTTCTTTTGAACGACTAGTTTGGTAAGTCGTCGTGCACTTGAACTCGGTATTGTGTGAGGTGCAAGCTATTGAATTTAAAGAAAATAACTTACTATGAAATCTTGGGGTGTTACATTATTCCCTCATTTTGGAAATTGCATCCTCACAATTTTAAAATTGAGCTTGGGAACTTCATTGAAAATCCAACATCGTAAAAAGAGTCTATAAAACTATCTCTTTAAAAGAAAGAAAGAGAAGTACGAACGTCCCTCGAGATAACCAATACAAGGATTCAATGTAGGAAAACATAGATGTGGAATATTAACTAAGTGTCAATTTCTGGTGAAGAGTGATAGATAACAAGATCAAGAGAAATTTAACAACAAGAAAACCAAAAAAAAATTGTGATGGAATAGAAGGTCCTTATTTTACTAGTAAGAAAAGTAAACAAATAACATTTTTTTGTTTTAAGTTCCATTTCATAAAGTTGAGGATTTTATTTATGAGATTGACAAAGAACATAAATGGATATACATACTTTTTAATTAGAGGTTCATCCTTTAATAAATTTCTACCACTAAATCATTTTTTTAAATGATGAGTATTCAAGATGACTTGGTCACACCTGAACCGCTAGAATCGTATAATCGACAAAGGATAAACTATATATATTTACCCAGTCTTTTGAGAATAACCAAAACCAAAATGGTTAGTACAAGATCAGATGATCCCCAAAAAGGGTAATACTTTAGAGAATGAAATACTAATCTTATTTTCTAAAATTAAACCCACAATACCCAAAGTTTAATATATACCATTCAATAATAAATTGTTCATAAAATCATTTAATATAATCCAAACTAATATTAAAACCCAAAACTCAGATGAATTTTCTTAAGTAGTTTTCCACGTTACATTTTATCTCCAAATAATATCGACTACTCTTAAAGTCACATATTTAAAAATAATTAACATAATCACATACTCTCTATGATAGGTTAATCATTTCCATAAATAACCCAAAGCTCTATAAATCCACAATAAAAAAATAGGTAACCCCCCCCCATTACTCCTCAAATGAAATCTTATAGTATTGTATTTTTCATAGGCCTATAGTATTCCCAATAGAGCGAATGTATTTCAAAATAACATTTATCACCTAATCACCAAATCATTTTCTTATACTAAGGATATCAATTTTCTAAGATATAAGAACTCAAATTAACTTATTATTGATCTATAAAATCATTTAACTAAAAATATTTCGTCACACTAACCAGGGACTTCAAATAGTCCAGTGGTAGTTGATAAATTTCAACCGCACTATAGTTGTGGGTTTGACTCCCGCAGCTTTGTCCGACGTGACGGGTTGTCACATGGCCTCTGTGTTGTCCCTTTTTAAAAAATTATATAATTTTATAATATTCCCAAAAATGAGATTGATTTCTCAAAATAACGACAACATAATTTCATCACAAATGTTATCTCATACCTCACATTTTCATTCCAAAATTTAATAACTTGTAACTGCCTCAAATTCAATGATCATAAAAAACCAAATGGTTATTTATAACTATGTCCACAAGAAAAAAGATAATTCTTCTTCAAATTTCATTTTTACATGACAAACTGAAGGCTTAAAAATACAAGAGGAAAGCCTTCCAACGTAACCCCATCAACAAGGAGCACTAATACTTTTTAAACATTTCTAATTCCATTTATTTCCACATAGCTACTTCCTTGAAGAAGAGGTTATCCTATATAATAGGTCATTCACTCGGGTAATGGCCAGGTCCTCTTTATTTATGGAAAATGAATGTAAATGGATTCTTGGGACCATTTTGATTTTCTTTCATATTACTCATCATTTTTCCTCGGTTATTCTTTACATTATGTTCTTCTTTACCTCACATAATGCTTTTATTTATACCATTTAAACAACTTCCTCACTGTCTCCTTCCACATTTATTGCATGATGGAAAATGAGCTTTCTTTTCTCCATGGTCTTCCCTGCTGGATCTCTTATCATTCAACACTATTCTATTCCTTTTTGAGTCTGAGAGTTGGTTAATATGTATGATGTTTATCATATTTTTTTAAACTGAATCGACATGAACACAATATCTTTCACACCTGTCAAAATTCCATTTTGTTTCTCATTTACACCACAGTTCGAACCTTGTACATCATGCTCAATGTTATTATGACTTCCTTGGAATCCATACATTTACTAAAACCAGAAAGCATTGTGTGAGTAATAATAGCCATAAAATCATTTATAGAATATCATGACACCTTATTTACAATTTAAAACATCTTATCATTAACCAAGTTCATTTATTTTCATCTTATATTAAAATTATTTAAATCGGTTTGTAAAGAGAATTTAAATTATTATAAGAATATCCCCTGGGAGTGTCGTAACCAAGAGTGCAGCAAGGTCCATTATCGTGTACCTGGATACCCCAGGTCAAGAACAAAACTCCTTGTCAGAGTTTTAACTACTAGGTACATCTGTGCCAGAGCCGCATCTACCGGCTTATATCCAAATAGGGATGTACTGCTTGAAAAATACATAAAATATCTACATTACCAATATTCTAGGATGTTCTTATATATTAATCTGCAAAGTTTATCTTAGGGTAATGTTCTATAATCAGAGTTTATCTAAATCTAGTTTCCAAGGATGGTACTAAACTTCCTCTGATACCAACTGTAACGCCCCGACCCCAGAATCCAGGAGCCGGTGCATTATTACATATCATTGGAATGATTACAAGGAATCAAGTCATGGAGGACCAATTATTTTAGTATTATTGGAAACAAGATACATAATTATGTTCAACATTAAAACCTGAAAATAAAAACAACACTAATTTATTCCATTAGAATCATCCAAGCTTATTAGATTATGCCTCTAAGTCCCTCATAACTAACATCTTCATATCATGAGAAAATGAAACATAATAATGGGGTGATCTCAAACACTAAATAAGTGTAATAAATACAGTGGAATATAATATAAGCATTAGTAATGGTGAATAATTGAAAACAGATTCCTTTACAAATAATTTACATGAACACTTTATGGTTGGAATATGAGGTGAGTGAATAATGACATAATAAATAATAGTCATGGGTATTCTACTAGTCAAATAACCACATGAAGTATCAATAGCTAATCTCATAATGATGGAATGAATAAAGCTGGACATCATAACCACATATTCAGGGCCTCATTCCAAGACTACAAATAAGATTTTTTCAAGGCCTTGTTCCAGGACACTAGTTTGTCTCCTGAGACTTACCGATACATCGAGGAGTTATAATGGTCTCCACCCATCACATAATAAGTCCAATGCATTACTCATATAAAAATATTGAAACATAACATAAACATTTGTATTAAAACTAGCATACGAAATGTCAACACATTATCCAGAAACCATGAATGGAACAAAAATAGCACATCCATAGTCAAGAATAACTCATTCAATACAATATGGAAGATTTAATTGTAACATATTAACCTCAATCGAGAATAATTAAGGTTATTTACATAGATGAAAATAATCAACAAAATTATTTGAGATAAATATCCCCCTTTTCTTGAAAACATTAAAAAGTAAAACTATTTGTCAAGAAGCCGTTTAAAAATAGATTTTTGAATCAAAGTGTCCCATACCACTTTGAAACTTTTAAAAGGAATATTAATTTTAAAAATTTAATGTACAAATAAATAAATCCTTAAAACCATTTTTAAAACATGGAGATTAATGTGATATATTTAGAATAATAAATCTTCAAAACATTTAAAATGATATTTTAGTTAGAGTTCCAAACCAAAAAAGAG
Source organism: Viscum album (assembly GCA_963277665.1). Classification (NCBI taxonomy): domain Eukaryota; kingdom Viridiplantae; phylum Streptophyta; class Magnoliopsida; order Santalales; family Viscaceae; genus Viscum; species Viscum album. The sequence goes on from OY728126.1 coordinate 314,041,212, forward strand.
ACACTTGAATACAAATAAATGAGGTAATGAAAACATTATAAAATCATGTGAATAAAGGGATTCATGATATACATTGTAAAAGTACATTATATACACCATATAAAAGTGAATTTGTGTATAATGATAAAAAAAGTCTCAGTAGAATGTAAATTGAGATGAAATCTCTTATAGAGACTATATCCTTAGGTTAAGGATAAATCCACGACATATTATGTGTGAAAAATATAAATACACTAAATATTATTGGATATTTAGTGTAAATAAATCATAGGACATTCACACATATTTTTGTAAAAACAACACCAATTACTTGGATGTTTAACTTAATGAATAGAAATTGAGTTAAAATTACGTTATCAATTTTATATCGATGACTTGAGAATTTATCAATGGATTAATTATGTGTATCAAAATTATATCCACACAAAGGGGAGTGTAAATTACTAATGAGAAAATAAATATCTATTTCACACATAATATTGGGGTAAAGTAATCAATAAATATTCCGTAAAACCAAATGAGTGGAAATTGAAATTTGAAATTCCCTTATCGATTTGGTAACTTATGAAACATACAACCCATGAAAGGAGGATCATACAATGAATATGTAAATAAAAATAAATTAATCTATATTGCACAAAGAATATAATCATGTAAAGTACATATTCTACACAAAAGAAATTGTGGCCAATATATCATGAATCTCACAGGAATAAAAATTGGGATGAAAACCCCTTAATTCGTTGTAATCAATCGAGTCGTATGACCAAAAGATAATAATCACAAAACTAATCACATATAACCATGAATATAAATAGAATCATTATAATATATATCAAATGGAAGTACATAATACACCACATCCAATAAATATGTGGCGAACAAAGGAAATCTCACAGAATTAAAGGTGAGATAAGAAACCCCCAACCTCAAGTCCGACGTGTCTTGTATGTTCCTTGTTCTTCCTGAATAATAAACTTAAGTTAATTTATACTTGATTAAGAAAATTTTCCAATTTTATTATTCCTTTTATATAACTTATTACCTTTCTATAACAAATAGTCAATTATTTGAGTTCATATTTGATATTTTATCGAAGTTCGGAACTTGAGTAAAAATGAACTTGTTATAATTACAATTTTTCCATGAGATCAAAATTCCATTATCTCCAGAATGATATATATGATTTAGATATTATATATATATATATTATATTCATTATATATATGTATTTAATACAGTAAATAACATTTGGAGATAATAAATGAAATGTACCGTTCATGGAGACGGTAACCCGTACGTATGCATGAACGCTACTTCCATTTCTATTTTCTATTTTAATGGAATAAAAACAAAATGATACATAGGTATATTATAATTACATTATAATATCATATATAATATATTTAAATAAATCCTTTATATGTCCCACATAAGGCATTAATGATTCATATCATTTTGAGGGGGCGGTAGTCCACACTTCCTCAAATGAAATTATCGCATTTTACCCATAATGGAAGCCATAAAATAATGATATAAATGGAAAATACAGAATCATAAAGAAAACATAAAAATAATATATATATATATATATATCATATATAAATACAGTTTCATCTTAATGGCCACCATGAAAGTCGGTAGGAGATAATTGAACAATCATCGTTTTGTGAGGCATTAGTTTTCCATCCACAGAAACAGTATGTTATTCAACCATTATATGGAGGTGTGTGTAAGTGCAGTTAGAATAATTCTCATGAAAAAATAGAAGTATATTTATGATACTATTGTTTTTATAAAAGAATGTAATAAAAAGAGTTTAGGGGTTGGAGAAGTAAAATAAAGAAATAAAACAAAAGAATTTAAGATAATGTGTTTCCTTTAATTTGGGTAACTTCCTTGGGTTTGAACCAAAAGAACTTCTTGAAGTGCCTTCTGCCTAAGGTTAGGATTATAGGAGGAATAGGGGGATATTGATAGATTATTTGGGTAGGGTTTGGATAAGACAAGGGGATTTAGAGGTGTTTGGAATGGGTTAGAAGTGTTGTCCATTTATAAGGGGGAGGATGGGGTCTTTAGGAAAGTGTGATGATATTATTTTATCATATAGTGTTACTCAGTTTTTCAAGGTCCATAACTAATTGAAGTAGATTATAAGATGACTAATGGTCGAAATAAAATCATCCAATAAGAATTTGATAGGTTGTGGATATTATCTTAATATTAATAATCATATTTATTTAAATTATTTATTAATGAGGTACATACTACATTATTGTTGTGTCATAAATAATTTAATTTATTTGATGTATAAAATTTATAAAAAAATTATCATAATTTTTTAAATCTTTTAATATTTATAATGATTATTTATAGTAGAAAATATGACTTATTTAACTCCATGTAAAAGTTGATATACTAAAATATATTTGTTAATGTCATTTGTTTATTTATTTTATGTTAATTAAAATAAAGTGTCATTATCATTTTTAATTGGCTCTATGAGGTCCCAAAATCAACCCAAGGATGCCCATTCTTGGCCATGAATCATCCAATAAGGTAAGGACAAGTTTTAAGGTAATTTCGCATTATTATAATATTCTCTTTACCTTGAATTACCCTATTTTCCTTTAACCGCTGTAAATAAAAGTCAAAAGTTACTATTCACCAAAAAATTATTTTCATTTCATTGAACCAAATTTTACTTACTAATGACAACCATGTATGTTAGATTTTCAAAATTCAATTCACAGAAGTGGTAAAATTCCTTTTAAATGAAAAAGGTAGTTTTGAAACTACTACTAAGTGGTTTTATTGTTCATCAAAAACAAATGTTTTTCAGAAAAGTACCAAAACGTCAGCCTAAGATATATTTGATATTACAAATTCCAAAATGACGTCTATTTTACCAGACTCAAAACCTAGAATTTTCATTAATTAATTTATAATTAATACCTATTGTCAAAAAAAATAGTGTGTTTTTAAGAAACAATAACTGTCAAAAGATTTACAGTTGTTTATGTATAATTTCAAAGTGAAATTAATTCCAATTACTAACGTTCGATTAAATGGTAATTATATAATCTAATTATAATTCCAAACCATTAAAATGTATAATTTAACACTATAAATTATTTTGATTAAAAAAGCTGTTTTCAATTAAAATTTATTATTTTTTCACTATTCACACAAAAATAAAAGTTATCAAAAAAACACCATAAAATTTACCGAAACTAAATTTTTATGCCTCTATTATATATAAGAAGCTTATTATGTCAAATTGATTATATAAAAGTGTCAAATATTGGATTTAAAAGGGGTTTACTATTAAAAGGTGGTAAAATTGCATTTTTTCATGAATACTTCTTTTTTCCAAAAAAGGTATTTGTTCTTATTTTATGTCTAAGAAACACATAATGTGTATATTAAAATTGTATGGAATATATATATATTTCAAAATTTAGTTAATAATATTCATTACTACTTTTGAACGGCTAGTTTGGAAAGTCGTTGTGCGCTCGAACTCAGTGTTGTTTGAGGTGTAAGCTATTGAATTTAAAGAAAATAACTTACTCTAAATTCATGGGGTGTTACAATAAATGTTACCAGGTGGTAAATAATTTCATATCTAACTTTATTTTCATTGGGTTATATTACTTCTTTATTTTCATTGAAATTATTTTATTTTGTGTATAAATTATTTTACCATATTATGTATCTTGACAACTTATTTAATTATTTTACCTTTTAGACACATAATTGATTCATTAATTAATTCTCACTTGAACATTATATCCTTTGTAATTGATTAATATATAATCTAATTTTAATTGAGTTTTTTATACATGAATTTCTATTAAATTATATTATTTTATCATTATCTAATAAACCCATTTAATTTTATTTTACACAGGTTATTAATGATGTTTTAATGTAATAGTGTCTTTTATCTCTATTTGCTATATAAAATGATTGAAAAAAGGTTTTTAAAAATATCAAACACTATTTCTCTCCTCTATCAAAAATATTTGTTTCTATCAAAACCATTACTTATAAAAGAAGTTTCCCAAAATACTTTTTGATATATATAAAATATTTATAAAGGTATTTTTACCCATTTTTGAATTTTTTCAATATATTTTCAATTTCATATTCATGTAATTTTCAAAATATGGAAATTTTTTCTTTTACAGTAAAACAAAATAGAATATTTGTTTTAACATGTATATAATGTACATAACTTACATCCATCAAGGACTCTCAATGTTTTAAATATTTATTTATAATTATGTAAGTTTATGTTATAATAAATTTATTTTAAAATTTTTATTTGAACATTTATTTTAATAAAATCAATGAGAAAATATTAATTTCCTTAAGAAATTTTTAATGAAATATTAATTGTATTATTATTCATCAGCAAAATCAACTCTGTAACGAATGAAACATTCATTAATAAAAATTACTCTTGAACTAATTAAATGTATTATAATTTAAATGGATATAAAAAATGTGAACTTCATTGATTTTATGTTTTAAAATACCGTTAAGAATGGTGACAGTGGATAATATAGAATTTGAACAATGATGACATGATTAGTATAAATATAGGGCTTTAACAAATCCAATTTACTCAGACAAAGGAACCGATAGCCTCATCCCATAATCTTTCCTCATACGAATCCCATTTATTGGAACTCAGAATGGAGGTGGCATCATTTTCCTTCTATCTTGACCAATCCCAAGCTGATCTTGAACAAATTAATCTTGAGCAGAACCAAGTACAGGAGAAGTGGAAGTTAATAGAGATTACCACCCAAGCGATGTTATCTAAGTCACCCCCAGAGTCTTTCACCATCGCACGCCTTACCCTTTAGTCATATGAAGGTGTTATAAGGGGTTATGTAAGAAGACCCTAGTACTATGATTATGTATATTATTTTTTTATATAATAAAGAATATATTTTCATTTTATTTTTGTTACTTTTTAAATAGTTTTTAAAGCACAAATAGTATTTTTAGTTAATATTCAACTAAGTAATCAATTTTGATAAATTAATTTATTTTTTAATTAAATAAAATTTTAATAAAATTTTATTATTATTATATTACTTTTTAAAAGTATAAATCCTCATATTATATTTATAATATAATTACAATTTTTATTAACATATGAATGATATTTTTGACAAAACACATGAATTTTTGATAAAAGTCGGTTTTTATTTTAAAAGTAAAAAATAAAAAATTTATTATAATATTTAGATAAAAATAATATTTTTTTTGGAATCAGGACGTCAAAAATTTTCCAACGGTGAATTTTTTGAAATTTTCTGAGATAGTAGAATGTTTGGGTAAAAATTAAATACCGTTTAAATATATAATGTATTTTATGAAATCATAATGAAACAATAGTGATTTAGTAATGTACTATAAACATTATGTTCAGAAAATGTATATTTTTCCATTAAAATAATGTGATTTTGGGTTTTTTTGATTTATTTTACAAAGCTTTAGTGGACAGTTGAAGACTTTTAAAAGATTTTTTCTTTTTAAATTTTTTTCCTTGAGAGTGTGACTAACCTCCACATAAGATAACAAATTATTTTAATAAGTTACTGTATTTTTGATTAGTTTAATGTGTGGTGTCCCAAACCTAAATAATAAATAATTCCCTCTCCTTTCTTTTATAAACCCACCCAAGCTCCCACTTCCTTTTCACTCAAAGCCTTTGGAGTTCATCCAACCTCTACACTCATCTCTCTAGAATCCTCTCAAGATGCCCCAAGCTCCCAAGAAGTATCTCTCAAGCCCCTCCCAAGCCTTTGAGATCACACTTCCAAGAAAGGGATTCCTACCTTTCAGTTTTTATCCAAGTATTTTAATATTGGTATGCCCTTTTATATTCAATTACAATTGTTGGGGTATGATTTCAGACCTCACTCATACTTCCCACTTTATGTTTGAATGATGAGAGACCCCTTTCTCTCTCATTAAATTCCTCCCATGTACACCTTTTACCATGTCGAAATTCCATAAGGAATTTCTCTCTCCTCACTCACATTCAAGTATATTTTTTGGATTATGAATCTAAATTCTATTACATTTTTGGGACATGTATCCATACAAACCCCTTATTATCCCCTTCATGTACATATGATGAGACACCCATTTCTCTCTCATCAACCTTATTTATGAATTCCAATGTCACGCCATTATGCTGCTGAAACTGCACGGTGATTTTTCAATCCAAAGTCATTGTATAGTGAATACCAAGCCCATTTCTATATTAAGGGTATTCACCTTTAAACATATCTACTTATTGATTATAGAGTTTCATGTATTTATTCGACATTGCTTAATCACAGAATAAATTATGATGCTAAAGGATTCCATGTTGTAAAATCCATGTGGCACACTTATTCGTGGAATGAAATGTTTAAGGAAGGTGCACACTGATAGAGCTCCATTGCAATGGGTAAATTATAATATCAGGATATGTCATATGCAATGAGTTTTCAATAATGCTAATTCATGTTCAATGAGGGTTTACTCATGATTCATTTGCAATGGGGGTTCACTCATGCTCCATGTGCAATTATCCAAGGCTCACGTTAATTCCATGTCAAGTGTTGTTTCCACATTTCCATGTTATGATAATCATGCTATATCATGTCATTATGTTCATGTTTCTTTTTTAGTCCATTTTTATTCTTGTTTACTAACATGTATTTTAATCATCATGTTATACATTTTTTAATCCCATACTGGCCTTTATAGCTCACCCTTTTCATATGCATGACCTCAGGTTATCCATGCAATGATAAGTACGTGGGAATGTAGTGGTCATGTAAATGATGTTTTCAAAAATGATGTGTTGTTTCATGTTTTATGTTTTTATGTAATTTTCCTAACCCCAAAGACAGTATACCTCTTTATCTTCCTTGTTGTATCAAGTGAAGAGTATATATAATAAATCATGTTTAAGTGTGTAATAAAGAGAAGGGTTGTTATAGTTGGTATTAGAGGATAATATTAGTTATTTTGGGATTAGGATTAGAAAACCCTATCAAAGCCTTAGAGATAAGACTAATTATAATAAATACAATCCTATGTTTTTGTTAGTTTTTAATAAGTGGTTTATCAAGAAAATACATCCCTGTTTGGATACGTGTAGGTGGAGGCAGCTCCAGAACATATGTACCAAGGGATAAAAACCACGACAAGGAGTTTCAGGCTTGACCCAGGATCTCCAGGTACACCAAAAAGGGCCTTTCTTCACTCATAGTTATGGAAATCCTAGGGGACATGCATTGGTAAATTCAAAATATTATTATTAACCATTATTAAATGAATTAAAAAATATCCCCTAAGAATATATGTTAGAAAGTAGATCATGGATAACATAGACTGAAGCCTATAGATTCATAAGTTATAGAAATAAAAGGTATTTATATGTCAACTATTTCGTTCTTGGATTACCCTTTATGTGTTACCCCTAACATTGCTTTTATTCCAGCCAATGGACGATAATAGGAGGGCTCGTGCTAACGACCAATGTGAAGATCAATGAGATGACTATTCTAATGAGATCCCCAATTCGATGGAAGTGGAAATCAAAAACATTGTCATGATACTCTCTCAGTAAACTCAATATTTAAATAGAAACATGGTTCAAGAGGAACGTTCAACCCCCCCCCCCCCCCCTAATAAAGAACATGCCGTTATCGACATCTTCATGAAACAAAGGCCTCCGACTTTTAATGGATCATCTGATACCTCAATTTCCAAATAATGGATCAACTCCATTGAAAAGATATTCTCCATCCATCAATCTTCCGAACAAGATAAGGTTCTTCTTACTTTTTATTGTATAGAAGGGTGAAGTCGATCAATGATAGACATTGATAAAAAATACGAAGCTTGAGTAGGATATTAGGGTGTTTGAATGGAAGGATTTCAGGAAGATGTTTTTAGATAAATATTTCCCACGCACCCTCTGACTTAAAATGGAAAGGGAATTCCTTTCCCTCAAGAAAAAAGATGATGAATCCATCAGAACTTAAGTTGAAAAAATCACAAGTCTTTCACGGTACACCTCGGTCTTTGTTGTTTCCCACAAAATCAAGGTTGACGGCTTCTTTGGTCTACTGAAACATTTCCTGCAGAAAGCCTTGGCGATCTGTGATTTCAACAGCTATGGGGAAATTGTCTGATGTTCCCTCAAGGTCGAAATGGAGATCGAAGAATCTCATGGGTATCATAGGGATATGAAGCATAAGGTGGAATTCAATTTTGGATGTCCGATGGATAAATCAAACGGTGATAAGAAGACCTAACACCACACTTGCCAAATGTGCATAAAGAAGAACCCCATAAATTTATTAAATTGGATGAGGAAATGCTTTAGGTGTGGAAGAGAAGGACACCTAACTGTTAACTATAGACAAGAAGATCCTTTGGCTGCAACAGAGGGGAGGAATTCGTTGTTCGAGCCTCAACACATTGTTCATTGTTTCAACTGTAAAGAACCAGCGAATCTTGAAAATCATTGCCCTAAGGTAGGGGTTTTCGCATGAAACCAATAACCTCCAAGGATGCAAGGGAGATCTTTTCCCATCACTACCACCAAAGAGAACCCTGAAAATGAAGTGGTGATAGGTACTCTAGTTATACATTCAAGAATAGATAATGAACTTTTTGATTTTAGTTCTACGCATTCTTTTATATCCCAAATTTTTTGTAGAACAATCCAAACACCCCCAAAAATCAAAGAAGTAAAAATGTTGGTGAGTATGGAAAATTGGGAAATCATTGCATCCCATGAATATAACTCTTCCCCAGTCACAATCTATGGATTGAACTACCTAGAAAACCTCATCATACTCCCTTTGGTATAATTTGATGAAATTCTCAGCATGGATTTGCTTTTCTTATATAAGGACAACACAAGTTTTCATGAGAGAGAAATCACTCTCCATAAGGAGAATCGACCACCAATTCTATACAAGTGCAAGGAGGGTGATGCATCTTATTTAGTTCCATCATCTCAAGTTTGGATAATACTTTCCTATGAGCACACATATCTGGATCATATGATTGAGTCTAAAGAGGCAACTATCTTTGATGGCATACCTACTGTGAGGGAATTCGATGAAGTGTTCCTCGAGGAATTTCCTGATCATCCTCTTTGAAGGGATGATGAATTCTGAATTGATATTATACATGGGGAATTTCCAATATCCACGAATCCATATATAATGGTTGATGTGGAGCTTAAGGAGATGAATAAACAACTAATGGAGAATTTGGATAAAGGGTTTATATGCCCATGTGCTTCACCATGGGGTGCACCAGTCCTCTATGTCATGAAGAAGTACGAGTCAATGCGCCTTTGCATCGATTATCGTGATATTAAAAAAATCACATTAAATAACATGTATTCTCTCCCATGAATTTATGACTTGTTTGATCAGCTTCGTGGAGCACAATACTTCTCCACGGAGGATTTTTTGTTTTGATATTATCAAGTAAGGGTGAAGAAGGAAGATATCGCCAATACTGCTTTTCGTACAAGGTACATGCACTATGAATTCATAGTAATTTCTTTTGGATTCACTAATTCTCTAAAAATCTTCATTGACTGGATGAGTAGAGTCTTTAGATATTACCTCAACAATTTGTGGTAGACTTCATAGATGATATTCTAATATACTCCAAAACCAAGGAGGATAATGAGGAGCATCTAAGAACTGTACTAGATTCCTTGAAGATGGAGAAGCTCTATGAAAAGTACATCAATTGTGAGGTATGGTTGAAGGAGGTCTCATTCTTGGTCCATATCATCACAAGAAATGGGATCTATTTTTATCCTTCTAGGATAGCTACAATATAGCGATAGTCGAGGCCAACATCAGTAACAGATATCCTTAGCTTCTTGTGGTTAGCTAGATATCATAGATGATTTGTGAGAAATTTCACATGATTGTACAACCCTCTTATCAACCTTACTCATAAGGGAGTAAAGTTTTCTTGGAGTGATGAATGCGAAGAAAGGTTCATGGTGTTGAAAAGGATGATTAACATTGTGCTCGTACTAACTTTAACCACAAGTGGAGAATTTTTTGTGGTATTCAGTGATTCTTCGAAGAAGGGCATGGGGTGTGTGTTGATTCAAAATGACAAAGTCATTTCCTATGATTCAAGGAAATTGAAATTTCATGAGAAATATTATCCAACACATGATCTAGAGTAATTTGCGGGTATTTTCACATTACAAATTTTGCAACATTATCTCTTTGGGGGAGAAGTGTGAAATATATATAAACCAAAAAAGCCTCAAATATATATTCACATAGAATGAGTTGAACATGTGCCAACAAAGATTGTTAGATCTTATCAAAGACTATGATTATTCAATCCATAATCACCCTGGGAAAGTGAAAAAGGTGAAATATTCTCTAAGAAGAAAGGACACGACGATTATATCATTGATCATAATTGAAAAGGATCCAATTTTCTTCTATTTGATGAAGATAGACATGGGAATCATAAATAAGGGAACATCATCAATCCTTTCACAAAATCTTTCTAAATAGTATCTTTTGGAAAGGTTAAAGGATGATGAAACATATGATTTGGGAATTCAGTAGAATGTGGAAGCTATCATAAAAGAGAAATCCTCAGAGTTCAATATTAATGAAGAAGGAATTGTGAGATTTGCGAATAGACTATGTGTTCCATCAAGTCTGGAGGTGAAGAAGGAACTTTTTAATGATGCAAATAGTTTAAATTTTTCTATTCACCCAGTAAACACAAAGATGTATCGAGGTCTATAAGTGAATTATTGGTGGGAAAAAATGAAGTAGGAGACAACTGTGTACACATCAAAGTACCTGGTGTGTGAGAAAGTGATGGAATAGAGTCATAAGTATAATGGGATGATGAAACCACTTCCCATACCAGTATGGAAATCGAAGAACTTCACCATGTTAATTGTAACCAAACATTAGAAGACATACAAAAAAATAAAATCTGGGATGTTGTAGATCGTCTTACGAAGTTTGCACACTTAATTGAAATTTGGGAGGATTTATCATTCGATCATCTAGGAAAAATATACATCAGATATGTGGTAAGTCTGCATGGGGTGCCACAATTGATTATATCTGATCGAGATCCAAGATTCACCTCTAAGTTTTGGAAGTGTCTTCAACATACTCTAGATACTGAGCTGAACATCAGTATGGATTATCATCCTCAAACTGATGGCCAATATGAGAAGACTATCCAAAAACATGAGGATATGTTGAGAGTGTGTTCAATGGACTTCAAAGAATGATGGGATCAACATCTTCCTCTTTTTGAGTTCTCATGTGATAACAGTTTCCACTCAAGCATCTCAATGGCATAATATGAACCCATTTTTAGGAAATGGTGCAGAACACCGACGTGTTGGGATTTAGTCTGTGAGCATAAACTGCTAGGACCCGAAATGGTCGATGAAATTGTGGAGAAGGTTAATACCATTCATCATTATATCATGGAAGCCCAGAGTCTACTAATGTCTTATGCAGATAACCGTCAATGAGAACTTGATTTTAAAGTTGGAGACATGGTATTTCTATGCATATCTGTGTGGAAGAAGGTCATGAAGTTTGGAACAAAAGGGAAGTTATGTCCTAGGTACATCAAACACTTTGAGATTCTTGATCATTTCAGGGATATGGCCTATCGACTAGAACATCCACATACAATGGCCAAAGTACATGATTTCTTTCATGTATCCCTCTTAAGGAAGTATATACCAGACCCTTCACATGTACTCTTTTCGTAGGTAGTACAAAAATAGGATGATCTTTCTTATAAGGAGAAACCAGTGAAGATCTTAGATCATAAGAAAAAAGTTATATGAAATAAGACAATGCCCCTCGGGAATGTTATATGGTGAAACCACAGGTTTGATAAAGAAATGTGGGAATAAGAGGAAGTGATGAAGCAAAGTTTACCACATCAGTTTTAGTGTGGAAAAAGGAAATTTTGAGGGTGAAATTTCTTAAGTGGAGAATATTGTAACAACCCAAACTTTCATGAATGAAAATTCCTCTTGATCTAATTAAATATCTTATTATTTAAAATGGTTATATAAAATGTGAACTTTATTAGTTTTATGTTTTAAAATACCATTATAAATTGTGACCATTGCTAATATATCCATTGAAAAGTGATCACATGATTTGTATAAATATAGGGTTTTAACAAATCTAATTTACTAAGACAAAGGAACCAATGGCCTCATCCAGTAGACTTTTCCTATAAGAAGTCCATTTATCAAAACTCATTAAGGATATGACTTCATTGGGATTCTATCTTGACCAAGCCCAAGCCAATCTTTAACATGTTAATCTTGAGCGAAACAGACTATGGGAGAAGGGGAAGTTAATATAGATCACCACCAGAGCGATCATATCTGATCCACCCTAGGAGTCTGTCACCATCGTACTCCTTACCCTTCCATCATATGTATGTGTTATAAGGGGTTATGTAAAAATAATATAGTACTATGATTATGTACATTATTTTTTTATATAATAAATAATATATATTCATTTTATTAGTGTTACATTAAAATAGTACTTAAAGAACAAATAATTTTTTTAGTTAATATTCAACTAAAGAATCTATTTTGTTAAAATAATGTATTTTTTAATTAAATAATATTTTAATAAAATTTTATTATTATTTAATTACTTTTTATTAAGTATAAATGATCATATTAATTTTATAATACAATTAAAAGTTTTATTAATGTATGAAATCTATATTTGTCAAAACCCATGATTTTTTGATAAATGTTGGAAATTTTTTTTAAAACAAATTCACATATTTAGAAAAATATTTAGATAAAATGAATGTTATTTTCTAAATCAGGATGTTGAAATTATCCAATGTTTAATTTTTCATTATTCTTTGAGACAATCGAATTTTTGGGTAAAAATTAAATATTGTTTAAATATATAATGTGTCATAGGACATCATAATTACCCAATAGGGAAGTAATAAAATACTAAAAACATTATTTTAGGCCAATATATGTTTTACCATTATGATAATGTGATTTTGTGTTTGTTTGATTTATTTTACAAAGCTTTAGTGGACCCTTCAAGACTTATAAAACATTTTTCCTTTTTAAATTGTTTTCCTTGACAGTGTGACTCACCCCCACATAAGCAACCCTATTATTTTAAGATGTTCGGTCATTGGAAATATAAAATATTGTTTTCAACCATCATTTTGAGAATCACATGTGCAAAAACCATGGGCTGGATTGTGTTTTTGATTAGTTTAATATCTGGTGTCCCAAAACTAAATAATAATGAATTCCCTCTCCTTTCCTATATAAACCCACCCAATCTCCCACTTACTATTCACTCAAAGCCTTTGGACTTCGTTCATCCTCTAAAATTCACTCCCTATAATCCTCTAATGGTTCCCCAAGCTCTCATGGTGTCTCTCTCAAGACCATCCCTAGCCTTTGGGATTACACTTCCAAGAAAGGGATTCACACCATTTGCTTTTAATCGATGTTTCTTATTATTGTTATTCCATTTTATTTTCAATTATAAATGTTTGGGTATTATTTCACACCTCCACCATACTGCCCTATTTATGTTTTAATGATTATATAACCCTTTATCTCTCATTAAATTTCACCCATGTACACCTGTTACCATACCGAAATTCGGTAAGGAACTTATCTCTCCTCATTCACATTCAGAAAAATATATTGTATTATGAATCAAAATTCCATTACATAAGTTAGGACTTGTATCCATACGAACCATTTAATGTACACATACTGTAAATATTTTTAGACAACCATTTATCTTTCATCAAAAATTTTTATGAATTCCTATGTCATGCCATTATGCTGCCGAAATTGCACCATGGTTTTCCAAGACAAAGTCATTGTGTAGTGAATACCATGCCCATTTCCCGTTCAAGGGTATTCACCTTTACACACATCAACTAATTGATTATAGAGTTTCATTTATGTATTCCACATTCCTTTATTGTTGAATAAATTATGATTTTTAATGATTCCATGTTGTATGATCCATGTGGCACACTTATGCTTGAAATAAAATGTTTAAGAAGGGTGTGCCCTAATAGAGCTCTAATGCATTGGGTAAAGTATAGTATCATAACATGTCATGTGAAATGATAATTGACTGATGCTAAATAATTTGAAACAAGGGTTTACTCAGGATTCATGTGCAATGGGGTTTACTAATGGTCCATGTGCAATGAGCCTTCGCTGATGCTAATTCCACGTCTAGTGTTGTTGCCACATTTTCATGTTATGATAATCATGTTATATCATGCCTTTGTGTTCATTTTTATTTTATTCTCTATTTATATTCTTATTTACTAACATGTATTTAAATCTTCATGTTATACCTTGTTTAATCCCTTAATAGGCTTTATAGCTCACCATTTTCTTATGCTGGTCCTGAGGTTATCCCATGTAATGTTAAGTACAAGGGAATGTACTGGTCATGTAAAAGATGTTTTCAATAAAGATGTTGTGTTTCATGTCATAAGATGTTAGGTGATGTTCATAATCCCCAAATACACTAGACCTATCGATCTTCCATGTTGTATCAAGTGAATATTTTATGTAATTAAACATGTTTAAGTGTGTAATAATGAGTAGGGATGTTATAAACCCTATATTTTAATTATGATCCACTAAGTATATGTGACATTGATACCATCCTTAATATTTTTCTTGATGGTTTATGATCAATTTCACCAGTTTATGTATTGACATTAACATTATTACTTAACTATTTTAATCATTATCTTTTCTTTGAAATATTCACTTTATAGTTATAATTAGATATTACATTTCCCCTAGATATCCATATTACTTATCATGGATATACTTATTATTTTAAGCATATATCATTTATACCTACATAATTTTTTTTAATGTTATGAGATTGACTAGGGAAACTACTATTGATATGAATTCCTTAGTCGGTATATAATTTTTTTGATAAGGAATATTATTCAATAATTAAATCAATAATTTGATATATATATATATATATATAAGGAAAGTGTTGGTCATGTAGATATGGGTGGGTCTGGATTTTAGATATCCCCTCAATGCATTGGTTTTCTCAAGAGACAATTTAGTTGTATGGACTTAGTAAAATAGGTTGTTGGTTTATATCTACCCATTAGATTTAAACATTTTTTTGAATGGTCTTGATTGTAGAGATACCATGACTTCATAGATCATGACGTCCAATAATTATGAATTTTCTACATCAAAAATTAAATTATTATTATATATGATACATTGGAAATGATCTCATATCTGAATGAATTTCAATCTTAGTTTATTGATTAAATGTAATATGTTTTTTGTTATTTAACATTCAATATTTATTATTCATTATATAATCATGATAGTAAAATTATTTAAATTGCATGACTGTTCAATTATTTACCACATGATGTTGATTATATTTTGATGTAATTATCCCTTACGGGTAATTTGAGACTATCAATAATTTTTTCCATTCCTAGGAATCCATGAAGTATACTGTGAAAGATACGTAATGATTTTATAGATGTAATAATGATATTATTGAGAAAAAAATTATGTTGTAATTTAAATACTCAAATATAATATAGGAATCATGTATGTATCTAGTTTACCAATACAACTAAACACTTCAGTTCTTCGGGACATGATTCCTTATATCTCATGTTGATGCTATAAAGAAGTCACCAACACTAAGATACTTACTCTGTGTTCATTATAAGAAAAATATACATTTATCGTCTATAAATATATTTTTAATCTCATTGAAAGATGGATTTTTTTTTAATACATGAAGTATATGGATATTATTACACCACATGGTGGATCAATAGGCTGCTCCATATAGGTAAGGTTATATTTCATTGCATGAGTTAGATTCATCAATATGGTTATAATTTAATCAGTACTAGTTGTAGATCTAGTTTTAGATTCATTATAATTACCCGTAGGAAAGTCCTCACATGGATTACTTTCATTGATACACATTCAATTACTTCCTCTAAGAACCATTTCTAAATAATGGTATACACTATATTAGATCATAAAATTATGAAACATATTGTATAATAGAAAAACTAGTTAAATAAAAAACCTAAATAGAAATGTTTTTGGATATCTAGTATCATAATAATAAACATCATTTTTTTTGAATGTTTTCAAATAAGAAAAAAATTCAATCCCTTTATAATTGTTTTTAAATAAAATGTGAATAATCTCAAGTATAAACCATGGTATTTTATAACCTTGTTCATAGTAAGGTATGTTGTCATGAATAAGGTGTTGATCGAGTCAATTCCTAATATAGACTTTTCAGATTTATTACCCATTTGTAAAATTAGTTTTTATTCAAATCCACTTATATTATTCAAATAGATATGTATTTTTATAAAAAACATAATCTCTTCTACCCCAAAACTTTATGATGTTATTTTATTCATATCATTAATTTCTAGAATAGTGTTATGTTTCCTAATATATGTTTTCCGAAATCTATATCCAAAGGATTATAATAAAATAATTTTTTGACCATATACAAACAACCAGAAAAATCAACCTACATAAATATCGGTTTATGTAAAACAAAACAAATTTTTAGCTTAAAACACATTTAAAAATCAAACTAGCTTGGTGGATTTTCATAGTCACCAATAGTGTCTCATAATATCTCACTCACTTGCACATTCATGTGCCACCCCAAGAACCCAACCTCCATGCCATACTATAAATCCATCCAGAAATCCATAAAACCATGCATGTTAGCACCCATGAAAATACCAAAGGCTAAAAAAACAACATCATTCCAAAACAAAAATCATGTACCATCTAAAGGCACACTAACCACTAATTGAAAAACCCTTTTCAGGTTTCAAATAACAAACCAAACTTTTTCAAGAACCATTTTCTTAAAAACATACCAATTTTCATATTTAAAAACTTTTAATACAACCAAGTTACTCCAAAAAAACCCTTCCCATTTTTAAAAACTCAAAAGGTATCTTTTCCTCCTCCAATGGCCATAGATACCACGACCCTTTCTCAGAAAACACCAGCCACTCAAAACCAATTTCCAAAACCAATTCATCTGATTCGAACACTTTTCAACAGGCCAAATAACCCCATTTAAAACAATGTTTCAGATTCACATTAAAATGATATGTTTTGTTTTAGAGTAAAACACATTTCAAAAACTAACTAACATGGTGGATTTTCACAATAATTAGTGGCGTTTCATCATGTCTCACTCACATGCACATTCTTGTGCCACCCTGATCACCCAACCACTATCCCATACTAGATATCAATCCATATATCTATAAAACATGCTTGCAAGAACCCATGAAAACACCAAAGGCTAAAACAAAACAACATAATTCCAAAAAACCATCTAGCTTCAAAAGGAACACTAACAACCAAGTCAAACACCGTATTTATTTTTTACAAAAAAACCCACACATCATTAAAAAAACATTTTCTTAAAAACCTACCCCCTTTTAATTTTTAAAAACTTTCAAAACAATGAAGCTACTCCAAAAAATGCCTTCCCTTTGTTAAAAAATCAGCAAGTTATCTTTTCATTATTCAATAGCCACAGAGACCAAGACCCTTTCTAGGAAAAAAGCATCCACTCAAAACCAATTTCCAAAACCAATTCATTAGATTAAAACACTTTTCAATATCCCAAATCACCCTATTTAAAACAAAGTTTTAGAATCACCTTAAAAAGATATGTTTTATTTTATCATAAAAGGCTTTTGAAAAACTAACTAACTTGGTGGATCTTCACATTCACCAATGGTGTTTCATGAAGTCTCACTCACATGAACATTCTCGTGCCCCCCCGAACACCTAACCATCATTCCATACTATTCATCAATCTAGATATCCATAAAACCATCGATGTAAACACCCATGAAAACACAAAAGGCTAAAACAAAACAACATCATTCCAAAAAAAAATTATGTACCTTTCAAAGGCACACTGACCACAAAGTAAAAAAACCATTTCAGATTTCTCAAAACAAAAAAACAATTCATTAAGAACCATTTTCATAAAATCGTACCCCTTTTCATTTTTAGCAATAATGAAAACAACGAAGCTACTCCAAACAACCCCTTCCCTTTATCAAAAATTTAGCCGGGTCTCTTTTCATAATACGATAGCCACAACAACCAAGACCCTTTCTAGGAAAACACCAACCACCCAAAACCAATTTCCAAAACCAATTCATCAGTTTCAAAAATATTTAAACAGCCCAAAACACCCAATTTAAAACAATATTCCAGATTCACCTTAAAATGATCCATGATTTCAAAACATTTTATTTCAAAATATGAAATGATTATATTAGGGAAAATCCAACCCCATTAATTCATTTTCACTATATTCCTAATATTTGTTTCAGAAACCCCATATTTACAAAAGCATTCTTTTATAAAATTTTGAAAAATAATTTCCATAATACTCACATGAGTATTTTCAAAATAAGTTTTGAATTTAAGAAAGGACCAAGAGACCCACAAAAGTGAAAAAACATCAGTGGGCGACCTGACCATATGGTTGGAGGCTATATACCACACACACCACCCACATGGAGATCTTTTTCAGGACCATGTCCAACCTCTGGAATGATCTCTAGGCTTATAAGGTCACCTAAACCATTTTTCCAAATCCCCTTATTGTATGCCAACACCAAAAAATCATCAAGAACCAAGGAGACTAATAGGACCAGACATCCCATGGAAACCTAAGGATCAGAATGACCAAGTGTTCACAATGCTATTCCCATAAATACCTCTAAAGTCCCAAAAATATTAATCCATATACCTTAACATCCCACTAAATAAAAATGTCACTCTAAAAATAATGATATGCTAAGAGCTGACTTCTTTTGATACCATTTTTTCATGAACCAACCCGTGTCGACCCAGAACCGGTTCCCAAGGCCGCTCTACGACAAGTCCTGAGTGGAATTCCCAATCCCCCTGGGATGGAGACAAGCACTAAAGGAATAATAGGAGTGACAAGGGAACTATTACACCCTAATATAAACAATTAAATAAATACCAGAAATAAATGGACATCCCAATATACATTTTTTCAAATGTTCAACTGAACATTATTCACACCAGAAAGTGAAAGTAAAATTGAACCAACAACTCAAATTACCAAATATGAAAACCAAATAACTCTATGTGATCCCACTATTCACTCTTCAATACAAATATCACATATATCTATTGGTGATCAAACTCAATTTGAAACATGCACAAGGTCAAAAAATAGAATAAGACTATAGGCGTGCGTATTAAAACATAGTAGTTTAGCCCAATATTATATTCCCAATGCACTTAATTAAAAATAAAATAAACATAAATTTAACTTTTGAAATAAAATATATAAAAATATGTCTTCCAAACAAGGTTACATGCTACAAACATTACCATATAAAAAATCTTTCATGTTTTCAGAAACAGGAAATGCTAGTATCCAATTTCAAAGAGATGTAACATCAGAGTGAAAAAGGTTTTCAAGAGCGCTGCTTTAATGAACATAAAACATTAAATAAAACACAAATAATACTGATTTTTTCAACAAAAATCACCATATACTAATGGTGAATAAAATATATTCAAGGATCATAAGTCACAAGAACACCCCTAGCCATTATTTTGTTGAGGGCCCGAGGTACCTTGTATCGTGGTGTAAAAGTAACCATAATAAGTATCAATTCTCATGCACAATCCAATGGAAAGAAAAAACACCCATAACCTAATGTTACCAAACATAATCATTGTATTTTAGTTAGTTTTTTCATCTTCAAAACATTCTATGTTAAATATGGAGAAAACCATGACGGATCAATAGAATACTAGTACACATCTGCCCACCTAGATACCGAAGCTTCCCACTTTGTGCTCAATCAATTTACAAATATTATAAAATAAACTTTTTATAGGAAAATAACTTATTTAAAAATCATACAAACACCAATTATCCCACAAACATGTTTCAAATTTCTTTCACTAGAAAATAAATCTCTTGAAATTTTAATCAAACAATTTCAAAAAGTATTGCCAAGCTTTGCACATAAAATACATCTAAAAATGATCCTTAAAGGCCAAGTTATTATTAGTAAAACAAAAATCCTTATTATATATCACCAAAAACCTATAATTAATCAATTTCATGAATCATTAAATGAACCTAAGTGGTAAAATATAGAACACGCATAAAAACCCATTTTTAAAGAACAATGTCAACTGAGCCTTTAATCATTTCACCAATCCATAATATATCAAAACCACTAGTTACACATCCCGTAAATAGGTGTATACCCACCATTGGAATCAAAAAAACATTTACTTGGACACCTTATAAATTCAAGTTACACATTCAAAACCCGTCACCTTCTACAAATATGCCAAAATTGTCATTTATTTGGAAAACATGCCAAAACACCCTAAAACTCCTTAATAATTTTATTATGAAACACAAAACTATATTGGAACTGACATAAGGATCCAAAAATCATTTATTCACATACTTCCAAAAAAAATTATAATCTAAACCAATCATTTTATATCTTTTTGAGCACATAAAAGCCAACCTGGCACATTTCTGAAAACGTGGCATGCATCATTTCATGAAACCAATTATATATAACACTAAAAAGGACATAAAACTAAATAGGAATGTTAAAATTTTATTTAAATTGCTAAAAAGGATTAAAAAAAAACAAAATAGGTTCAACAGATAACCGAACATTTAAACAAACACTTGTTGTGCACTTTTATAACAAAACAACACTACATTTCACAAAACAAGGAATAAATACCACTTTTCACCCCAAATATATTTATTTAAGTCTTATTAAACAATAATAATAAAATATAATGGTTAAAAATACAATGAAAATGATGAATCTATCATAAAAATTATATGTTCAATGGGGAACCTACCTCAAATCCTTGGCAGAATGGAAACACACACCCGATAACACATGTCACCAGTTCCAAATCCCTAAATCTATGAATACCAGCCCTAAAAACCCATAACAAATATGAGAAAAAATTACCCTAGGATTATGATTACCGGGGTAAGTGAAATCGAAGAAGAAAAAAAGAATGAAGATGGTAGAGGGAAGAGAACGAATAATGAATTAATGAAGAAATTAAGAAGATCCACTAACCTTTGGTAAGAAATCACTAAACATGAAGTCCAAAAAGAAGGATAAAGAAGGTGGAGGTACCAATGGTCAATATATAATAGTTATAGATATATTTTGGAGGTGGAATCACATAAAAAATGAATAATATATAAATGAAATACATTATTTTTTTTAAAACAGGAAATGGGCTCACGGGCTGCGGCAATACCTGAATAAATCACCCAAATCCACCATAATTATGAGTTCCTAGGTGGTTAAAAGGGATATGGTGGTTTTAATATTCTAAGGGAGGTAAATTTAGAAGGATAATGTATGAATTGTTTTTTAAAAATGAAGAAGATATAAAAGAAACACATTTTTTAAAATCATGAAATGAGTTCACGGTTGGTCCAAATCTTGAAGTAAACACCCTTTTCACAAAAAAAACTCCCAAACAAGATATGGAGAACCCATATTGGGATGAATAAACATATATGGTAGTTCAAAACTCAAAATTAGTCTCACCAAAAACCCAAGAAAAGGATTGGTATTTCAAATGAACTAAATCAAAACCAAGACATGAAAAACCGAGTGTGACAAGACTAGAGTTGGTGGTTACATTATTACATTTTACCTAGATATAAGTAAACATATATCAATGTAAAATTTAGTTTAATAGTATTTATTAAAATTATATGTGATTTAATCTCATATTAAAATTTAAAACATAAAACACAACATTGAATTTTATTTTATAAATCTATAATTCAATTTAGAATATCCCTACATATCAGCCACAATACACTTCCTTGCATCGTAAAAAATTAACCATAAGAAAGGGGTCAACTATAGTTCTTAGTAAGGGTATGAATAAAATAGAATCTATTTTAAATAAATTTTAAATAATCAATATGATAAGGTAAATAAATGAAATACATTCCATTTATTCATTGAATATAATGAATAACGTCGAAAGAATAAATGATAATCAAATAATGACATATAAATAATCACATGATCTTGAATCTTATTCATGGATATTCTAACTAATCGAATAATAACAAAAATGTCAAAAAATAGTCTCTTTATGAGCGAATTCATAATTATAAGGATCATAACCATAAAATCATATCCTTGGTCCATTACATCTATCATAACTTGATTGGGCCTCAGCCAAACACAAAGGCTAATTTTTCTATTAAGACCTACTGATTCATCGAGTGGTTATACCAGGCCCCTCCCATCACATACTATGTAGAATTAATTCCAAAATATAAAATGGGAGAAACATAATCAATTTGAACATTAATATTAAGTAATTATCATATGAAATGTTTATAATTTCCCTATTAAAAAATAAAAAAACATAATAAATCATATCAGATAAATTTAATAAGAATTATAATAAATTCCCCAGTCAATAAACATAACCATAAACCATAAAAAGTTCTTTGGATAATGGTACATAATAGTAAATCCTATTCAAACTGATCATAAAGTATCCAGAGAAATAATAAGGATAGTATAATTACAAAATAATCAAAAAGGACTTTAAGATAAAATGAGGGTTTCAATCATTAATGAATATAAATACAATTAAAATTCCCTAAAATATATTCAATACGAAGATATCCTTTTCAATTTGAATAAAATTTATTAAAACTATCTATGTATTGAATATCAGGGGAAATTTTTCATTTAAAAAAACCTTATAAACATGTAAATGAATACTTAATGAAATGATCAGTCATAATGATTGGAAATTTCATACATACTGAGTACATAAAAAATGTAGATTCCATTATCATTTTTTAGTAAAAGTTAAAAAGTATCCCATTTGGAAAATGATTGATAGATTCTTTTCAAACATTTTTCTAAAAAAATTATGGGTAAAAATTATATAGTAAATTTTTTGGAGAAATTAAAAAGTAAATTTGAAAACATTTTTATAAAACATTGAAATAGAAGAGAAATTATTTCTATCTAAAGAGACAAATCTAATTGGATTTTCATAGGAACATTTTCTAAATAATTTTAACTACAAAAGATAGGTAAATGGTATGACCACATAAATGGTTGATGAATAACCAATAGGGTAATAAAAATAACGAGTTTATTTATATATAGATCATAATATTTCATCATCATAATCATAGTCAAAAAATTTCCTCATAAGCGATGAGATTATGAAATGAACTCTTACCTCTTTTGTAACTATTCAATCGTATTCCCCGTGAATGAAATAAATTAAAATGAAAAATTATATTCCATTAAAATAAATATATTCATGATATATCATATAATATTTTATTATATCCAACACATAAAATAAATAAGCTGTTAATATAGTATATTCATCACGCAAGTAAAATTGAGTGGAGAAACCAACACCTATTTACAATTTCTGTCACACATGTCTAGAACTCCTATATAGTAAATATATATTTTTTATAAATATATTATTGAAATATAATCCTATATTTTACACCATATATTATTTACCTAAATTATTTTATTACAAATTATTAATAGTTATTTGTTAATATAACTATTTATGGTGATAATTGCATCATTTATCAGGTATTTTTTGGTTTACTAATTTCATCTCTTTTTCTTTTCCCATAGATTCGTAATTTAAATACTGTTACACGTGAAAAAAATATGACATATAATCATTATTTAAGTATTTATAAAATTCTATAAAATGTATATATATGAAAATTAGTTACACTGTTCATGGAGATGGAAGACTGTACATATGAATGAATGATATTTCTATTTTTCCAACATACTAAATGAAATAAATTTAAATTATATTTTAAATTTATATAACCATTTCAATATCTACTATATAATATATATTCCTTAAGTATATCTTTATTATATTAAAGTTAAAAATTTAATGAATAAAATTTCATACTACTGCATGGAGGTGGTAATCCACGTTTATGCACAAGAGACATTTTTAGTTTCATATGGGTAGGAAGGTAAGATGTTTTGTGACACCCAAAAAATCAAAAGTATGAACATTGTACTTGATAACATGTATGACACACCACACCAAGAATATCAAGGAATATAATATCCTAATAATTATAATTTATTTACTATTTTGAAGAAACCCAATATAATTTATATCTTTCAATTCTTGTCATATTGAGGTAGAATGCAACATATGAAACAACGAGTGTCTTCAATGTCTTGCATTACAAGTAAGAAAATGATTTTCTTAAAAATAATTTATTATTAAAATATTTTTTTTATATAATTATATATAAACTTTCTATTACGAATAGTATTAAATATATTATTAAAATATATTTTTTACCCAACTAATTCATCAGTTACATATTTATTATAAGTGAATGTAAGAAAAAATTAAATATGAAGATATTTTTTTATAGAAACATATTTTTATGGTCAAAATATATTTACCCTATTAAATTAAATTAATTGAAATTATTAATTGAAATAAATGTAATATAAGTTTAATATATTTAATTTAATTTTTTTTATATTCATACTATTGATTTTACAAGCATAAAATAATAACAAACCAAATTTTACACATAAAATACAATATTTTTATGAAGGAATTTTAATACCTTTTAATGGAGAACCTTTTCTAAACTAGATTTTTGGAACTTTCTAGAGTATATATATCGAAATAAACTATATATAAGAAATATAAACATAAAAATTATGTTATGGTTAATTTTAGGTATTTTTCTGTTAATTTTAAAATTTTATCGAATAATTAATAATACAGAATTTTAATTCAAAAATAATATTTTTTAATAATTTATAAGGTTATATCATATTATAAAAAAAATTAATTTAGATTAGATAATATTTTAAAAAATTATTCCAATTTAGGCCATTGTAATCAATTAAATTTTGAAGTTGACTTGACAAACATTGCAAATGTTTGGACATGTTTACTTAAAACCCCTACATTGTCATCCCATTGCCGAGATTATATTTAAACCAATATCTTTCACTTATATTATTAAAACATGAAAAAATAGATTTAATATTTTTAATAATTATATGTTAAATATATTCTTTTGACCTAAAATATTAGTGAATGTAATTAAAATTTTTTACAATGATTATGGTAAAAGTAAACTTAATAAGGGACTAAACCTTAATCTAAGAGGACCAAATGACCATGAATCCTTCCCAGGAGTCCTTTTATTTCCATATTTTTAACCTATCCCCAATTGGATATAAATTTTTCCATTATGGGATCCACTTTCAATGTGAAAAACGTGTATTGGATTCCCTTGCCAAAATATTACAAGAGTGCCACACCTCATCCACTATAAAAGTCCCCCTCTTCTCCAACTTCCACAGACCTCCGAAGACACTTTGGCAACACCAAGATATAACCAAATATATCCTCAACATCCCTCCCCAAGTTATTGATTCCTATTCTTTATTTTAAGTAAATAAAATTAATACTTTTGTTCAATCAAAAAGGAGTTACATGATTAAGAGGTAATATATTTCTTTAACTTTTTGGTTTTATCTCCAATGTCCACTCCCTAAAATATAATTAATAACTTATTATATAGAATCACTAGTATTATCTATACAATAGTATTTTTATGGAATTTTTTAGACCTAATATTACACACAAGTCCTTTTAATGGGTAATAAACATATTATTTATGTGAATGTTGAACTATCGCCTCACGAAATGATGATTGTTCATTTTTCCATTACCACCTATAATAGTGTACATTATGATGTAAAGTATGTTTATATATGTTTTATATGATATATTTTATGTATTTATACTTGTTTAATTCATTTATAACATATACCCTTATAAATTTCATTTTTTGTAAAAACGATAACATCATTTCTGGAAGTGTGGACTACCGCCCCATCAAAGTGATGTGATTCATCCACACTATACATGGAAAATATAATGGATGGTTATAATTAAAAATATGTGACATAATAAACCTATATATTATATTAATGACATTATTACCTTTCTAAAAATATTATATATATCATTTTCATTAATACCATTTCACACACATAAAAAGTGATAACGTCATTCATGGACAAGTGGTCGACCACCTCCTCGACGTGATGTGATTTTTATTTTCATCACAATAATTATATTTATAACAATATTTATGATTAAATAGAATGTTATTTTTGTTATAATAATCATTATGGACAGATATATTGATACTTATATTCTCTCTAAAATATCATTGAAAAATGAGAATGTTACTCTTGTGTATGTACGACTACCGATCCCATGATCATATGGTTGATTCATTTTTCATAACCATAGATAATGTTTGTTTTTAAAAGTGAAATTTATGTATAAATATTATTATTATTTCATTATTATTACTTTTTGGATGTTATATAATGACTCCTTTGACAATAGTTGACCTAGAAATGTTTTTCTTGACACAAAAACTGAATTTTGTCAAAATGACTGATGAAAACAAATATGATTAAGTGGTTGTATAAAACATGAAAATAAGTGAAATAAAATTAATAAATAGACATGAATAAGGTTTTTAATAAAGTATATAATTAATATAATCTTATTATCCAGTAATTTAAAGGATGTTCAATCTAAATAAAATTCTAGTTAACAGATTTCATTTTCATTTACATACCATTGAGGTTTCTTTTATGTTATGAACCAAATTTCATTAATATGGTGTATATGACAGAATTTTTAATGTTATATCATGAATCTATTTATTATCTGAAAATTCTATGTTTCGTTTAATTTTATTCCTTAATTTTCAATATGATTCAAATATTTCGAAGTGGTATTGGACAATTTGGAATGTTTAATGATTATTCTCCTCTAGAACATTTTATTGATTATACTTTCAATATTGTGTACTTTTGTTATTGTTAACATTCTATTGAAACAATAACCATATTGTTGTGAATGTAATTTATTATATATGGTGTACATCTTTCAACATTCTTAAATAATACCATTATACATTCATACTATATTACATTTTTAGTTTCAATTTGAATTATTTCATCTTGTGGTATTTGAGTTAAATTATACAAAGTGGAATATAATTTCATTAACCTCTTTAATGTCATTTTTTATATAAGTTCCTCATTCTCGATAATATTTTATGATTATGTGAAAACTGACATTTCATATCTAGTAATTAATTTACTCTTCTATATGTGGGTTTATATTTGGTACCCCCAATACACTCATTGATTCATTATCACTCCAACATTATTATCTTTCAAGTGTTTACCTTACAATACAATTTTTTCATGATTGTTTACATGTGAATTTACATCAGAGTAAATTATTTTATCATTTTTATTAAACCATTTCATTTTACTCTCCTCTAATCATTTGTGACCTTTTAATGTAATAGTATCATTTTACCATTATTTTATACTAATACAATTCTTGAAAACGTTTTTAAGAAAACCTATCATCATATATCTCTTTTGTAAGCGAACTTGTTTTCTTCTAAATACACAATTTTAGAATAAGGTTTTCAAAAATGGTTTTATCCATTAAAATTATTTAGTAAAGACATTTTTAAACTTTTTTCATTTACCAATATTTTTAATGGATTCTTATTATTACTTTCAGATCAAGTTATTTTTCAAACCTTTTTACCAAGAAAAAAATGATTTTTATCTTATAATAAAATAATGTATTTACTCTACATATTTCCTTTGATGTTTCCTTTTCATGTTTAAATGAATTATTTTCAAGGAAAATATTTTCAAAAAATATTTTCAAAGAAAAAGTTTTTCAAATTGTTTTTCAAAATAAAGGTCATTTCCCACAACAATGATTTTAAAAAATCATTATATATATTTTTATCAATGACAGAAACCCTATACTTTACATCACATTGGATATATTTTTTTTGATACCATACTTCTTATTACATTGGGTGGTTATTATTTATTTCCCCAAGGATATTATTGAAATTAAAATTGTTGATTCACTTTTAGTCCCCTTGAAATATTCAATCTCTTATAATCATTTAACAATTAATTTACCCTAAATTATCCATTCATTTATCATGTATATTACTTTTTCAAACTATATATACCATTATACATATGTTTTCTCCTTTTATAATTAATTTATTATTTGGGGAAATATTTGTAATTCAATATTCTTTAGTCACTACAGATACTAGATATGGAATATTATTTATTTATAATATTTGATATGATACATTATTTGGAAAGGAAATGAAGGGAGGATAATGAAATTTATATAGATCCAAAATTCATCTAAATGTCCTCATGAAACAAATAAGTTGAGAAAATTACACGGTTTACTAGAAATCATTTTTTTCATCTTTTGAAAGGTCATGACAGTATCTGTTTTCATGATCCTCCGACATGACATCCATTAAGAAAGAATATCCCTCATTTAGTTTCATTTATTATTTATCTAGGATATTTTCCATCCTCAAATCTATAGATAAATTTCATTATAATATCATTGATTAAATGGCACATGTTTCAATTTATTACCTTTTTAAATTTATTTTTCATTATCTATTTATTTTGATTGTATGAGTTTTTATTAATTTACCTTTCCATATTTTTTTGTCACATTATTATCCGCTATTGATTACATGGAATGTGTTATGAGTTATTTTCCTTTTCATATTGATTATTCTCATTCAATCATTATTTCTTAAACAATACTTTTCCCTTTCTAATCATTTCAGCTCACCCTTATTTATGTATCCTTTCTCCATGATTCCATGAAGTGTACTAAGAAAGATATGAAACGATATGCAAGTTGTAATAATGTTATTATCCTAAATGTTATTTATTTACAAAATAAATCTGTTGTAATTAGTGTATTCAATTATAATACAATACTGATGTATGTATCTAGTTTACTAAAACTAATAAACTCTCAATCCTTTGGGATTTTATTCCTTGAAACCATTCCAATGTAATAGATATAAAACATCACCTCTAATATCTCTAGGGTTGGGTCACTACAATTGTTATCAAAGGTTGTTTAGTACAGTAATTTGGAACTAAATTATATAAAACATATATTATAGAACAAATAACAATAGTATAATTTATTCATAAGTATAGAATAACCTCATTAATATTGGTATTAATATATTTTATATAGTTTTATATTAAATAAATATTTTTCTAGAAACTACATGTGGATGTGGTTTTAACACAAATGTACCTAGGAGTAACAACTATGACAAGGTGTGTTAAGCCTGACTCAGCGTAACCTGGTACATAACAATAGGACTTATTGTGCACTGAGTTCGACACTCTCAGGGGATCTGTTTTTATAATTCAAATTTTCATTACAAACAACTATGGAGAAATTTTAAAATGTATAACCCAGGTTAAACCTAAGGTATTCTATATTAAAGATAATTTTTCATGGTTTAAAATCCAATGAATGATATTAGGGAAAATCCCTAGTCTAAGGAAGTACCTATGTAGAAATAATTAGATGAATTATTTATGTATTGGGGTTGTATTGAAAAGAATAGTTAAAAAGTTATTTCAAGGATTTAAAACATACTTATTTTGGGAAATTATATTAATATGGTATTATATAATTATATCCTATAAGGCAGGTGACAACCAATAAAATCTGGAATGGCTTTCGAACTTGAACCCATGGAAGAATTCTGATATGTGTTTGACACTAACCACTAACCAACGTAATATCCTAGTTAATATGTCATTGTTTTTTACTGAACAATTTGATGAATAGATAATAATAATGAACCAGTAATATAAATTTATAGGATAATATATTTATGTATTTACCGTATTAGTGTTATAAAATAGTTAAACATAAATAGTTAGGTTTTTCAATCTTTTTTGGGCCTTAAGATCCTGTAGAAATTTATTTTAATGCTTAACGTATCAAAATTTATTTTTGAATGAATTGGAAAATATATCAAGGAAAAAATAAGTGTTGAGATTCTGTTTATATAAGTATATCTCATATTTCTATTTCCATATTTTCTTAGGAATTAAAACATTTACACATCATTTGGAAAATGAAAACAAAATGTTGTCCTGACTCCTTAATTTTTGTTGAACTGGTGTCCTTCAAAATTATCACAGATTTATGAATTTGAGTAACATAACTATATATTGATTATTCACATGTTTTTATTAATGACCTCAATCACTAATTATATATATTTATGTTTTACATATAAGTATTTATTTCTATATGCCACTAATGTTCTCCTTCTGGGTGACCTAGTAATAAGTTATTCCCTGTGAGCTTTTATAATTCCATTAATCTCACTTCTAAAGGATGTTTTATGAACCCTTCTCATTATCTGGGATTTAAATAATAATAAATATCAATAAATGTGTCACCATTTTGTATTTTAAATTACAGGGAGGGAATTTTATTAGTTTCAGGAGAATATAGCACCCTGAAAATCTAATGTAGGAACATTGTATTCGATAGTGTGTCTGAAATGCAACACCATGTGCATAAGAGTATATAATATCCCAAAATTTGTAATATATTTACAATTTAAAATTAATTAAATATAATTTATAGCTTATAATGAATGTGATACTGAGTTAGCGTGCGACATATGCAACAACGAGTTTCTTCAATGACATTCATTATATGCAATAACATGTTTTTCAAAACAATAATATATTATTAAAATATTAGTCCTGGATATAAAAAGATATCAACTAGTATTTATTAGTAGTATTAACTATCCTATGAAAATATATGGTTTACAAAACAAATTCATATTTTAAAAATTATTTATAGATTAATATAAGACCCAATTGAATATAAAAAGAATATTTTTATAGAAAGATAATTTTAGGCTCACAATGTTATTTTAACCTAATAAATTAAATTAGTTAAAATTATAATGTGATACTAATGTAATATATATATATTATATTCAATATAAGATTTTTTAAATTCATCCTATAGATTTGATAAGCATAATATAATAACAAACTCAATTATATATATAGTACTATATTTTTATTAAGGAAATTTTACAACCAATAAATTGAGAACCTATTTTAAATTCAATTTTTGGGAATTTTATAGATTATATATTTAAAAAGATAATATTTGAAATAATACTATAAAATTTTGTTTTGGATTAATTTTAGT
Source organism: Viscum album (assembly GCA_963277665.1). Classification (NCBI taxonomy): domain Eukaryota; kingdom Viridiplantae; phylum Streptophyta; class Magnoliopsida; order Santalales; family Viscaceae; genus Viscum; species Viscum album. The sequence continues at coordinate 314,072,638 of OY728126.1, forward strand.
AATTTTTCTATCAAGTTTTATTTTTTAATAAATAATGGAAAATACTGAATTTTAATTTAAAGCATCATATTATATAATATATCTATATGTATAAATAATATATTAAGTGGATTTAAAGTTTAATTAGATAATATTTTTATTAATTAATCCAATTTAGGTCATTAGAATCAATATCACTTTGAAATTTACTATATAAACAAAGAAGACAATTGGTTGTTTTTACTTAAACAACCTACATTGTCATCTTGTCTGTGAGATTGAATTTGAATTAATTACTAACATTTATCAGATTAGAATTCTGAAAAATGGATTCCATATTTAGAATAAGAACAATTATAATTTCTAAAATGATGAAATTTTCTTTACAAAAAATATAATTGAATGTATTTAAAATTAATTACAATGATTAATGTAAAATTAAGCTCAATAGAGGACTAAACCCTAATCTTAAGGAACCAAACGATATAAAAAAATTTACAAGATAATTTATATGTCTGTATTTCCACCCTATCGCAATCCTTCTCAAAAGTTTACCATTATTTGAGCAACATTCAATGTCAAAAACGTTTATGTAAATCATTTTTCAAAATATTAGAAGAGTGTCACTCCTCCTATAATATAAAAAGGTCACATATCCTCCCACTTCCTCACACCTCACAAATACACTTTCGATTGACCAATATCTATACCAATATATTCTAAAAATATATACCTTAATCCTATAATACTCTCCTTGAGATGATATCAATCCATGGAAGCCTATGGTTCAAACCAAAAGTAGTTACCCGGTTAAAAGGTAACAACATTACTTAAGATTTTTTGTTTTATTTTTATTATCCACTCCATATCCACTTTTTATTCCAATATTATAGAGAAGAAAAAGTATCCTAAATATACAAGGAAATTGTTATGATAATGTTTTGTTATAAACATACAAATAGATCCATATAATTGGTAAAAAATACAATTTTTTTTAACTATGAACAACCGCCTCACGAAACAATGATTGTTCGTTATTTCTTTACTAAAACTCTTGGTGGTAATTATAATGGAAATAATGTTTATATATGTTTATATATTTTATTTATTATGTATTTATTTTTATTTAATTATTTAATAACACATACCCTTATACTTTACATTCTGTGAAAGTATGATAACATCGTTTATGGAAATGTGGGCTACCACCCCTTCAAAGTAATGTGATTCATTAAAACTATCCAAGGAATGTATAAAAGATATTTTAAATTAAATATATGTGTCATAAAAAACCTTTATTTGACTTTAATTAAATAATTAAATTTATATAAATATAATATATATCATTTTCTTTATTACCCTTTCACATACTTAAAAAATGATAACGTTTTTCGTTGACCTGTAGACTATCACATCCTCGATATTATGTGATTCATTTTTAATAAAGATAATTATATATATATTTATATATGATTAAATAATATAATATTTATAATATAATGATAATTTTGGATATATATAATGCTACTTGCCTTTTTCCATAAAAATCATTGAAAAATGAGAATTTCACTCATGCGTACGTACAGTCTACCATCTTCATGATCATAATGTTGATTCATTTTTTACAACCAAATTTAACTATTGATTTTAAAATTATATTTTTTTATAAATACGATGATAATTTTATGATTATTATTCTTGAACTTTTATATAATGTCTCATTTGACTAAAAGTTACTTATAATTGTTGTTTTTGACACATAAACCATATTTTCTCAAACCACAGAACAAAAAATTAATTGATTTAGATGTTCTATACAAGAAGGTAATAAGTGATTTAAAATAATGATAAAGATGGAAAATTTTATAAATAAACTATATAATTAAAATATGTTTATTATATAAAAAATTTAAGGACATTAAAAATAAAGGAAATTCTAGGTAATGGATTTCATCTCAATTTATATTCCATTAAGACTTATTTGTTTTTATGAACCTAGATTCTTTTATATGATGTATATGATTCAATTTGAAAAATTGTTTCATTAACCTATTTATTCTCATGATATCCTATGTTTCATTTAATGTTATTCATTCATTGATATTATTATTTAAATATTTCATTGTTGTCTGGGAAACTTTGAAATGTTTAAATATTATTCTCCTCGAGAATGTTTTAATGATTATCTTTAAAATCTCACATCCATTTGTGATTTTTAAAATTACCTTAAAGAAATAACATTATTGTTGTGAACAAAATATCTTATATAGGTGTACATGCTTCCAATTTTTCATATAATATCACAATTCATTCATTATTCATGATATTTTTATTTTAGTTTGAATTACATCATCTATGTGGATTTGAGTGAAATGTTACAAAGTAGAAAATAATTTCATAACCTAATTTATTTTCATTTTGTTATATTACATCCTCATTGTTGCTAATATTCTATTACATTTTTGAAGAATTAAATTTATTATCTATTGATGTATTTCCTATTCAATATTTGTATTTATAGTTGATACACATTATCTAATCATTGATTTATTCTCACTCCAACAATATACTATTTCATTCGATTACTTTACAATCTCATTTTTTTGTGATTTTTTAAACTCTAATTTCCATTAAGGGAAATTGTTTTAAAATTTTCTAATAAACACATTAATTTTATTCTCCTCTGGTTATTCATGAACTTTTTCATATAATAGTTCCTTTTTCCATTCTTTGGTAATAAACATATTTCAGAATATGTTTTTATGAAAACCAGGATTAATTTATCTCTTTAGTCTAAGAACCTATTTTCATCTAATAATGATATTTTCTAATTAGCTTTTCAAATCAATTTGTATCCTTTCAAAATGATTTAGTAAATTCATTTTTACAATTTTCTCTTTTACCGATATTTTCAAAAAGAATATTCTTTTCCCTTTCGAATAAAGGATTTCTTATTATGATTTTACCAAGTAAAATGAATGTTATTTTTACCTTGAAATAAAAATACAAATTTACTTGCTTTAATTTCTTTAATGATTAATTTTCATTTTTAAAATGATAATTTTTAAATAAAATATTTTCAAAATTGATTTACAATGAATTTTTTTTAAAAGGTTGTTCAAAATAAATGATATTTTCCTCAAGATTTTTTTAAAATATATTTTCATTTCATTTAATCAAAAAAAACTTTTAACTATCTTCACATGGGATATATTTTATTCATACCATTCTTATTCATCCTTTATATAGTTTGTGATGATTTCTCCATGGATAATATTCAAATTCACTTCCTTGATTTCTTTGTTAGTCCCCATGAAATATTAAATCACTTTTGATCATTTAACATTGAATTTACTTAAAATTATCATTTTTTATTAGGGAAATTACAATTTCATAGACAATATATAATTTTACATATGTTTTGTACTTTGATAGTTATTTGAATATTGGGGGAAATAGTGATAAATTTTTATTCTTTGTTCAATTGGGATATTTGGTTGGGAGTATTTGTTTTCAAATATTAGAAATAATTAATTATTTGGAAAGGATATGAGATGGGGAGCCTGGAAATTATATAGCTCCTCGATACATCGATATGTTTTCTTGAGATAAATACCATTCATAAATTAAATGCATTTTTATCCATTATTTGACCTTATTGTTGAAGGTCTTGATGACCTTCGTTTTCATGTGCCTTTAACAAGAATTTTATTAAGAAAGAATCACCCTCATTTAGTTTCATTCATTATTCACCTATGAAGTTTTTCATTGTCATATATATGGATACCTTTCATTATCATTTCATTTATTTCATGGCATGTGTTTTAGTTTCTTACTTTTCTATATTGATTTTTCATTATCTAGTTATTTGAATGGAATGTGTTTCTAGAAATTTACCTTTTTATATTATCTACTCACTTTCTTCTTAGTTATTGATTACATGGGTTATGTTATCAGTTATTTACCATTCCATATTGATAATTATTACTACTTCATTATTGCTTCTTCTATAATTTTCCCTTACTGAGTATTTGAGCTCAACTTTATATATATTTTCTTTACCCATAATTTCAATAAGATAAATAATAATGATATGAAAGTATAGGATAGATGGAATATAGATTTTATCCAAAAATATATTTATTTTGAAAAAAATATGTTCTAATTAGAGTATTCATTTTTAATACATGACTCAAGTATGTATCTAGTTAACCAAGAATACTAATCTCTTAGCCCTTTGGGTTTTGATTCCCTGTAATTGTGTTACTGTAATTGATAGTAGACACTGACTCATGGATATATATGGTGGAATAGGAAAAAGTTATAAGTGCTATTATAATTATAGATGTATATTAATTTCATATATATATCTTATAAATATCTTAAATAAATCATATTATCCATCCATGAGATCTTTTTATGGGAAATAAACTACATCGGTTCGCGAGGAAATAGTCATTCAGGAACGTGATCAATGTTTGAATTTCCCAATTAATGGAATAAGAGATGGATATAGGTTTTTAAATTAACATAGTAAAATTTTAGTATATATTATTAATATATTTTTTGTTTTATTACAGTTTTAGATGATTTTTTAGGAGTTGCAATGAAAAGTAAATGTAAAATGCATGGTTAAGAACATTACATATTATTCAAGAAAACCTCAATTGGTTTGTAACTAAATCCTTCTAAGATTATCTTTATGATAAAACCAAGGACCCTGGGAAGTGGGTAAGTAATTATTGAATATATTATGGTTGGGATTGGCCAATAAAAAGGCTTTTTTATTCTGAAGGTAAGAGGATAGGTGTAGAGTATTAAAAGTGCGGGATAGAGTATAGTTGAATTGTTTTAAATGAAAATGTGATCCCCTTGTTTTTCACATATAAAAAATATTTTAAATGGATCTTTATTTAATATTTTATGATTTAATGTATAAATATAGCTATTAAATATAAATTTCATAAGAGTTTGGATCATTTTAACCCTTATATTTTTATTTTACCCTATCGTAAACCCATTTTAACATTAACTACAACAATTAATTTTATCCATTAATATAATTAGTTATTACAAAAAATTAAAATTAAATTATTATATAATATTATTTATGATTATTAAAAAAACTATCTTTTCAAATTCGATTCACTAAATTGGATAATTTTATTTAAAAATTAATTCCACAAGCATGATGGAAATGTGTGTTTCCGTTGAAAAATATTAAACAAGTATATAATGTTTATATTCAAAAATTAAATATTAAATTGAGTGCAGTGAGCTAAATTTTATATATTATAGTATTATATACCTATTTTATTTAAATGATTTGTAATTCTTAATGTTACATATAAATTCTTTAAACGAAATGGATGTTTTTTCGATAAAAACTATTATATTTCACTATTCTCAATAAATAATCATTTCAGAAAACTTTAAAATATTAACTATATGATAAATTTACATTCTAACATGAGAAATTATTTTTTTTATAAAATAATTTCATAAATGTGGAGGACGTTATTTTTAAATTATGTGAAAAAAGTGTGATAAAACTACCTTTTAAAAAATATAGTTTTTTAAAAGAAAATTAATTTTATTTAATTTTTTTATTATAATGAATATAAAACTATTGAATTTATTTTATAAATGTTTAAAACATATAAATTTCATAATTTTGTTTTCACTATTCATACCTTCTAATTTCATAACTATTATATAACAGTATACAATTTTATATTTATTTTTTAATCGAAGTTGTGTATACGACATGCTATTGAGAAGATTAAATTAAAATAAAATATTACATTTTTGGATTAATCTTGTTGGTTTTTCTTTTTTACACTACCGAACACAATTTTCATCTTTTAGAATCTTACGGTGTTATAATGAAACTCATCCATGCTTTCTTCTATAACGTGGTTTCCATCTTGTTAAAGCTATGGTTATACAAATTAAAATTTAAAATTATCATGGATTTATTTTTTTGGAACTTATACTAATACATACCTTTATATTAATCATTATTAATATTATATACTCTTATATTAACGATATTTGGGAAGATCCAAATCACAATCATATATTTTCTTTCCGTCCATAATCTATGTATTTCTCAAGATCATAAGAACATTAGTGTGTGGGGTGGGGTTCCATAGTGTTAGGGAAGTATTTATGAAATAGATATGTTTGGGGGGTGTCTCTATGGGAATTTGGGGGTATTTTTCATGACTATAATTTCTTATACATTATTTCACAACCTCTTGAAAAAAATGGGTTGGGTTTCGGATGATCAAAAATCACTATTTAATTGACCAATTATTTTTTATTATTTCTATTTGGTTGTTAGATGTGGCACTTTTCCAAAGTGAAATTTTAAAAAAATTAAATTAAATTCAACAATATTTTTCATTTGTTTTATTCCATTGATTTCTAGTCATGTATTGAGTATTTGACAAAAAGTAAAGTTGTAATTTCTAAATGGATAATTTTTTATTGAGACTTTTTTTTCATCATGCCAAGTACCTTATAGTTTAAAATATTTTTCAGATTTAATATTTTTCACATCATTACATAGAAATCCTAAATCTTTAGAGTAATTTGATACTAATGGTGAATCCCTCAATAGTATTTGCGATTTTTACTCCATAGTGTGGAGGAATTTATTTTCATTAAAATCCTATGCTAAGGAGCTTGGATCAAGGTATGAGAAAACCTATATTTATATTTCTGCATTGAGTGATGACTAAAAAATTTAAATTGATGTAAATTAAATGTTTCAGGATCATTATTGAAAAATTGAAAAATATAAGTGAAATAATAGGAGGTCCTTAACAATCTAAAAGGGTAAAAGTAAAATACATGATTAACTTATTTCATTAAAAATTGATGAGTTGAGGAAATGTTCATATCTAATACATAAATATCTAATCTGACTTTTAAAAACATTATTCTATTCAAATTTCATTAAAATCATGATGGAGTGAGATTACTTTTTAATTTTTTATTGGGATTTCAGTTTTGAGGATAAGCATGAGCTCATGTGTGGGTGGATTTGATTGTTTCATTTCATGCATTAAATTTTAAATATAAAACTAAAATATTTTTGTAACTACTTTAATAAATATTGATAAGATATTAATTTATTCATTCATATTTTGGTATGATTTTTATAATTCAATTTTCAATAAAAATGTATAATAAATTATTGATGAAAAAATTGTATCATGGTGATAGATAAATCGAGGATCGAATTTACGACTTGGAATTAAATATTTAGGTATAATTGAATCCCAATACATTTCAAAATCACTATTCGAATCATTGTAAACCTATTAATGATGTGAAATTCCTTCCAAATTCATGATATGAGAACAACGAGTTAAAAACACAATTGATAGAGGATTAAAAAAATCAGTTCTGACAATATATGTCACACCCTGAATGTGTGTGATGGAAATTATCGGTTATGATTTGGAATAATTTATATTCAAACCCCTTGATTGACATATCTATAAACCCTGATGTTTATATAGAATTATTATTTTTCTGTTATTATATAATTTTTTATTTTCAGTAGTACATTTTCACTGATAAATATAATGATTGGGAGGAGGTTTAAAAGCTTTCCAAAATAAAGCCTTGTCCTAAATATAAAGAGTTTTACTTTATATTACTCTTACAAAAGGCTACACATACATTTAATTAGAAATTTTTCTCTAATTTTTTTCTTCCCCTATCACTCTCTCATGACTTTTATAATGGTGTAATTCACATTTTTTCAATATATGTACATAATGGGGGAGTGTGTGTTTGAATTATTTTTATTATATTTCCTCACGATTTGATAGTTTTCATTCATCTTTCATTTTAAGAATATTTATTTTTGTCATTTCATGAAAATTGATAACATAAATAAAAAATAATAATGAAATTGGCGATCTTCTGGAACTCCACATGACCATTATTAAATTTAGGATGATCATATTTAGATATGGTACTTGTACAATTAATTCATTGATAACTGAAAGTAATTTTTCAATGTAAAAGATGAATTTTGTGTCAATGAAGGAATTACAATACCATGGATAATTCCAGATCATAAATCTAAAAATAATCATGATAAATCAATTTAGCATCAAAATTCTCTCACACATAAACATAGATTTTACAAAACCTTGTAGTTTTATCTAATGAATAAAAACGTGTTTATTTATCTTCCATAATTATTAATAAATATCATTCAATAAATCATTTAAAATCACTAAAATATACATTCATCATCTCATGAGTTCAAAGTTGAACTCTCCATTTACTACATTTAATTTTTCAATCACATTAGTTTGAATTAAATATAAATTTTTAAATTCGAGGAGCCCTATATGATTTGAATGGAACCCTATTGGAAATAACTTTCCATCCATCCCCTTGTTCTCTATGTTATTTTAAGTAGTTGTATTTGGGTTCAATTATTATTTAGGTAATATTATGGTATAAATCGTCTAAAATTTTATGTCCTTCATTTTTATTTTTTAAATGATTTTCTGAGATAAATTCTACACATTGCAACATGATGTTTCAATGAAGGTATTCCTTTGTATGATTATAGAAATATTTTTGGATTAAATTAAATTGAAACAGTGAATGAATTTTTTTAGAGATTTAGGTATATTGAGTTTAGATTTATTGTGATCATGTTATTGGGTATTTGAATATTATTGTATTATATTTTTGTGATGAGGGATAAATAGGTGATATTTTAGGCTTTATGTGTAATTGAATTAATTGATGAATTATTTATTTACAATTTTAATTTAATGTAATAAATAATAATAAATGTTATTGATTAAATATTTATTTATTTAGGATTTATATAGGCCCTTATGATGTTTTTGTGTGCATTGATGGTACTTGGACATGCTTGGTTAGGATCTTTCAGGCCGCTTTAAAATATAATGACTAGTATGAGGTAAGTGGTCCTTTTATCATTTCCCCTTGGTTTATGAAATTGTATGGAAATGTGATATGTGTAGCCTCACCACCAAGGTAAATTAACCTGTAAAAATTAGATTAATAATTTAATTAAATTTTAATGCCTAATAATGAGTTGAAAAAATTTCCTATGTCTCTAATAGACCATTGTACACCATCTTGATTACCTCAAAAAAAATGGGAAATCCCTTTATTATCAATATATTCTCTATGATAAAAGATCAATGAGGGCAGATATTGAAATGATCATAGTTTAGATAGTATACATGGATAGGTTCCCTGAATCCCTTAATATGAGTGAGTCATGAATTGGAATAACTAGCTTGAGTGGGCCGTGATGTGACTATGAAGAACCTCAGATATTTTGGTATAATAATGAGAACTGTGACCATAGTGTTCCTCCCCCGCTAAAATGAGATTACCTTGGCTGGTATACCTTGAATTGATTGATTGATAGGCTATGTGTGATGACTGAACTATGTTAACATGCAATTGGGATGGGCTTGAGGACATCCCCCTTGTGTGATAATGATATGAGATTACATAAGAGACTAGTGAGGCCATGTTATTTTACGATGTTCATGAGGGACTCAGTTATCTCTATGTTACATGTGCTAACTTGAGTGATGCCACTGTTATAAAGGATCCCAAATATGGTGTTAATTATATGATGTGACCTAGTAGACCCTATTAGGTTCCCTAGTGATATGATGACCCATGATAGGATTTATATAGAATATGAACATAAATGACTATCTGGTTTCCCCAAAAAACTCAAATCAATAGTGTGAGTTGAAATGACTATATTGACTTGGTAGGTTGCATGCATGAGAGGCTATCCTAGTAAAAAATATATGGTTTGAGAGAAAGGACATGTATTTTGGTTTATTAAATGTTGTTTGAGGAATAAATTGTTCCTAAGGTTCTTTTATACGTGAGTACGATATGATAAGGGTTATAGAGTGGGTACCCTTAGCGTATGTAATACTTTGGTCTCTAATAAGGTGTGACCCCTAGGTATATGATTCTGATGTTTATGCATATTTGAATTGTGAATGTGGGTTTAGGAAATAAGGGTGGGAATTTAAATCCTAGATAATTAGAGAATGATACCTGGATTTAGGTAGGGGATGTGACACCCCATGTCTATGATATTTCTAATGGTTCCATGATTGAGGATTCCCTGAGTGTTTTCCCGATATTAAGGCGAAGTATATATTTCCTCAATGTAGTTATTATTTGTTTTGGGGATGGGGTATTTCCCCTGAGTGATTCATTATGTTTTAGGGATGATTAAATTTCCACAATATTGTTTCTTATGTCGATTTTATGGAAATATTTTCTATGAGTGGTTAATTATGATTTGAGACACTAAAACACTATCCAAATAAGGTATAGAAGATCCTAATTGTGATGTTAAGACCTAGGGATCAATGATATGTTATGTTATTTACATTTATTTGGTTTATTTATTTATTTACCTATGAATTTCACAAACGCAAAAACACAACATCTACCAATTATGTGTGAGACCTCGTTCGTGGTTCCCTACCGGTTTATATTTCCAAACTACTCAGGTATCCATCGAACATTCGTACTAGATTATTCTTCACTAATTTTATGTTTGGGTTAGGTATAGGATCATGATTTATCCTTTGGCTGGATAAATTTATTGTAGTCATAATATGGAGTGGGGATTGCAACAGAGCCATGACTTTTTATGCCATTTATTGTATTTGTGATCAGTCTAGGGGGAAATTATTTATTGTGTCTTGTCCTAATCATGATTTTATATCATTATATCACATCACAAGAAATTGTTTTATAGAATAATTTTATTTTACTTTATTTTAAGAAATTTAAGGTATATTTATTATTTATAGATAATTGTTGGAAATTTTTTATTATTGCACACTTTGATAAGGGGATATAATGTCTTCATGGTTAAAACATTCGCACCCATTGATAGTTGGAAACCACTAAAATACAGGGAGTCATGCCTATGGTTATATATAGATCATCATTCTAAGAAATAATTAGTGGTCTGAGGTGGATGCATGTCACAAAGGTACATGTATTATTCTTGTGTATCTAAAAGAATTTCAATGATATACTATTGAGAATATGTGTATTTGTATTTTGTATGAAACATCATCTATGTATAGATTGATATCTACTTCAAGATGAGAAGGACGAATAAAAGTTATTCTGGTGAGATGCAAGTATAAATTAGTGGATTGGGATGTTTTATTAATCACATATATTATATAGGGACTGTATAATAATATAATATGGTTTTATTGGTTTTAGGATGATATATGGACATCTCCACCAATATTTTGTTATTTGATTTATTATGGAGAATGCCTAACATGTACAACAAATCATTGTAGGGAGTAGGTTTCTCAAGAAATGATGGAATTTATAAATATCACATGTAATATTTTCTTTAATTATAGTATTTTATGTTGTGTTATATGACATATAAAAATGAATATATTAATAATTACTAACTATACATAGCATTATAAGTCAAGAAAAGGGTTGAAAAAATTGAATTTCTAAATATCAGACAACAGCTAATCTCCCACCCCTCTCAGGTGTGTCTATAGTGGTCGAATATGAATGAGAATTTATATCACTGAATAGTTTCCCTCTAATTAAATCTATTGTTATATTGAAAAATATAGTAGAGAAAAATATATTGGTGATTGTTTTATTAGAATTGTTTTTTTAGTTTTTTTACCTTATAAAAATGAATTTTTGGTTTTAGATTCTTTAGTAAAAGCAATATATAGAATAATTTACTACTAGTGCTATTACTATTGAAATAGAAGTTTGAAAACCACAATGAGATTTTGGTTAAATAAATAATTCAATAAGTTAAAGCAGAATGAAATAATCCAATAAGAATAACCACTAACTGAGGGTATTGAGAGTAGTAGGAATTCTTGTAAATAAGTTTATGATAATGATTCCTCTAATGAATATTGCTAAATACATGAGAGTGGATCCATTTAATATACTAATAAACTCATTATTTAGGATAACAATTATTTTTTATATATCCATGTTTAAGTGATTATATATATATATTAACTTATATTAAAGGAAAACAAAATTGAAAATCAATGATATAATAAGAGGATGATGTAATGGATGATGTTTTATCTCAATAGTTTTGGAAGTGTATGAATCTCACACTACTAGTTGAAACCAATTATAAATATTTCTCACATTTTATAAAATTATGTTCTTTTATTGATAGAGAATTCAATAAAGTTTTCTATAAGAAATAAAATATTTAAAATATTTTTAATGGGTGATCCACACAATCTATATTCTAAATCAAGTGTCTATGAATGTCAAGGATATATTTTTGAATCCTAATAAAAGAGATTAAAATATTTTTAATGATTTTTACAAGAATTAAGTAATATTTTCAAGGAACTTCTTGGAAATATAAAAAAAATTGAAAGAAAAATTAAGTTCAATTAAGGATAAAAAATATATCATCAACATGAACTGGTTAGAGGTTTAAGTTAAATTAAAAAAATACGGCAATCTCAAAATCTCAATCTTTACAATCTATTAAGATGAAGAGTGCTGAAACACAAAATATAGATAATATTTTATCTTTAAGGAGGTATCAAAATGGTAGTGTTGAGAGAATAAGAACATTTTGTGATTGATCAACCCTAGCCTCATTGAATATAGTATCTCAATACACTAAAATTTAGTTTAAACTAAATCTATTATTTCTTGAAGTGTAGGATTAAAAAACTACACAACTATAAAAGGATAAATATTATAAAGATATTTAAAAATATGACAATATTGGATTTGATAAAGTATTTGAAATGTATATAATCATGTAAATTCCCAAATAATGGTGTATATCTAAATAAATTCTTGGAATTTAATATAGAAAAATTCGATCGGTTGTACCTATATAGAAAAAAAACGAGTCTGGTTGGAATATATTGGTACATGTTGATTTTTAGGTATAATGGAATTCATCTTTGGAATAAAATTTTAGTGTGAAATGGTTCATGATTCCCTAAATAAATAATGAGATAATATAAAGAAATTATAAAACCAACATCACTCGTGATGATTTTATTGAATTAGAATAATCAATCATCCAAGAACATATTTTAATTCCTTTGAAATTTTATGGAGGTGGGTAATATTGGTGTCTAATATAATGAATAATTATCATAAATTTGTTCCAGGTATCATAGATATACTGAAGAGGAAATAGAACCATCAAATTTTTAGAATAAGGTGAATAAAGAATGAGAATTTATAATGGGATATTAATAAATGAAAAATGTAGTTAGACAAGAAAATCCTATGAAGATAATAAGGAAACTTAATCAGGGTTACAATATAATAGGGATTAGAAACTTCTACTAAGGTAAGAGAAACCATACTATCGACAACAGAAATATGTCCATAATTTATTAAGAAAAAGAAATAAATTAAATACCATTAAGATAATCCATTCAATGTGAAATTAGAGGATATGATTAGTGGTTTACAATATTTAAAAATATGTATAGAAGATTAGCATTATGGGAGATGTAAAATATGGTGATTATATGTGTGGGTGGTGAAACCACAAATGACATGATATCGAAAGATGTATGATGGATTTTCTTGAAAATATGAGAAATAATGGAGACGAACAAAGGATTTTTCTTCCAAAATGTTCTAAACTAGAATAGAATGTATACCTAAATATAAGGTTAATGATGAGTATAAATTTACATTAATCATAAGGATAAAATAGTTGGATGAGGATAGAAGAGTAAAGAAATTTGAAAAGAATCAAACTCCTCTAGTTTCCCATCTACAAAATCTCATTCCACCTATGAAGTATGTTTAAAATTAATATATTTCCACTCTACCAAGAGATGTTCAGCTATGTAAATTCAAATAAAATGCAATCATGAAGAGTTATAGAAATTAAAAAACATTAAACAAATGTGTTTTTGGGTTATGAAATTTGTATCTTCCCTATTGCTCAAGATGAGTATATTTGGAGGATCCACCTTATTTCCACATCAATTTGATTATGCTTATATGGTGGGAATTGATGGAAACTATGGTTGGGATGTATCCCAAGAGTGGGATCTAAATATATTTGATGTTTCCAAATACTTATATAATTACATTGATTTTTTAAATCATGGTATAAATTTAAAAATAGGATATATGAGGTTTCATTTTCATTTCCCATTACTTTTTTACCTCATATCAATATAATTAACATGGGGGTGATTATATAACATAATTAGGGAAAAATAAATTACTCCTGAATGTTTTTTAATGTATGAATTCATGTGAATGTAGGATAATAAAATTGCATACAAATTTTTGTCATCCACCTCCAATAATAGAATAAACAACTTTTAATCACATGTGGTGGATTTATGAAGAAATATGTTGTCTGAATTGACATCTCTCATTACTATAATGGTTTATCCCATATAGACAGAGAGTTTTTTAGTTGATGAAACATTAAATTCGAAATGTGGTGCCATTATTCTCTCATTTAATTAATAGAGAACTGGATAGTTGATGAATAATGTGAGCAAGTTGTGTTTTATGAAATTAGATGATTTAGTTTCCTTTCCAATGAAGTGTGTGTCATCAGGGGGAAAATAAAAAAAGGAATCTATTCACTATTATATAAAATTTGGAAGAATAAATATCCACTTTTATTTTATTATAAATACGTGAAATAAATATTACATAGAATAATGTAGTTTATTTTCAATTGAATGTAAACATAATGGGGAATATTGGACAACCCAAGGCGTTTGGTAAAATTCATTATAAATTAGGCTTGTTTTAAACAGGATTGTATAATATAATTAGTAAACATTATATATCATGGGTGATGGAATTAAGTATCATTTTAATGAATAAGAAGAAGAATATCCACGACCTATTGTTATAGAAGAATATAGCGGACCTCCCTTGGATACATGGATAAAAATATTTATGTGGACAACCAACACATCAAACAATTGTTCCGTAGATCTACATAGAGTTTATCAACATGTTCTATTCAGGATGGATGTATACTAAATTATATATTATATAAAATGAGATTATATTTTTTTGGAATAATTAAAATGAATGACATGTAATTATTATATAGATAATCTTAGTTTTTATGAAAATAGTTTGGTCTCACTTTGATTTTATATTTTATTAAACCACATAACACTATTTTAAACTGATTTTATATTATAAATTCCAATTTTAATAGTGATTTCTCTTTTAATTTTATTTAATTAGATAATGTTTAATTCCTTTGAAATTTCAATTTGAATTATTTTCATTTTTATAAAATATGTGGAGGTGATTTGGACATACTAAGATGAGGTGGGAGAAAAATTGGCCAAACTAAACTGAAGAACAATCATAAATGTATCATTATTTACACATTCCAATATATATATATAACCAATTGGGTTTCAATTTGGTGATTTGATCCACAACATCATGGGATATAACTCTTTAAAAGAAAATTATGCCCATTTTTTTCAACTAATAGCCCAACTTAAGTGACCTATCAAGTAAACCAAAACATCAAGGAGTCTAGAGTACGTATTAGTATTTGGATAATATCTCTCATTCATGATGTCCAATGGATTATAAATTTTAGAAAGAGATAGTCAAGATACAATCCAATAACACCTCAATTTTTTCAATGATAAGATATGTTTCTTCACTAATACAAAACAAAACCAAATATGGTATTAATAAATATATGTGAAAAAACCACAACCAATAATTGCTTAAAATTGAAATATTTGGTGTTTCATTTTCTATCTATTTCAGGGGAACTAATCGAACCTTGATTCATTATTCTTTTCCAGCATTGTAGCATTTTGTTAATCTATTTCTATTAAAATTGAAATTTTTATAATCATTCTCAAATATAATTATTTTCAATTATTAAATGTATATTACCATCAAAATAAATAATTTTACATGTTTGTATTTTTATTATTGTAGGTGGATATTAATTAGATATCCCATGATGATGTGGGCGAAAATGGGCTAAACGACCTAGAATCCAAAGAAAACATGTTCACTAATTTTCTCACTCAAGAAGAAGTATACATATTATTAGGATATAATTTTATTGGTCGATCTAGTGTTAGATAAAACTCTTTAGAATATATATAGTCTGAATTCATAAATATTTTGGCCATGAAATTTTCATCATTGTGGAGAGTCTCAACTATTCACATTCATGGTTTTACTTTTATAATGTGTCCATATTTCATGATATATAAATATAAATTACTATAAATTATCAATGGATATCAATAATATGTGGGGATAAATTTTTTTTAGTTTTTAGAAATGTGTGATAGGGTTGTCTGTGATGCTAAAAATAGGTTTCATGTGGTATTTTGATAACTGCATTCAAAAATCAAGCTTCCATTTTACCTAAATAATGGCACAATGGGTACCTCAATTTTTTGTTAAACTATAGGGGAATGGTGTTTCCATTTTATAGAATACATATAAAAACATATATCAATCAAATGGTTTCTTCCCTTTTCACAAATTTATGTGCTTTGAGTGATATCCTGAGGAGAAACATGATCTGTATCACGAGTTTCATTTCGAAATTAATTACATCATTAATTTAATTCATTCATATAATTTATTTTTTCAATATATTTGTTTTCATTAATTTTTTTTGTACAAATATGTAATTCTCTCACTTAAATGATCATGTGTGGGAATCCCTACTCAGTTAATATGTCATAGAATCATCCCCACAGTTTATTTTTCTAAGAGTGAGGATCATAGGGTTCATGTAGATTTATTAAACTCAAAAAAACACCACCATGGCCTTGTATATTTATATTATGGTTTCATAAGGGAAAAACATAAGAAACTAGTTATCATAGATAGTTCCTCATGTGTTGACTGGGTGAGTTTGATTATAACTTTTGTTGAATGTCATATCATCAGGTGATCATAGGTGAATCACTATTATATTCCAACTAATCCGCAAGATATACCATATTATAACATATATTACATGGTATATCTATGCGGTATAAACCAAATATTAATGATATTATTCCACTTATATGAAATTATAAAGAATTATAATCAATGAAATTACCCTGGTCGATCATACTCAATATAAAAAGTTTCAATTTTTTAATTATTTTCATGAATTATTTTATAAATTATTTTCTTTTAATGAAAACCGACCATAATTATTTTAATTTTTTTATAAAAACATTCAATTTTATCATGTACTAATATCTCCTAAAGGAAAATCCTAGGGTTTACACTATACAATAGTTAATTCTAGTTTTTAATAATAAAAAATTTGAGGTTTCCCAAAAGAACTATAATATTTTGACCCCATTACTGGGGAGCGGTAAGGGATATTTTAATAAACAAAATTTTAATTTTATTGTTTAAATATTTCATTTTTCTTTTTTATTTTCATTTTATAAATAAACTCTTAGTCTAATTTATCTCAATCTTCATTTGATTTCTTGATGATAAGGATGACCACATGAACTAACCATTAAGTACCTCTGAACACACAGTCTCCCCCAATCTCTATTATTCTGATAATTTCCCCACTCGTTTTTTCTTTTCTTTATTAAAAAACATTTTAAAAACTCAAAATAATTTAATATTTTATAATTAACAAAAAATGTCAAAAATATTTTTAATTTTATTTTTAATTTTATTTTTAATTTATTCAAAGGATTGGTTGATAATCAATGACTATTAACATCTTATAAAAGTGGATTCATCATCTAAGAATGATTCATATGGAAAAAATATGTGTTCATAGAACTCCTGCATTATATTATTTTACTAATATTCTTGTATACCTCCATATAGTATTATAATGAGTTTATAATCAAGTACTTTCTTTTATTTAGCTTAAATATTAAAAAAACATTTTAATTATCAGTGTTGAACTATAAATCAAAGCACCTCATCCTAAAAAATGACCATTACATATTAGTTTATATTTGTTTAAATAAATAATTAGTTACACACCATTTAAAAGGATTTCATAATTCTATGTAATAATAATAAATATAGATTATATATATATCATAAAGTGATTGTATCACATATATTTACTAATATAACAATTTTCTTTTAATTAAATATACATTTTTTAGTATGTGTATTAGTTATCCTTATCTCTAGTACGTGGAATTTGATATTTTCATAAATATCAATATATTATATTAAATAATGTTATACTACATGTGGATATAAGATGGTGGGATGAGTCCTTATTATAGATCAAAAACCCCTAGGATTGATCCCTTATAACCAACTAAACACCTTAATATTATTTAAAAAATAAAACTACACGTCATGTATGTTTCATCATTTCATAATTTGTGAGTTAATATATATATATATATAGTATATATATATATATATCATACCAAAATTATAATAAAATGTCATATGAATAGTTATTTCTCCTTTTGTTGTGGTGTACTGTGGGATTGGACTGGTCGATGAATTAAACCCCACTATAATCGTTAGGGTGAGGTTTATTCCTTGATTTTTTATTTCAGTGTACATGTAATGTATATATAGACCACAATTCATGTATATTTCTTTCTTTATTATTGATTTTATATATTTATTTATTTCTTCCAGGTTTAAAAAAATAAAAAGTAAAAAAACTAATAAATCTGAAACAACAAAAATAATGGATTTATAATTTATTATTTTTTGATTATTTTTCATTTTTTTATAAATAATAATAATAATAAATAAATAAAATTAATGTGATACAACCATCCCATTTCAAAGATTTTATTAGAAATCCTTATTGAATTTCACTATTTCATCTTGTTTAATTAAAATTTATTTCACAGATGAAATGTATATTTGGGAATTAATTTAACATTAAGTGATTATTTTTTGTATTCTTTTTGGATTATATTATTGGTAGTATATTTTTAAAAAGATTGATATATATTTAGCTAATTTTTTATTTGAAGGGAAAATTGTTTAATTTAATATATTTTCACGTCTTTTCACTAAATGTTGAAAATGAATTTTTTTCTTCATTAAAGGTATTTATAATGTAGAATGAATTTTAATATACCTACCAAAATTATTTCTCTATATATTCAATCTTTATTTGATCAGTTTCACTATTGTACCAGATTTATTTTTATGTGTATACATTTAGGCTGACTGTTGAATTCCCTAAAAAACCCAAAAAATTATAAATAAATAATAAATAATATGGGGACTGGTGCAATATAAAAACATGGTAAAACCTTACCCATGTGGTTATGTTTTTACTTCAAGGAATTATTGAATTAGTAGGTTTTAAAATTTTATAATAAATTTTGTAGGACTGGTTCTATTGAAATAATCAGGTAACCCAAAAAATTTAAATTGAACTATATTAACTGAATATAATGTAGAAATATAAGCATGAAATTATTTTCACACACATAAACATGGCGATTTATTCGAATGGTTGACTTTTAAATTAATTTTTTCATTAGTATCAAATATATCCCTCTATTTTAGTAAGATAATATTTATGAGACACACATTCCAATTCATAATGATATTGACTATGTACTGTGATTATTTCTTTTCCCACATTACTAAAATGAATTTAATTTCCCTTTAATGTTTAATTATCTTGAACTAGGGTATACCTTCATGAATTATTTTTGGGGATTTTATTTTTCCTATAAATAAAAATATTCAAGAATAGGGGTGTGGTCAAACCATGATTCATTATTCTTTTTCACCCATGTACCTAATGTTAACTATTTTTTGAATTAAAAAATCCATGTTTCATGAAAATTTTATTGTAAACTTTTATTCAAATATTTGATTCTCATTTCTATTTAAATCATAAATTTTATGGTTTTTATGTTTTCATTGTAGGTGGTGGAGATTTGGATAGCTCCTGATGATGTAGGATCAAACTAGGCCAAATATCAATGAATCCCAGGCACACATGTTCAATAATTTTATCATTTTGGAACATTATTACTTATAGATTAGATTAATTCTCTTGGTATATCCATATAAGTGTGTTCTAAAACTCTATAAAAATATATAAAATCCTAAATCATTCATATTATTTCCTATAATTGTCCATTATTTGAGATGTTCTTCTATATTAGTAGGTAAGAGGCTGCTTCTTTAATTTGAATGTATTTCGAGATATAAAAATAAAAACACAAAAAAAATTCTATAGAGATATAAAATATATGGGGATAAAATAGAGTAGTTTTTTAAAAGACGAGATAAGTATATCTAAGATCCTAAAACCGTGTGTCAATAGGTATTTCAAAAATAGTGTGTCAAAACCCACATTCCATTTTTCCTATAAAATGATACCTTGGGCACCCCATTAGAAGGTTTTAATAGAAGGGAGATGTTCTTCCATTTACAAGACAAATTAAACATACATCCATCCACCATATGTTTTCATCCCTTTTAATAGAGTTATATTCTAGTATTGATCCCATAGGAATGAACATAATGTATATCTTGGGTTTTATTTCTATAAAAATAAATTATTATATAAATAAATATATTTATGTTTTCTCTATATAATTTTTTAATTTAATTTTGTTTTATTATTGATATGTCATTCTCTAACCCAAATTATTATATTTATGGATTACCAACCATTGGATGTTTCACACCTTATTCATAACCTCTTTCCCCATTTTCATGCATGATGATCATGTGGTTCACATATATTTATTGAACTCAAATGCACAATACACGGTACATTTACAATCATTTTATGGCATCACAATGAAAATAAAATAAAATAACTTGTTGGAAAATTGTGTTCTTCATGTGTTACCTTGGTGAGTTTTGTTATGATATTGTGTGCACATCACATAATCAAGTAATCCTCATAGAATAACATTTAATTTCAAACAAAACCCTAAGAGATATCTAATTTTAAATTTCATATCACAATTTATCTAGGTGGTAAAAACCAAGGATTAAAAGTATTTAATACATTTCTATAAAATGATGATGGATTAACATTAAGAGAATTACATGGGTGTATTATGCATGATCCAATGTTTTTTATTTTTCACATTCTTTTCTTTCTTTAGTTTTTATCAATTACATACTTTTAAAAACCCATCATTATTTTAATTTTATTTTAAAAAAAATAAAATTTTATCCCATACTGAGCACACATTAAGAGATGACTAGTGGTTACTGCTATACTATTGTAAATTTTGTCTGGAATAATAATTTAATTTGGTGTATCACTAAAGAATATATCATTATGGTTCTTCATTTTTTGAGATAAAAATGAGTCCTCTAATAATATTATATGTTCTCGAGTCCCATATTCTAATAAAGAGATAAAAAATAAATTTAGTGTTCCATTGAAGCCTTTTCCACCTCTCAATGGTGAGTTAAACGGTGGGAGATCATTGTGAGGGAGCTACAGACATTCTAGGTAGTTTTGACACATAATTCCTCTATTGGTTTTATTTATTTGTTTAATAGTAATAATTAAATGTCTTGGTGTATTAATGTATATTTTCATTAGAAATGTATGCCTTATTTCATTAAAAAAATTCATCTGTTCTCTAAATAGATCAACACTAAGAGTACACAAGTTAATATAATAATATTCTTACTAGAAAATATAGAATTACATATCAATCCCACACACATTACATTGGTATGGTATTTGGATTCTCAAAACCATGAATAAGTTTTGGAACTTGGTTTTGTGATGGTGACACAAAGGTACATATCTAATTTTGAATATTTTGGGGATAATGGGTAATCAGGATTCTTGTTAAATTTAACCAAACAGTAACTCAAAAACTAAATGAAATTCTGGGACATATTAACTTGAAATGTTGTGTAGTAAACATGAAATTATAACCTTCTTTTAAATATCTCAAAACCCCCATTTTTATTAACTATTAAACTTTATCAATCAAAACTGTCACCACTCGTCCTTGGGACCCGTGCCGTGACTACCCTAAGCCCACCTTCCATAGGCCAGGGGCTGGAGACTAGAACCAAAAGCACAAATCCTGAAAAAAAGGGGAAGTCATTGCCTTTATAAAGTAAAAAACACCATAGAGTATGCCAGAAGAATTAAACACTAAGTAATCACAAGTACAAGTAAGTGCGGAAAAGTAAGTGGGCCAGAATACAAACCCAAACTAAAAGTAAAGTACAACTGAAAGGGAAGTACATCAACTGAAAAGTAAAGCAGCAACACCGAGCCATCCACTGGAAATCCCACCTGAAGGGTGGGTATAGATAGCCTCCTCGGCTCCTTGGGTCTTGTCGTCTGCCCCGTGTACATCCCGCCCAATGGTCCAACTCTAGGTACCGACTCGTCGTGATATCCACCTCCGGGAACCGACTCGTCCTGAGTTCCTCCTCCAGGAACCATCCAGCTCTACAAGCCTCAAACTCGATTAGTGACATCCGTCGTCTGCAACCAACACAACGTAGTGCGGGAATAGCCCATGTAGGGGTGAGTATACGCTCCTTAGTTGGGATCTCGATACCCCCAAAGGTCTCCCAGAATCCACAACGGATATTCCACAAGGAAAGATACAATCACGAAGTAACACCCAACACTACTTAGGCATTTTCCCATACATATACCTTAGTCATCAATTCCAGTTAGGCTCCAACATCCGAGACCAAGTTCGATCACATCCACACATGATAGTACAACCCAATCCACACAGGAAAACACAACACAATCCACATAGGAAAGAAAGTCAATCATATAGAAGATAATGATTGAAAGTCAAGACTCATCTCACACAGGTATACTTCTTCATATGATAATATAGATGATCAGATGTAGCCACTGATTCATCTAAGTTGGGACCCACGTAGGATACTAAACCAGCTAAGCTGTCGGACCCACATAGGATACAGACCAGTTACTCTGCGAGACCCATGTAGGATAGCAAGAACAGAGTCAAACACTGCCAGTACCACATAGGATACAAGAATAGTAGTCATCGCCATCGAACCCACGGAGGATTTCAGTACGATCTTCATTGCTGCCGAACCCACAGAGGATTTCAATGTAGTCTTCATTGTCGTCGAACCCATGGAGGATTTCAGTACGGTCTTCATCGCTGCCGAACCCATAGAGGATTTTAGTGCAGTCTTCATTGCTGCCGAACCCATGGAGGATTTCAGTGTAGTCGTCGTCACTGGAGAACCCACAGAGGATTTCAGTACAGTCTTCATTGCTGCCGAACCCACGGAGGATTTCAGTGCAGTCGTCATCACTGCCGAACCCACGGAAGATTTCAGTGCAGTCATCATCATCGTCGTAGTCGCAACCAGCTCTAGGGTTCCTGCACACAGCATGTTCGATTCTGGGAGGGTCCTCTCCACGAGCCAAGGGGTCGATACATCAACTGACATGTATTCCAGAGTTTATGTATCTCAAAGTTCGGTCTCGACAAAAGGAACTCAACGTGACAGACGACGCGCCAATCGGACGCCCGGTTTGAGAGTTATTGGCTTTTTCGTTCCAGGGGCCCGGTTGGTTTTTAAGTCAAAACCAACCCGACCACACTCCAACTCCATCCAAACATCGAGAAGAGTAAGCCAAAATGTTTGTCTCACTAATAGGATTCCAAAAAAGTCGAAGACACATCAATCGGGCGTCGGGAGCTCAAGTTTTAAGTGTTTCCGCTCCGAGGGCCCGGTTGGTTTCATGTTCGAACCAACCCGACTGTACCCAAAGTTCTCTGAAACCTTGATTTTAATATACCTAAACGACAGTATCGATCAAAGGATCCCAACTTAACTGAAAGTGTGTTGATCAGAGGTCTGAAGCCCATGATATCAACAAATTACTGAAAATAGTCCGAAATGGGGGGTCTGGGCCCATCCCAGCCCGGCCCAACCACCCCTAGGTCGGTCCGAACCGGGTCGATCTGTCCCGGGTCCTGGTCCGGCCCAATAGGGCGCGGCCCAGTCTGGTGGGCGTGGCCCGGCTTAGCCGGTGCGGCCTGGCCGAGCCGGCACGGCCTGGCCCGGTGCGGCCGGTTGGCCTAGCGCGGGCACGGCCCGGTGTGGTCAGCTCTGCGCTGGTCGAGCTGAGCAGAAAGGGGGGGGGGGGGGCAGCTGCCCCCCATGATTGAAACCGTGCCCCCCCCCCCATTTGGGGGCCGCTCCATTCTAGCCGAGGGTTACGACCCCCGGGTTTTCCTTCCGAAACGACCAGCCATGTTCGGCCGACCAGTGCAGCTGCCACAGAACCCCGCGGTCCCGCCCCTCCGAGGTGCCGGCGACCGGTGGTTCCGGCCGCCCCGCATTGCACCGCAGCGGCTTTGAGCCGTGGCCTTGTCCGACTGGCACGGTGCGATGGTGCCTCACCCCTCCGCCACGGCCCTGCTCCGGTCGCGGCCTCTTCGTGGTTCTCTGTCATGACGCGAAGGCCCCGCATCTTTCTTCGGCCTCAACGACGTGGTGCGATGGTGCCTAGCTTCTTCGCACATTCTTATTTGTTTCCGCACAGTGTCATTGCACCATGCTACCTTTGTTCATGCCGCAAAAAACTCATCATCAATGAGGGAGGAGGGTCGGTCGTGTTCGTGCAGTCCAACCCGCACCCAATAATCTGATATCAAGTGGCTATGAAAATTGATGTTTGTATGGACAAAGAATATTAATGTACCAAAATCAAACCCCTACCACAATAACGAGTTGATGATCGAAGAGCATCGATGAAACGGCCTCGCAAGGTAATGCTCTGTATGCGCTTGATGGAGATCGTCCAAGGTGGAGAGGCGTCTCACACTGGCGGCGGAGAGGAGAAGAAAGGCACGACGATCACTCCTTGCGGTGACGACGTTCTTCGTCAAGGTCTTGACATTTTTCGTGTTATTCAACGTGGAAGATGATGTTCTTCGATACCTTGGTTATTCCTTCCCCAAACTCCACACAATGAACCAACACAAAATAAATCAAGACTTTGTCTTAATTTATTCACACATGCCAACACATTTTTTAAAATTCAAAACTAATTCAATTAATTAATGTGTTCAATTAATTTAGTAGAGAGTGTGTTGGAATTCATTAAAAGAGAAGAAGTAAAGTCACTACATTAATTACAAGGAATATTTTAAGAGGAGTTTTAAGGGGTTATGGGGAATGTGAAAAGGTGGTGGCTCTTGTGGGCCCCACCTATCCTTTGTTATCCAAAGGGATGTTAGAAACCCAATGGGTCCCGCTCCAACTCCCACACCTAGGTGTTAAACCACATAATAAAGGGAAAACGTGTTGTGACACTACACTTAAACAACATTCCTTATATAAAATGTGTACACAACAAATTTTATCTCTTTTTTTATTCTAAATCCTCATTTATTAAACCTCAACCCACATGAAATGCAACTACGAAAAAGGTCACCCCTGGAAACTATTGACGTTGCGAGTTTATTGGTTCCCTCAGATTTTAATTACGAGCACCGGTTCAAAAGATAGAAAAACCCACTCATTCGTTCACTGAACATACCCGATCTAATCTTCAGAAATTGATTCCAGACACACCGGTCCTTGGAATCAGGTTTCGTCAGAAGTCGCAGTCTCGTAAAATTCCAAAGAAATTTAGAAAAAAAATTCCTTGAAATTTCTGGGACTTTACATTACTACCACCTCAGAGCTTTACGTCCCCATAAATCTATAACATAAACTAGGGAAACAAAAGTGATACTGAGCATGCAACTGAGCCTCCTACTCCCATGTGCTCTCCTGGAAGTTCTCGTGCTACCAGTGAAAGAGAAACTGAGGAATCGACCGTCCACATAGGACCTGATCCTATTGATCCTTGTTCTCCACTATAACCTCTGTGATTGTCGCACCATCATCGGTGTCCAACTCTCTACGGTAGATGATGTGTGAAGGGTCATGCACGTATCTCATTATCTGAGATATGAGGATGACATCGTGCACCCGGTGCAACTGAGGTGGAAAGGTCAAGCGGAAAACCACCTCGCCTACATGCTGAGGACCTAGAAAGGTCTGTCGAACCTCAGAGATATCTCACCGCCTCGACTACATCTCCATAAACCTCGTCGAGGTGGGACCCGTATAAGAACATGGTCGCCATCCTCGAACTCTAGAGGCCTCCATTTCCTGATTAGAACTGAAACTCAAAACTCTCATAGCCACGAGGGTAAGGTTGGCTGACCCAAGAGTGGTCGGCTACACCCTCCTAAGCAAGAGTTATTCTTGTGCTGCCAGGGGTACCCTTTTCGCCGACCAAGGAAAATCCATCCCGACGTTTGCCTAATATCGTTAATTTGTGTATGAACTGTGATTGCCCAGTTCATACTCAAACTATCGACGTAAGGCCTAGACGCTTCCACCAAGAGGTTCTAACCAAAACTCTCGCCTCAAGGGTCAGATCACACCATCGGAAAAAGTGTTATTATAGAGTCTCCTCCCAAAGGTATCTCCAGACGTGAGGGTCAATTCAACGGCATAATCGGATACTCTAGGTCTAGGATAAGATTCGTGGAAGGAAGGAATGATTCGTATCGATGTCTATTGTTATGACAGCTAGAAGAAGACATAGTCCGTAATTCAAATCATCTTTAGAGCCCTTTGGTCGCACTCCTTGACCGCATGCACCTACTCTTTATTCTACCCTCCATCTCCCTGAGCCTAGCACAGATTACAAAGGTCGGTGGGTGCAACATGTCAAAATGTTCACCACCCGATGCTACTCTCCTAACTCTTCTTCCACATCTACTGCCTTGCAGATTCATCTGTCCTTTTTACTCCCTCTACTTGAAACATTTTACACGCTCAAATCTCTGAGACTGGTGCCAGTTTCCTGCTTTCTCACTGCTGACCTTCACTGACTGCATCCGTACATCAAAATAATTCTCAACCATAAAGGTTCTCTCTAGCACCCTAGTATAAGTAGTGATGCATAGAGAAAGAAGTGCTGGCTCGGATGTCCTTTAGTCACACCTCACTTAGAAGTCCGATCCCTAAATCACCGATCGCATCTTAGTCATCGAGTACCAGGTATGGTTTGGTATGCCCTGATGAATTCTCAGCTACCGATACGTCGTCCGGCCGAAGCTGTATAAGCTCTAGGAAACTCTCAACCACCTCCTCAAGCCAGTCCTCAGCCACCTGTGAAACGGGCTTGCCTCGGAACTTGATGGATATCTGGTTCTGAAACATGTAAGGCACTAAGCCTATAAGTGTCCTCTACCAGTACCGCCGGTAGTGTCTGCTGACCAACAGAAAGTGATGTAGCTGACACACTACCCGAAGTTACTATCTCAGGCATCGATCCACATACCGAAGCCTCTTCACTAAATGGACCAACCTCATGGTCACTCACTGGAAATCACTAGTAGCTAAGTCCACTATCCACTCTACTAGTGTCTAAACTAGGCATAGAACTCTAGAAATCACCTCCATCCAGTCCACTACTTCCTGAGAACTGGCTCGCCTCAAAATCTTGGAGGCCTATGCTACCCAATGGGTGGTGCTGCTGCTTGTACACCACCCGACGGTTTCAACATAGTAAGAGGGCCCCGCACCGGAACCTCGTCTCTCAGTGGGCCGTCATCTCGTACAACACTCGGATCCCTAGCTGGCTGCAGTCATGGGGACATCCTGAAAAGAGACAGGTGCGCCACGATCAACGATTAATACCTGGTGAGCTGACACAAAATAATCACAAAGAAAACTTTTGAAACACACATGCAATCAATGTTTTCATGCACTGAGTTAGAAATCAGAAGCTAGGATCCTGGTGTACGGATACATCGGCCACCGCACCAACACTGGACTCCCTGGACTGATAACCACACTCAATACCCTTAACACTATTCCTTCACAGAGAAGAAAGATCAGAGTCCTGAGTTCTGCGATAGAACTGAACTCCTCTGAAACCAATTTGTCACGACCCGTCCTCGGGACCCATGGCATGACTACCCCAAGCCCTCCTTCCATAGGCCAGGGGCTGGAGACTAGCACCAAAGGCACAAATCCCGAAAAAAAGGGGAAGGAATTGCCTATATAATGTAAACAAACACCACAAAGTAAGCCAACAATAGTAAACACTAAGTAATCACAAGTACAAGTAAGTGCGGAAAAGTATGTGGTCCAGAATACAAACCCAAAGTGAAACTAATGTACAATTGAAATGGAAGTACAACAACTAAAAAGTAAAGCAGCAACACAAAGTTGTCCGCTAGAAATCCCACCTGAAGGGTGGGTACAGATAGCCTCCTCAGCTCCTCGGGTCCTGCCATCTGCCCCGTGTACGTCCCAAATCGATTATATGTTTAAAAGAAAAACTATAGTTCAATGATATGAAATTTAATAAGTTTTTTTTAAATAAGTGTAACAAAATTATAATCCAAATAAAAAACACATAATCTTATAAAGTTCACCCGTTACATTATTTCCATACACATGATAATCCCGGGGAATCTGGTTTAGCATAAACATACCCAGTTGGATGATCAAGGTATTAACAAGTGCTTATTTGTAAGAAATCCCAAACTAAGTATTTTGACATATGCTTTAATCACACAATGTTATTCCATGTTTCCCCTTTACATGAATTTGTGATTCTAATGTTTTACATTGGAATCATATTAGATTTACTAAATCAATATGATCAAATCATATTAATTTTTAAATCATTACATAACTATTTTCTTGTGTTATTAGAAAATTAACACTCAAATATATTTATACACATTCAAATGGATCCCATCAATGAGGTATATGGAACCATTTAATATAATTTTTTATAATCTTATAAAATTAACAATCCTAGCATAAGTAATCCTGGAGCCACAAATAGTCAACCATAACTTTTCTAGAGAATGCATAATCACATGTCTAGTGAGAAATCTGAGATGAAGTCATATAACAAGGGAATCACTACTCAATAGAGATCTCATTCCATCATAGTTATAATATTTTATTTTTATACATCATCATTAAATATGTAATCCATACTCATAACATAATTCAATCCAATTTCGTGGTAGAATGAAACAAAATTAATTATCAAACCAATTATAAAACTCTTTATATACATGTGTGATAACATATTTTTAGATTAACAACTTAAAATAAAACATATTTAAAAATTAACTATATAAAAATTATATATATGAATGAAGTATGTAATAAATAAAAAATTGAACAATTCATATTTGTAAACATGACATACACATTTATGAACATTTCAAAAATAAATAATTTTAAACATGTTATAATTGAGAAAGAATTATAGACTTTATATAATAATATAAATATAAACACTTTGTATTAATTTTCAATATGAAATCCTTTATTTTTATCATTATATCGAATTTACTTCAAATATATAAATTTATATAAAATATAAACATCATATAATTCAATTCTCTTATGTAAAAATTTTACGTAATATAAATATCACATATTATAATTATTTAAAAATTGATCAAATAAATCATCAGAAACTTATTTGGATGCGGTTTAAATAATTTCCCAATCAAGTCCTTTTAATATCACAAATTTATTAAATAATTATGAATACTTTTTAATTAAATAAAACCCATTTATATTTATGAATTATTTTAAAATTTATAATCAATTTTTAAATTACCCATATAATTTATATTATTACACTTTATTTATAAATTTTAAGGTATTATATATAATTTCAAAATGGTATTTCAATATAAACTATTAATATTATCGATGTTTATTTAATAAATTTTTCATACACATTAATTTATTAATTATAAAAAATAATATATAATAAAGTTTTAAAAGTATTTGAAAATAAATAAATATTACATTATTTATTTTCCATAATTAAAAAATGTAACACCAAAATATTTAATGATATGTCTCTTCTTTTGAATAAATCTAATCTCTTCAATAGCTTATGTTACACACAATATGAGATCCAACGGACCATGATCAATTATTATTTGACTGTTATAACATATATATTTAATTTAAAATAATAGTTATGAATAAATATTTTTGAAATCTTATAGGGTTTATTCATTTATAAAATAATTTATTTTCTTTTCAATTGATTATAAAATTTAAAAAAAACTTTTATAGGAAAAACCAATTTTTCGTGCTTGCAATATATGTATATCATGATAAATATAACTATTAACTATTGATGAGTTATTTTAATGAAATTTATTTATTATATATTTAGTAAATTTTTTTAAAATACAAATTATATTTTTACTATGTATGTCATAACAAAAAATAGAGATTTATTCTTGAAAAAACAAATTTTAAAAATTGTGATTTTTATCAATTTTTTACATATTTTAAAATTAATTTCTTCCACATATATGTAACTAATTTTTTTAAAAATTTTACATATTTTTAATAATGTGGTTAAAATTGGTTAATTTGGCCCCATTTATTTTCAATCAAGTAGAATAGTAACTACGGAAAAATTTATCACTTATTTAAAGGGTAAATTGGATTAATTTAGATTAAAACTAAGTGATAAGACCATAATTATTAATCCTAATTATTATTAGATGAATATTATTATATAATTTTCAATTTAGTCACTAATTATTATTGTTTAATGGATACCTTTCATTAAAAATGGTTTATATATTATTAAAATCAATGATAGATGCAAAATGTAACCCCCATTGTTTTTAATATAATTTATGTATCCACATGGCGTCAAAATCTAGATATGAAGCAAACTAAATGTATAATATGAGATTAATTATATTATTTTCATTTTAAAAAATTATTTCGTGTTTTTATAAATTATGTTAATATCATATATGATTGTGAAATGCTAATAAAGTATTTATTTAAATAATAAAATAATATGATAAATAATTTTTAAAATATTTATTTTGGTATAATTTGACTACTATAATGTGTGAAAAAGAATTTATAGTTTAATTTGACATATTATAGAGTTTTTAAGTCATTATATTATAATTACCCTTTTGTCTTGATGTATTTTATGTCAAATTATCAGAATAGTGTCAACATTAACATTAATGATAATTTATCAAAAAAATTGTATTAAGTTTTTTAAAATTTAAAAAAAATATTTTCATCATCCATGTGAATGAAATTTTGTTTAAAAACATAAATTTTTCATATATGAATCATATTTACATTTATAGTATCATTATAAACCCTTTGTGGTTAAAATAGTGGTTACGACTGTTAAGGTCAAATATATCTGACTATGGTGGTAATACAACAGAAAATGTTTAAAATAAAACCAAAACTCGTTTAAATTCAGTTTTCTGATGTTATATCAACTATATACAACCTTATATTCTATTATATTTCTATATGGATTAATTTTATTTGGTAATGAATTTATTATAATTTAATTTTAGAGAAATTCCAAAAGTTCCCATCACCTAAATTATAAAAGTCCTCCTCCTCCTCACATCTTCTAACCACATTGAGCCATATATATTAACCCATAATAGACCATTTATCTTATAAATATTATTATCTGTGTTTTGGATTTTCTGGTATCCTAAAATTACCACCCATGTGTCCCTTGATAAAGGATATAAAGAAGGTCTCCAAAAGAATATGTAATTATCTTACCCAATATCATTCAATTTATTCATCTTTCAACAGTATCTAAATATCAATATGTTATCATAAAATTGTAAATTAAGTATAAATAATATAAATATATTTTATTGTGATTATTAATATACCATTATCCACCCTCTTACCCATCAAATGATAAGTGAATGTGTGACACATGCGTACGTACAACATAATGTCTCCACATAGAGATACAATTCATTTTTTCATTACCACATTTATGTATGAGAATTATTATGGGTTTTTTATTTATAATATAATTACAATTATTAAATATTAATATCATATCTATCTTATTATCTTCCAAACTATTGGTAAATGATAATATCACTTATGTGTATGTGTTGACTACCACCTCGACTAAGTGATATGATTTTTTTTCATTTATATTTCACATGGATGGTAATATGGATATATTTGATGAATATATATAACTTATATGGTATTATAATTATTCTATAAATTATAATTATGGTTTTACTTTAATTTGGTCCCTAAATATGATAATGAAAACAAAGTTCATGCATAGGTACGACCTACCATATTCGAAAAAAAATGTAATTTTTTTCATTCTCTACCATTAATGGATTACATTACTAAAAGAGGCCCAGCCTTGGGTTCAGAGACCCATGACCCTAAAATTTATTAAAAAAGTGTAAAGGTACAAGATAAAAGAGGAAATTATTTCATGCAAAGTACCACATCTAGATAGAAAACCAAAAAAAACATCCAAACATTACATTTTTCAAGGTCGGGCTTGACCCATTGACCCTCCCCGATTAACAGGATAACACCCTCTTTCCCTTTCCATTACTTCTTCATTCTCCAACGTAATAGTATAAAATTCCGTTTCTTCTTGAGAAGCTCCCCCATGAAACATTGAATGACCAGTTTCAATAGAGACGATGCCATCCTGGTGAACAATACTAGTAGAAGACTCCTCATGCAGGTCATGATGATCCTCTTATATATCCTCGGAGTCCTGCACATCAATTAATGAATGTGCATCATTGTGAACTGGATGTTCCATATCCTTTGGGATCTCCAAACCATAAACAGTAGTCGGTGTTGAGGAAGATATTATTCGATTGCTACATCCTGCATTCTTGAGTCCTTCAAGATTAAGAAAATCAAACTCAAGAGTATTAATAGACTCTAACATGAAAATTAAATTGACAACTAATTTTATAGGTCCTTGAAATGCCTCATTACTAGATGAAACCATTGTAGAAAAATCAATATTAGTCCCCCTCTTATATGAATCCATTGGAGGAGATCATTCCTCCAAATTTGCAGGGGGAGATCTTTCCATAATGTAAACCTGCGTATGTGCAGAAGATCACACCATACCCTCGTCCCCTGGAACACCTTGCGGACCACCATCATTCTCAACAAAAACAGTTCCACCCATCAGTACACCGTCTTGAATCCCCTATTGTACAACAATCTCTCCTACAGCTACACCATCCATCAATATATATTCTTCTATCCGAGCACCCACATTGGCCACCTGAATCTCATAATGAATAATTGGACATTCCCTCGGCTTCTTAGGTAGCACTACCTAGAATCCATCATCATCAAAGATCTTCATCTTACCCTTCCTACATGTAGAGGCCAGTGCACCATGGTAAAACTAAAGATTTACCTCATTCGGGATAGCATCCTCATGCTCTGATTGATTCCCTTCCTCCTCCTCAATAGACTTAGATTGGACAGCAGCAGTAATGGATTTCTGAAATTCAGCAGACTTAGACAAACCATGTTGGACAGCAGCCTCATGCTCTGATTGGTTACCTTCCTCCTCCTCAGCCACATCAGCCCAAGAACTGTTCTCAATACCCCGAGTGATTCCAACGGTATCCTTCTCCAATAATTTATCATTCACCAGCACAACAGCAGTAGTTACTTGCTGAAATTCACCAGGCTTAGAAAAACCATGTTGGAAAGCCTCAACAATTAAGGAAGTGCCATCATTTTGAGGATCCTTCCCCCTAAAAACATGCTTGTTACCATTCTATTCAACAAGCTTCTTTTTGCACTGATCAGAGTTATGAACCAAATATTTTTAAAGTGAGCATTTTACATTCCTACGACATTGTCTAGGAGCATGACCAATACATAAATAAGACTTACAAAACATATCCAACTACTCATATTGTATAGAAATTTCTAACATAATCTCACCCTAAACAAGGAAGACTCTGTCAATAAAAAATTGAGCTAAATCAATCTCTACCAAAACTTGAGAAAAATGACCATATCTAGGATTCTCTATTTCATTTTCAACCTTTATCGGACATCCAACAGTAGAGGCGACCTCCCATAAAACTGATGGATTCCAGAAAACCCAATTTAAACCCTTAATTCGAATCCACGTTTGAGTGGAGGGGTTCTTAATCGTAATAGGACTTTCTAATGGATCCCACTGTTGAACCATGATGTAACCTGGTTTCAGCGAAACCGGTCCAAAACTCCAGGCAACATTTTAAAATTCCTTCGATGGAAAAACAATATGGAATGTACCTCACCCAATTGATATAAAACACTATTCAGTAAATCCCCAGATCTTTGATAAATAAGTTCACACTTCATCAACCCTCAAAGGGGCATCACCCCGAGTTCCCGATAACCTATCAAGGAGGGAGAACCATCATTTTTCAAGACGATCATCCAACACTTTTAGACTCACTTCAACAAATTCAATAGAGCCATTCTTGGTAATCTTTTTATTAAATGAGGCTGATTTAAGCTGAGAATCGGAGAAAAACCTATTCTGAGAAGCCGAACCCTTAGACTTCCTCTTAGGGTTCATCAAATCATCCTTCACCACATCCACATGATTCGATGAAATCCCATCACCCATAGCGACCACCTTCGAGGGGGGAATGAATATATCTTTACGATCAAAGTAGCAATCTAGTAGATTATCCATTGATCATCAGCTCAAAGAACACCCAAGAGTTGTTGCGTGAGAAGCCCCCCCCCCCCCCGCATTTCCTCCTCTCCTCTTAATGGATTACATTAAATACATATAAAATGAATAAATCAGATATTTATATCATTATTACCATTATGTGCGTTATGAAAACATGATCACTGTATAAATATAAAACCTACCGAATGAAAAAATACTAGAATGACGAATAAGTTATTACCCAAAAGAATAATTTTTATCAATGAATTGTTAAGAAATGGGAGATAAAAGATTTTATATATTTCATAAATGGTATGATATATATTATTATGGTTATTTAACATATTTATAATAAATTTATATT
Source organism: Viscum album (assembly GCA_963277665.1). Classification (NCBI taxonomy): domain Eukaryota; kingdom Viridiplantae; phylum Streptophyta; class Magnoliopsida; order Santalales; family Viscaceae; genus Viscum; species Viscum album. The sequence goes on from OY728126.1 coordinate 314,107,551, forward strand.
TATTATACATGGGGTTTGAACAAGTTAGAAGGAATTCAAACTCGAGGTAAGAGTTAATTTCAAAATCTCTTCATTATGCGGGATTGTTTTTTGAAGTTTCCACTAGGGAATATATCTCCCCATATACATGTTTCATTTTAAAAAATTCCAATTTTTTCATATTATCTGATGACTATTTAAATTCTTTCTTATGCATGGTTTATTTTTTTAAAATGTTTTGAAAGTAATATTTTTGTCATTTTCCAAATGAGGTACTTTGTAACAATTTTGAAAAAAAAATCTGGAATAATTTTTTTAACCTTTACAAAACGTGAGGATTTTCCCAATTTAATGACTCCAAAATTCATGAATCCTTCCTTTAAATTATTTCATGGTAAGGTTCAATGATTTTATTATTATTTTTTTCAATTATTTTTAAATCTAATCACTTAAAAAGTAAAAATACTATTTCGATAAAATGTTTTCTAATGATATTTTAAATTTCCTTCATATATGTCAAAATAAATTAATAAAATTAATTCTTTTTCAAGGTTATTTTTTTATTACACCATATATTGTATTTTATTTTATGTTTTATGATAATTTTTATTGGAGATGTAATATTTTTATACCATACTACATATTACCTTGTTTTGTTTATGGATATGTTCATTGATTAGGAAAATTATTTAATTTTCATATTCTAGTTTGAATACGAATATTTGGGTTGATTATTTCAACCCCTTAATATGAGAAATTCATATGAACTAGTAAGTTATTGGTGGGGTCTTCTATTGGTCGTTTATGAATAAGTAGGTGCCATGAGAAAAAATAGCTTGGATATTGGCTAAGACCTTATCCATTTATAAAAGTTCTCTTGGAAAGTGGCCTCAGTTGTATGTTTAAGATTTACAAAATTATGAATTTCAATACATGTGATATTAGTGATTGATTTACATATTTTTCATTGATTATTTATGATATATGTGGAGATTTTTTATCTCATGTGATTATGGAATTAATTGATTTCCATGTATTTTCATCCATATTATTGATACATGTTTTAGCATCTGTTGTATGGATACACATACTGACCATTTGAGTTAACCCTTTTTCTTAATTTTATATTTACCTGGGATTCAAAGAAGTATATTATGATTTATATTCAGTGATAATTTTTGAGTATAATATCAATCTCAAAGTAAATTCTATATTTTATTTTATACTTTCATTTTTCAAATACGATTCAAGTATACATCTATTTTTCAAAGAGTGATATATTATGATATTTTTGGGATACATTAATTTGTATACAATACCAATTTAATAATGTAACCAATGAGACTAAGATACTATTTTCAGGGTTTTTTTCAATGAACATCTTTTAAATTATATAAATACGTTCATTATGGAAATTTTAAAAACCAATTTTTCCTATGTGTATAATTTCTAATGAAATGGGAGGGTTTTGTAATATAACTAAGATGCAAGGAGTCTTTCATGAGATTACCACCCATTTCCTTACATATGAAAAAGCTAAATGGTTAGTGTCTTCATAATTATAAGCTTTATTAGATGGTTGTATCATGCATCATAATAATACCATTATCAAAACCTATAAAGACCAAATATTGATGTATATGTACAACACAATACTTTTGTGTAATACATAATATATAATACAAATGGGTTCCCAAAGTCCGTATTAGTTTATTTTTATTTGGAATGTCAGAACATAATCTTCTATGTTGGTGAAATATCTTAAAAAACTCTCATAAAGATAATTCACTTTTGTTTTCCTACCTTAAACCTTTCATTATATACTTGGGAAATAAAAATACCTAAATGGTGAGTTTTAATCCTTAATAAGGGTAAACAAGGAGAACCTAAAATAAATCATAGATATAAGAATGTAAAAACATGAACATAATGTTTAAATATCAAAATCTTCAGTCATGAAATAAATCTTGGCAGTACATAAGGCATATATCATAAAGAAACACTACCCATGATAAAATAGAATTGGCATAAAAATTGAAATTACGGAAGAAAATAAGCACATAAAATGATTTCAATATTAGATATGGCATTCTTTCCATGACCATAATAATGGACAAAGTTCTTTACTGAATAGGGTTTACTTTCCATTCCATCAAGGTATTACTGGACTATAATTACTTGTCATTCTAGCACTATATTACTGAACAAGATTTTCTTTCAATTATAGTCATGTCTTCTAGTGGGATATAATAATTTAACAAATGCATTGGATGGAGATATAGGTCCCACCCATCTCATAATGAAACCATTATTACATATGCCACAAAAACCTAAATCTTTTATCATAGCATAACCCACAAAATTAAATGGGTTTCTTAAACATCATTTCGTCATAAAATAATCCATATAAAATATCTTTACATCTGTTGGTCGGAGTGGACACTCAAGAGGGGGGTGAATTGAGTTCCAATTAAAATTTTCTGTTAAAAACAATTTCTAATAAAATCCCCCAATTTCAAAAACAAGTTAAACTGTAGTGAATTTATATAGATTATAAAGGTTCAATTAGCTTCTCAAAGATTGATTAGTTCTCAGTTAACTTAATCTAATGATTAAATTAACTTTTGAAACTAATTTACTGATTTATAATAAATATAAACACTTGCGAATTTAATTATCAAAGTAGCTTTGAAGATAGATTATATTTCAAAGTAATAGCAGCGGAATATGAAATAAATATGTATAGTATGGATATAGAGTATAACTACAAACACAGAGAAGTAACCAAGAGGTTCAGTCTCAAGCCGAGACTTAGTCCTCTCAAAAGTTTATATAAAGTGATCCACACCCTGGATCGGGGTTAACAACAGTGAACACACTGTCCAGGTCACAAGACCTCTACCACAGTTCTACGTGGGAAAACAAACAACAGCAGCCAGCTGTCCAGGTCACAAGACCTCTACCACTATCCACAGTGGGAAGTGAAGTGTAAAAAGGTTTGCTGAGGATTTACAGATCCTCCAGTGAAAGTATAGGAGTCAGTGTGTGTGTTTAATACAGCAGATAACACACACTGCTCAAAATGTAGAATAAATAAATCACAGAGCAGAGATGTAGAGTTTAGAAATGGCTCTAGTGATTTCAGTGTAGCACTGGACTCGTTTTGGAATTAATCAGAAGTGATTCTGAGTCCTCTTCTCGATTTTGTTTGAGAAGCAGAGTGTCGTATGCTTCAGGTTCACAGGCAGTGAGATGTAGTCGATGAAGCTCTTCAATATTCTATTGTATGCACACCACTCTTCTTGAGTAGGCTTGATTGTATGTTTGATTCTGTCTTGCTTGGTTCTTCTTGTATGCACAGAGCTCTTCTTGAGTATGTCGTATGCTTCCTTGTCTCTGTGTGTGTTCTCTCTCTCTTCTTGGTCTTTTTCACACTTTTTTCACACCACTCTTCAGCAGAGTCTTCTTGTATTTATATCACGTGCTCCGTAGGACAGAAAATGTTTCCTTTCCGCAGGTACGAGGTACGGTTTCCTGACATCCGACAACCTTTATTAATTAATTTTCAGGGTATTAAAATATAACTAATATGACCGTTGGTTAGAATAAATAAAGATAAAGATAAAGAAATTCAAACAGTTGTTTATGACTGTTCAAGAGATCGGTAGGTCATCAGCATTAGAGTAATGATCGGTGACTCAGATAGATCAGCATCGGTCTGTCATCTGATCGGTGAGTCATTTTGATCAGCATCGGTCTGTCATCTGATCGGTGAGTCATTTTGATCAGCATCGGTCTGTCATCTGATCGGTGAGTCATTTTGATCAGCATCGGTCTGTCATCTGATCGGTGAGTCATTTTGATCAGCATCGATCTGTCATCTGATCGGTGAGTCATTTTGATCAGCATCGGTCTGTCATCTGATCGGTGAGTCATTTGCATCGGTGAGTCCTTGGATCGGTGACTCATTTGCATCGGTGAGTCCTTGGATCGGTGACTCATTTGCATCGGTGAGTCCTTGGATCGGTGAGTCTGATGGATCGGTGAGTCTGATGGATCGGTGAGTCTGATGGATCGGTGACTCTGATGGATCGGTGACTCTGATGGATCGGTGAGTCTGATGGATCGGTGAGTCTGATGTCTGTTGAATCCAGAAGACTTCCAACATACTTTGTAAGTCAATAAGCATAGTTAAAAACATGATAACTGATTCATTCATAGATTGGAATTATGTTTACGAGACATCAAACCAGATTAAGCATCAATGAGTTGTGATGATTTGTGATTATTAAAACATCAGTTATAAACATGAAATCAGCAATCTTCCAGAGGGCTCAACAATCTCCCCCTTTTTGATAATCACAAATCTTCATATATATATATAAAATGAAAAAAATCTCCCTCTTAAAATAACATTCCCATATATATAGTATTCAGATTTCTCCCCCTGAGATATTGATCTCCCTCTTTATATATAGAGTACTCCCCCTTAGATATATATTTCCCCCATTATATATCTTTTTCCCATTATATATAGCTTTCTCCCATTATATATATCTTTCTCCCCCTTTGGGATAATCAAAAAGGAGGGAAAACAGATAAGGGAAAAGAGAAGCAGGGTGCAGAGAGTATAGAACATAACACAAAGGAAAAACAAATTTGATTAAGTCACAGAAAAGGATAAGCAATACATAGATCACCCCATCAAAAACAATACATGGCTACTTGTTGGGATACAAAGGGGCTTTCCCTTTATCCTTTGAATCAATGGTAGGTAAGGTAGAAGTCTTGGAGGAAGGCTGTGGTTCACGGAGCTGAAGTGGCGGCAGGACAACTCGGGCAGGTGCAGTGGAAGGTGTCACAGAGGGTTGTTGAGAAGGAGCAGGAGCTGGATGAGAAGCTTTCTGAGAGACTGGCCGCAACTGAGATAGAGCTTGGGCAACAGACAGCTGATTTGGAGTGACATCAGAGGCACTGAGAGGTTCAGAAGTAGGGAGTACAATTGTAGTGGCCTGTGCATCCAAGTATGGCTTCAATAGATGAATGAAGTCATGAATGACTTCTGCTCCATACTTCATAGCTGTTTCAAAATCGTCCTTGTTTTCCATGAACTGTGCTAAGGAAGGGACAAAATCTTGCAATTGGCGAACTTGAGTGTTGAAGGCCTGAGTGACCGGAGGTAATTTCAGATTCTCTGCCAAGACTTTGAAGTTTGCAGCCATCTCATGTTTTGTATAAATCATGGAAAAGTAAGTATCAACTTTTTCCTTGATCTCTTGCAGGGCTTGCTTAGCATCTGCTGAATATACTAAGGCCATCTTATGACTATTATCACAGAGCTCTTTCATCCTCCTCAAGGATTCTACGTCAAGAATTTGTCTTACAACAGCTAGCTCTGCATGCACAACTTCTCTGAGAGCTTCTATCTCACGGGTAGTGATTTTGGTTACCTTGCCTGTACTGTCTTGGCCGACTATGTGAGTTAGTTCAGCTTTCAACTTCCTCAGGTCAGACTTGTTGAGATGTTCAATCAGATTTCTTAAAACTTCCATCATACCAGAGATGGTTGATCTGAACTCATTTGATAGAGAAAGTAAGCTAACTTGGAGATCCTTCAATGTTTGATTCAAAGAGGCTATGTGCCTACCAACAAATTCACCAGTAGCAGTCAAGTCTGGCTTGAGAACATCTGAGACTGCCGTTGAAAAATCTTTCAAGGAATTTTCAGAAACTTGCAGAGATACTTGATGAAGGGCATTGGAAAGTTCTTCTCTGACTATATCTCTCACAGTGGTTAGAAATTCAGTCTTAAACTTATCAAGATCAGCTCAAGAGATTTCAGAACCAGGTAAATTCACATTTACAGGATCAACAGTAGGAATAGACCTTGCTTCTCTTGGAAGGTTCCTTTTCATAGCTGCAGCAGATTCTGGCAATTCGTCTTCTTCTTCAGAGTATTCTAAGCCCAAAACAGCATATCCAGGGTAGTCATCCCAAACAGCAGCACACAGGGTGTAGTTGGGTTTCTCATAGCATGTTGTTCCACTGATTTTTGATGAGTCAGCCTTGCCACTGATATGGATTTCTGGTACTGACTGAGGTTGTTCCACTTGATCTATAGCAAGACCATTCACCGGTCTGTTAACACCATCAACAGTAGCTTCAACAACATCAGCATCATCATCATCACCACCAAGATTGTCATCAGCATCACCTTGCTCATTATTACTCTTCTCAGAGGCTTCACTGTGATATTCCTCAGTATCAGAATCTTCTTCATCATCAAGAATAGGTTCTGACTCTGGTAGGGTTAAGGGTGGACTAGCAGGTCCAAATTCTATTCTTTTCTTGGGGCTAGCAGTGTCTGGATCACTCCTATCATCAGGAGAAGACACACTTCCTTCTTCAGTTTCAGCTTTTTCTTGCTCATCATCATCAGAATAAATTGGTTCCTCATCCGGTTTTAATCCAGGATCTCTCAAATCCTTTGGCCTCTTTCCATGATCTATGGGATTGTAGGATTCATACAACTTATCTTCATCTGCAACCCAGCATTTCTTCCATGGATTCTAATTGATTTTCATCCTCTTGCAGATCTCTTTGTTGAGGCAGAAGGTACGCTCTGTTTCAACAACTTCATCATCTTCATCAACACATTCCAGATTCTGGGGCATAGTAGATATCATTTTTGAATAAAACAACGCTGTGGCTTTCTTGGAAGGTTTCAGCATACTAGCTATGTGGACCATCACATATCTACACAGGTTTATCTTTTCATGGGTTTTGAGCAGAAACAATAGAAAAACATCTTGAAACTTAACAGCAGCAAAATCTCCTCTTCGAGGGGAAAGTTGGTGCTGAATAAACTTGAATAGGAGTCTGCTTTCACCATCTAATTCTGAAGCTGTGATTCTCCTCGATTCTCTGTTTCCAGTGAGAAGCTCTAGCGCTAGCTCATAAGAAAAATAGTCAGTGACTGGGGGTATATTGCCAGCATAGTCCTCATATCGACCTTCATGAGGTACGTTTAAACATTCAGCCCACTACTTAGATGAGAAAGATATTTTCTTTCCTTTTACAACAGACGACATCCTAGCAGCTTCCACACCATCAAGCGTGATTTTCAGGTTCATGTAAAACTCATGTACTAGCTTTGGATAATCTATTCGGGCGTTGTCTGAAAACCAGTCTATCCATCCTTGCGATTCAAGAACTTGTAGCTACAGAGACTTACTTGACAGAAGCCACGCCGAGTTTACTTCTTTTTCTACAGCTACAATCCGAGTTTCCAGGTTCGGATTTACTGATCGTTGAGAGGTACTGCTCGACTCGCCTCGAGCATGCTTTGAAGGTACAGGGCTATCTGGTCCTTTGCTCGGTCTCTTTTGCTTAGCCATTCGAGGATTTTGGAGAGGCAGGAGTTCGAAGGTTCGAAGGTTCGAAGCAGAGGGGAAAAGAGGTTGAGAGGTTCGGCGGGAAATGAAAGGTCAAAGGTTTAGGGAAGATAAATAGCCGCGTATCATTTATTTTATCATTTAGGGTTCCCATAAAAAGTAATTTACTAATTAATAAAAAGTAATTAAAAAAATCGGTTTGACAGAACAGTGTGACAGATCGGTTCCACAGATCGGTTTCACAGATCAGTTTCACAGATCAGTTTCACAGATCAGTTTCACAGATCAGTTTCACAGATCAATCATACACAATTCTTGTTTAATAAATTTCATTCTTTCAGAGCATAAGGGCTTTGTGAAGATGTCAGCTAATTGATTTTCAGAACAAACAAATTCTAGAGAAATATCACCCTTCTGGTAATGATCTCTTAGAAAGTGATGTCTGACATCAATGTGCTTAGTTCTAGAGTGAGACACAGGGTTCTTGGATAAGTTGATTGCACTAGTGTTGTCACAGTTAATTGAAACATGTTTAAGATCAAATCCATAATCCAATAGAGTGTGTTTCATCCACAAAATTTGTGCACAGCAACTACCAGCAGCTATGTATTCTGCCTCGGCAGTAGACAATGCAACTGAATTCTGTTTCTTACTACACCATGATACTAGGGATTTTCCAAGCAAATGACATGTTCCTGATGTGCTTTTTCTATCTAACTTACAACCAGCAAAGTCAGCATCTGAATAACTCATTAACTCAAAGGATTGTCCTTTTGGGTAAAACAAACCTAAATTTATAGTATACTTAAGATACTTAAAAATCCGTTTAACAGCTAATAAGTGTGATTCTTTAGGATTAGCTTGAAATCTAGCACACATACACACACTAAACATAATATCTGGTCGACTAGCAGTAAGATAAAGTAAGCTTCCAATCATACCTCTGTAATTGGTTTGATCAACTGGTTTCCCAGTTTCATCAACATCCAATTTACAGGTAGTACTCATAGGTGTATTACTTTCCTTAATTCTATCCAATCCAAAACGTTTTAAAAGATCCTTTGTATATTTACTTTGATTTAAAATAATACCATTTTTAGTTTGAAGAATTTGAAAACCAAGAAAATACTTAAACTCTCCCATTAAGCTCATTTCAAATTCATTTTGCATAACCTTTGAAAAATCAGTACATAAGGAGTTTTTAGAAGATCCAAAAATAATATCATCAACATATATTTGTACAACTAAAACATCTTTAGAAATTATTTTAATGAAAAGAGTTGGATCAGCAATCCCTTTAGTAAAACCTTTTGAAATAAGGAAATTGCTAAGTCTATCATACCAAGCTCTTGGAGCTTGTTTCAAACCATACAAAGCTTTAGAAAGTTTAAAAACTTGATTTGGAAAAAGGGGATTAGTAAATCCAGGTGGTTGTTCTACAAAAACATCTTCAATTATAAAACCATTTAGAAATGCACTTTTAACATCCATTTGATATAATTTGAAATCCATATGTGCAGCATATGAAAGTAAGATCCTAATGGCTTCTAGTCTAGCTACAGGTGCAAAATTTTCCTCATAGTCTATACCTTCTTCTTGACTATATCCTTGTGCAACTAGTCTAGCTTTGTTTCTAACTATATTTCCAGATTCATCTACTTTATTTCTAAACACCCATTTTGTGCCTATTGTCAAAGTGTCCTTAGGTCTGTCAACTAATTTCCAGACTTTGTTTCTTTCAAACTGATTTAATTCTTCTTGCATAGCCATTACCCAAAATTCATCGTTGATAGCATCATTGATATTTTTAGGTTCTGACTGTGAAAGAAAAGCTTAATGTTCAACCTGGTTTCTTAGAGAAGCTCTAGTTTGTGTTCCTCTATCTAGATTTCCTACAACAGCCTCTAAGGGATGGTTCTTTAGAGTCCTAGATGGTCTTGAAAAGATAGGGCTAGAAATTTCAGGTTCATCTAGAGATTGAGGTTCAACAGAAGCAGATTCTGGAGAATGTCCAGAACTGGATGCTTTTACAACAGGTTCTTTAGATTTATCATTAAGGTCCAGAATAGACAAATCTTCTTCAAGATTCCCAAGAGAGGTTTTAGGCTCATGTGGATCAGTTTCATCAAATTTGATGTGAACAGATTCTTCCACACATTTGGTTCTCTTATTGAAAACTCTATAGGCTTTACTAGAGATAGAGTAACCTAGGAAAATTCCTTCATCACTCTTGGATGCAAATTTATCCAGATTATCTTTAGTATTCAGAATAAAGACTTTGCAGCCAAAAACATTGAAGTAGTTTACCTTAGGTTTCCTATGGTTCCACAACTCATAAGGGGTTTTCTTTAGAACAGGTCTGATCAAGACTCTATTAATGACATAACAAGCTGTATTAACAGCTTCAGCCCAAAAGTAAATTGGCAGGTCATATTCATTGAGCATGGTTCTAGCAATTTCTTGCAGGGTTCTGTTTCTTCTTTCTACTACACCATTCTGTTGGGGTGTCCTAGGGGCAGAAAAGTTATGAGAATAGCCATTGAGTGAGCAGTATGATTCAAAATCTTGATTTTCAAACTCACGACCATGATCACTTCTTAGGGTCTTAATCTTGAGTCCACTAAGATTTTCTACAGACTTGGAGTATTTAACAAAGTAAGAACAAGCTTCACTTTTGTCAGCTAGAAAATATACCCAAGTATATCTAGAAAAGTCATCTACAAGAACATAGACATAGTGCTTCCCATTTAAACTAGAAACTCTTGATGGTCCAAACAAATCCATGTGAACCAATTCAAGTGGTTGAGAAGTTGAAACTTCTTTCTTTGATTTAAAAGAAACTTTGTGTTGTTTTCCCTTTTGACAGGGATTACAAACTTTGTCTGCTGGAAATTCAAGTCTGGGTAAGTCTCTAACCAAGTTCTTCCTAGAAAGTTTTCTAAGTGAGTGCACTTTGCAGTGTCCTAATCTTCTGTGCCAAAGCCAAGACTCTTTATGAAAAGCATTTAAACAAGGAATGTTCTGTTTAGCTAAAGAATCTAAATCAACAGCATAAACATTTTCATTTCTTAAAGCAGAAAATACTAAAACATTTTTAGAGTTAAAAACATTGCAAGAATCATTTTCAAATTTAACATGAAAACCATCATCACATAACTGAGAAATGATTAACAGGTTATATTTAAGTCCATCAACAAATAAAACTTTAGAAATCAAAATTGAATCAGAGTTACCAATCTGGCCTAGGCCGATGATTTTTCCTTTAGAGTTATCACCAAAAGTGACAAAGCCTCCATCAACTTTTATTAAGCTCTTGAAGCAAGAATAATCTCCAGTCATGTGTCTTGAGCACCCACTGTCTAAATACCATATCTTCTTGTAACAGCTCTTCAAGCAGATCTCCTACAAAACAGATTTAGATGGAAGATGATTTTTGTACCCAGATCTTCTTGGGTCCAGACAGGTTAGCCAATAACACTTTAGGTACCCATATTTGTCTAATGGGTCTCATATAATTTGTAGAAATAACATTCTTTGAAAGATAAACCTTATTAGATTCATAACTATGAGTATAACTGGTTGAGGCATAACAAGTTCCAGAATTAACTATCTTCTGTCCAGATTTAGGAATGAATCTAGTTTTGGCAACTTTCCTTTGTCCAAGTTGGTATCCTATACCAGTAGTGTATCTAGGTGCAACTTGCTTTCCTAGCATTTGTGTTAGAGTATTTTTACCATTGGTGAACTTCTCTAAGTGTTTCTTGAGTTTCTCATTAGACAATTTTAGTTCTGTATTCTCTTTAAGCAGCTGAGCATTCTTTTCTACTTCTATATCCAGATCAGATTTATGCTTAACACTTAAAGCATACTATTTCTTTAGACCTTTATATTTATCTTTAAGCTCATTAAATGTTTCTTCAACATGTCACAGTATTCAAACAATTCAGATTTTGACATGTTTTCTGAGTCAGAATCTTCTCCAGAATAGTATGAATTAAAAGCAGGAGTCTCTGATGTTACCTCAGAAGTGTTTGTCATGAAACACATGTTGGCTTGATTCTTTTCAGAGTCTGAAGATTCAGCTTCACTTGTGCTGTCTTCTGAAGCACTCCAAGTAGCCTTCATGGCTTTCTTGTACTTGTTATCCTTGTATTCATATTTCTTTTTATACTTCAGCTTTGGACAGTCGGCTTTAATATGTCCTTTCCTCTTACACTCATAGCAGACAACATCATCTGATTTGTCGTTCTTCTTCCAATCCTTTTTCCAGTGTCCTTTGTTATCATACTTGCCCTTATAATTTGGTTTCCTAAAGAATTTCTTTTTCCTATAAAACTTTTTGAATCTCCTGGCTATTTGAGCCATCTCATCATCACTGTCAGAATCATTCTCACTTTCCTCACTGCTTGAACTTTCATTGATAGCTTGAAGCTTTTCCTTATCCTTATTCTTTGAGGTTGTAGTCTTGAAGGCAATAGACTTCCTTTTAGGTTCATCATCTTCTCCTTTATTTACTTTAAGCTCTTCTTCATACATCATCAGCTTACCAATTAATTCCTTGACAGGTAGAGCAGCAATGTCACAGGATTCTCTAATGGAGACAGAGGTTCCTCTCCATCTTTCAGGTAGACATCTCAAAATTCTCATAATTTGTTCCTTTGCTGGAACATCCTTTCCCAGAGAGGTCATTGTGTTGACAATTTCATTGAACCTGAGATACATATCAGAAATGGGTTCATCAGGCTTCATCTTAAAATTATCATACTTAATAGTATAGGTATTCAATCTCATCTCCTTAACATTAGTTGTTCCTTCATGAGAAACAGCTAAGGTATCCCAAATTTCATATGCAGTTTTACATGCAGAAATTCTATTAAACTCTTCATCTCCTAGAGCACAGTACAGGGCATTCATAGCTTTACAATTGTTATTGTAAGCAGTCTTTGTAGGTTCATCCCAAGTAGATCTAGCAGTAGTGGGAATTTTGTATTCAGATTCAATAGCAGTCCAAATATCAAAACCTATGCTTTCTAGATGAATTTTCATTTTCAGTTTCCACTGAGCATAATTAGTTCCATTGAAGAAAGGTGGCCGGTTAGTAGCAGCACCCTCAAGTCTATTATCCATGATATTACAAAAAAGAATTTTAAAGAGATGAAAATTTAGAAATAACAGAAATTTTAAGAACTTTAAAATACAACTAAAATCACAGTTCAAAAGCAGAGCACTTTTAGAAAGTATTTACTTCCATTGATACCAAGTGTTGGTCGGAGTGGACACTCAAGAGGGGGGTGAATTGAGTTCCAATTAAAATTTTCTGTTAAAAACAATTTCTAATAAAATCCCCCAATTTCAAAAACAAATTAAACTGTAGTGAATATATATAGATTATAAAGGTTCAATTAGCTTCTCAAAGATTGATTAGTTCTCAGTTAACTTAATCTTATGATTAAATTAACTTTTGAAACTAATTTACTGATTTATAATAAATATAAACACTTGCGAATTTAATTATAAAAGTAGCTTTGAAGATAGATTATATTTCAAAGTAATAGCAGCGGAATATGAAATAAATATGTATAGTATGGATATAGAGTATAACTACAAACACAGAGAAGTAACCAAGAGGTTCAGTCTCAGGCCGAGACTTAGTCCTCTCAAAAGTTTATATAAAGTGATCCACACCCTGGATCGGGGTTAACAACAGTGAACACACTGTCCAGGTCACAAGACCTCTACCACAGTTCTACGTGGGAAAACAAACAACAGCAGCCAGCTGTCCAGGTCACAAGACCTCTACCACTATCCACAGTGGGAAGTGAAGTGTAAAAAGGTTTGCTGAGGATTTACAGATCCTTCAGTGAAAGTACATGAGTCAGTGTGTGTGTTTAATACAGCAGATAACACACACTGCTCAAAATGTAGAATAAATAAATCACAGAGCAGAGATGTAGAGTTTAGAAATGGCTCTAGTGATTTCAGTGTAGCACTGGACTCGTTTTGGAATTAATCAGAAGTGATTCTGAGTCCTCTTCTCGATTTTGTTTGAGAAGCAGAGTGTCGTATGCTTCAGGTTCACAGGCAGTGAGTCCTCTTCTTGAGTAGGCTTGATTGTATGTTTGATTCTGTCTTGCTTGGTTCTTCTTGTATGCACAGAGCTCTTCTTGAGTATGTCGTATGCTTCCTTGTCTCTGTGTGTGTTCTCTCTCTCTTCTTGGTCTTTTTCACACTTTTTTCACACCACTCTTCAGCAGAGTCTTCTTGTATTTATATCACGTGCTCCGTAGGACAGAAAAGGTTTCCTTTCCGCAGGTACGAGGAACGGTTTCCTGACATCCGACAACCTTTTTTAATTAATTGTCAGGGTATTAAAATATAACTAATATGACCGTTGGTTAGAATAAATAAAGATAAAGATAAAGAAATTCAAACAGTTGTTTATGACTGTTCAAGAGATCGGTAGGTCATCAGCATTAGAGTAATGATCGGTGACTCAGATAGATCAGCATCGGTCTGTCATCTGATCAGTGAGTCATTTTGATCAGCATCGGTCTGTCATCTGATCGGTGAGTCATTTTGATCAGCATCGGTCTGTCATCTGATCGGTGAGTCATTTTGATCAGCATCGGTCTGTCATCTGATCGGTGAGTCATTTTGATCAGCATCGATCTGTCATCTGATCGGTGAGTCATTTTGATCAGCATCGGTCTGTCATCTGATCGGTGATTCATTTGCATCGGTGAGTCCTTGGATCGGTGACTCATTTGCATCGGTGAGTCCTTGGATCGGTGACTCATTTGCATCGGTGAGTCCTTGGATCGGTGACTCATTTTCATCGGTGAGTCCTTGGATCGGTGAGTCTGATGGATCGGTGAGTCTGATGGATCGGTGAGTTTGATGGATCGGTGACTCTGATGGATCGGTGACTCTGATGGATCGGTGAGTCTGATGGATCGGTGAGTCTGATGTCTGTTGAATCCAGAAGACTTCCAACATACTTTGTAAGTAAATAAGCATAGTTAAAAACATGATAACTGATTCATTCATAGATTGGAATTATGTTTACGAGACATCAAACCAGATTAAGCATCAATGAGTTGTGATGATTTGTGATTATTAAAACATCAGTTATAAACATGAAATCAGCAATCTTCCAGAGGGCTCAACAACATCATTAAAACAATAAAATCACAGGAAAATATAGAGAGAAACATAACCCTATTTGAATAGCTTCATCCTACATTGAAAATAATTTTGATAAAACAATTGAAATTAATTCTTCAGGAAAATATTCTTTCTTCTTCAAAAACCTTTTCTTTTCCCAAAAAGACAACAAAATTTTATAAGATAAAAATATAGTTGAAAATAATATTGAAATTGTGTAGATTAAGATTCTTGGAAGTAGGGTATCATAAAACTATAAAATTTCATTTATGTCATATAATTTAAAAAACATTTTCCTCATACTTTTACCAGGGAAGTCAAAAAGCACCACAAATCAAATAATGAAAAAATATTTCTTTCATACCATTTAATAAAAATTTACCAATGGGTAAAATTAACATTCAAATATTTCAGAATAATATAAATAATATTACATAATTAAAAAACATGGATGTAGATAATATATATACCCTAGTAAATATGTACGTATAAACAATTTTCGATAAAAATGAGATTGCAAAATTATGACTTACCTTAGGTCTGATTTTCTTCTGTATGTGTCTGAAACTCTTGTATGGTGGGTTTAAAAATATTATTAAATATTAATATAATCATAATAATATTTATGATAACTTATATGATTCACTTATGACTTTATATTACCTGTTTATTTTTCAATTCCGTGTTGAAGCAATGTTTTGGGTAATAATCATTTTATTTATCGAACATGTTCTAAATTGTTATTATTGATATTATTACATATATAATTATTTACTTACTTCCATAATGTAAAACATGATTTTTACATCAAATATATTTAATATATAAATATATATAATAGGTAGATCAATGAAATGGAATACATCATTCATCAAGACAGTAGGTCGTACATACACATGAACGCTATTATTGTTTCTTTATTAAATTGAATTGAAGAAAGTAAATGACATATATATATATATAAATACAGTATAATTATTAGGTATCATATTTCAAATTATTTATTATATATACCTTATAATAATTCTTGAATGGATAACATGGAGAACGAATCTCATCGCATAGTGGAAAGGGTAAGTCGTACGTACGCACAAGCAATGATATCATTCCCTTGATGATTATATAGTATTTAATTGGATGGTATATTAATGGTATAGAATAATTATTATGTTATATTAATTATTTAAATCGATTATATGAATCAATATGCTGATCCAAATTATGTATTGTTGAATAAAAAATTACACCACGACGTGGAGACGGTAAGTCGTACGCCTGCACGCATGGTGATATTGTTATTCATAGGATGGTTTAAAGGAGTTATAAGCTTGTACCATAATTATAATAACATATAGTCATGTATAAAATAATATATTTATTACTTCAGTGTGGAAACAACATAATAAGTTTATGTAGAAGAAGAAAAGAATTTTGAAAATGGTGATAAAACAATCACCTCTTTTTTTGGGTATCTCTTTTTGGTATCCTCAAACGTAATTCATAAGATGGATTTCCTCCCAACTGGAGGCCTCTAGGATGAAGATAGTGATGTGGGGAGGATATTTTGGTAGCGTTTTTCTGAGCCAAAGGGCTTTGGAAGTGTTATTAAAATGATAAAGAGAGGTTCCCTCTTATAAGAGAGGGGACGAGCACCTTTGAAAAGCCTTGAAATATTAATTAATTAAAAATTCAATTTTCTTTTATCATGCTCCCAAACTCATTTCCTCTAAAGCTAAGAGGATTTTTATTTTAAATCCACTCAACCAATAAAAGTTTGGCACGTTTGGATTTTATTTTAATCCTTATCAGTTTGATTTATTCCTACGCAATTTATTTAATTTTAATTATGGTAATCATATTTTAAATAATAAATGGTTATAAATAATTACTTATATTTTGTAAATTATCTATAATTGGATAATTAATGAAATTTTAGACCATTTAATTTTCAGTTTTTAATTTTTCTTTTTTTAGATCTTTAAATTATTTAAAATATATATTTTTATAAAATATCAATAGTATGAAATTTAACACTATTAATTTATTTGACATTAAATAAAATCCATAATGAAGATAAATTCCCAAAAAAAAATTTAATACACTCCTAAAATTTCATAGTCACCTAGAAAATTCTTTTATCACATTAATTAGTTCATATGTGATTTATTTTAATATTTTTAAAACCATTTATTTGATATTTTTATCGATAAAATAATTTATACATCACTATTGTGTCATCATTAATGGTAATTATTTGTTCCATGAAAATTATAAACAAATTCACATTATGTATATAATTACATTATATTTCTATAAACTTTGTATATTTAAAGTTTTATCATGTTTATTTCTATATTAAAATTATTATACATATAAGATATATGAGAGTGACATGTTGTCACCTTCTTTTGTTTTATTTATAATTAAATCACTTTCATTGAAAAAGTCTATTAAATGAATCAATTCTGAACTATAGGTGATACTGGTCGACTTTAATTCATCCAATAATATTTTGGAAGGTGTTAGGGTAATTTTATAAACTTTATCATATTATTTGTTACCATAATTTACCATATTTACCTTTAACTATGGTAAATAAAAAAATTTATGTAGTTACTATTGATAATATAAAAATAGAAAAGAAACCTATTGACATAATTTGGACCTACTTATTTAAAATAAGGAATCCATTTTTTATAAATCAAAAAATATGATTAGTAGAAATTAATTTAAAATCAATTTCTTTTCTCAAAAACCACAAAGTGGGTTTTAATGATGTAAAGACTAATTAAAAGAATGTCATGTGTTTATGTCCAATTTAAATGTGAAATTACTTCCAATGAACATCATTGGATAAAATGATAAAAACATAATCTAATTTAACTTCAAAACCAATTGAAAAGATAATCTGACTATATAAATAAAATAGATGAAAAAACAGGTTTGAATTAAAATACAATATTTTTCACTATTCATTAAAATATTAATTTTATCAGAAAAATACCAAAAATTAAACAAAATTAAATTTTGACGTCCCTATTACAAATAAGATGGTTATTTTGTAAAATAAAATATATAAATGGTTTAAAACAAGATTTAAAATGGGTGCACCATCAAAAGGCGTTGAAACTGCATTTTTTTTAAAATACTTATTTTATCTGAAAATTTGAACTTGTTCTTGTATCATGTATAAACAATTCTAAAATTTGAATTCTAATGTTATATAAATTTCAAAATTTTGTTAATAATATTTATAACATGTGGTATATAACCCATTAAATAATAATTTAACGTTGATTAGTGAAACCTGGTATGGCTTTCAATGCTATCTATCGAGGAAGTTCGTTGTTGCATGTAATGCATGAAAAGTTTGTTTTGCGTTCTGTGAAAGCATACTTTGTTGTTTCATATAACATAATCCAAACCTTTTTTTTAAAATTAACAAAATATATACTCATTGTTTCGTGAAATGAATTCCATCCAAAGTACTTGAAATTGTGTGTAACACAAGCCAAAAATTCGGTTGCTTATACTATAAGCTAATATGGTGTTTTATATAGCATAATCTAATCTTGGTGTAGTGTAAAACACAAGACATCAATGAAATTAAAAATAATCCATCTCAGAAAATCTCAGGGAGTTACATTCTACCCCCTTAAAATGAAGTTTTCCTTCAAAATTTTTTGGGGTTATAAAAGTTTGCAACTTGAAATATCCATTCATAGAAACCCACATCATAAAAAGAAACACTAAAATATCATTTTACAATTGGAAATTAGAAACAAAAGGATTAGCCAATGTGACTCATTATTTGGTTTCCACATAGGGGAACATAGGAAGGAATTGAAAACATAGATATAGAAGATAAATCCAACCATCAAGTTCTGACGGATAGTAATAGAGAATAAAGTTTGGATAATGTTAACTACCTAAAAGCCATAAATCTGTGATGATTTAAAGGACCATCTAATTCATTGGATTATAAGGTACTCGGATTAAATTTTCTGTTTTCAAAATCCTATCCCTAATGGTGAAGAACATGAGAAGGAATACATTCATGATTTGAGTGCAATCTCATTATTGGTCATGACCTGAACAATTTACACTTCATCTCTTATTAAGAGAAATGAAGTTGAGTTTTTCATTCATGAAGTGTAATTATATTATGTGATCTATAAATAGAATGATAGGTTATTCCATCTATCTTTATCACAAAAAGGTTTTCACAAGTTATAAAATATACATAAGGCTATCTATGGTGTGATTAATCGTATATTTCCTAAAAATAGTTGTATACTTCATATATAATACCACTTAAATAAAATAAAACTAATTTATACTACCCAGGGACTTCCCAGAGTGATAAAGGCATGTTGTACTTCAGTTGTGGGTTCGATTCCCACATACTTGTTTGACGTGATGGGTTGTCACACATCTTGTGGGTTTTCCTTTTTCTAAAACTATAGGATTATAAAATTCAATAAATAATATTAAAAAAATCATTAGCCTTATAAAATACTCTCTGATATCCAACTTTATCCATTCCAACTTTTTTTTTCAAAACACTTCTGTCGAATCTCACAGTACAAAAAACAATTACAGGAGAGATCATTGAACAATAATTTGAATACCTTCTTTTCCCCCCATATATCATCATATATATCTTTTTGGTCACATTCTAAATATTAGAATGACTTCATCATGAATTCCCTTGAGTCATGTTAATAACCTAAATTAGAAAAAATAATTTTTGAAAATAGGCATGTTTTCTTATTCCATAATTTATTATATATAGTCTTTAAGTCCCAAAAAGTTTTATTCATCATCCATGATAGAATATCCCACTTGTCAATAACTCCATAATTAGTTCCCAAGAAACTAGTTTCATCCAATAAACTCATTCAAATCCAACATATCATTAATCCAAACATCATTATCTGAACATAATGGAAATATTAAGGGTTATCATTACCTTAAGCATGTGTTCTTCAAGTATATCACCTTAACCTTGAATAACCTTTTTTTGCTCTTTATAACTATTCAAAATATCCTTTTGAGTCTTTAATGAAACAATTCTACTAAAAACACTTATATATTTCCTGATTCATATAATATAAACATTTAATTACAAAACATATACCCCTCTATCATACCATATAATTCATAAACCATTTCTTAGGATCCATCATATTCTACTTTACTAAAATATGAATCATTTCTTAATATTTATAAACCTAAATCTTATTAGATATAATGTAAAAAATACTAGAAGAAAAAAAAATACATTTCACATGTCATTTACAATATATTTTCCATCAGTAGTATGTGAAATAATCATACCATCGCAATCATTCTATTCATAACATTTCCACTTAGGAAATCAATCTTCTTAATTCCCATAATTTATAAATATTTAAAAATCAATGTTTAACTATGTTCTTTGTAGTTTTGTCTATTGACTATGAAAAGAATGAAAAGTGTGAGAAACATGTATGAGAGATGAAAAAATCATAAGTAAGGTAAATTATTTATTATATTTCATTCTATGATATCTTCAGTTTAAACCTAGGTTATTCATGGTTATCAAAAAAACCCTAGGAATGTAACATATACTTTACTCATCCTTAGGATGTCCCTAGACATATCCTTAGAAATATTTCTAGGGATCTCACTAATGTTTTCGTATCATAGTTTCCAAAGGATGACAAAACGTTCACACTAATACAAACTATAAAGACCCAAGCATTACGTATATAGACATTACCTTACTTCTTTAGAATACTTAATACACGACATAAAATGACACATAATACCATATTATTTTAGTGACTTTGGAAACATGGAACATAATCTTCTAACTAGGTGAAAGATATTCTATAACTCTCATAAAGGTCTTCCCCTATTGTTTCTTTACCTAAAGCATTTCTTTATATCCTGATGAAAAGAAAACACAAAAAGGCTCAGTTCAAATGCTCAGTAAGGGTAAACATGAAGAACATAAAAAACCGTAAATATAAGAATGTAAAAACCTGATCATAATGTTTGTATATTAAAATATTGAGTCATGAAATAAACATTAACAGTACATAAGGAATATACTATAATGGAAAATTATCCATGATATAATTCATTGGAATAAAACATTGAATTTTTGAAAACAAATAATAACATAATATGATTTCCATAGTAGACAAAGAATTGTTTCAAAGACCATCATAGTGGACAAATTCCTTTATTGAACCCGATTTACTTTTCGTTCAGCCTTGTATTACTGAACTGGAATTAATTGTCATTCCATCCCTATAGTACTGAAACTTATTTACCTTCTGTTCAAGTCATTTCTATCTCATGAGAGATAAATCATTAACCAATGCATTGTAAGGAGATATAGTTCCCACCAATATCATACGGAAACCATTCTTACGTGTTCCACAAAAACATGAATCATTTATGAAAGCATAAACAATGAAATAAAAGGTGTTTCTTAAACATCATTCCATTATAACATAATCCACAAAAAATATCATTCCAAAATTACCACAATCAAATCATAGTAAAAATTAGGATAGAAACACAACCCCATTTAAATAGTGTTATCTTAGATGGAAAATAATTTTGATAACAAACATGAAATTAATTCATGAGGAAAATGTCCTTTCTAATTCAAAAATATTTTATTTTATCACAATTTCATGGAATTTATAAGATATGAATTTATTTTAAAAAATATTTATATCAGGTATAGGAAGCTTTATCGAAATAGGGTTTCATGGAATTGTAAAAATATATTCATGTCTTATAAGTTAAAAACATTCTTCTCGTACATTTTTCGAAAAAGTCAAAAAGTGCCTCCAATAAAATAACGACAAAAGTCTTCTTTCATATCATTTAATAAACATTTACCAAATAGTAATATTCTAATTAAAAATTTGTAGATGAATATATGTAATATTACATAACTAGTAATCATAGACATGTTTTATAAATATACCCTAGTAAACACATACGTATAAATAATCTGGAATAAAAATGAAATTGTAATATTATCCCTTACCTTAGGTATGATTTTCTTCTGTATGTGTCCAAAACTCCTATATGGTGTGACTAAAAATATTATTAACTTTTAAAAGAACCTTAATATAATTTATGATATTATATTTTATTCACTTATGACTTTATATTACTCGTTTATTTGTGAATTCCATATTAAAGCAAAGTTTTGAGTAATAATCATTTTTTAACATTCGTATTTTGACTTGTTATTCATGATCTTATAACTTAGATCATGATTTAATTGCTTCAATAATGTTAAAAATTCATTATATATCAAATATATTCAGGATAGAAATATATATAATATATAGATACATGAAATTGAATACATCGTTCATGGAGACAGTAGGTTGTACATACACATGAACGTTGTTTCGATTTCTATATTGAATATAATAGAAGCAAGTTAATGACATATATATGTATACATAAATAAAGTAGAATTATTTGGTCTTATATTTTATTATTATTTATTATATATAAATTATAATCATTCTTGAAAGGTTAACCTGTAGAATGAATCTCATTGCGTCGTGTAGATGGTAAGTCATACATATGAATGAGTGATGATATCATTCCCTTGATAGTTACATATTATGGAATTGGATGGTATATGAACTATAGAGAATAATTATTATGTTATATTAATAATTTACATCCATTATACTCATCAATATACCCATACAAATTAGATATTGTTGAATAACAAATTACACAATGGCTTTGAGAAGGTAAGCTGTACATATGCACAAATAGTGATATTGTTATTCGTATGATGGATAAAAGGAAGTATAATGCTTTTCCATAATTATAATAACCTATCATCATGTAGAATGTACTCGAGTTATTACTTTAGTATGGAAACAATATATGAAGACCAAGTAGAAGAAGAAAATAATTTTCAAAGAGGTGATAAAATAATTACCCCTTTTGGGTGTCGCTTTTTGGTATGCACAAAAGAACTCTATAAGATGACTTTATATCCAAATTGGGGACTCCCTGTTGACTTCATTAAATTTTTGAGGGTATTTGGGTAGGGTTTGGGCGAGCTGAAAGGTTTTGGAGGTGTGATTAAAAAAAGAAGGAGATGTACCCTTTAATAAGAGGGGAGGGTACCACGAGAAAGTCTTGAAATATTAATTTATTATAAATAATTTATCGGTTAATAATGCTCCCAAAATCATGTATTTCTAGGATAAGATGATTTTGGGTCAAAATCCCCTCAACCAGTAAAATTTTGAAATGTTTTTATTTTAATTTAAATCTTATCAGTTTGATTTAACCTTATTTAATCTATTTAATTTTAATTATGGTAATACTATTCTATATAATAAATGGTTATAAATAATTACTTATGTGTTTTAAATTGTCCATAATTGGATACATTATGAAATTTTAGATCATATAATATTAACTTTTGAATTTTTAAATATTTTTGGGATTTTAAAATAATTTAATAATATGTTGTTTTTATAAAATATCAATAGTGCCAATTTTTACATAATTCATTAATTTGAATTTAAATATATTCCAAATAGAAGATAAATTGAAGAAAAAATATTGAATAAACTCCTAAAATGTCATATTCACCTGTAAAATTTGTGTAGCACATTAATTAGTTTATATGAGATATACATTAATATTTTTAAAGCCATTTATTTGATATCTCTATCGATTTTATAATTTATACATCAGCATGTTTTCATCATTAATGGTTATTATATAATATATAAAATTTATAAATAGATTCCCATTATGTACATAATTTCATTATATTTTTATATACTATTTATGTCTGATTTTTTATCATGCTTATCACTATATTAAAATTTTTATACTTATAAGATATATTTGAGTGTCATGTTGTCACATTATTTTATTTTATTTATAATTACATCACTTTCAGGGAAAAAGTAATGTAAATGAATCAATTACGACCCATAAGTGATATTGTTAGACTTTAATTCATCCAAATGGATTTTTTTAGGTGTTAGGGTAATTTTTTTTATCTTTATTATATTATTATTTACTATAATTTACCCGATTTATATTTAACTATGGTAAATTAAAAGATACCGTAGTTACTAATCATAATATCCTAAAAATAAATGTAATATATTAACATAATTTGGACCCACTGATTCCAAATATGGAATCTATTTTTTCTATTTGAAAAAACATAATTGACAGAAATTAATTTAAAATCAATTCTTGTTGTTAAAAACCAAAAAGCAGGGTTTTAAGATGTAAAGACTTATCAAAAGATTGTCATGTATTTATGTCCAATTTAATTTTGAAATAACATAATATGAGAAAAATTGGATTCAATGATAAAAAAATAATGAAAATAAACTTTAAAATCAATTAAAAATATATTCTATCTATATAAATAAATTAAATGAAAAGCTAGTTTTGAATTAAAACTCAAGGTTTGGCACTATTCGTTAAAATATTTATTTTATGAGAAAAATATAAAAAATTAATCAAAAGTAAATTTTGATGTCCTAATTCCAAATAAGAAGTTTATTTTGTAAAATATAATATATAATATTGTTAAAAACGCGATTTAAAATGGGTGTGCCATCAAAAGGTATGAAAACTGCATTTTTTGAAAAATACTTCTTTTATCCGAAAAAGTGAAATTGTCTTTATATCTTGCCTAGAAAATACATAATATTACTGTTAATGTTATATAAAATAAAAAATATGGTTAATATTATTCATAATGTATAGCTTATATCCCATTAATTAATAATATATCGTTGTTTAGTGAAACTCCATATGATATACAACACAATCTATCGAGGAAGGTCGCTCTTCCGTGTAATGCAAGCGAATTCAGTGTTACATTTAGTTCCATCTTCCATTGGTGTTTCATATAACATAATCCAAACATAATTCTTTTATCCATTTAACCAAATCTACACTCAGTGTTTCATGAAATTAATTCTATCAAAAGAACATGAAATTGTGTGTAACAGAAGCCAAGAATAGTTTTTCATTTCCTAAAAGCTAATACGGTGTTGTGTATAGAAGATGATAATATTGATGTAGAATAAAACACAATACGTCAAATTAATTAATAACAATATATCTCATAAAAAAACATGGTCTTACAAAACTAGCCTTGATAACCTTGTAAATCAGAACCCATATTTGTGTGGACATGGTTTGATGGTTTTTCTCGACCCCCATGGGATATAGAATAGAACCTAGGCATAAAGAACAATAAATTGGGAATTTAATATATGTAAGAATAAAATGTCAATAAAAAACAATAGATAAGGAACTGTGAATTGTGTGTATTCTAATATAGTCATCAAGAGTACAAATCTATAAGGTAGACAAAACAAGTCCCATAAAATGGAAAATCAACCGAGGGCATTACCTAAAAATAAAATACATCATCAAAATATCTACTCATAATAAGTGGATCACACTTTCCATTAGTAACATCTAAATCACATGGTCCCACTATCAAGAACACCCACCACCTCTAAGATGTTTATTCCCTTTTCATAGATGTGGAATAAGAAAGTATACAAATTCCCAAAAGAAAAATCATGGTGTTTTTAAAATGCCTAATATGATTGAACCAAGTATTCCATAAGTAACCCATATTACATAATCCAAATATTCTCAATTTTATATAAAATATTCCATAGTATTTTTTTTTATTTTATAACGAAACATGCTTTTTAGAACATTTCAATGACTAAATTAAAACTGAAAAAAGTGAATTTACTTCAAAATAGGGAAATATACGTTTCATTTTGAAAAAGTTCTTGGATAATAATTTCTATCAAAAAACCAATGAATAAAAATTTTAATAAAAAACTAGAATGTATAAATAACTTAAAATCATAATACCATAGTTAATTTTCCTAATGTTAGTTTGGTACATGTATTCTTACACATCTCAGTGAAGTATTACTCTAGGTATACATATACCTAGATCTAAATCCTAGGGGTAGGAGAACACCCCAAATAATAAACACCCTACCATCAATAGGTTTAGCAAAAATATTTATCTTCAATCCATTCCTATTTAGATATTAAACATTACTAGAATATGTTATTCCCACCAATCTACCCCATCTCCCATTTCCTCGTGGAAATAAATCATATAATGGGATATCATTAATCCCAATCAATTTCAAGTTTTTTCAATCAATCATTTAAAAAAGGCCCCAATTTCATGTTTTAAAACATTCCATTTCATTTAAAACCCCAACATCAAATGGTTTTCATCAAAACCTCACAACCATAAATTCATTTCAAAAGTCGTCATAAATTCAGTTTAGTTCTATAATGCTTTCTAAAAATAATAACTTTTTTAAAGTACATTATCAAAGAGATTTCATCATTGAAACCATGCCATTTTAAAAAAAAATTATCAACAGAATAAAATAATGATTTATATAAAATAGGAAATATATTTCATATTAATTAATGAACAATGGTTTCAAATGATAGGAATTGTTTAACGAAACCACCAAAATCAATTTAATTTATTTTCGAATCGAAAACACAGGATCCTCAAATGATGATTCAAAAGGATAGAACGAATCAAGTAATTACCCTAGAGCCCAAATCCATTTAATCAAGATCTAGAATAATTAATGACATGAGGATCCACTACTAAAGTAGAAGGAGATATAAGGTAGTAAAGGATAATTTATTATTAAATAGATATTAAACATACTAAAATAGGATTAGCATATCAACTGAGACTTCGATCCCTGAAAAATTATGGTTTGAAGGGACAAATTCAACTCTTTAGAGTATCTAAAGTCATGTGGGTCAAACTGGGTTTGAATGATATGAGTTTAAATATAAAATACTAGATAAATAAAAAATAATTATTGTACTTCCTAGAATATTATTTCCCACACTAACATCACTATCCAGCCCCTAGATTCCATCAACTGGCTGGGAGTGCTAAGAAAAATGTCAAGGCACTTTTTAAGACCATTGTTTGGATAGTGTTTTATCAATATGGAAACCATTATAACAAAACTCATGAGATCATTGTTTGGGTTCTTATAGGAAGCCTTTACATCCAGCATATGTCCGCCTATTTGGGGGGTCTCATTAACTAGTTGGTAGACTAGATGTATCACTTTTCAACTATAAGTTAGTATACACAAAAGGCTAAGAAATAAAATTACTTATAGACCTCTTAACGAGGAATTAAAAACTCATGATCAACCCCTAAAATGGATATAATAAAAAGTTATAATAAATACACAATATGTACAACTCTGGATCAACTAGAAAAATAAGAAGAGTAAGAATAAACCAATGATCATACCTGAAAGCATGTTTCATGATGTTACATTTTTTACCACTATTAAAATGTTATTCCCCCAAAAATCATGTCACAAATAGTACATAAAAATTGTTAATGTCACTAATCACTCAACAATGTATAATTCTCCCACATCTCATGAGAATATGAAGCATGATACCAATGCACCAGAACTAGTGGTATAGTCATCCCATGGAGATCATTCTTTGAAGAATTGATAATTCGGACTAGATTCTCATTCACAGTCATATCATGTTCCATATTATGGTCCTTCTAGCTCAAAAAATGAGACATACCAGAAAGATACTTTTTTTTCTATGAAAAGTGAAACAAATCATGGAACGATGATATTTATAGTTTAAAATAGAAATAGTATTCCACATTTATAATCCTGTCAACAACCACAAATGGTCCCAAATTTCACAGTTCTAACATCTCCTATTATTGAAGATATTGATGAAATAAATGATGTGATACTCATAAAAATCCATGGATCATCGATAGAGAACTTCAACATATGTCAAAAATGATATACATAATACTTATTCTCACTTTTTGTTATGAATTTATAATGAATCATCTAGATCATAGAAATCATCTAATTATCCAAACATAGTCTCATAATGGATGATTCACCGATATATGACAAAAAATCTTACTATTTACAATGATTCCAAAAAAAGGCCTCAAGGTGTTCCATATTAATGAATAAATAAAAATTATTTCAATCCGAGTATCCTTTAAATTCAAAGATACAAGTACATATTGTGTCATCTATAATCTATATATCTTGTTTTTTATGAATTTTTGTCTGAGGATGGTACATCATGATCAACATTATCAAGGATCCCATCACCACTTGGTTCCCTATAACAAAATGATATTTTCACAGGGGATCCCTATTGGAAACAATGGAAGATTAAAATCTATGAAATCTAATGACCTCTTACACATAAAAATTTTCCAGGTCCACAACTTTGGTTCTTTCATAAATGAGATTAATGTTGTATAATTTTTAGAATTGATCTATCAATAAGAATATTGACTTATTTCCTTGATTAGTACATGAAAACACAATAAAATATTCAATTTATAACTCAACTCACTTCAGAAATGAAAAAAATAAGTGGTTGAAGCATGCGAGAAGGATTTTTAATACCTTATATTGATCTAATGACAGGTATACTAATGAGATACAAAATCGCAATGCCATGATTCATACATGGACACCATAAGTGACTCCTCATATCATAAAACATCATCATTCTGTTTGGGTGTACCAAACATTGGGAATGATGAAAATCACACATAATAATGTCTCTCAAAGGTGATGGAATGTCTTATCTATTTATAAAAAAAGGATGACATCCAAATATAAATACTAGTCACTAACATCCTCCCCACTATATAAATAATATGTAATGTCATAGAACTCATCATCTATCTTCTATTACTCAAGAATCATCTCATGAAAAGAGGAATTAAACTGAACACTATAAAAAGAAACCTTGTTCCTATCCTCTCTCACACCCAAAGAATACAAGTCAAGATGTCTATGAGGTTACATTCCTCATAAAATTCATTCATTTTTTTTGAATGGAAGTTTTCTAATATGAGCACCAATAACAACATTTCCCCTTCTAGGGGTGCAAGAAATGTTAATATAAAAATTTTATAGGTACATTACCCATCACCTCTAGTAAAGATTTATATGTTTTTATGAGAATATAAGACTCTTAATTTTTGGTTAGAAGAAAGGTTACATCCCTCTTAGAAAAGGTAATGTCACCAAAACATAAGAGTTTTCATCCAAGATATGAGTTCAATATCATGTATGAGATAGTTCTTCTCGGGAGGCCAAAGTTGAATAGATACATTATCAAAAACAAGATCACCATATATGAAAATTGAACACAAAACTAAACCTAAGTTATGATAGAAGTCCACATATCCTTTTCTAGCCTTTGTAATAGTCAACACATGAGCATGGGTCAAATATAAATTTAACTCATCAAAGGAATCCATATATTTTTAATCCCAAATGAACTTCACCCGTTTTATAGTTATATTAGTCAATATGGAAGCCGATTTTATGAAATATTTTATAAAACAATGGTAATTCCCCTTCAATAATAAGAGGATTCAAATTTAAAATATATTACATGGACCTTCCAAGGACATGATAGATTTCTCCTTTTTAGGATCAACATAGATACAATGTTCTGAAACTACATTCCCCATGAACGTCACTTCATGAATCCGTAAATGGAATTTTGATAGATTGGAATAAATTCAATGATTTATTTAAATTTCCAAAACCATTTTCAGATGAAGCACAAGATTATCCTCAATAATAGAGTAAACTAATTTGTTATCCATGAATACCATAGTGAAGGAATCATGATACTGGTAAAATATACTATCCATCAACACCCTAAAAATATTATGGGGTTCAGTTTAAAAAAATGGTCTAAAAATAAAATCATAGTGTCCATACCTACTCTTGAATGTTATCTTTGGGGGATCAACCTTTTTGATCCTAAGAAGCTAAAAAGTAGAACAAAGATAAATATTACAGAATAACATCACACTTTTAAGCTAATGATAAAAATATCAAATTTATGGAAATGGATAATTTTTTTCTATAAAATAATGGAGCTTTGGATATTCAAAAAATAATTGAATTATTATTTTGGACTTATTTGAAAAAATCATTGCAGATACCCAGGGTGACACAGTAGGTTGAATAAAGCACTTGGACATCAATTCATCCAACAATGTATTTAATTCATTCAATTTATCTGGTTCCATTAAATATGAGGGAATAGATATGGTATAAGTACCTAGAACTAATTCAATAGAAAACTCTAGCTCCTTTACTAATGGAAAATAAGAAATATCTAACAGAAAAACAACTATAAATTCATCTTCTTCTATAAAAAGATCACCAAATGAAATTTATTTGTCTTGTTTAAAAATAACATGGATATAATATTTCCTATTTTTGGATGAGATGTACTAGCTCAACATTCCCTTTGGTCCTATTCTCGCTGAAAATCATGGCACTTATTACTAGGGGTAGTCAAAGATACCAAAAAAAGATATCAGTCAATCTAGGATTTATAAACTAAAAACCAATCCATGATCAGAATTAAATATAGAGGATTCATATCTAGACCAAAAAAGTGCATGAAAATCACTATTTTTGTTAATCAGAATGTTCAACGGGGTAGTTACAGACCTCCCTCTATTTTGATTCAAATATGTATTGAAATTTCCAAAATATGTGTTATGATCTCTAGAGGAAGATTAAAAATGTATACAATGAGGGTAGATATGAAAGAATGAGATCCATTAATATAAAATTATGCACTAATTACAGAAAAATCAATATTAATGGGACATATCAATGTCATAGGGCCCGAATCTGATCCCACTAGACACTCATCCACTTCATGAATAAGCTTTAATTATTATTCATGTTTCCTGAAGAACTTTTTTTGTGAAGAATCTGATTTCACCATAGTTCAACCTAGTACTATCGAGCCCATAACACTATGAATATAGGTAAAAACATGGAAAACCCACTTCAATTTACCTAAGTGACATCAAGGTCTATAGATCTTCATTTCCTCCGTGAAATAATTCATTGAGTACCAAATTTTTCCACATTAGAAACTATTCACCATGCGTTTTCTAGTTACTACAGAATATTTAGAGAAAGTCAGTTGTCAAGGAGCACCAATATTATATCAACCATGATACTCATTTTGCTTCCTCTTCCCTTTTTATAAAGCATTGGAGCTTCCAATAGTATAATAAAAAATCCTTTTCAACCATGACATACAAGTGAAATCATTTTTTACATCATATCTCTATACATAATGTCTTAATAAGTGGCAAGAGTCATCAAAAATGTGTGAGATAATAAATTTATTCAAAGAACCATCTCAAACATCCCTGACAATAGTTTCTCATCTAACACCACCACAGGTGAAAACTAAGAATGTTCAGGAAAAAAATTAATTTTGAGTCACTTTTTAATAACTTATTTGAATGTTGATGAACTCCATAGACATATCCAATAGCATCAAATCTAGAAAGCATTTCTCTATGAAATGGATTCTAATATCTTTCACTCCAAGCCATCATCATTCTTTATCAGAACTATAGCATCCCACCACCACCATCTAGGTGATTGTATATTGAAGATGATACTTTTTACCTTAACAGAATCCTATATAACCTAAAATTAAAAGAAATGATCCATGTTTTTCAACCATTCCTTTAACATATGGTTATCATTAATTCCCAAAAAAATATAGTGGTTTCTAATATAGAAAATCTATGGATTTATCTCTGTTATTTTCACTCTAATGTAAAAACTCTCTATCCTCAATGGTAATAGATTAATCTACTTAGTCTCAATCATGGATCGCACACACAATAACCTTTACAAGATTCTAATTAACTATAGTGTCTGTTCGCTATGATTCATCAACAAATACATTATGGATTCTGTTCAAACATCTTCTTGGTGTCATGTAATGTTGAAGAACTTTCACACATCTTTCAAAATATTTTTGATTTAACTGATTGTGTTTTTAGTTAATAATCTATGAAAATATAGAAATACTAAATTTTTGAAAAATTTACATGGTAATTTGATATGCATTGAAAATGTTAATTAAAATATTTGTTTTTGGGTGTTTTATTGATTGAATGTTATTGAGTTAATTTTTTCAATATTACGTGAAAAAAATTTCCAAAAGGGAATTGAAAATTCATGTTTTAAATGATTATTATTTGAGGTAAATTTTTATATTTATTAAAATACTTCAAAAGTATGAATTAATTAATTAAAGAAAATTCAAAGTCTATTCAGAAAATTTTT
The DNA here is from genome assembly GCA_963277665.1 of Viscum album. Lineage (NCBI taxonomy): Eukaryota > Viridiplantae > Streptophyta > Magnoliopsida > Santalales > Viscaceae > Viscum > Viscum album. Next base: position 314,139,346 of record OY728126.1, read on the forward strand.
CTTTTGGATTAAATTATTTTTTCAATTATATTTTCCATTCGTTAAATTAATTGATATATATTATAAGATTCATCATTTTTCATATATAATCACTTAGTTTTTTATTTTTTTTAATTTTAGTACCTTCTATCATTAGGAAGAAATCCCCAACCATAAAAAATGATTCCATATTCTACAACCGATACAACAATTTGCTAATATCAACGTCATTTTATACAACTAGATGAAAAACCTTTCTATTAATTTTGATGCACATAAATCTATTATCAATACTTCCCACACCAACTGCCACTCATTATAACGCCCAACCATCCCTTTTCTACTGATATTTCTTAATACCACTACAACTGCAACTCATACACCTTGTTACCACCACCACAATCCACTATCATTGAGCGTACAATTCCGCTATCACTCCCACATATTTCCACTACCTTTAGCACATACCCCCTTTAATCGGATTCTACCAAAATTATAGAATTCTACTGAGTCTGATGCACTGAATGGTGAAACTATAGGTCACAAAACAACTATTTCCAAACACAGATAAGTATGCGGGATCCGATAAATAAATGTTGATAAAAATAACATATTCTATAAATGTTGAGTTCCGTCAATTGGATAGAGAAAATGAAGCATGAGCCTGATCCACCATTTAAGATTAACTAACCACCACATCGCCGCGGTTAACGATCTAAGAAGACCTACTAACGATGATGAATACAGATAGAACTACGAAATTGTGATCCACTACTAATTGTAGAAAGATCTTTTGAAGAATAACCATTTTAGAAGATTAATAATGCCCCAACTGACCCAAATACCACCTCTTAATGAAGTAACTAATTATCCTTGTTATTCTCACACCATTATATTCGGGAAAATAAGATAACTTCACATGAATTTATATTGAACTAAGAACCATTGAAATTTCAATCCTCCATGTATGAAGACACGCACTGTGCCTCTTCAGTTTATTTAGATTATATAGTGAACCAATAGTATGATAACAAGTGTAGTATGAAAAAAGTAGAACATGATTTTGAAAGAATATCTTGTTCATCACATCTTCAAATCCACCACTATTATAAAAACATCATACCATGATGAATGGGATCAGAAATTCCAAAAATTTCATTGATATTCCATCGATCTATAATATACTCCACTGAATCGGGAAATAATGATTAAGGATTTATTATAGAAATCTTCAAAGTGATGATCCTAGAGATCCACCATTAATGAAGATGAGTTTTCATTATAGACTCACTATTGATTCATGGATGACGTTAGAGTAAAATTTATCTACTAATGTTAAAACTGTAGTTGATCAGGTCATTTGTTGGATGAAGTTTCCCTTGCTAGTGTGAAATTGTAATGAAAACATGTGCATCAAAATACTGATTATTAATGAAGCATTTTGGTGGATGCACAAACATGAAGTTCTCAAATAAATTAATTAGTGGGATTGGTTTGGGAGTTGTAAGGGTACTGCATAAGCTAATTCGTGTTATATTGTTGAGAAAGTCCAAGGATGTCACAATGAAGGAAAAGGAATTGCCCAAGTTTAATGATTAATTCCCTACCATAGTCAATAGTTAACTAAATTTCCATAATGATAAAATTAATGATGAAAATTTGAAATTAATGTTCAAGAAGTCCTACTCTTGAGGATGTAGAATATTTTTTTAGAATCCACATGAACATGAGAACCATATGCTGAAATTGTTTTAGAAAATCCAATGTTATGGACAATTTCGTCTAAATCAATATTTATAATTATTAAATATAAAAAACATATATCATGATTTTATCTTGGAAAAGTGAAGTATGAAACAATGAGGTTCTAAAATATTACAGGAATTACTCATGTATGAGAGATTATGTTTCATGTAGTTACTTTCACTCATAGGGGGAATCACTTGAAGCTACAATTTGTATTAAGAAGATTTCAGAGAATTAGATGAAGAGTCAATGAGATGTATAGAATACATTATTCCCTAATTACGTACCACGTGTTTTAGTCACACATTTTAATTGGATCTTAATCACATTTACTAGGGAGTCACCCGAATTCAAGGAATAGAATATGAAGGCACAATGCCTGGATTTTACCACTTATTAGAATTTTCTTATCATTAGTTTTTTATTGAATTCCTAATAAGAGGAGGTGTTATACTATATTATTTTCCATTATGGAGATGGTAGATAGTTTTTTACTTTTTATATTCCTGATTTATAGGACCAAGATATGATTTTCTCTATTCCTCCATAGTTTACATCATTTTTTATTTCACATTCTTTTTTATAAATATATGTGATGATGTTATCTCATATCCCTTCATCTGTTTTGATCTCAAACCTTCAGGGATGGAGGTGTAATTTGAATGTCCAATTTTAGGGAGATATGTTTTGATTCTATAAGGAGATCTATACATCATGTCAATCATTTTCCTTCTTTCTTTATCTTGGTAGATAGTGACTTTATAAGTGGTGAATAAAGAGAATGACCCCAAATGAAAGTGTTTGAAACTCTTTCACATTTTTATATTTCCACTTATATTATAATATCACTTTAGATAGTATATAATATGTGGTTTTTATTAAGATATCATAAATATCACTTCATATAAAAAAAGATTCTTGGTTGGACTGACCAGATTGGGTGATCCGTCACTTTTGAGAGATTTCTATTACGATGAAATTGATTATATTTTTGATAGATCGTATTTTTAGTTAAGAGAGGTGTGTTACTTGATTGATCATGAATGCACTAATCAAGGGCATGAAATGAAGTAATCAAATAGAGATAAATGATATGAAGTTGACGATAGGCTTGACATTGATCTATCTTTGTTCTCACTTAATTTATTTAATCTCCATTTAATATTCTCTTTTCCCTAGTTAATTTTTTATCCACTATTTCATCACTCAGTCCATTCACTCCGTTATTTTTTTAAAAAAATCATCAAGTTTATAATTCCTTTTTTCAAATATATAATAATAAGAAGGAGGTTTGGAAGAATCACAAGAACATTCAACCCTGGATCCTTGAGATCAACCCTTGAGTTGGACACTACACTATTTCAGGTTCCTATAAATGTATTTTTCTACATGACAAGTAAGCTTTCATCAATTGGATTTTTTGGCGATGTAATGTTTTTCTTACTAGTTATTCCACTTTTTATAAATATTATCTTCTATAAAAAGGAAAACAATATAATAAAAAACTAGTGATGGAAACTAAAATTTATGATTTAATGTTGTTATTTGGGTATTATCAAATTCGATAAAAAATATAGGTTGTTGCAGAATTTTGATATTGGGTTTGAGGAGGAATTCATTAATTGGCATCATTTATGTTGAAGAAACATTTTTATTAATGGGTTTTCCACTTTTGATACAAAAAAAATCAATAGTAATAGATACTAATTTTTTTGATTCAATGTCACTATTATAGTATGATCTAGTTCAAAAACATGAGGAGACTGTAACAGAATTTAAATTATTATTTTATGGAATTAAAATCTTAAAATCTTAATGATTATTAAATTTATTATCATAATAAAATGATGCGACCTTTTAAATATGTTTTTGATAAGTGTGTGAAAAACTAATCACCTATTCCATAACACTGGCAGCCAACTGAAAAACATTCTTGGATGCAACTGATAAGAAAAGAAAAATATGTAGAAAAATTGAAAATAAATTAATGCATATTCCATTTTACCTTAACATTCACATTGAACAACCACTAAATATTCAAAATAGACATTCAAAAACAAGTTTCATGGAATAAATGGTGATGGTATTTATAGTAATTAATGAACATAGAAATTTTTTGGATGATCAATTTATTTTTTAGTGTTCATTTATTTGATTTAAATTATTTTAACTCTTCTAATTATTTTTCAATTACTCTAAATAGAAAAACATTTAATGAGACTCTATTGATTACATTGATATATATTAAAAATGAGGTGTTTAGTTTTGATGAGTGGCTAGGGGAGTTTTAGTACCCAAATTATCCTCTTAGAATACTCTCTATATCACTTATTATTCTTTTAGAAGCACGTGCTGAACATATTTAGGGAGTTATCAAATTAATGGAAGAAGCTATGATTTTATTACATTTTAACATATTGAAGATGATTAAAAAAATTATTACCATTGTAGATATTCACGAAGCATCTAATATCTATGATTTCCATGATATTCAACAGGAACTTGGGGTTTCACATACAAATGATATTTTGTATCTCACAATATGTACATTAAATTAATTTTGGGTGCAACTAAAGTGGATGATGTTGTTTTGGAAGTGTGCATAGGTGATATAGAGGATGTTGAAATATTTTCAACGTTAAAGGATAACATCCTATTATAGAATAATCTAGTTGATAACCCTCATCCAAGGATTTCAATCTCACAACTCAAGAACACCACTACTCAATGTAAAAAATATGAGTGGTACCCCTTTAGTACGCTCCCCTTTCGAATGTTCTAAAAAATTTACAATTTCATGGAGGATTAGCTCAAGAAATTTTCTAATGGGGTAGTCCAAAAATGTAATATTACCAAAGGTTTAAATAAGATATTCTAGTGGTTCTAATATTGGAATCCATACCGTATTTTTATTTATGGTTAATCGTAAGACTACTTAGATATGAATAGTCTAAACACAACACCCCTTTAGGGGTTCTCCCATGATTATAATATTTAGTTTTATATATTATCATTTTAGTTCATTTTTTATTTGTTTATATTTATTATAAGACAGTACTGTAGTATTTGATCTTAATTGGGAACCAATAAAAGTAAGGATGAGCTTTACACTAGATAAACTTGATCAATAATTCCATACTCCATCCAGCGTTTATATAATTTTTAATCTTAATCAGAGTAATTATTATTTAGATATGATTAAAAATTTATTGGTAATTGAATGAAGTATCTCAGGATATTTCATAATGATAATAGGGATAGTGGATTAGGTTTCACTAAGGTGATAAATTCTCCACATTAATTGGAGTAATACATTCAATTCTATAATGTTTAACCTTATTATATTTTTCTTCATGATATTAGAAATTAAATTTTGGGGAATACCCCTAGTTTTTTTAAATTGATGTGTGGAAATATGTTTTTTAGGTGGGTGTGATTATTTCTAATATCTAATTTATTGAAATGAAATTTTAACCAAATTGTTGACCTACATAGAACCCCTAAACAAATATTTTTTTCATATTGTCCATCATGTTTCTTTTTGAGATGAATTGAATTTTTTTTTCTTTTTACAAAAATAAAAAAGTGAACTTTTTTCTATAAAAAATTATTGGATGTTTTTAAATGTATTGTCTTTAACATTAATGTAACAACTTTAACATTTATTGAAAATGTTCTTTTTATAATCATTTTAGATGAAATTTTTCTCCCAAATATAGGATTCAAATTTTTTGATAACGATGAGTTTTAAGTATGTGGGAGAGGGGTATTTTCTATGGTGAAAAATTATTTAATTCTATATAAATCAAAAACACCTAATTTTTTCACAAATACCTCCCTTTAATGAAGAATTTCATAGTTTCTCTAAATATAATATTCTATTTTTTTTGAAATAAAATTATTTTTTGATAAATATCTAGGTTAAGAAAATTAAAAATCAATGGTTTTAACCGAGAGAAAAAAATTCATACTTATATTGAGGGGCTCCATTTTTTGTTATGTTAAAATAATTGAGTAATTTATTAGTGATTTTTTATGTTTATTATGGAAATATTATTTGAAAATAATAAATGTAAGTGTCATTATTTTTTTATGAATTATAATTTTATCATGAATAAACATTATGTTTGAATAAAAATCTAATAAATTGAACTTCATAAAATGAAACCCCTCATAGATCCAAATCAAATTATATTAATATAAATCCTATGAATCATGATTAAAATTGAAAATTGGGATCTAGTTGTGAATCTATAACATAATGTAACTGGGTTTTTTTAAATGAATAAAATAATAACTCAATAAGCTTGTAATGTTATGAAAAATTTCATGGATATAAAAATATCAAAAAAAGAACCTATGGAAAAAATTAGTTTATTAAGGTGATGGGAAAATTGAATCTAAATGAACTAGTGATAAGTTTATTTTAAAAAACTTTTCAGTTGTACAAATAAAGTGAAAAGTCGAAATTTGTTTTGAGGAACCTTAAAGAGTGTGAAAACTAGTAGGTTTCTTGTTAAAAATTTAATTCAACTTTAATATCATTGGTATTAAATATGTATACTAGAATATAAATTCAAGTTCAAGGAAGGAAGGTGTTGTTAATAACATAAGAGGCGTTAAGTATTTTTGTAATGAATCGTTCTTGGAAATTCCTTACATATGGATTTCATTTCAAATTGGGAGAATTCTCTTTTTCTTGTAGAAGACTTTTTAAATAAATTTAATGCATTAAATTTCCTAAGAGTGAAGTTGATAATGATTTTGTTAATTTTATCTGGTGTCATTCTTACAAATATTAACCCATAATTTTTATTTAATTAATTGATTTTTTGTTAGAAAGTTATATAAATATATAATTTATATATTTTTGATAAATTCAGTTTTCAATTAGATATTCATTGAAAATATTATAAAAAATATTTATGAGTGGTTTTTTATTAATTAAATATTATTGACTTAATTTTTCCAATTTTACAATAAATACATTTCTTAAATGAAAATGGAACGGTCAAATTTCAGGTGAATGGTATTTGAAATTAATTTATAATAGCACTAAAAATGATTTCAAAATCAGAATTAATTTTTTATAAAAAAACCATGTTTTTTTCGAATAATTTTTTATGGAATTAATTTTTATTCTAGAATTCAATTTTTATTATTGTAAATTCATTGATTTTTTTATTTTCATATTTTATTTTATTATCACTTAAATTTTTATTTTTTTGTAAATTGTAGGATCTGCTATTTTCTGGGAAAATTAAATTATCATTAATCCATTTCCAAATTTTCTATCATTAAGGAAATCTGTAACCACTATGGAAATATGTTATTGCAAGAAGAATTAATGTTACTACCATTACCACTCCACCAGATTCATAAACTAATACCACCAACACATACCACCACTCATTCTACATCGGACGATTCCCTTTGCTACTGACTTATCCTAAAAATATAATTACTACCACTCTTTCTCCCTAATAAAACCATCATAATCTATTAATTTTTATTTTCGACTTACACTAAAGGTCACGCACCTCCTTTTTAACTGACTGAAAATTATTTTTATATTAAAATATAAATAAGGGATGCAGTGATAGAAAATTTAGAAAAAAACAAATCAAGGTGGCCTGAAGTGATGAATCATGAGTAAATCTCGTTGGATAATGTGTTTTAATCCATTGATCAGGGATACCACTATGTTCTAAAAAAGTATTTCTTCATCTTCCTTTCCTTCACGAGATCACCCATGAATCGTGATGTTCTGTTCTATCCAAATATTCCTTAAAATAATGCCTTAGTTGATATTAAGTCTGTGTTTCTTAACATAGTATCCAAATTCCCAAGAAGGGTTTTCATTCCCTTGAAGGATCCACATAAGAATATTGCAATTAGTTTCGATAACATCAACCAAAATATTGAACATCTCATATAAGAATGTACTGGTGTGCATGGCTCTGATTTCTACACCAATAATGTTACATTTTCCATAAAAAGTGCTGAATCCAAATATGACCATTCCAATTCTGTCCCCCACTAGGCCTCCTCCCCTCATTTCTATAACCAATTACACACCATAATTTTTATGTTTCAAAACACTGGGTAGTGGAACCCATCTAATCCACCTAACATGGTTGGCAGGGTGTGAAACCAGGCTCGCATAGGGCCTTAGGAGAAACCTACAAAACGAAGATGAATTCCACCTGCCTATGATATTAAAACCCAACTCAACTACTGGTTCCCTATTAAAAACCATGGTAAGAATGCGAGATGTAGTTGGATTTCGTCTTAGCAGTAAGATTCCCATAATCCTACATGAATAATTGGGGTTCAAACCCCATTGGGCACAGATTGTAGAAGTAATGTAGCGGTAATGTTCCAGCGGAGGCACTGTAGCTATAATGGCACTGTAGCAGTGGGAGGACATTATATTGGTGGCAGGACATTGTAGCAGTGGTGGGTATTTTTTGGGACTATAGTGGGCTGAGTACTATAGCAGTACAATTCACAGAATGGGCATTGGAAAAAAATCGGGCCTATGCGGGATGTAATGGGCCACATGCCCATTAGGCCTTCAGTCTATATAATGGGTCTCCCTCTACCCAGTTAAAAATGGTATTTTCTTTTCTTTATTAATAAATTATCCTTCTCCCCCAACCTTTAAATAGATGAAAGTGTGATCATTTATTATCCTCCCTCTCCATGTTTTGTGCTTCCCAAATATTCCCCGAAATAGTTGCAAAGATCAGTCCTAAAATCTTCCATTCCAATTCCAGATTCCCTATTACCTATAAAAAGGAAGTGATAATGTATTTCAGGGAATCACCATCACCTAATATATCTAGATTAATCCCCAATAGATCCCATAGTTTCATTTCCCAATTTCTCTATACAAAGTGGAGGAATGAAGATTCCCATTGAGGTATTTCGCAACAAAAGAATCATGAAGAAATATTTATCCATTTATGTTGAATATTCCCATCTATTAGAATCACTTGGTTTCTAGTCCACCAGGAGGGAAAATTCATTTTAGTTGGTATATCCTTACACTATAACATTGGATCCCACTCATTTAGCATTCCTTGATCATAAAAAATGGACATGTAGTCACAACTACTAAATTTTCTAGAAACATTACTAGTAAAAAAAATTGTATTGTTCATAAAACATGACTATATCATTAAGATCAACCCCTTATTATTTATTAATAATATAATTTATCATTTTTGTGTTCATGTAGGACACCTTCGATGAAACATTTGATATTGGACACCCTGTAAAATATATTCTCTTTTAAACCAAATTAACCCTCTATAAATTGATATCACCTCTTCCAACGGAAGACCCCGTATGCTATTGTGGGTCTTCTATATGATGCATCATGAATTTGGAAATATTTGACAAAGACCTTCTATGACATGACCAGTACTCGCATCTATCTCCATTCATATTCTGAATAATCCTCACCCATAAGGATTTACCTTCAATAATTTCCCATTCAAGTCGATCCTTCATGGAATGAATGTTTTCTGATATGTTGTCGAGGCCAACACCACCCTCCCCAATTGTGGATTCCATATTATTCAATGAATCCCAGCTACACCATCCCATCTGGTGTTCATCCAAAAATACTTTCAACATGATATTCTCCATTTCAGTGATATTCCCCTTCCGTCAGTGGATGAAATATAACACATGAAATTTAATTGATGTTAACATTCTATTGATTAGTGTAACCATTACTTTAAAATATAATAATATGCTCTTATAGTTACAAATTATACCCATGATTTTATTGATAATATCATCAAATAGATCCTTCTTCATTCAACCATTAGAGATGGGGTCATCAAGGAATTCCATTGGTGGTTTTTCTTTTGAATTGCATAAATCACATGTATTCAACGACTATTGATTTTGGAGCATTTTTTGGAAATGAAAACCATACTCTTCCTTAGGAAGGTGTTTTTACCTATCAATTTTCTATACATCAGCATGATTCTCATGAAGAATGTGCTTGATGTACCCCTACCATTGGTAAAAATAAAAAAAATCATCAGAAAACATAATATGGGAAAGAAGGATACTTCCATATATTTTGGTAAATGGGAGAATCCTCATTCCTCCAAGATTTGGTAGATGTTCCTTGGGTGTGCCTCCTGGGTATGAATGGAAATATTTAGAGACAAAGGGTCCCCATCCCTGACACTACAGACACTCTGGAAGAATCCAAATCTCTTACCGATGAGATAAATAAAGATCCATGGAGAAGAGTAACCCCTATAAAAATAGTCAAAAACCATTATAGAATGTCAAGTATTCTTATAACACAAATTATAAAACCCTATTCAAGCTTATCATATTCTTTGAGGGTGAAATCCGATCCCATGTTGGATAGTTTTCGTCAATTGAATTCTAAAGGTAAATAATGATCCTGATCCACCAATTATAATGAAATATCCACTGAACAACTTTATATGAAGAACTAATCCAAATGAATGAAAATGAATAATTCACATGGAACAAAGAAATAAAGATCCACTATTGATGACAATGATAACTATTGAAGACGATCCACTGAAGAATATGACTAGATCCTTTGTTGAGGAAGATAACACCTCATGATGAAGAAACTATTGAGCCTCCCAATGCTCTCAACTAAAAAAGAAAATCATTTATAACGCCTCACATGAAAAATGAAGTCAAAAAGGGAACTGGGTAAATATCAATACTCATTGAATGAAGACAACCTTTGAACCTATTCTCCAATTGAATATGACCTAACAAACCGAGATGATTTTGAATAATAAGTTCCTATGAAAATATAACTTGAGATAGAATGAATATAATATTCATTATAGATTTGACACTAACATTGTTGTTAAAATGTCGACCCACTATGAATAGGATCATACCCTCCAACTTAATATGTTCCCCTAAAGCTCAAAAAGATCAAATTTGAATCTGAACATGATCAAAGTGATTGTCATAAAATTCTAAAAAAAGAATAAGGAGATATTTCATTGAGATTTCACTATGGATTCATGGAAGACATTGGAGACAAATCTATCTATCCAAGTGGAATTTGATGTCGATCATTTTGTTTATTGGTTGGAGCTTTCCTCTCATGTGTTGAACTGTGAAGACAATTTGACCCTATAACTCTATATTATTGAATAATCTATTTGGGGGATGAAAGAACATGAAATGATCATTAAAATGACTTAGTGAACTTTGGTTGGGAGTGATAATGCTTCCACATGAGATTATTTTTTTTACCTTGTGGACCAAGCGCTAGGATGTCACAATATAAGAAGGGTAATTTCCCATGATATTTGATGAATTTCTTGCCAAAGACATTAACTAACTAAATTAACATAATGATAAAATTTATAAATTCAAATTGGAACTAATTTATTTTAAGTCCAACACTTGGGTATGGATAATTTTAGGCCATATATTGCATGAACATGGGTATAATAAATTGAAATTGTTTTGAAAATATAATATTACAGAAAAAGTTAGTCTAAATCAATCCCGAAAATAATTTCATGGAAAAAATCATTTATATGGAAACTATTTAATAAAAAGTCTACTAAAATTTTTGAGGTTATATAAAACTCTAGGAATTTCTAATGTATTAGAGAGAATTTGTTGAGTTGTTAATGGGACCCACAGGGGTAAGCCTTGGAAGATGGAAGTTATATCATGAATATTATAGACAATTACAAGATGTGTTGAGGAGATGTTGAGAATATTTCTGCCTATTATGGGACCATATGGGATATTTACACTTTTTAGGTGATATTAATCTCAGTCTCTAGAAATTCACACATGGATGATGAAGAGCACATGAATATAAACCATATGGATTTCACTACCTGTTATAATTTTCCAATAATTATGTTTTGTTTAGTTATCCAATTTAGAGGAAGTGTTTTGGTCTCTTAATATTATATTTGCAGATATTAGAAAAAAATTTAATTTTTATATTCCCTATTCACAAGTCCTTACTTTTATTTTTTCCCTTAATCCACAGTTTCACTCAAAATGTATTTCTAGTTTTCTTTAATTAATACATGTGATGATGTTCAATCTTTTCCCTCTTTGTGTTTTGATCTTGGACCTTCAAATATGAGGGTATAATTTGACACTTTATTTTTAGGGAGTGAATATTTGATGATTCTTAGACATCCACAGATCATGTGAATCATTCTCCTTCATTTTTTCTCTTGGATGATTGTGATTGTGTATGTAGTGAAGAGAGAGAGAGAGGGACAACCAAATATGAGTATTCATTACTATTTCCCCTTAATCATAATACTCTTATCTTATTTTATAAATTGAGAGAGTGTCTATTATTGTTATTGTTATTGATATTTCATAAATATCACCTCATCATGGAATAAATCCTTAGCTGGAGTGATCTGATTGGGTGATCATTAAAATTTGGGATAGTACACTAACATTTAAAATGATTATGTGATAGGGTGTTCATCATTTTGGTTGAGAGGGGTGTGTGACTTGGGAGATCATGAATTCAATGATTATGGTTTGGAAATAATCAAATCCATTTTAGATCAATGAAAGGTAGTTGAGGAGTGGATCGACCTTGATATGGTCTTATTATCACTAACTTTATTTCATCTCTATTTAATATTTCATTCTATATTTCCATATATATTCAATTCTTTATCAATATATCCACTATTTATTTTATTTTAACTTTATATTATATATGTTTTCATTTTATATTTTCAAATAAATAAATACAAAAAAATAGTTTCGGGACACTCACATGTAAATTTGACAATATTTCCTAGATATCGACACCTGACTTGGCCATTATGATATATTTAGGGAACTATAAATTCTTTTGTGATATTCCTTAGGAAAACTTAGTGTCTATAATCATGGGACTACACATAATTAGTATAAAATAATGAAAAATTATTCAAGATATACTATATCATCAACTAGACCAATTATATTTCAACACGAGATCATAAATCTTGAATCAATGATTGGGAAAATAAGACAATATAATAAAAAAACTCCTGAAGGAAGCCTTTTCCGAATAATTGATCATAACATAAGGATCCATATAAAGATTAATTCCCAAGATCCAGCACATAGAAAACCCTTCTGTATTAACAAACCAATCTCTTATCTACCGAGCAATCTTGAACTACATACTGATATCCATTAAAGGACATGAACACCTTTGATACTAATTTTTAGGAATGGACCCAGATTACTATGTAAATATTGTCCTGAATCCTTTATAACTTTTCCAAAAGGTTTTTATAGATCCCCCTGAGTTTGATATTAGATATTAGGTATAAAAACAATCAAGAGGGGATGCATTTACTGTAATAAAAATCCAACATGAAATAATTAGTTGAAAACCCCAAAAATTGGTGGCATGTCATTCCAGTCAACAATAATAAAATATTAAAACACTTTAAGGTAGAAAAAGAATGTCCAAAAAATACCGAATCATCTCGAGTAATAAAAAAACCATCAAATACAACATTACAATATCTCCTCATAACAACTGTATCACAAGCTCCACCAGTCACCACCAACTAACAATTTCCCACTTTCAAGAACACTAATTTACTTAAAGTTGTTCTTTCCCTATTATTACAACTAGAAAAATAATTATTTAAAAATCTTAGAGGAAACTGCAGGTTACAACCAAAAAATCTGAGTAGTATTTCACAATGTATTCTATAATCAAACTATATTAGATAAAGTAAACTTTCTATAAGGCCCCAGCCTTAAACCTTACTTAATATTGAATTAAATGAATAATTCACATTGAGGATCTTTTCAGGTTTAGAGTTTTATAGAATTAGAACATAACTATTACATCTCAAAAGATTACAAAGTAGTCACTTCTACTAAGTTTCCAATATAAAAAAAACTCTTAAAAAGAAACGTTTCTAGTTCCATGTTTTATATAGCATGACATTACCTTGATCCCATCCTTGACCTTATTCCACATTAAGTCCTATGAAAAACATTTCAAAAAAACTTGGGGTGAGTATAAAAAGCTCAGTAAGGGATACACAAAGAATGAAAACTGTTAGTTTTTCAAAATCAAGTAAACCATGTATACTCTATCAAAGTAATACCTTCACCTTCATGAAGTAGTAAAAACTCTTCACTGAATAAATTATCATTACTTACCTTTTTGTAACCAAAGTATTACCATAAAACCCATATAAAGAACACATAACATATATAAAGGTAATTTGGGACATAAACATACTTAAGTGGAATAACCATACGGTTGACTTCCACACATATCACTTAATGGAATAGCCATACGGCCAATTTCCATACATACTTAATGGAATAGCCATACGGCCGACTTCCATACCCAATGCATTGGAGGTTATAACGTAACCACCCGACCGGGTATTCACGGTACCACCCGTCATATGGTTTATAATGTAACCACCCGTTAAAATGTCCAAGTACCAATATAAAATCATAAAACATAAAACCAATATAAAGGAAAGATAACATTTCCACATTTCAATCACAATATATCATAAATATATTGACATAATAGAATCCTTTATCAAAACCATTTTCAATACCAAAATACATAAAAGAGTATATGGTATTTATTTTATTTTAAAAACATTACGTCTTGTTGAGGAAGCCAAAGACCAAATAATACTCGTGGCGGCGGAAAAAGTTTTTGTCGCCACGTACGTTAAAAGAAACATTCCTTTTTGTCGTTTTGTAAAACGCTTCATCAAAAAAGATTCCTTTTGTATAAAATTAAAAGTCAAATGGGTTTATACACCGTATAAAATAAAGTTGTGTATAAAACGAAATATGCCTCAATGAAAGGAGATTGAGACGATGTCCCTTACCTCGGGTCCGACTTGACTCGATCGTTCTTTAACGTCCTGAATAATAAACTTGAGTTAATTTATACTTGATTAAGAACCTTTTTAAAGTTCATTATTCCTTTTATGTCACTTATTGCCATGTTATAAACATTATGTAACCATTTAAGTTAATAATGTTTGTTTTTTCAATATTTGGTTCTTAAGTCGAAAGTGGACTTCTTACAATTACATGTTGTTCGTGTGGTCAAAGGTTCTTTATATCCCGAATGAAATTCCTGATTTGGATATAATATGTATCATATATATCCAGCATATACATGTATTTATAATATTACATAATCATTTAGAGGTAAGAAATGAAATGCACCGTTCATGGAGACGGTAAGCCGTACGTACGCATGAACGCTACTTTCATTTCTTTGTCATATTAATGGAATTAAAACTAAATGAGAGGTATGTATATTTTAATTCCAGAATTATATTCATCATTTAGATATATCATTAATTATGTATATCCATTATATACATGTACTTTTAATAGTACATTACATTTGGGGATAAGAAATGAAATGCACCGTTCATGGAGACGGTAAGCCGTACGTACGCATGAACGCTACTTTCATTTCTATCTCATACTTTAATAGAAAGAAATAATAATGATATAGAGGTATATTATAATTCCAGTATAACATCATATATAATAACTTTAAATCCATCCTTTACACGTCCCACATATGGCATTAACGAATCACATCACTTTGAGGGGGCGGTAGTCCGCACTTCCTTAAATGAAGATATCGTGTTTACCCAAAATGGAAACCATAAAGGTATGCCCAAAATGAAAAATACAGAAGATTAAAGAAAAAATAAACATATTATATATCATATATGAAAATAGTGACATCATAATGGCCACCTTTGAAGGTGTTAAATGAGTATTGAACAATCATCGTTTCGGGAGGTAGAATTTCGCCATCCACGGAAACCGTATGTTCTTTAACCATTTGATGTAGTTGTGTGAGAGTGTAGCTCGAATAAATCTTATAACAACATCCTATTATATTGAAGATACTGGTTTTGTTACAAAAGAAGTTAATAAAAAGAGTTTAGAGGGTTGGAGAAGCAAAATAAAACAAATTAACAAGAGAGAATGAATTACCTTTAAAAGTGTAACTCCTTTTGATTTGATCCTAAATGCTTCCTTTGAAAGGATTATTCCCAAAGTTAATCCTCTAGGATGAGGAGAGGGATGTGGAGAGAGTAAATGGGCAGGTTTTGGACGAGCCAAAGGCTTGAAGAGTGTGTGAAATGAGGTAGAGGTGGGGGCCTTTTATAAGAGGAGAGGAGGGGCACTTTTGGAAAGTAATGAAATATTACTTTATTTGAAAATGTGTTTCGGTTTTAAAAGGTCCCAAATTGAAATAATTCGTGGATAAGGTGATAAGGGTTCTAAATACACCCATCTAATAAGTTTTGGACATGTGTAGTTCATAGATTTTACATTATCTTTCCATTTTATTTAAATCGTCAAATAATGATGTCATCGCTGCATCATTATTATGTCATAAATAATTTAATTTATTTAGTGTCTAAAAATTATAAAAAAAATACTATGATGTAGGAAATCTTTTTATATTTCCAATGACTATTTATAATTAAAACTCTGACTTGTGTAACCCCATTTAAAAATTGTGTTAGTAAAACATATCATGTTTGTGTCATTTTTACTTTTACATTAAATAAAAAGTTATTTGTGTCATTTACCAACCAAAGTGTCCCCATGGGGTCCCCAAGTTGACCCATGGCTTGTCTTGGTCGGCCATCACACATCCAATGAGGTTAGGACATGTGTCAAGTTCATTTCATATTATTAAAACATTATTTTTACCTTAAACTACACTAATTACCACTAATCGCGATTAAAAACTTAATAAGTTATTATTCACCAAAAAAATTATTATAATCTCATTGAACCACATTTTACTTCTTAATGACAACCATGTATGTCAGATTTTTGAAATTCAAAACACAATGATGGCAAAATTTCATTTAAACGGAAAATCAGTCTTTATAAGTACCACTTAGTGGTTTCACTATTCATCAAAATTGATGTTTTTCAGAAAATTACCAAAAATTCACCCTAAGCTATATTTGATATTACGAATTCAAAAATGAAGTCTATTTTACAAAACTCAAAACATATAAGTCACATTAATTAATTTAATAATTAATTCCCATTGTCAGAGAAAATAGCGTGTTTTTATGAAACAATAAGTATCAAAAGATTGACACTAGTTTAAGTCCGGTTTCAAAGTGAAATTAATTCCAACGACCACTATTGGATTTAATGGTAAAAATATTTTCTAATTTCACTTTAAAACCAATTCAAAATATAATCTAATCATATAAATAAATTAGATTAAAAAGAGGTTTTGAATTAAAATACAACATTTTACACTATTCATTAAAAAAATGAACTTTATCAGAAAGGTACAAAAAATTTACACAAAGTAAATTTTGATGTCCTGATTCTAAAGAATAGTTATATTTGGTCCAATAGAATTTATAATATCGATCAAAACTATATTTAATGACGGTTCTTCGTCAAAAGGTGATAAGTGGACCTTTCGTGAAAATTAGGGTATAAATGCCTAAAATTGAACTCTTTCCGTATTTTAAGCCTTTATCTTTTATTGGGTAAATTTAAGAACATATATAATCATATATAATCATATTTTAGTTATTTCTATCCATTCACGCCAGTACAACGGCTACTCGTTAACTAACATTTAAAATAATATTATTTTATTACTTGTGTGCAACGTAAGTTTTCAAAGAAACTCATCGTTGCGTACCGAGTACGCTATCGAACATAGAAACCCCTTTTAATTAAAATTAATATTTAATTCGTAAATATTAATAAATATGAAAATTTTTTATTCTTTATTTACCTAGGATGTTACATCCTTCCCCCCCTTTCGGAATTGCGTCCTCGCAATTTTATTCACTTATCAAAATAAGTGGGGGTATTTATCCCTCATAGCATTTTCAGATTCCCACGTTGCCTCTTCAATCACATGGTTTTTCCACAAAACCTTTACCTGATGAATCACCTTATTCCGTAACACCTGCTCCCGGTGGTCAAGAATCTGGACCGTTTGTTCCTCATAAGATAGGTTCTCTTCCAACTGAACTACCTCTGGACTCAAAACATGAGATGGATCTGGCATATACTTTCTCAACATTGAAACATGAAAAAAAATTGTGTACTTGAGATAAACTCGGAGGTAAAGCCACCCGGTATGCAACTGATCCAACTCTCTCCAAAATTTCATATGGTCCAATGAACCTTGGACTTAGCTTTCCTTTCTTACCAAATCTCATCACACTTTTCCAAGGAGAAACCTTGAGAAAAACATGATCACCTACCTCAAAAGATAGATCCTTCCTCCGGTTATCCGCATAACTCTTCTGCCTGCTCTGAGCTGTTCTCATGAACTTCTGAATCAACTGAACTTTTTCTGCCATCTCTTCTACCAATTCTAGTCCCATCAGCTTCCTTTCACCCACTTCATCCCAAAATGCTGGAGTTCGACACCGCTTCCCATATAATGCCTCAAATGGTGCCATTTGTATACTGGAATAAAAACTGTTATTATAAGAAAACTCAACCAAAGAAAAGATGTTGGTCCCAACTTCCCTGATAATCCATATAAAAAGCTCGTAGCATATCCTCCAATGTCAGTATTGTTAGTTCTGACTGCCCATCTGATTGAGGATGAAAAGTTATACTAAAATTTAATTCAGTACCCAACGACTTCTGAAGGCCTTTCCAGAAGTTAGAAGTAAACCTGGGATCACGATCCGATACAATGGAGAGAGGAACTCCATGTAACCTGACTATCTCTTTAAGATACAAACGGGAAAGTTGATCAAGAGAGAAAGTATCTCGTATAGCAAGAAAATGAGCATATTTGGTCAAGCGATCAACAATAACCCAGATTTCATTATTACCTCGAGATGTCTTTGGTAATCCAACAACAAAGTCCATGGATATATTCTCTCATTTCCACTCTGGCACTGGTAAAGGCTGAAGCATCCCTTTCGGTAACTGCCGCTCTGCTTTAACCTGTTGACATGTCAAACACTTCACAATAAAATCAGCAATATCTCTTTTCATTCCATCCCACCAGTAATACTCCCGCAGATCTCTGTACATCTTAGTACTGCCAGGATGAACTGAAAACGGAGAACTATGAGCTTCACATAACAACTCATTCTTCAACTGTGAATCACAAGGCACACATAACCTCTTCCCAAACCTCAAAACACAAACACAAACTTATCCAAGAACTCATGGAAAATTTTATTCATATGGTACATGAATACAGCAGGTGCATTGGTTAACCCAAAAGGCATAACTAAAAATTCATAATGGCCATATCTAGTACGGAACGCAGTCTTCGGAACGTCTGCTTCTTTTACATTCAACTGATGGTACCCCGACCTCAAGTCAATCTTCGAAAAATACTGAGCTCCCTGGAGCTGATACCACTTCATTCGATGGCCCAACATCTGCTGAAGTTGTTGCAAAGTATTTCACCACCCCTTTCTTCTTGTATTCTAGCTGCATTCCCCCAGTTGAGTTCTTCGTTGGACACTCGTTTGCATAATGACCCATTTCATTACACTTAAAATATCTTACCCTTGGCTTTTCATTTCCTGCTTGATCATCTTCCTTACAGTTACGAGAAATATGACCAGACTTACCACACCGAAAGCACTTACCAGACTTGGATAAACATTCTCCAGGATGCATTTTACCAAACTTCTCACATGATGGATATTTTTTTTTCTTACCTCCTTGCTTCTTTGATAAATTCTTCCCCTTTTCATGCCAACTAGACCTCTTATTCTGTTGTTTGTCATAGAACACCTGATCATTGGCAAACTCCATTTCCACCTTCTCCGCACATCGAACAAGTTTTTCATAAATTTTGAACTCACGAGAAGCTAAAGCCCTTCGATACTTTGGCTTTAACCCTGAGTAAAACAGTTTATTTTACTATCAAGATATCGTATGAAGTTTGGAACATACCTTGCCAATCGAGTGAACTTTTCTTCATATGCAGCCACTGAATCATCCTCCTGCCTCAATTCTAGGAACTGGTTTTCCATCCTAAGATGAACCACCTTAGGAAAATATTTCTCAATAAACATGCCTTTGAATTCGTCCCAGTGAAGATCCTCAATATCATCACTATCCCTTATATTTTTCACCATCGACCACCACTGATCAGCTTCACCTTCAAAACAGTAAATAGCAAGACTAACCTTTTGATGTTCTGAACACCCCATGACATCAAAAATCTTCTCCAGTGCTTTAATCCACCCTTCAGCTTGAACAGGGTCAAATGATCCTCTGAATGATGGGGGATATTGCGTCATGAAATGTTCCACCACTGACATGTTCCTCTGCGGTTGATCTGGCTGATCTCGTGCATGGATACCACCACCATTTGTTGCCTGAGTCAACTATGCCATCACTATAACAAACTGTTCAGTTCCGATTCTGACCATCTCAGGTTGCTAATTTGGAAGGTTATCTTCCACCTGATGTCGTCCCAACATAGCTGCTTTGTTTCCTCTGCGGAAAGCCATTCTGAACACAGAAATATCTTAGGCGAAGCAACATGGTAATCCGTAAATTCTATATCATTTCAATTATATTATAATTTAACACTTTTCTAACTCCTAATGTTGTCTAAACCGACCTCTGATACCAACTATAAGGCTCCGGCCTTAAACCTTACTTAATATTGAATTAAATGAATAATTCACATTGAGGATCTTTTTTAGGTTTAGAGTTTTAGAGAATTAGAACATATCTATTACATCTCAAAATATTACAAAGTAGTCACTTCTACTAAGTTTCCAATATAAAAAAAACTCTTAAAAAGAAACATGTCTAGTTCCATGTTTTATATAGCATGACATTCCCTTGATCCCATCTTTGACCTTATTCCACATTAAGTCCTGTGAAAAACATTTCAAAAAAACTTGGGGTGAGCATAAAAAGCTCAGTAAGGGATACACAAAGAATGAAAACTGTTAGTTTTTCAAAATCAAGTAAACCATGTATACTCTATCAAAGTAATACCTTCACCTTCATGAAGTAGTAAAAACTCTTCACTGAATAAAGTATCATTACTTACCTTTTTGTAACCAAAGTATTACCATAAAACCCATATAAAGAACACATAACATATATAAAGGTAACTTGGGACATAAACATACTTAAGTGGAATAACCATACGGTCGACTTCCACGCATATCACTTAATGGAATAGCCATACTTCCAATTTCCATACATACTTAATGGAATAGCCATACGGCCGACTACCATACCCAATGCATTGGAGGTTATAACATAACCACCCGTCCTGGTATTCACGGCAGCACCCGTCATATGGTTTATAACGTAACCACTCGTTAAAATGTCCAAGTACCAATATAAAATCATAAAACATAAAACCAATATAAAGGAAAGATAACATTTCCACATTTCAATCACAATATATCATAAATATATTGACATAATAGAATCCTTTATCAAAACCATTTTCAAAACCAAAATACATAAAAGAGTATATGGTATTTATTTTATTTTAAAAACATTACGGCTTGTTGAGGAAGCCAAAGACCAAATAATACTCGCGGCGGTGGAAAAAGTTTTTGTCTCCACGTACGTTAAAAGAAACATTCCTTTTTGTCGTTTTGTAAAACGCTTCGTCAAAAAAGATTCCTTTTGTATAAAAGTAAAAGTCAAAGGGGTTTATACACCGTATAAAATAAAGTTGTGTATAAAACGAAATATGCCTCAATGAAAGGAGATTGAGACGAAGTCCCTTATCTCGGGTCCGACTTGACTCGATCGTTCTTTAACGTCCTGAATAATAAACTTGAGTTAATTTATAATTGATTAATAACCTTTTTAAAGTTCATTATTCCTTTTATATCACTTATTGCCATGTTATAAACATTATGTAACCATTTAAGTTAATAATGTTTGTTTTGTCAATATTTGGTTCTTAAGTCGAAAGTGGACTTCTTACAATTACATGTTGTTCATGTGGTCAAAGGTTCTTTATATCCAGAATGAAATTCCCGATTTGGATATAATATGTATCATATATATCCAGCGTATACATGTATTTATAATATTACATAATCATTTAGAGGTAAGAAATGAAATGCACCGTTCATGGAGACGGTAAGTCGTACGTACGCATGAACGCTACTTTCATTTCTTTGTCATATTAATGGAATTAAAACTAAATGAGAGGTATGTATATTTTAATTCCAGAATTATATTCATCATTTAGATATATCATTAATTATGTATATCCATTATATACATGTACTTTTAATAGTACATTACATTTGGGGATAAGAAATGAAATGCACCGTTCATGGAGACGGTAAGCCGTACGTACGCATGAACGCTACTTTCATTTCTATCTCATACTTTAATAGAAAGAAATAATAATGATATAGAGGTATATTATAATTCCAGTATAACATCATATATAATAACTTTAAATCCATCCTTTACACGTCCCACATATGGCATTAACGAATCACATCACTTTGAGGGGGCGGTAGTCCGCACTTCCTTAAATGAAGATATCGTGTTTACCCAAAATGGAAACCATAAAGGTATGCCCAAAATGAAAAATACAGAAGATTAAAGAAAAAATAAACATATTATATATCATATATGAAAATAGTGACATCATAATGGCCACCTTTGAAGGTGTTAAATGAGTATTGAACAATCATCGTTTCGGGAGGTAGAATTTCGCCATCCACGGAAACCGTATGTTCTTTAACCATTTGATGTAGTTGTGTGAGAGTGTAGCTCGAATAAATCTTATAACAACATCCTATTATATTGAAGATACTGGTTTTGTTACAAAAGAAGTTAATAAAAAGAGTTTAGAGGGTTGGAGAAGCAAAATAAAACAAATTAACAAGAGAGAATGAATTACCTTTAAAAGTGTAACTCCTTTTGATTTGATCCTAAATGCTTCCTTTGAAAGGATTATTCCCAAAGTGAATCCTCTAGGATGAGGAGAGGGATGTGGAGAGAGTAAATGGGCAGGTTTTGGACGAGCCAAAGGCTTGAAGAGTGTGTGAAATGAGGTAGAGGTGGGGGCCTTTTATAAGAGGAGAGGAGGGGCACTTTTGGAAAGTAATGAAATATTACTTTATTTGAAAATGTGTTTCGGTTTTAAAAGGTCCCAAATTGAAATAATTCGTGGATAAGGTGATAAGGGTTCTAAATACACCCATCTAATAAGTTTTGGACATGTGTAGTTCATAGATTTTACATTATCTTTCCATTTTATTTAAATCGTCAAATAATGATGTCATCGCTGCATCATTATTATGTCATAAATAATTTAATTTATTTAGTGTCTAAAAATTATAAAAAAAATACTATGATGTAGGAAATATTTTTATATTTCCAATGACTATTTATAATTAAAACTCTGACTTGTGTAACCCCATTTAAAAATTGTGTTAGTAAAACATATCATGTTTGTGTCATTTTTACTTTTACATTAAATAAAAAGTTATTTATGTCATTTACCAACCAAAGTGTCCCCATGGGGTCCCCAAGTTGACCCATGGCTTGTCTTGGTCGGCCATCACACATCCAATGAGGTTAGGACATGTGTCAAGTTCATTTCATATTATTAAAACATTATTTTTACCTTAAACTACACTAATTACCACTAATTGCGATTAAAAACTTAATAAGTTACTATTCACCAAAAAAATTATTATAATCTCATTGAACCACATTTTACTTCTTAATTACAACCATGTATGTCGGATTTTTGAAATTCAAAACACAATTATGGCAAAATTTCATTTAAACAGAAAATCAGTCTTTATAAGTACCACTTAGTGGTTTCACTATTCACCAAAAATTGAAGTTTTTCAGAAAATTACCAAAAATTCACCCTAAGCTATATTTGATATTAAGAATTAAAAAATGAAGTCTATTTTACAAAATTCAAAACATATAAGTCACATTAATTAATTTAATAATTAATTCCCATTGTCAGAGCAAATAGCGTGTCTTTATGAAACAATAAGTATCAAAAGATTGACACTAGTTTAAGTCCGATTTCAAAGTGAAATTAATTCCAACGACCACTATTGGATTTAATGGTAAAAATATTTTCTAATTTCACTTTAAAACCAATTCAAAAGATAATCTAATCATATAAATAAATTAGATTAAAAAGAGGTTTTGAATTAAAATACAACATTTTACACTATTCATTAAAAAAATGAACTTTATCAGAAAGGTACCAAAAATTTACACAAAGTAAATGTTGATGTCCCGATTCTAAAGAAGATTTATATTTGGTCCAATAGAATTTATAAGATCGATCAAAACTATATTTAATGACGGTTCTCCATCAAAAGGTGATAAGTGGACCTTTCGTGAAAATTAGGGTATAAATACCTAAAATTGAACTCTTTCTGTATTTTAAGCCTTTATCATTTATTGGGTAAATGTAAAAACATTTAAAAACATATATAATCATATTTTAGTTATTTCTATCCATTCCCGCCAGTACAACAGCTACTCGTTAACTAACATTTAAAATAATATTATTTTATTACTTGTGTGCAACGTAAGTTTTCAAAGAAACTCATCGTTGTGTACCGAGTACGCTATCGAAAGTAGAAACCCCTTTTAATTAAAATTAATATTTAATTCGTAAATATTAATAAATATGAAAATTCTTTATTCTTTATTTACCTGGGATGTTACACTTTCACTATTTTAAATAAAAATATGTCATGGTAATGTTTTTATTGTTTTTATAAAAAACATACCTCCAAAATATTTCATTATAAATATTAAAATAGGTAGAAAGTGTGTATTTCCTTCCAAATAGACATATATTTTCATCTTTAACAAAATAGGAATGAAAAATTATTATCATCAAAATAGGAATGAATTATCATTTCTATTAAGCAATGGTATGTATAAATCCTTTATAATCATAGAATCATGGTTAAGTGTTTGAATTTTAGGTTGGTATAGTTAATCTAGTATATCTTAGTCGCATATAGTTTTAGGTGTGCACAAATCCAATGATCTAAATCTTAGGGGGGATAGGGTAACAACCCCAATGAATTAACTCACTACCCTCAATATGTTTAGTCATCATTATCATCATTAATCCATTACTAGAAAGAGATAATGTATTCCTAGTATGTTCTCATCCACCCAACTACACCATATCCCTTCAAGGAAAGAAATGATAGAAGGGGCTATCATTGATCTCAATCAATATCAATTTATTTCAATCTACCAATTCAATCAATTTTTTCAAATCAGCCCGATGTTTTGGTTTCAAACCATGCCATTTAATTTCAAAAACAAAAAACAAATTGTTTTTATACCAGAATTCATTCCATTCAAGTTAAATAATTACATTTTAAATCATAAATATTCTAATTCCATATCTTCTAAAAATGAACCCTAAAATCCATTCTTTAAATAATTCATTTCAAATTAGGATCATTTTCTAAAAACCAATACTTTATTTCAAATTCCATTATCAAAGAATTTTCACCATGACCACTATACCATTAAAAAAATTAAAAAAATAATACTTTGATAATAAATTATAACTACCTCTAAAATTTAGTGATAAAAAATTGTTAATAATGATACTAATTGAATTACAAGACCACGTACAACAATTCACGAAATTGGAAAAAACCCAACACAAGATCCTCAAATGGAGAGTAAAAGGGATGAAACAAATATATAAAGATTCCTTGAACCACAATACATAAAATCAAGATCTAGAGCCATTGAAAATATTAGGATCCACCACTATTAAAGAGATAGAGAGTAGGAATGTAGAAATAATGGTCAAATTGATATTACACTTATCGAAATTGAATCAATGCATCAATTGACCCATCAATCCTAGATTATTCGAGGTTAGAAGGGCCTTATTAAACTATAGAGAGTACCCAAAATCCTAGGGGTTGAATTTGGATAAAAGGATATGAATTTAAAAATAAAATATGATATTGATAGAAAATAATTATAGTATTACCCGACTGATTCTCACTCACATCATCCTCATAGGCTAATAGTGGTTCTAGGAAGAATGTATGGGCCTCTTGTAACCCCAATGATTGTTCAATGGGGATCCTATAGGAACTAAATTTTTCCATTCCATGCTAAATGAATAGTGGTATTTCTATTGGATAAACCTACTTTTATCCTCCCATTGGCAAGCCAGTGGGACACTAATACATTTTTTAGCTACAGGTTGTTATCCACACATGGCTAAACCCTAAATGTACTTCTTTTCCTTTTAAGCTAGAAAATAAACTCACTCTCGAACCATTAATAGGGTTAAAAAGATTATAAAATGATACAATACATAAAAAATGTCTCAAATTGAAAATAAGGGGGGTTATAATAAATGAGGGATCATAACTAAATGATGATGTTGGGGTGTTACATCCACGCTAAGTGAGATAGAACCCACATGGAGAGAACTTATGTAGGTTTAATCGAGAATGTTCAAGTCTCAAGTGAGAATCAACTATTTATATATACATAACATTTAATGTAAAATGGGAAATCATGTGAGGTTAAAAAAAGCCTTCTGTATCATTAATTTAGTATGGAAATTCTACTTAGGGAATAAAATATGTTTTATATGAGATTAATACATCATAAACATATGAATAAATAAGAATTTCTATGAACAATACAACATGGTATAAGACATGCATAAGATGAATCTCAATTCAAACATCATAATAAAATCTCAGTAAAATATTCTATTAGATTAAACCTTACTGGTCATGCACATTTATTCATTTATAGACTATGTTTTTGAACTATTAAGTCATTTATTATTTAGTAAGATAATTTAAAATATATAGTGTTTAATACCATACCTTATTTAAATATCAATTATGTCACAATGTTGTAATGTTTCTCTATTTTTGAGTAGCAAGTTTCAAAACATCCTTTTAAGTGTGGCTTCAAGAATCTAGATTCATTGTCTTCTTATAATTCAACTTTTATGTTTAATATTGTATTTTGATGATTAAAATAAGTATAAAAATCGTAAATAATCCAATACACTAAGAAAACTGTGAATATAAAACCGAATCAAAACCTATAAAATTAATTAACTTGTTTTCTATATTTCACCATTGAACTCAATAGTAAAAATATAAATCCATGTTTGATAAAAATTTCAAGGAGGTAGCCAAATGAAATCACTCTTTCGTGGTGAATCATTGGGTTGAATGAATACATCTACGATAAAAAAATATCTTATCACTCATTGTATAATAATATCTCACTTGGGTAAAGTATGAGGGACAATGAGAGATCAAAATATCAGTAGGGAGGTCAACAGGGATAATAAGTACAACCATATCCATGAAAACAGTCTCTTATATATAGTTCCAGATTTTCCCATTTTTTTGGTGAATTAACTCAGATGTTCTATAAAATATGATTCATTAATGTAGTTATAAACTATTTATATCCTAATGATAAAATCAAATACCATATACTTGATCACAAAATAATTCACTAGTGATTGAAAATATGAGAATGTTTAAATTTAATGCTTTAACATTCTACTACCATGCATATCAAGGTAGTGGTTGTTGTCATTAAATAGTCATACCATATCCATAAAACAAGGTAAAAAACATGATATTTTACCATGAATGTCATACTCTATGACATATAGATATATTACAATATGATATAGTCTATTAATATAAAATATCATGGTATTTATAGAAAATCCTATATAGATTTTTCTCACATATTGGGTGATCCAGATGTAAGAAAACAAAGGCATTGATATATGAGATTGATAATTTCATTCTCTAATGAGGAAATATATATCAATGAGAATTATATTTTTGATGTTTTATGGGAAGGAAGACATATTTTAAATAAAAATTATTATGCTCAAGGGTAAGTGACTTTTCCTGGAGGTAGAGGTTCATTGTTTATTCAATCATACTGAGTTATTAATTTCAAATATCGAATTATTTTTTTCACTATAATTTTAGATATATTAATTATTAGTTTAAAATAAACATTAATGACAATTTATCTAGTTTTCATGAGGTGTTGAGTGATAGTATTTTGAGGAATCTTCAATGTGATAAAT
This sequence comes from Viscum album, assembly GCA_963277665.1. Taxonomy (NCBI): domain Eukaryota; kingdom Viridiplantae; phylum Streptophyta; class Magnoliopsida; order Santalales; family Viscaceae; genus Viscum; species Viscum album. The sequence continues at coordinate 314,167,211 of OY728126.1, forward strand.
ATTTGTTGAGGGAGGTTGGATGATAATATTACATCTTCATCTTCATTGTGATGTTATGATATAAGTTATATATTGAGATAATTTCAATGGTAATGGGTTTATATTTCCATTTTACTTCTACAAGAATGATACTGATTGATTTTATGTGTAATGTGATTTTATTGGGAAAATTATATCAATATTTATAGATGTTTTTGTGTAAATAGTAATCTAAATCTAGGCTAGTTATTCTAGATGTATAATATTATCCTCCGTGATGGGTAGTTCACATTGAGGTTGAATGTTATGGGTTCAAAATATCATGAATCTATTATGAATTCTCATTATATATTATAATGTATGAATTATTTCCATTATTTTATATGGGTAGATTTTCTTCTCAATAAAGTCTTTGATATTATTCTGCTATAAGGGAATTTCCATGTTTATGATTTGTAACAATATCAGTCAGAATCACTTTGTTAGTAAAGTATTTCCTTGTAGTATGAGGTAGACCATTTTATGATATCATAGTATTCATGAACATTTTTTTCTTTCATTATGGGGTATGGGTTACTAACATGTTGTATTCCAACGGAGATAGTTGTTTTTGTGTAGTGTGATTGTGAAACCCTATCCTTATAAAATTTTGATAGTTTATTCATTGTAATTTATAAAAATTCAATGATGGTGTTTGAAATATTAATCTTTATAAAATATCTAGGTATGAAGAGTTAAAGAAATGTTTTTGTTAGATGTTATACTACAACTACTATTTTGAGGAAATTTAAGATAAACTTTAAATTATTATAGTAGTCAGGATGAAATAGTGACTAGAGATGTTTTGTGTAGTTTGGAACATGAGGTTATATAGAGTTCCATTTGTGTTTATGGTAAAACATGATATCTATTTAATCCTTTTTTGAAATATAGGTTTTAAGAGTTAAGTAATTTTTTTCATGGTCTCTGGGACCAATATGTGTTATTGCGTCAAATTCAAGCATAGAATAACAAAAGTGTATCATACCATAAACCACAGGTTCTACAAGAGGTGGATGATTCTAAAAATATACATAATGGGATTATAATGATTCAATAAAACCTTTTCAAGGGAGGTGAAGATTTTAAAAAACATCAAATATAAATACCTACATTGTATGAAAGTAAAGACTTAATTAAATAAAATTAATAACATTCAAGTGCATATTTCTTCACAGATCATTGTTTCTATTGTATTTAACAATATGCTTTATGAATATCACTCAATGGATATAGTCTAACACTAAAATCTATGATGTATCCATGTACTAATATGAATCATTCATTGTATAGTATTACCTCTCACAACTCCAATGATTTTTTAGTGTCTTAAAAGTCTAAGGGAGTGAGTGAATGATAGTAGTGGGTTGGGAGAATCAATTGGAATCTATGGCAGTACATTCCATAATTTCGATGGTGTTCATACTCCATTAATAGTCTAAAATGACACTATCAAAATCCCACCTATTTAGTATCACATTATGATCCATACAAGTAAATAAATGTGGTTATAAATTAAATTCAACTAAAATTTTATTAAACAACCAATAATTTCATTTAATGAAACATTCAATTAATGATAGCCAACTAGGAATAAAATCAAATATTACCCATTACCATTCCACTTCCCTGATTAAGATGTTGCTAAAATATCGCTTTATCATATCCAAATATAAGGTTAAAAACCAGCATATTATATACTAAAAATATTTTGTTTTATACTGTTAAACATTCATATATCATACTATATGATATAGGTGCTTTAGGGAATATTTCATTTAATCGCCCACTTGAGTGAAATCCTTATATAATATGTTTTTTAACCTTATATATTATTATATACAAAAAACATATGAATATATATCATAAACTACATTATATATCATGAAAAAAACTTTTGAAAAACTATCATCAACTTCACCTTATATTATATCATATGAAATAACTCACTAATACCCATAAAATCATTTTGGATAAACTCTAGAACACTTTTAGAGAGTATCACTACGTAATCATCGATCCATATTTTATTAATTAAAAATTATTACCCTATACTCCTTTCATTTTTGATAATAAATATCAATTTTTAAATTCATGGATGAAAGAAATGAACACCATTTACCTAGAAATCAATGTTACTCAATCTATAAAGTGGTGTAGGATAATATATATTAAATAGATGTATCAATATTTCTAAGTACACTAGATACATCATATAAAGACACAAATTTTCTTTTGATCTTTTATTTCCAAGATATCAAGTAACCATGAGACACATAGTAAGAGAATCATATATATATATTCATATATTCTTTATTCTACGAGTATATATTGACTATGGAAATGAATAAATCACATATCATTCATTATTAAGGATAATCACATCACATAAACCTCACCCAATAGATAGGAAAATCATATGCCTTATGTTGGTACGGTCGTAAATTCTTCAATATAACTCAATTATGGACCTAGATTTAATCCGAGTATTATAAGAGGACGCATCCTATCTTGTTTTATCTCTAACGAATGACATAATCAACAACATACCCAAACACTGCCTAATTAGATATGTCTCTTGGATTTTGTATGAAATGTATCAAATTATAAAGGTTATCATGCTAGGTATATCACCAACTATGATTATGGGGAAATACAGATATGATCCATGCACCCATACTATAAAAAACATAGTGTTCGACACTTCATGTAATATTCTACATTGTTCATCTAGTAAAAAACTTGTTTTTTACCTCACTAGTGTATTTTATATCCTTATATAATACTGTTAACCTTGTTAACCATTAAATTTCATCACACCTATAGTACTGCATGATGAATAGTGGTTTGGGATAACTAAAAGTCTCACATTGAGAGGTCAATTATCATTTCACTTGAATATATATATATATATATAACCAATTTTAAAAAATGATAAAGTGAATATTTCCTTTTTAATTCCTTGATAGAGTTTATATTCTATAAATCCTATAATATCTTTAATAAAAACCTACCTGAAAACATGTAATATCATATCATATATGATAAACAACTAGATACACCTTATATTAGTTATACTCCTAAGATTCTCTTAAACTCATTACATCTCTATGTCATTCTTATCAAACCTGTATAATGAAATCATATAATAAACTCTCACTGAACTCTTTGGTGAGTAACATATATGAAGTCGGTTAATATGTATAATGAGAAGATTTAATAATTATATTCCTAATGTGAAACATTTTCAATATAGTATTCAAACTCCATTACTTCACAACACGGACCGTTATGATATTAATAAATTATATTTTATAATTTGAACCCATTTTCAGTGTATAATCAGTGACATACTTATATATTTCCCATCAAACATTTCCTTGAAATCATTTGGTAACTATTGTAACTCTTTACAATAATATTTAATTTCCATACTCTTAAAAATTTAAGATATTTTGTGAAATTCAATTTTATTTCTATAATCAATTATTTTTTAAATTTTAACATAACTATGGTCAATAATACTCCCACTATCCTCTTAGATGCTATTTATTTTTAGAATATCATTCTCAGATAGAAAAAATATTTCACATTGGGAAAAATAGATTTTAATTTAGTGGGATGTTTCAACAAATTGACCACTATTTCTATATCAAATATGGTAATATATGTGTTTATATCACTATTCTACAAATCCGACATTACTATTTAAAATTTACCACTGATAGTGGGATCAAATCCGTCATATTTTAACAAATATTAAGATAAGCACTTTTATTATGAATAAAACTATTTTAATCCTTATATATTTCTAGAAGAATGATATAGAATTTAATGAATCTTAATCCACATGTATTGAATCCATCATCACATATTGACTATAAAAATACTTTTTAGAAAACATCATACCTTATCATATATAATAAATGAGATGTAGATACACATCCTTCACGTAAATCCATATGATTTGGATATACTCTATTGCATCCATTCTATGATTCATTATACCTTTACACTATCAATCAAGTAAAAATTATAACATTTTAAGTAATTTACATAATTTTGAATGCAAATAATTTTACAGAACTTGGAAAATATAAATTTAGGAACATACACCCTTAAAAATAGAATAACTTATTTTAAAACTATTGATTTATATAATGAAATTCCCATGGATCTTCGTAACTCCATCATGTATCCATTAAAATCCAAACATATTGAATTAATTTTATTCATTCTTAATGCTATATTTATCATTCAATGAACATGACTGAATCATTCCATAATAATTATTTGTATATTTCTATAAATTTTCTTCTTATGGTGTGAATGTTTACCCACTATTACCATCTATATAGGAAAATAATCCAAACATCACATTCCCTAGTTCATATGTCGTGAATACCTCGAGAACATAGGGTCAAAATTCCATTAACATATTCACATTGTTATAAAATATCCAACAATGAAAAATGTTTTAACTCAAGAGCGGGAATAAGTCCTAAGGAAACCTCCACTATTACTAAGTCACACTCAACCACATTGAGTATATGACCTGATATTGAAATTTATTTAGTCACATTCATCTAAATCCATTGAGACCTTAAGTGAATTATTTGATTATACTCGTAAACATATAGATTCAAAACATCAGTAGTTGGTTACCCAAGAATACATTTCTCTAATCCATATAATTTTCTATATTTATTAAAAATTATTCACATGTTATTATATTATTCAAATAACTCTCACACATTTACATTTTTCCTTTCACTTTGGATGATATTAGAAATATATATATAGAGATGAAGGTGTTATTTACCCACAAGTAAAACATTGATCAGAGGATTATCACATTTTATATAAATTTAATAAATTATTTTATTAAATTATCTCCCAATAAAATGATGAACCACTTAAAATCAATCATATTCATTAGTGGGGAAATATTTTCATTTTGTCGTGACATATATCGATTAATAATAGAAATATGTCATCATTATATCTGGTGAAACATAATATCAACAATATCAATTATGAATCATTGATATTTGTGTTGATAACTCCATACAGCAATCCATTAAATAGATTAACTAAAATATATTCCCCTAGTATCCTAATAATTAGGGATTCTCACCTACGTGGTACCCAATGAAAAAGCCAAAAATAAGGAATCTAATAGTTATGGTCACCTTACTACTTACATTACATGAAAAAGATAGTATAATGGAACCTATCTATTGACTCGAGTTATTTTACTTCGATCCATTAAACATTTCTCAATACATATTTGGATTTTTATTCATATTTGGCTCTTTGTTTGGGTGTTATAGTATTGAAAAATTAAAATTTTAAAATATTATTATATATATATATATATATTAAATCATGCCCATATATATATTTTAGAATGAATGGATTTTTCATTAATAAAGAAATTATATGAAAAAACGGATACTGTATTTCATTCTATAAAATGGGGTTTACCCTATCCACTACATAATGTTTGTCATTGTTTGGAATTTGATTGAAGGAATCCATTGGCATGTTGTATAAGAAAATTAAATAGTTTATTATTTAATTTATATAAAGGATAAAAAAAATTCCTGCCTCTATTTATTTATAGAAAACCCCAAGGGTTATCCATATAAGCAAGAGAGATTAGAGAGGAAAATATGATCATTAACGTTGGTGTCCTAGGAATAGGTTTCAATGAACGAATAAGAGAATTCATGAAATAATTTTTGAATGAAAGATGACCATCAAATTGATCATTAAAGAGAATGTTTATTATTAACTTTTAATATTTATTTTGGGTAATGTTTATTATTTTATGGATTTGAACCAATTGAATAATTTTATAATCATGAAATTTTTCATTTACATACATTCCTATGATTTTCATTCTTCATATGAGACCAACATTAAATGAGTTCACGAAGCAATTACTTATTTATCTATTTCACATAATATAACCATTGTATTCCACCAATTTATGGTCATTGGTTGGGATCACCTTGTCCAATGAGGATCTTACATTATTATTATCCCCCTCCCCACCTTATTTCATTGTGTTCTTCATATTTTTTCCTTTTGGTTGATGATTCAGCATTACTAGGCTTGATTTGAGCATGGTCAAACCCCAAAATTCATGTAGGATTCTGAAAAAATATATGAATCCATGTTTTGAAGATGAATCGAGGTGTGATGCGGGATGTGGCTAATGGAATTAAAGACTGGACCCTTGTACAATGATGAGAGGCATGAAGACTCTACCATTAATAATCTGAGATTTTATTTCCAACTATCAAATGATATAAATTGATGATAAAAAGTTCCCCCCTTCAATTTATGACGTTTTTTTGTGGTTAAATATTGGTGGAGGTGGTAGATGTGGTGGATCTAATCTCCCACCTTAAGACTATGGGTTTCTGTGAATTTTCAATATAAACAATGTGTAGTTTATATAAACACAGATCATGTGGAATCATACTATGGTGGTTTGGATTTTAGAAAAAAATATCAAATTCCATGCATCAAAAGAACAAAACATGGGATTATATAGTAGTTGGAGGTTTTGAACACTTGGAGTACATTGGTACAGACAAAGCCAATGGGAACAGACAAGGTCTGAGTAACAGGAAACAATCTGATCACATGATAAGAACTAGAGAATGTAGGCATGTCTAGAGTTCAAGAGAATGGGCCAAGGAACACAGTCTCATGATGTAGTGAACAAGCATACACATGGTAGAAATCACACAGTATGTATAAACTATACACACCAATTAAATTACCCAAGACACCTCAACCACTTGTATCTCCTTCATCAGGACTCATATTTGGGCATGTGAGTAGCCAATTCAAAGTATTTCTCTATATGGTATGTGACGGTGTCCATCATTTATCATAAAATATCCGACACATGGTGTTATGGTCATGCCATTTCCTTCAGCGGTCATAAGTTTTACATAGAAAAGATCGGTACTCCACTATACTATAGAGGGTGTAGGTTTATAGAGTGGTACACCCTTCTATTGAGCTCTAGTGTATTTTGGTTCTTCCATGGGCGTTAGTTCTCCCTTAGTAATTTATAGTAGTAGTGAGGAGCGATCCTCTCTACTCTAATTATAATGAGGATGGGAATTGTGTTTGTCATAAAATATGGGAATTTTGGAGCAACATAATGAGTCATTATTATTATGTCTCAATGGATATAGAGATCCCATATCTCTCTTCCTTAGGTTTCTTCTGATTATATCAGTTTTTGGGTTTGATTATATTCTTTCTTATGGGTTGTTTTGACAGTTTCTATTTCTATTTCTCCCATCTTGGTTTTTAGGGTCACCTTCTGGGTATGTGTATAATCAACAGTAGATGGTATTTTTCCACATGTGGTTTGCCTTATGCCGAAAACAAATTGACTGGATTTTACCATAGTAGACATGCTTTCAGTGGAGCATATTGGCTCTTAGTTTAGATGAAAATGCTCGGTTGTTGGCCTTGGATATTTTGAGCCATGATCTCCTAAGTCATCCCATTTTACTATTTTTTTCAGGTTGGGACCATGTTTATACTTAGGAAAGTGTTTTATCCTTTATATCCATTATATTCTATTGTTGTATTTTGGTTTTCTTCCTTGAGGTTGTTTCTTACATGGTTTACACTCTATATTCAATAGTCTTATATTATACCTCTACCTTATTTCATGAATATGGGTATATCTATGCATATAAGTATATAAGATAATTCTTTCTATTTTATTTATCTACCTAAACAATTCTATTCATTATCCTCTACCTATTTAAAGCAGAATTATGGTGTATTAAATAACTTACTTCCATCTAAGAAGGTCGAGGTGGGTTGTCTCCTGACAAAGTGGGATTAATGGTAGTTTCTCCATGGTTAGGTGTTCTGATTTTTACTTGTTGTTTGGATTTGTTTTGAAACATAGGAAAAAAAATTGGAGTCTCTTGAGTTCAACTCATAGATTGGGGATCCTAGTGTTTTTTTGATAGATGATTTATCTATACACTATGAATCTGACTACCAGATCATCGACATAGCCTATCGAGGCATAGGTTTTTTTTAATCAATGGAACATGAATCATATTTGATTGGGTACCTTTACATTCATTGATTTTGTGAGTCTACTCCACATATTTTCTCATCTAATAGTGGTTAATCTTGTAAACTTTTCAGAGTCCTCTATTGGGACATCCAACATGGATATATATACAAGATAATGACAATGATCTATTGAGTGATGTGACCTATGTTAATGAACTCACTCGTGATGTTTTTTCTCTAGGAATTCACAGAGTTGTGTCCCAACAAAATGAGTAGCTTATAGTTTTATTATATTACGTTAATGATGATCAAATAATTAACATACTATGTGAGTTCAAATGATAGAGAACAATAATATATTAGGGAGATATATACCACCATGGAGCATAGGTTTATCTTGATGAAATGGTTTGATTTTTTCCATTTTGTTTGAAACCTGAACAATTAGATGGTCTCACTTGGGATGAATCATCATCATGAAAAATTAGCATGCTCATGGATCCTGATCATCAAGACTCTTGATAAGGTAACTCTCTCTTGATTATAATATCATCAATTGTTTCATGATAGGTATTATACTTAGATCTTGGGATATGTGTAGATTTGGGAGCTTCTCGAGTTATACTTAGGTGACATGATAGTCACAGAGTATGTCGTAAGGTTTAATAATGTTTTGAATTACTCTGTCGATATGGCATGATATTGATAAATTTAGGAATGTAATTCTGAGTATGGGATTTAAGATACATCTATTATATCATGGTCATATTATGCAATCCAAATTATTCTAGATTTATAGAGGAGGCCTTGGTTAAAGATTACTTTCTATCAAAGGGATGTTGGTTTATTGGAGCTGGCAGTGAACATCATAGGGATTATATATCTGCAGTATCTAGAAGGTGTCAATCATTAGGGTCTCAGTTCGTGAAGAATACACATTTCTATACTTATTCTCATAGATCTTTAGTAAAAGGTTATTGTAGAGGATCTAGTTATCATGGAGATGGGTGATTTTATGCTTAAGATAGGTGAGGTCACATGGGTTGAGATTTCCTGACCCTATATTTTACGGGAGGTAGATTGGAAGAGGATAGAACTCCATGAAAGAGGTAACATCATGATAAAAGACCTCCCATGAATGGATAAGACAACCCCATAGACATATTGTGGATATAGAATTAGTTGGGGGCTTCATAGGTAGGAACTTATAGTGAAGGATGACACAATGACCTAATTCAACCACCACCTCTTGGTGGTACACTCCAGGACCAGAGTACCATTAGTTGAGGGCCTATGATATTGTATGATATTTTGTATATGATTAGGATACTCATGAGATTATTTGATATATGATCTATTCCCTCTCTACTTATATCTTTTACTTGTATATTGTGGCATGATTCATTCCTTTACCTCTATATCTATTGTGGATCATCTAGATTGTCCTGATGATTCTTTATCTTAGTATTTATGGATAAAGGATATAATAGGGAGAGATTATTTATATCCCACATTTTCTAACTGTGTGAGTTTTGGCTCAGTAGAGAGAGTTTCTCATGGCACCTCTTGGTTTTCAAAAGGAAACCTTATGAGAACATCTTGAGTGTGGACTGGTTGCCTATGGTGCATGACAAGAAAGAAAATCATTATAGGAGTGTTATATGCCACTATATAGATGGTAAAAGATTCTCCATCATGGGAAATAAATATCTTATGGCTGATTGGGTAAGGATTGTGAGAATAAAACTACAACATATCACCGATTAATTAATGAATTTAACCCTTACTGTAGTGGGATATTTATAAATATGGCCTCCAACTGTATTGAAGGATTATATTTAAATCCTTCCAAAAGATGTTCCAGGACTACCTCAAAGATAAAAGATCAAATTCTACATCAATTTACACCCCATGATGGATATCTTATGAGGAATATTAGATGGGCCCCACTAAGATCTGGGTTTTGAGGGTGCACGTGGAATACCATTGAGAGAAATGTTTTACTAGACCCAATGCTTCACCCTGATGGATCCAATATTGTATTGTAAAAAGAAATATAGGATTTCTGAGTCTTAGTGTTGACTATAACTTCCTAAATTAGTTAATGATCTATAAAAATTACCCCTTTCTGAGAATTCATGGCCATTTTGACTAGTTAAAATGTGTGAGTTTGTTATCAATGATAGATCTCGTGTCTCGATACCATCAGTTAAGGGTTTGTGAGTTTAATATTTTCAAGACATCATTATTATATATCTATAGACATTCTGGGTTTCTATTTATTCATTTAGTGTAACTAATTCCACCACTATGTTAATGGATCTTATGAACCAGATCTCCCACCCATACATTGGATGATTCATTGTTTTAATAGTCCATGACATTCTCATATACATAATGTCAATGAAGGATCATGATGTTTATTTATGGATGGTCCTATACATACTTTGGAAGAATAAATAATATGTTAAGATATCAATGTTTTATTTTCCGATCTATTAGGTTCACACCCTAGGGAATTTAATCTTCGAGTATGATGTAGTAAAGGATATGATGAGTTTTGATGAGGTTCTATCTTGTGAATAAATAAAGAGTGTGTCAGTATAGAGATGTCTTCTTTTCTTTCAGGTGAACTACTAGTGGTTCATTGTAGGATTTTCTAGGATAACATTCCCTTTGACTTCATTGATTCCTAAATAGAAGTCATTAACATGGACTAAGTAGTGTCATGGGTCTATCAAGGAGTTGAGGTTGAGGTTGACTGGGGATCCTATTTCAATACTACCTCATAAGGGAGATTAAAACATGTAGTTTTTGTGATGACTGTAGCTCTAAACATAGTTTTTTGTTGATGTAGTATTAGTGGGAGATCACTTATGGGATGTGGTAGTTTATACACCATGAGTAGAATTATGTTACCTATTACATAGAGTTAGTACTGGTAGTATTTGTCCTAAAGGTGTGGATGTACTATCTTTTGGGAGATAATTTCATTATTTTCACGTACCTCTAGATACATATGTATATCATCACTGAAAGTGATCTCATCATGAGATAGATTTATTGGTTGGATTTTCTATAGGATTATAACTTCCAAATATACAACACTATGGGTCCGGGAAACATTTTGGTAGATTTCCTTAATAGAAACTCCTACTATGACATAGTAGAGGAATTGTATGAATAGTTGACCTTATTGTAGCTTACCCTAGAAGATGAGAGGGGTATAACTTTTCATTAGTCTTTAGCAGTAACTACACTACTTCTTCATCATGTGAGGTAGGACCAATTGGGAGTCATAAACTATGATGTTCTACGTGACTAGATATCATTAGTATATATATCATATAGATTTTATAAAGGAGGAGAACATGTCAACATTTTCTAGGGATAGATGGATGTTCTGGCCATGTCGTGTGAGAATGTTTTGATGGAGTATCATACATCACCATTGGATGTATATATAGTTGTAGTGAAGATTTATAATAACATTTAGTGACAATTTTTTGGGCTATCATTAGGAATAGTGTTATCGAGTTTGATTCTTAGGGTCTCATATGTTAGTAGGTAATGGATAAATAATTGGTTCCACCATGTTTATATAAAACTTTTGAGATCCCATAATGGAATTCGGATAGAAAATGAATGGATTTTATGATGGCATTATATGAAATGTGAGAGGCCCTAATGTTATTTGGGTGATTGTGGACCAACTTACAAATATATTGTAATTTCTTACCATATAGGAGAAAAGTTCGGTTGAGAGTTTGGGTTAGTTGTAAATGTATGGGGTCATCAAAATTCATGGGGTACCCATAATGACAATCTCAGTACATGATTATTTGTTCAAATATTTGTATTAGATGGGTTTTTAATATGATTTTAGGACCCAATTATGGATGAAAATAAAATTTCACCATTATATGGATTGATAGATAGAGTGAAATATATAGGTTTTAAATGATATGATAAAATACAATGTGTAATATGTTTGCTAGATATTTGAGGATCAATTAAATTTTTGGTGTTTTCTTATAATAATAGATATCACTATATTTTTCAAGATAATTTCTGAGTGACCCTACATGTCACCCTTATTCTAGTATATGATTGGTGAGAAATCTCTTATTGCACTAGAGATGGTGACAGGTACAATATAGAAGGTTTGGGTGATATATGATAGTATTAGGACATCCTAGATCAGAAAAAGTATTATGTGGATTAATTTTTTTCCCTTGGAGTTTGAGTAGGGGGTATGTTTTCCTAAGCATCTAACCACGATGAAGATTATGGATATTTGGAAAGGGAATCATGTTATCCATGGGGTTCATTGGTCCATTATTGTTCATACAGATGTTTGGTGAAGTTTCTTAATACTTATAATTTTTTCCACTATTGGTTTATGTTCATGACGTATTCTACATTTCACAGATGAGAGGATAATTTCAAAAATATGTGAACTTTATTAACAAGTGTGATTTTCACATCGAGGACTGAGACCCCTTTTTTGTGTTCTAGATGTAGATCAATAAAAAATTGGAGAATATCCACATGAATCAAGAATTATTATTGTTTGAGCGCATTAACATAGTTGGAGTATTAATGATAGGTGTTGGGAACATGATTTTTTGAAGTAGACGTAGTACCCCTTACCATTCTGTGTAGCATAAGCATTTTGTGTTGAAATGCCTTGAAAAAATGGAGAATGTATTGACTCCAATTTTTTTAGATTTATCCTCTAAATTTTTCATTATAAATATCTATATTTTTTCTCCATGTTGATGTTGTTTTTGGGTGTTGCGTGATCACTGAATTAATATATTTCAAATTATAATACATATAAAAGCACCTGCACACATATTTCTAGTTTAAACGGTTTTCCAATTGTTTAATACCTTTGATGGGAAATCCAAGACAACAATTTTTTAAAAAACATATTTTTACCCTAGGTTCACCATAATGTTGGTCGACATCAGGTGTTTAGTTTAATGAAGATGTTGTGAGGTGTGTTAGGTAAATTAATTAATTAATTAATTTATTTATTTATTTATTTACTGACTATAATTATTTCCATCCCTCTATATAAGATTAATTTTGGTTAAACCCCATTGTTATATGTATATCCATGGGGGGTTAAATAGGAGGGGGAGTGTTTTAGTATTGATGATATATGAATGAGGATTGACGAACATACAAAAGAATACATGAGATACTCAGCCAACCTAATTAAATCATCACATACATCACTAGTAAACATGTTCTTCACCAATGATTGATCTGTTCTTGAGGTATTTCATGTAATTTCATGGATGTATTCCCTTCACTAAATTTGATAAAAATGGATTTTCACATTTTCTTACTTGTTATAGTTTTTCATTCTTTATATGGGAACTATTTTAATTTAGTTCATGAAACAATTATACATTTATGTATTTTTTCTGATTTCCACCCTTGGATTATACCACTTTATAGTCATTGGATAAGATCATATATTCCATTAATGATCTTACCTTTGTCTTATTCCATTGCCCATAACCATTTTTCAAGTTCTTCATCTTTATCCCAACAGGGTCAGTGATTTCACATTGTCTAGCTAAATTCAAGCATGGTTAAACACTCAGATTCATGGAGGATGTGTTAATGATGTATGGATGATTGTTTTATAGACGTATAGAGGTGTATTTAGGCATGTGGGTGATGAAAGTTGGGATCACGACACTGTGTGACAATAAGAGATGTGGGGGCTCTCCCATGAATAATTAGAGTTTGTATTTTTTGTCAGTCATAGGATGGGAATCGATGATCACAATATTACCCCTTTTATTTCAATGGTTTTGGGTGGTCAAATGGTGGTGGAAGGGGTGGATGATGTGGATCAAATCTCCCATTAAAGTATCACAGGTTTATGGATATTTTTAATGTACATGACTGGTATTTGAGATGAAGACATGTTTTGTGGACCCTTTTTATAGCATGAAGGGATTAACATAAAATAAAATATAATAACCCATTTTTCAAGACAAAACACCATGTAATTAAATAATATTAGGTCATAATATATCATAGGAGTACACCATGAACACAAAAAGGTACATTGACATGACCATGGTACATATTCCTGGAAATAACTAGAGTACATGTGTATATACAGAGCACCTAAGCACCGTTATAGTACATGATCTCAAACAGAGTATATAGGAATGAGACATAGTGTATTGGAATGGATTTTAGTACATATAAATACCTAGGTTATTGAAGATACTCTATTTATAAACTATATGTGTTATATAATGTTTCCTATATACTTATACCTCGTGTATCTCCTTCATCAGGACTCAGATTTTGGTTTTCTAGTAGCCTATGCAGAATAGTTTTCCATGATGGATATGATGGTGTCCTATATTTGTAATTAGATATATGAAACAATATTTTATAACCATGACACTTACTTTAGTAATTCATGGCCAGTGCTAATGGCCATGTTTCATCACTATTGTGATTTCATTACTGTTACTCCCTTATTGCACCATGGAATAGGATCACTATACTCTTTACATAGGTTTTGTCAGTGCTACCCCATATATAGAGGGAAATGTTCCTATATCTATAGAGTGGTACTCCCCTATCATCAATATTTAAATGGGATTGGGTCCTCCATGTAGTTATAGATCCCTCGTCCATGGATCCTAGTAGCAATGACTAGGACACTCCACTATGATTCTTATGATGATGCGTGTGGTGTTAGGAATCATGGATGTACCTTTGGGAGCTTCAAACAGACCTGTAATTATTACCTGGACACATAGATGGAGATACCCTTTCTCTCTAACATTGGTTACTTTGGATCACATCTAATATTGGGTTTCATTACCATCATTTATATGGCATAAGCTAACTATCACTTCCTCTATTTATTCCTTATCTATTTTTAGAGGTATCTAAAAAGTATGTATATACTCACACCTATATTTGACTTTCACATAAATGTTTTATATTATGAATTGGATAGAA
Source organism: Viscum album (assembly GCA_963277665.1). Lineage (NCBI taxonomy): Eukaryota > Viridiplantae > Streptophyta > Magnoliopsida > Santalales > Viscaceae > Viscum > Viscum album. The sequence goes on from OY728126.1 coordinate 314,182,310, forward strand.
ATATCCACGGTGACATTAGTGTAATTGGAATCTATGAAGAATAATGATACTTAGTGGAACTAACCCTATTCAGTGGTCAACCTTGGATATTGCGAGTCTTGCTCTTTTTAGGCTTCCCCTTCCCTATTTTCTTTCGGTTTGGGACCTCAGTTTTT